>NC_047563.1:42090337-43290337 GCF_902806645.1 Magallana gigas
AAACAAACTATTGCTTTAAAAGAAATAAAAAAAAAACCAAGCATTTCAGAGAAGGATCTAATGTTGTAGCGATTTCACCCTCTATTCCACAAAACGAAGCACTCAAATGTTTTATACAATTAAGTTTGTTCGGTTCTTTCGTTTTTAATGCTATGGTACATGTATACTATGGTACATGTATGGTATGGCAATTGGGAATCTAAGGATTTCCAATGTTATGGTTTAAGTTTTAAATGCTATTCTATGAGATTGCAATGCTATACTATGGTGTATGTTGGAAAAGGTATGCTTGAACTAACTTTACCCAAAATGTGTTTTCTAGTATCAGATCTCTTATTGCAGCTCCGCTCTGATAGACATGACACGTTGTGTAAATAAACTAAAAAATTTCTTTACAACACTTTTTTGATGACGGGGTTCTCATTTAATAAGATAAGTGTCGTTTTTTACGTCATATAATTATGGTTTTTTTTTTCTTCTTGAATATAGAATGACATTTTATACAGGAAAGAATCAGCTCTTCTGTACAGGCTTTTATGCTATTTCTGGCTGGGAGTTAAACATTAATACATTTGTAATCTTATTTTTAAATAGCGGTCCAATGTCTTAAAAAAAATAAAAACAGACATACATGTCATCATTTCATTAGTTTGACCTTTTGAAAGCGTACATTTGCTGATGTATTAAATGGTATATCAATCATGATGGTATATAAAGATATCCAGACCAAAACTAAAACATTTTCACTATTTTGTTCAATATTTTTATTTCGGTTGACTGAAATGTTGTTCTGTAAATAAATATTTGCTTATAGAGTTATTTCTATATATTTATATCTACCAAGTATTATTCGCTCTATTTCTTACGGAAATTTATTATAATAGGTAATTCATAGCTCTATAGAAACAGCCAGACTAAAATCTACACGCCCGTTTATCGATTTGTTGAAATCTACAGCTGCTGAAACTGACGATAAACTGACAGGAATGAAATTGACACGCCCTGTTTATTGATTGGAAAAATCCTATAGCTACCTAAGAAATATCACGGACTGCACAAAATAATCGTAATGATGTCAGACTCAGAGTCGCACAAGAGACGATTTGGCTGTTTCATTTTGCTAACATTAACAATATTTGAGTGAATTTTACTTCCCTTTTGTAATCAATTTATCAATTAGATAAAAGACAGATGTTAATATAAGCAATAAAATACTTTCTTTGGTGATTCATGCGGGTTATTGAAGTAGCAATCATTGCAGAAAAAGAATAACATTTTTACTGCAATGTCGCTACCTTCATATCCCGAATGAATCACCAAAGTAAGCATTTCATTGTTTAAACGAAAGCTTTTTTTTCACCGAGCATTATGGTAATGAACATTTTTAGCTGCGTGCGAAATATGTTCGCAATGGGAGAGACTTCAATTCCAAACTACATTTTAATTATTTCCTTAATAACCCAAGTACATTAATAAATGTCTAAAGTGAACTCATTACCTTAAAATGACAGGTATTGTATGCTCGAATACCTGAATAATCTGACATGAATTTATATGAGTTTATTATTTAGGCTCAACTGCTTCTGGGATATATACATGTATCAACACCGGTCGAGAGGAGATGATCGGTTTTCAATGACCGAGGCGTTCAGATTGTACGGACTTTTTTCTTCATAAACTTTGTATTGCAGTATATTGGGCAATATGGACCGTGCAAATTGCCCCTGAATAGTTCAGTGTTAGGGATCCTGATTACAGTTGCCGTGTTGGCGGTCTAGCAATGAATATTTTCATTATTTATTTGGTTATTATGTCTTTTTCTACTGTATTAGTAATACCTATAACAACATGATGTCAAAACCTCATGTGAGGTTAAGGGCTTTTAATAAAATGTAAAGGGTTCCGAATGATCAATTTATCCTTAGCTCGTGTGTACATCAAACAAATGTGACGTTTATACAGAGTCTATATAGCGTTTGCATTACATTGTATACAACGGTATTACATCCAGCATAGTAAATACATGATAAATCAAAGTACTGAAGTACTGACGTGAGTTGGTTTTACCGATTATCATTTATTCTAAAATCAACTTATCTTGTGTGGTAATTAGTTTCTAGTCTGTATTTAAATTATGCACTTTTTTATCATATGAATTTTAATTAGACTTTACAGACAAGAATTTCAGAGAAATCCCATATGAATCATGTTGTGTAATATCTAAAGATAGATTTCAAACTATGTATTAGTAATCGAAACAATTCTAAAAATTGTATGGGTCCACGCACTATTGATAATGAGCTCCAGTCGCGTTCAACCAGACGCTCAGCTGTCTCCGTTAATCTCCGACAAGCAAGAGAGCCCCTCTGTTCGTCGGATATTTACGGAGACAACCGAGCTTTTGGTTGAACGAAACTATATTAAACTCTGGCGTAGAAATACATGAGACTACATAATATCAAAATTGTTCGTAATATAAAAATCTTACTATATTCAAAGTGCTTATAGATAAGTTTCCTTGGAAAACAATGCTTCAGCATACATTACATTGAATTTTTCTATTATATTCAAGAACTAAGACTTGTCCACGGTGATGATTTGTGCTTAGGTCCAAACACTGTTTCACTCTTGGTTTGCCAGAGTGATTGCATAGGAGAGTTGATTAAAATCAACTCCCAAAAAACAAACAATATTACACCGTGTGGTCATTTTTATATGTTTCTTCAATTGAACACTGTTTCCTCAGGTCATTGCTGTCGCTGCAAGATCTACTTCGTACAGTGTATGGTTTACACATGTGTGATGGTTTAGCAATTGACACAGGGAACGGTATGCAATGGACCAGAATATTTTTTTTGGATCTGTTTTCCTGGATTTCAGTCTGTAGAGCATGAAAAGCGGCCTCATCCTTATTTAGAAGGTGTGTAGGGTCAAGCTTAACAATAATATCTACATGTATAACCTAATATGGAAGTAGTCAGAAATAAAAGGGGAGTAATTAGAATTTATGAAAAAAAACATTGCCGAATAGTATTGCTAGTGGCAAGACAGCATTTTGAACCGACTTAAGATGTAATTTCGAAAATCTCATATACATAAAATGATAGACTCTTGCCCATAGGGTGTATAACAACTTTTACTTTAGTGTGCTCAAATAATGGGTGTAGTTTGCCTTTGAAAAAATCAAAATTCAATGGGAAAATAATACTTATTCAGAAAAGAATATATTTTTAACATGTTTTTTTTAATTCCTGGAGGATTTTTTAAATCCTGTAGAAATTATATTTTCTCTGAGATAAAAGAACTTTCAACAGAAGAATATTTCTTAAAGGTCATGAAAACTTCCCACAGGATTTTAAAATCTCGTGGGATTGAGTTTTGTTGAAGTCCTACAGAAATATAGTCATATAGGAAATTTTTATTCCTGTAGACAATTCTTTTCCTTTAGGAAAACAATGCTTCTTGTAGGATTTTGGTCAATGTACATATCTGACCTAAAAGGCAAGATACATCAGTAATAAAAGTAATAAAGTAATAAAAAGACTCTTGTATATAGTTATCCGGCAGAGTGATATGAATCTGTGTCAGGTTTACGTTGTTGTTACGATTATTTTGATTCTTTTTTTTAAATTTTAACCTTAAGCTTTTTAAAATAAACATTCCTGTTCCATTGGTATGGTGGCATATTTCTGCCAAATAGTTATGGTGAATTGTCAAGTCGACTTGTCATATATTTATATCAATTGTTTAGATCTTTATGTTGTCACAAAAGGATCATCATGAATAAGGAATCAATAGTTTGCAATTAAATAGTGTTTCTTATCACTGAATGTCATATACTTGTCATCATAATAGCTGACAAGTCAAAATAAAAATTTAACAAAAAACCCATAAAGATCTGACGAGGCAACATACAGATCTGAGAAGACAACGTTGAGATCTAACAAGTCGATTTATAAATTAAAGACTATATTTTTTTCAGTATATCATAATACCTGACAGGCCAAACAATTAAGCATGATTAATTGACAGGTCGACTTATCAATAATTAACGTTGATTTGGCATAGCTTTTATGTGGTCTTGTCAAATCCTTATGTCGGTTTGTCAGAAAAATAAAATGAAAACTAGATATATATCAAACATTGGGCTTATACACTCTAAGTATTTGTTTTACATTTTTAAGAAATAAGTACTTGTATCAAGTCGACATAAAAATCTGACAAGTAGCAGCAGAACTATGTCACCATACATTGAAGTTTAAGTTTGAGCACACGTGCATCATATCTGCTATCTTTTATCATGACTCAATATTAGGTATTGAGTACAGACTGCTTCTTATTCAACAAAGTTAATGGAAACCAAAATCTTCCTGCAATCAACAATTTTAATGTGATAAACATCGACTAGTCTTTAATATTAAGTTATTGATTTTTTGCACAATATTCTACAAAATTTTATAAAATAGATATAAAGTTCCAGTGAAATATTTTAAAAAAAAACGACGGCAAACTTTACGATATGCTATCGGTATTACTTCCTTTATAATTTTTATTTCCTTTATCATAATCATAAATCTGTTATCTCTATTTAAATTCTCGTCCGGGAAATACTGCACCAAAGTGTAAATACTTCAATGATGAGATTATTTCACTCGATGCAAGTAGGGTGTTGCTAAAACGCAAAACGGAAAACGGGACGGAACAGAAACGAAAAAATAGTATTATTAGTGAACTATAACAAAGCATTAAGCTTGCTGATGTACGAAACGGAAATATAAAATTTACATACCATAACATTGTGATGAAATGTTAACAATACACTACAGGCAAGTGAACTCGTTTTTATTTTGAAGGCGGGAATCAGAAATATTGATAAAAATGGGATACACCAATCACTGTGGTGTCAGTGGTGGGCGGAGGGAGCTGGGGGATGACATTAGTCTTCACTTCAATTTTACATCCCCCACCCAAACAAGGGAGGGGGGGGGGAGGGGGGCTTCATCATAGATTAAACTTCTGTATATAAATGAAGAATGGTTGCAGCGATAAAAAAGTTCCCCCCTTCAATTCTCCCGATTATATGTGCCTTAGTTAACTGTAATGATTGACAATTTCTCAATTTTCTTTTACAGCATTACTGAAAAGCAGCACAACATATTTAGTTGTTATGAAGCATTGGAGAGCGACTAGATATTTCATAGTACTTAACTCTATAAGACATGTTTAATTCTTTGAAAATAATACATTTTCTTCTTCAAACGTTTATGTGCTGAAAAGAAATAACGGGTACATCTAATTATTTCAAGTAGAATAGCTTTTAAAAACGATAGAGTGTCGTTGAGAAAATCTAAATCACGACAGCTAGAGAAACACAAACCATGGCCGTCTTCTATACAACGTTTCGCTGCATCATCTTTGCTTATCTTATACATGTATATCACTTTACGAATCTAGCATCAGTATTTAATAGTTGATTTGATAATGCTGTAGATGTCTTAATTGTAATGCCCTTCTTATTTTAACGTTCGACGTTCGTTGTGTAAATTCTGCATCTTCTCCCGCAATTAACTAAGATGAAATTGATCATATACACACAATATCTGAAAAAAATGACTATCTAGAAAGGATTTCCTTTTTTTTTAATTGACTCTTTTTATTTTTATTGTTTATTGTTCAAGTTAGATTGTAATAGACTGTTGTTGAAATAAATGTACACACAATTAACATTACACAATGGGTAATACATGCATAAAACAATAAAACATGCTCTCTAAAAAGATTTTTTCCCCATGAATTACATGTTTATAAATATAATTAATAAAACTTCAAAAAAAGATTTCAAATTGTAAGTTTCTTTTTGCTCACAAAAAATACATACATCTCTTTCTGTCTAGTAGCATTTCTTGATTTTTATAAATCTATTGCATTTTAAGACAAACTTCCGTTTCATATAATAATTATACATGGAAATAAACTCTGGGTTATCCTGATAAAAAAGTACGTCCTTTTAAGAACTTTTAAGCACATTTCTAGTAAAAAAAAAAACACCTCATAAATAATCTATTTATCTCACGCTGCTAATCCGACTGAGACCCTTTCTTTAAAAAGAATTTTTAATTATTACAATGGAACTTCTAAAATTAAGGATGTGAAACATATCGCCTAGCTGATATTATGCAACTTGATATTGAAACGGAGGAATATTTGATATTTTTCATTCTAATTACTATAGCTGAAAATAATAACATAAAAGTCACTGCGTCCATTTTTCAAATGTTTCCTTGTGGAATAAGGAAGAAATTGTTATCATTTATCTGTCATTACCATATTCGGTGTATAATTTAATAGATTTTATGTATCCAACAGATTTCAACCTCTCAAAACTGTTCCAAAGAACTCAATATTTTCTTTAAATTTATCAAGTGTGTTAAGGTAATTCTATTGATATTTAGAGTACCACTAAGTAATTTATGTTAATATTGTTCTGCACTTTCATCACTTTGCTGATAGTTGTGTTTTATTAACTGTCGGTGTAGATCTTAATGACACTGAATCATTTGTCATCGTAAAAAAAACATCCTGTCCATATTTGGTGGAGAATAAATGACCTTTTAGTTTGTATGAAAAGTGTGAAGATGCTCAAAATCTGTATTTCCTAGCTAATAAAAAAAGAATTATGCATCAGTTTAAAGAATAATGACCTGACCCACTGGTTGTACCTAATAAAAATAAGATAGCCTGAATAGGGTTAAACATAAAACTTCGAATTAACTATTCACCCGAACTAAGATAGATGTATAATATTTACAAGTTGCCTTCGTGTTATACTATATATTACGTAGCTTTTCATCAGGACTGCTTCTTTGAGTGTCGGTGGTAATTCTATTTCTTCATCTGTGCAATCAATATTTTATTTGCAGTTGATAATGTTTCTTGTCTTTCACCTCCCTTAGTGAGCAAATACAAATGAGTTTCCCTATGTAAAGTACGTACTTTTAAGATAAAAGCTCCATCCAAGAACTTTAAACTAGCATTACATTTTTAGTAGTGTTGTCGTTCAAAAATCATCGATTGTTTGATTTGAATATTATGACATATTAAGATTTTCCAGTAGCTTTGTCTGTGATAGCACATCTCTTTCTGTCTAGTAGCATTTCTTGATTTTTATAAATCTATTTCATTTTAAGACAAACTTCCGTTTCATATAATAATTATACATGGAAATAAACTTTCGGTTATCCTGAGAAAAAAAAAGTACGTCCTTTTAAGAACTTTTAAGCACATTTCTAGTAAAAAGACACCTCATAAATGATCTATTTATCTCACGCTGCTAATCCGACTGAGACCCTTTCTCTAAAAAGAATTTTAATTATTACAATGGAACTTCTAAAATTAAGGATATGAAACATATCGCCTAGCTGATATTATGCAGCTTGATATTGAAACGGAGGAATATTTGATATTTTTTCATTCTAATTACTATAGCTAAAAAAAAAAACAAAAAAGTCACTGCGTCCATTTTTCAAATGTTTCCTTGTGGAATAAGGAAGAAATTGTTATTCTGTTATCTGTCGTTACCATATTCGATGTATAATTTAATAGATTTTATGTATCCAACAGATTTCAACTTCTCAAAACTGTACCAAAGAACTCAATATTTTCTTTAAAGTTTATCAAGTGTGTTAAGGTAATTCTATTGATATTTAGAGTACCACTAATAGTTGTGTTTTATTAACTGTCGGTGTAAATCTTAATGACACTGAATCATTTGTCATCGTCAAAAAACAAAACATCCTGTCCATATTTGGTGGAGAATAAATTACCTTTTAGTTTGTATGAAAAGTGTGAAGATGCTCAAAATCTGTATATCCTAGCTAAAAATAAATGAATTATGCATCAGATTAACGAATAATGACCTGACCCACTGTTTGTACCTTATAAAAATAAGCTAGTCTGAAATGAGTTAAACATAAAACTTCGAATTAACTTCTCTCCCGAACTAAGATAGATGAATATATAATATTTACAAGTTGCCCTCGTGTTATACTATATACTACGTAGCTTTTCATCAGGACTGCTTCTTTGTGTGTCGGTGGTAATTCTATTTCTTCATCTGTGCAATCAATATTTTATTTGCAGTTGATAATGTTTCTTGTCTTTCACCTCCCTTAGTGAGCAAATACAAATGAGTTTCCCTATGTAAAGTACGTACTTTTAAGATGAAAGCTCCATCCAAGAACTTTAAACTAGCATTACATTTTTAGTAGTGTTGTCGTACAAATATTATCGATTGTTTGATTTGAATATTATGATATATTTACATTTTCCAGTAGCTTTGTCTGTGATAGCACCACGAATCAAATCTGTCACACATATATGTGTACAGTCATGTAGTCTTATACGTTTCATCAATGACGCAACTGATGTATTGTGTGGCGCAAACGCGGTTGGAATAATGATATGAAATAAAATACCATGCAAAGGTCAGTTATAATTAAAGTAAATAATTGGTGGATTGGTGGAAATCATATTTAAAATATCAAGAAACCATTCTTTGAATACCATAAGGTGATTAAATGCGGTCGGACGTGATATAATCTATTGTACAAGCACTGAAACTTTAAGGGTTTGATCATCCACCACCGTAATTGATTATATCATTATACTAAAAAATGATTTATTATTGCTACAATATTTTATTTTTATAGCATAGTTGTCCATGTATCACCTGTTACGTCTTTTTGTATGGCTAGGTACATATACTTAATACCATATTAATTTACAAATATGAACAGTCAAACTGCACAGTAAATATAGCTGCAATAGATATACTTTTAATTTGTATAAATCATTGGGATAAGGTATTGTACCATGATAATTCCCGCCAAAAAGTTATACAGTAAAATTAATACACTATCTTATGCGACTGATGAATTTCGGAAAAATGCCGTTTTGCATCAAATCTAGAAAGACTTCTTTGCGATTGTTTAAAGTACATGTATCTTATTTCTAGTTATACGTTCGTATTCTTAATGTGGATTTCAGGGAATATTGTGTAACGGTGAAATAGTAAGTACTCTGTAAAAACGTTCATATCACACAAACTATTAATATATTTTCATGTTAAATACTGAAATCTGATTGGTTTAGACGCAGTTTATAATCCGTTCTATAACCCTCAGCGTTCAAGCAACACACTTATCAACGGGTAACACAACGAATTGTTACATGCACGTAAACTATGCGCGTACGGTTCGCCAAAGTATTCACGTCATTCATATATCTATTCCCGTGTCCACTTTGTGTCTGGTCGGGGTCTACTTTTTGAGAAACGTTGGTCTGCTCTGGGTCCGCTCGTAGTCAGCCCTATTTCAGTGTCTGTTTCTGAAATCCGGGCCTGTCCTAATATGCCCGCTATGGGTCTGCTTTGGATCAGCCTGGGATCTGCATGGAATAAAGTTTTGGTCGCCATGGCAGACAGACAGAAAGAAGATCTGGGGTTTGGTTTGGATCTGCTTTCTGTTAGGTTAGGTTTATTTCATAAGGTTAGGCTTGGTTGATAATGTATTGTACTGTATTGTAATGTACTGTTTTAAAGTGGCAACAAATAGGTCTTGTTATATAATCCTGTAAAATTTACTCAATACGTAATCAATAACAAATTGACGTGTTATTTTTTTATGTCAATGACAATGTTCATTTCTGTTTGTTAGACAAAGTTATTTGCATTGGTTTATAAACCTTCTTATATGATTATGACTGTTTATAATACAAACATAAAATCTGAAACATACACAACTTACCTATATTTTGATTGCATAATTATTCTCCTACTTACGGGAAAAAACTTCAGTAACTAATAAATGTATAATTGGTTGGTGCATCATGACATTATTCAGTTTGCAGGTAAGGGACAACAATAAATGTATGCTGGACATATATTTTTTTCCATCATTTGAAAAAACCCGCCTTTTCATGATAAAAATGCACCCGGTTTCGTTTTGTTTTAAATCAAATTACATGTAGTTGTTATTGTACATGGATATATCATTAATGTAACCCATTTACTTTAGCACTTTTCGTATTGACAAATATATGGAACAAATAAAATCAAAGAAATATATCAATATTCTAATATTTAATCGTACAATTGCTGAAAAAGTATATGAACATACGCAATAGAGAAGCTTTCTATAAATGATATGATAATTTTAGTCAGAGCGAGATCAATTCTATCATAAAGTTTTCAGGCGTTACTGGATTCAACAATGCTCCGACCAAAAGCATCACATTATAATCCTCAAAGAATAATTCCTTATCCCTTCAATAAAAATCTAATAAAAGTTGGCAAAGCAATAAAAAATTGCTATCCGGCTTATTCAAACCCCCACATATTTGTACGCTGTTTTGACCCAAATTGAAGAGATGGCGATGAAAAATCATATTTCAAGTAGTACGTAAATGTTGCATAGTGTTGTTTAAATCAATAACTTAACGTAGCTTAAATAATATTATAATACTGAACTGGAAAAAGTTGCTCTAAGTGTTGGTTGGTGTCTGAAGCTTGATGAGTGTCTTGATGAGAAATCTCTCTTAGTACAGAGGAACATTGCAAATATTTGTAAATAATTAATATTATTTTTGCTTGAATAATCGATCAACAGTTTTAACTTAAATTACAGGATATATAACCTTGTGACAACACTAAATCAATGTCTGCTATTATTGAGATTTAAGAGAAAATGTGATATATGATACCAAACACCATATACTTCTTCACTCACTCATAAACATTGAAGACATCATAAATGAAAAACTTCCTTAATACTTCGAACTGGATAAAAATTATAAGAATTTAATGGCCAGATGCCAAATTTATTTTGTTACAATACTTTTCCAAGAAATAACGATTATTTAATATTTACCATTTTATCGTAGAGGTCTCATTAATGAGCCCTCAAGCATACAGCTTTTGTCCATAAAACCTGTTGTCAATGATTGCATGTGCTATTATACAAAACACCTATCACAATAACTATGTCTATCTGAGACTACAACGATTGATGCTAGGTGATCAGGTTTCTTGAGAGGTTCTGATCGTATCTCAAGGCTGTATCCCTAGAGTGCTCGCTGTGTCAAACGAACATGTTCAACTAGAGTTCAAAATGTTATGTTGATTTTAATACTGCTCCTGCATTATATTTAATAAATTTCCAATCAAACAAATTATGTATTACAAAAACCAAATAATCTTGGAAGTAAATGACAGTTTGCAGCAATACCAAGAAAGAAAGTGACAACCCTGACCAAACGATTTTTGCCTCTGCTCGAATAATAGGCTAACATTTTGTATTGTTGCCTGACTGCCTCTTAGGTGAAGAAATGACTGGCAAATAACTATGTAAAAGCCGGTTAATGCATTGTAATGGCTTTATGAAAAGCCTACATGTACAGATATTGCATATATTTTTTAACTTCATAAGTACAATTATGAATTATACTTTAAAACACAAAGCTGGAATCATAACAATGTCAAGCTTAATGGTTTTTTACTCTCTGGTTTGGGTTTATTTCCTTATGAAAATGAATGACAAAGATGACTTCCGTGAAAGGTTAGCACACGGAAAAGATATTGCATTGTTAAGATTGTTTTAAAAATGACTTTCTATCCTTTTTGAAGATTTTAATGCTATCATTTACACGATAAAAATATCAAATGATTTATTTTTACATCCTCATTTCAGAATTAATTAACATTGGAATACAAAGTAAAGTTTATAGTTTACGAAACAGTACTTAAGAGCTGCATATGACTACTTATGATTTAACCCCCCCGAAACCTAGTAATAATTATAAATATATAAATAATACTATCAAAATTTAAAGTTATCGTTTTGCTTAAGTCTGTGTCAGCGGAGAAAGCACTAATCTATTTTCATTGAAGAAGCATACATTTAATTTATACAGGTCATACATGTTATAAAATACAAGATAACCAGGGCAACTACATTCTAATAGCCTATTTTTTTTTTCAAATCAACGAAACTTTGTTATTAAAGCTGACATGAATTCATAAAAGCATTTGGTCGCCATATTAGTTTCGATCGCTCCTCTACTGCCACTGGGGTATATATACCGGTTGAGAAAGTTACGGTCGGTTGCTTTCCGATCGAGGCATTCAGGTTGCACGGACATCTAAATGCATGAACTACACATTGTAGTAAAATTTTTGAATTAAAGAATAAAGAAAACAACGATCAATGAAATACAAAATATGTTTATTCTGTGAAAGGATTTTCCAGATATCTTTATTATTTTGCACATACAGTGCTGCCTCACTACGCATTCACATCGAACACGTGTGTCGTTCATACAGAGTGAATTACGTCTGCGTCTTTTTGAAAACCCCGGCGGCACTACATCGAACACAGTAGATAAATGATAGTAAATCCAAGAAAATGACAATGAACATCATTTCCATCCGTTCCACCTTTTCTAAAATCCATGCGATCATTGACATTGCTCGATCTGCCACAGTGTGTTGTTTGCGCATGTGCGATGTTATAACATACACAGGAAAACGGTCCACAATTATCGAGGAATTTTATAAGTATCTGCGCCTGGATTTCAGTCTGTCTTGTTTCATCGTGTATTGGATATATCTTGCCAGTGCAGTGGTTGTCATTTTATTTTTCCTCAAAACGCGTTTCTACACGTCTTTTCGTCCAAGGCAACGTGTTCGGGTGCATGAAATACCTGAATGCGGTGAAGCATGAATAGTGCTCTCAGCTTATATAGGGGGTGTGTAGCAATGAGCAGAACATTAGAAATCGACAACTAATATGGCGGTAGTCGGAGATAAAAGGGAAATAATGCGTATTTATGAATTCATGTCAGCTTTAAAGCCCTGCTTATGATTCACAAATTGAAGCTTAAAAGTGTATTTTGCGTCAAAACCGATACGATACACGTTAACATAATAACCTCGAGTTTTGTCCTTAACGTCTTATAATACATGTTATATCCTTCATTTATAAAGAGCTAGAACCACGAAGCATCAAAATGTGCCTTAAAATTTTCACAAAACTCAAATTTGAAACAATACAAATTGTAATTACTTATAATGTAGGGCACAATATTCGGCTTCTATGCATATGAAAATTGTTCACTTTGGTCTTAACGTTTAGCACATGCGCATCATCAAACATACGATGATCGTTGAAAATAGCTGAAAATTGTAGATTTTACTGCAGTATTTCCCAAATTTGAATTTGGCCACACTTGAGTACCTCTTTGAAACTTTTAAAACTGAGAGAAATTGCATAAATGCTTCTGCCTGTAAAATTTCGTAGAGGTACTCAAGTGTGGCCAATGTGTATTTTAATTTTGAAAATTTTAGTAACAGAAAATAAAACTGACCACTCTATTTAAGGGTAATTATTTGCTTCCTTTTTATTGAAATAGTAGAATTTAATTAAAAATGATAAAAAATTATTTGTGATTATTTACAATATCATCATTTTATTAAATATTTGAGGAAGAAATGCATATAAACTGAACTTTAACATGTTTTATCTAGTAATTTTATATTGTGTATTCATGCTTACATCGTGCATCATCAATGTCGTCATAGTTTGACGTTTGCGACGTCAGTTGAATCTGTGCATGGAATCTTGAGTTCTTTCAGTATTTTGCCAATAGAATTTACCAGTAAAATCTGCATTTTTAAAAAGCATTATTTCTATGTACCACGGTATCATTCAATTGCAGTAGAATATGAGATACGTGAACATTGCTAACAAACAGAAAAACATTTCATTGGCAAAGTTAACATTGTACGTACGTACCTATACCTTTATGTAGAATAAGCGATAGCATGTATAAGTAACTAGTTGTGGTTTTTTGTCAAACGGTGAAACGTAAATGAATAGACGTTATGGCGTTTATAAGGAATAATTAACTCATAAGAATATTTTTAAAGAAATCGATATTCTTTTTTCATTTAATTAATGAACATTAAAACACTGCTGTAATGTCATTCCCTTGTTCCAGCAGTCAAAACTTTTACTTGTGATAGCCGATATATTTGAGAGCTTCTTAATATCAGACCATTATCAGTGGTTACAACACTGTTATTCTTTAAAATCGGGCTGTCTCAGGAATCAACGATGATATTCAATGGAGTGATTTAAGTACTATATATGCCTCATACAGAACTGCTTTCGGCATACTAGTATATCCATTACATATACACAGTCGCTAAAAGGTTTTATTTTTCACTTGAACAGTTCGTGAACGGTGAGCGCACAGTGAGTGCACTCTAAAGGAACGGCGAGTGCACGCTGAGCCGAATTTGGATAGCGCTTATGAACGGTGAACTGTGAGCGAACGCAGAGCGCAAACGCATAACTAAATGTTTGTATTGTTATTAGCCTAAATATAATGTATTATCTTACTAAACAAAAAGTGAACACTGAACGAACGCAATGAGCGCAAGGCGAAATCTTTGTGAACGCACGGTGGGCGATTTGTGAACGATGAGCGGGAACGGAGCGGAGCGGATTGCGCGTGAACGCACGGTGAGCGCACATGAACGCACGGTGAGCCCCCGGGAAACTGGGAAAATAAAACATTTCAAAGGACTGAACCCTGGCATCTAACTGCTGTAAAGCGCCAGGATTGTGTGAAAATATCGAAGCCCTGAAAAAATAATCATTTAGAATAATGTACACAGACTGTTACAGTAATGCATCAAAATTCGAGATTACATATATCTCTATTAAATTCAATTACCGTATCTCTGTCATATTTATATATTTATTTTTAATAATTTGTGATTACATTGGTAGAATTCAATGATTAAACCTCAGTTATACATTGCGCATCATCAGCATTACTTCATGCAGTTTCAAATTGCAGAAAAAAAAAAACTTTTAAGACACCGACATATTTAAATGTACCGCCGTTATATTGACCTTCAGGACTGGTCCCTGTAATATGTTTTAAACTTTATTGTAAATAAGCTTTTCATGCTATTTTTATCAATAAATTTATTTTCATAAATTAATTATAATGTCTACATGATAATTTTATTTGTTTTTTGTTTATTTTATTAGTTTCAAGTCATACGTAATTGTTATCATTTCATGGCGTTACTTAATGTAATGTGTAAATGATTCCAGTCGCTTCTTTGCTTGTCAATGCAAAATTAAAAGGCATACAATTTTTCTCAATCACTAATTAGATTTATATTTAATATCAAATGTCCCTACTTTGGGTAAATCAAAAGTGAATCAAGAATAACAAATGATTGGCAATGAAGGAGGAAAACCTAACTTCTGCTTAACTATTAGATAGACAAGTTCCAAGGACAGGTCGGCTCTATTCGGGCCCCTAACCCTGGCACTTGCTATCTTCCCTGACAAACTGTCAATAATGTATTTTACAAATAACTCTAATATACAATACCACACAACAGAACAGCTTCGGCTCTATTCGGGCCACTGATCTAATTGTGTGGGTCCAGAAGTTTAATATAGTGTTTCTGTTACCTTCTCCTTCCACTGCTCAAACAGGAATGACACCGACTCTCAGCTTCTCTCACTTATATACACATGGGAGAGTCCACTGGAAAGGGATGTCGGGTTATTCCATTAATAACATTGATTTATAATAGGACAAAATTCTTTACATTACCCACGCCTCTGGGTCCATTCGTCCCGAATGACAAAACATTTAAAACTTTTTTGTTCTTTTCTTTTTATTCAATGTGATCAACAAAAAAAATGCAAACTTTAAAACTGCTTAATAGTGGTTAACAAGTACAATGCTCATAACACTATCTGTGTTGAAGATGACAATTCAAAATTTAAAACAAGATCAATTGCTCTGTCGTGGTTTCTTTAATGTCAACCTCGCCCTCTCTGTACTTCCTGACAGTCTTTACTGAAATTTCTCTTCTAAACTCTGTTTGTGTACTAACGTCAATCTTCGCTTTCTTCGTTTGACAATCATCTACGTTGGGTTTTCTGACATCATCTGCTGATGTACGTTTCCCTGGAAGAGAAGGGGTCGTTTTCTTGCGGAAAACACGGCCCACCATGAGATCCGATAACTCTTTATTGACTGTTTCTTTAATCTTATTTCCATCACTGGCACAAGTTGTACTACTGGACATAGTTTCCGTTGAAAGTAGATCACCTGGGTCTTGTGACAACCATTCTTCATCTTCTGATTCGTCCTCACTTGACACAATATTATTGGCATTTTCAGTGTTCTTCGCCTTTTCCGGGACTTCGTCTGTTTCAACCAGCTTCTGGCCCAATGCAATAGGACTTTCTGTCAATCCAGTGTGCGCTCTTTTCATATGTCTTCTGACATTACACTCTTTCTGGGACGTAAAATCGCAAAAATCACATGAATGCTCCTTCATTGCACACTCTACCACATGGGTGGAAAACTCAACATCACCATGGAAAACACTGGAACACATTGGACATTTCCTTGTCCCGCTTCTCTTTGTCATCTTTGTCTTCGCCATGCCTTTAAATCTAAATCGACAAAGAAAGAACATTAGGTACTAGTATTTAGTATGGCAAATAGTATATAATCTAATAATCAGTCTCATAATATTTAACCATACAGGGGGTCTTCTACTACGAACTGTCTTGCAGGCAGTCTTTTTCTTTACAAGATTGTTGCTCAGTTTCATATTTCTGCTGTTCACTGACAACAACACTCTCGTTTTTGTAATTTGTATTTTCTATTGAGCCTTTGTATTGTCGCTACATGTTTGATCTTGGAATGTTTCCTCTTTCTGCTCTTCAACACAGTCAGCCGTTTCACCAACTAACGTTTGGGGTCGTTTCAGTCTAATTCTATCAACATGTATGACTTGATTTGACTCACGTTGACCACAATTCACTTTGTATGTAACATCTGACATTTTCTTTATGATTCTATATGGTCCACGCCAATAGCTGGTAAACTTGGCGACTGACCTGACTTCGTTCTTGGAAAATACACATACACCTCATCATTTTTCCTTGAACTGTCCCCAGTTTAATTTCTTGTCATGGTAATGTTTTTGGCGAACCATAGCTTGCTCTGTATTTGCTCGGACAGTTTTATGGTGCATTTTCAAGTCTATCTTGCAATTGCCAAACCCATTCATTTAGAGGAACTGGTTTAATAGCGGAAGGTACATCATACATGATATCCAAGGGAGTGCAAACCTCTCTTCCAAGCATCAATGAATTTGGCGAAAACCCAGTTGTTTCATGGATGGTTGACCTATATGCCATCATGACATACGGTAAATGTTCATCCCAATCTGTATGGTTTTCATTTACAAAATTGCTAAGCATAGTTGTTAGTGTTCGATTGAAACGTTCCACCATTCCATCCGATTGGGGGTGGTATGGTGTTGTATGTGTCTTTCTGATGCCCAACAAAGAACACATTTCTGAGAACAACTTGTTTTCGAACTGTCGACCTTGGTCCGAATGGATACCTGCTGGTGTGCCAATTCGACAGATCACTTCTTCAACAATGACTCTAGCTATTGTGATGGATTCCATATTTGGGATTGCAAAGCTTTCTGTCCACTTTGTATAATAGTCTGCAACTACCAAGATGTATTTGTTACCTTTCTTTGTTAAAGGTAACTCACCCAAAATGTCTGTCGCTATCCTTTCCAAAGGATAACCAGAATGTACTACTTTCATGGGTGCACATTTGGTAACATTGTCAGTCTTCCTTTTAGAACATAATTCGCAACCCGCTGTATACTGACGCACATCTCGCTGTAAACCTGGCCAGTAGTACCTACTGCGAATCTTAGACAATGTTTTCTTAATACCGAGATGTCCTGCTGTTTTCTCGTCATGATATTGGGTAAAAACTGTACGTCGCTCGGAGAATGGAACTATATACTGATAGAGAGTCTGATTAGACGACATGTCTTCCCATTTACGACAAACAAGATTATCTTTGATGCACAATCTGTCAAACTGAGAAACCAGTGACTTCAGATAATGGTTTTCTGGCGATACTTTCTTAACACCTGGAAATGAACCTCCCTCTACCCATGCACGCAACTTCTTGAGATCATTGTCATTTTTCTGAGCCAACAACAATGACTGACCTTGCCCAATTTGGTTACAGTTTAGATTTTCACCTTCCCAATCACTGTGGTATCCGCACTGTTTACAAAGTAGTCTGCTCATGGCATCAGCATTTGTATGTAGCCTTCCAGGGCGATGTTCTATTCTGAAGTTGTATGTTGACAGTACATCGATCCAGCGTGCAAACTGTCCTTCTGGGTTTCTGAATTGCATCAACCACCTGAGGGAACTATGGTCTGTTCTGACCAGGAATTTTCTGCCATACAAGTAGTGCCTAAAATACTTGACAAAGTATGTCACTGCTAAAAATTCCTTTCTAGTTACGCAATATCGTCGTTCAGATTTTGACAAGCATCGACTGGCGTAAGCACAAACTCTCTCCTTACCATCGATTACTTGAGAGAGAACAGCACCTATGGCTTTGTCGCTAGCATCAGTATCTAAGATGAAATCCCTTTCAAAATCAGGATGTGCAAGTATTGGTTCAGATGTTAGGAATTGTTTCAATTTGTCAAATGCAGTTTGACATTCCTCTGTCCACTTGAACGATTTGTCGTTTGTTGTCAAATCATGCAATGGTTTTGCAATGGTAGCAAAATCCTTCACAAATTTCCTGTAATAACTACAGAGACCAATAAATGACCTTACTTCTGTAACATTAGTAGGGACCTTCCAACCCTGAATTGCTTTGGTCTTGTCTGGACTTGTAGATATTCCATCTGAAGATACTATATGACCAAAAAATTCAACTTGTCTTGCAAAGAGAGTACACTTTTTCGGTTTCAGCTTCAATCCTGCACATTCTAACCGATTAAAAACTAGGGACAAATTCTTTACCATATCCCCAAAGTTCTTTCCAAAGACTATTATGTCATCTAGATAGATAAGACACATTTCAAATTGCAGTCCACGCAGAACTGTTTCCATCAACCGTTCAAAGGTTGCCGGAGCATTGCACAGGCCGAATGGCATTACAGAAAATTCAAACAAGCCTCGTCTAGTTGTGAATGCCGTTTTCTGTTTGTCTTGAGTGTCAACAGCAACCTGCCAATATCCTGAACACAGATCTAGAGTTGAAAACCATGTAGCACCCCTAAGCTGATCAAGAGAATCGTCTATCCTTGGCAAAGGATAGGCATCGTGTTTTGTAACATTGTTCAGCTTTCTGTAGTCTATACAAAATCTGGTGGTACCGTCCTTCTTTTTAACCAAAACTATATTTGATGCCCACGGACTACTAGATGGTTCAATGATATTTCGTTCCAACAAATCGTTGATATGTCCATCAACTTCTTTTTGCATATGAACAGGTATTCTTCTTGGGGCTTGCTTGATAGGAAGACTGTCTCCTGTGTTAATTTTATGTTTAATTATGTCCGTCCGCCCTAAATCTCGATCAGACTTGGCGAAAGATGCGTGATAGCGCATAAGCAACTGACGAACAATCTCCTTATTTTCTGCTTCCATGTTCACAGTTGACCGTTCAAAGAGATCTTGTAAATGAACAGGCAGTTCCAGCATGGTAAGATCATCACTACCTTTTTCAGATAAAGCCATTACCTCAAACACTGGGTTCAACTCGGCAATGAATGTATCTTTCCTTAAATGTGTTACTTCATTGTGAAGATTCATAAGACGCACAGGTACTTTGTTTTCTGTGCTCCTGGTCACAAGAGTTCTCGCCACCAATGCTCTATCAGAGTCACAAAACTGTTTGCATGGTTCTACTATGCCAAGTATGGGGGTATTAGATTCTACGTTATTTACATTGCAGTATGTCATCACTTCACTCTTTGGTGGTATCCCTAGATTTTCACAAAGACTTACTCTGAAGCAACCAATTTTGCCTCTGTATTGAAGCAACCAATTTTGCCTCTGCACACTTGTTAAGCCTTAGGAAATCTAATCCCAAGATTCCATCAACATTCAAATCAGCGACTACTTTAGTATGGTCAAACAGCATTCCTTGTATAGAAAACTGTACCTCTTGTGTCCCATAAACTTTTAATGGCGTACCATCTGCTATCAAAATATCTGTACTTAGCTTACTGAGTGGCTTGTCATACAAAACATCAGCAATCATGCATTTTGACACAATGGTGACCGTTGCTCCTGTGTCTACCAAAAACCTTAACTGTTTGTCATACAGTCCTACCTCAATGAAGATACCTGACTCACCAGCTTTGTTTATGGCCTCTGATGCTCCACAATTAAGTTGTGTTAGATTTCCTTGGGGTTGTTCTTTGCTGTCTGTACATGACATTTCGCTTGGTTGCCTACCATGCTTTTGTCTTCGCTTTTGACCAGCTTGTGACGCCAGAAAATCTCTGCATTTGTTCTTCATATGGCCTGGTCTGCCACAAAAATAGCATTTAAACGTTCTGTTTTGCGTTGCGTTTTGTTCTCTCTTGTCTTGGCTGTGAGGAAAAATGCCCATCCTGCCTCTCTGTTAGTGATTTAACATCTTTCTTTAATAAGGATAAGGCATCTGTTATATCTTTTAACACCTTTTCAGTATTACTTTCTTTGACTTCACTGATGTCTTTTTCTGCTGCTTTGACATATCCCTGACTTTCCTGCATCTTTTTGTCAGCACTCTGAAAAGCTTGTAACTCAACCGCATGGCGCACAGCATCATTCAAATCTACTGGCCGCGATTGTTTTATCCTCAACCTCATGTCAGGATCTCTCAAGGCATCTATGAACTGCTCTTTAGCCAGTATTTCCTTGAGATCAACTGTTGCGGTTGGGTATGCCAAATTTGTCAGCCTACGAACATCCTGCCCTATCTTTGGAAGAGACTCTACAGCCTTCTGTTTTCTCTCCCGCAGTTGAGCCCTATATAATTCCGTCTGGTTTGTAGGTGCAAACCTTTGCTGTAGTGCTGTACACAGTGCATCGTAAGTACGCTGGTCGTTTGATGGCAGGTTTCCCAACACACCTTGTGCATTTCCCCTAAGAGATACTGCCAAATACATTCCTTTTTCAATCATTGACCAGCAATTCAACTCTGCACATACCTCAAAGTGACTTGAAATCACTCCAGTTCGTACTACCATCAAACGTCGCAGGCTTGATAAAATTTCGTTTTTGGTCGGTTTTATGAGGCAATTCAACATTTTGTGTCCTGTCTCTTTGCATATCGTCTGTAATCATGTTTTCATTATTGCGTGCCACGTGTCTATGACTGTGTATGTTTGGTGTATGCTCATGTTGATGTTGGCGTGTCATTTCGTATCTGTGTTCATCTTGGTTTGCCATATTTCTCTGGCCTGCCAAATGACTAGCCAAACCTCCATGGTCTGCCAAACGGTTATCCCTTTCACTTTGGATTGCCGTTTGGTATTCATTTAGTCCGGTTATCGCACTTTGGCGAGGCATATGGTCTGCCAATTGACCACGACTTACATTTTGGCGAGGCATATGGTCCGCCAATTGCCCACGACTAACATGCCGTTCAACTACTGGTGTTGAATGCCTATCTCTTGTCAACTCAAACTCTAGCCTATGTATCTCATCCTCTAGAAAGGATATCTCATCATCAATCAAATCATTTACGTTAGATGCCATGCCAAACAATATAAATTTGGCAAGCCAAAATAAAAATCAACTTAATAAATGCAAATAGTATAGCCAAAAAGAAATCAAACAAAGAAACGACCACCGCTGCCACCAAATAATGTAATGTGTAAATGAGTCCAGTCGCTTCTTTGCTTGTCAATGCAAAATTAAAAGGCATACAATTTTTCTCAATCACTAATTAGATTTATATTTAATATCAAATGTCCCTACTTTGGGTAAATCAAAAGTGAATCAAGAATAACAAATGATTGGCAATGAAGGAGGAAAACCTAACTTCTGCTTAACTATTAGATAGACAAGTTCCAAGGACAGGTCGGCTCTATTCGGGCCCCTAACCCTGGCACTTGCTATCTTCCCTGACAAACTGTCAATAATGTGTTTTACAAATAACTCTAATATACAATACCACACAATAGAACAGCTTCGGCTCTATTCGGGCCACTGATCTAATTGTGTGGGTCCAGAAATTTAATAAAGTGTTTCTGTTACCTTCTCCTTCCACTGCTCAAACAGGAATGACACCGACTCTCAGCTTCTCTCACTTATATACACATGGGAGAGTCCACTGGAAAGGGATGTCGGGTTATTCCATTATTAACATTGATTTATAATAGGACAAAATTCTTTACACTTAACGAAAATGACGTCTGTTCTACATTTTTCATCAAAACAATGCCATATTGTTAACTCAGTTTATTAAAAAGTATGATAGATATCGAAAAAAAGAAAAACAGTTATGAAAAGATAAGATTCTACCCTATATTTTACCAAAATATGGTAATTTTTAATGATAGGGCAATTTTGATGCTTCGTTGCTCTAGCTCTTTGCTGAAGTAAATATTGCTTATGAGGAGAAAATCTGTTGTTGAATTTTGTAATTAACCAAAAAAATTGTACATAACTGTAAAGTCATTAAACATTTTGGATTAAATTCATAACTAATGGAACCTTTCACCCTTAAAGAAGATATTGAACAAAAAAAGTGATCAGTATAAAAGCTGACTTACATTTGAAAGTCTGATATAAAAGCTTCATTTGGAAGTGTGACGTCAAATCTGACTTCTTGTGACGTGTTGGCAGGATTAGCAACTTTACTGGTGACCAACGTGGTGGCAAACCGAAACAACCGAAACCGGATGTCAGACATCACATGAAGGTAATAAATCCGTGGCTTCTACAATCGATAAAATGTGTATTCTGTATAATCATCCTTGTTTGAGAGGGACCAAGAACGTGGCTTTCGTGGGTAGCCATTTAAGGTATATATTTTTTATTTATCTACCAAATAAAATAACTACATACAAAAATTATGTCTTCACGAACGAGGAAAACTTTGGCTGCCCACGAACATTGACTCCCACGAATAAAACTGATTACACATTATTTAAATATTATATGTATATTGTAAATACATTGCTTGGTTTGATAAGGATTGCTGAATTAAAAACACGATGAAATACTATCCATGCTGACAAATAAAAAAAAAAATATTGCTGAGATGAAACATTTGTCATGATGTAAATTTTGTATTTACTCCCACCCAGTAAATTCCATATTTCCAACATGACACATTAAAATTAATGCATCTGGCGGATAGTATATGTTTCTCTAATACAGTAAAACCCATGGGCTATCTTTAAAGCAAGCATGGTTGTTTTGCAGGTATTTTGTGCAAGATCATTTCTTGAAATGTCAAAATATTTTTGATAAATTTCAAAAATTTACAAATGTTATTTTATGCATACATGATTGACACTCGCTGCCCCAATGATTTTGTTAAAAAAATAATTAAATTTAAAAAAAAAAATTGATAAAAACAAAATGAATAAATAATATATATGTCATAATGTATATATATCGACATCAAATAATATTACGGTGTTTATTTGTTTGTTGGGGCAGCGATGATAACAACAATCTGTGGAATATATTTGTAAATTGTTCGTAAGAATATTTTAGGGGGGGGGGGTGTACACAAAGGCACTTAGTTATCTAAATTAAGTTTACAAATATTTCTTAAAAGTAACCACATGCCCCCTCTCTTTGGAGAGCATTCGATCGTTTTTAATATTTAAATGTAACTCGGATATTAGAATGGGACAGATTGGACATCGATCTGCAACTCGTATTTGTATTAAAAAAATATTGTATTTAATCGGTTTGGCGAATATGAATTGTGAGACACGGGAAGTAACTCTAAATAAAACTATAAAACTACCGTCAGGTGACAAGCCCAGCCATGTTTAGACAACGGACCTGTCTGATTAGGTAAATTAGGTAAATATATGATATCTGTCATATTTCTGAATTCGGTGTAATCATATTCTACATTTTTACTTTAAAAAATCAATAAAGTGTGATGCTGTGTATATCTAAAATAAATGTGTATATATCAAAATTAAAATAAATATGGGTGTACTTTCGTTTTAGTGTTCTAAATTACAACTTTAAATTTTTGTAATCGTAACTTAATTTATTTTGATTTTTTTTTACAGCTTTGGATCCTCGTTCAAGTGCCCAGGATGTGCACCGATGTGACCTTTGTGAGACCACCATAGTACACAGCTACTGTGACTTCTGTCATGTCAACCTCTGCAAGCCTTGTGTAGTTGATCACATCTCTGATGAATATGATAAACACAAAATAATCCGATTCCAGGATCGAAGATCAACCTTGATTTATCCAAAATGCCTAACGCACCCACACAAAAACTGCAAATATCATTGTAAGAATTGTGACAACAGTTTTATTTGTTCTTCTTGTACTGCATCTGAACAGCACAGAGGGCATGTATTTGTAGACATTTTAGAAGTTTACAAGGCGAAAACAGAAGTTATTGAAAAGGATACAGAGAAGTTACAAAATCTTATTACTCCTAAATACGAAGAAATTGCACTCCACATGGAAAACCTTCTTGTTGGCCTTGACGGAGGATATGAGAAACTTACAAAAGAATTTTCAAAACAAGGAGATGAATGGCATAAAGAAATTGACATCGTTATAAACAAGATGAAAACCGAGTTGAGCGAGATAAAAGTGAAACACAAAGATATTTTACAGAAACAATTGGATGACATTAAACAGATACAGTCTCTTATAAATAAGGCGTCACTGGCTATGAAGGATATTAGGAAATCTATGGAAGTATCTCCAACCATTGAATAAAGCTCTAAAATCAAAGAATTCAGCAAGATACCGCCCAAAATAACGGTAACAATGCCAACATTCATTCCAAAATCAATAGACCGTGACCAGCTGTATAGATTGTTTGGACATATCACCCCATTATCTACTGCTACAGAAGAAAATGTCCCGTCACTTTACCAACCGGAACCTTTAGATAAGGAATTACTGAAGGAACCTGTTCTTGTTACCACAATACCGACGTGGTATATCAGAACATATAGAGTGGCATGTCGGAATGACGACAAGATATGGACGAATGGATCGTGCAATGAAATAAGATGTTTCAACATTAATGGGTCACTGCATCAAACAAACACTGTAAAATCGGACAATGGCCTAAAAGTATAACTGTAGACGTTAATGGAGATATTCTGTACTCTGATGATTCATCAAAGACAGTAAATATACTAAAGAATGGACAGATAGAAGAGTTGATCAGATTACAGGGATGGAGGCCTGTCAATCTGTGTGTCACCTCTACTGGTGATCTCCTGGTTACCATGTACAGTGATGATAAAACTCAATCCAAAGTTGTCCGATATTTAGGATCTACAGAGAAACAGATAATTCAATTTGATGATGATGGTAAGCCTCTGTACCCAGGGAATAGTTGTACTAAATACATCACAGAGAACAGAAATCATGACGTCTGTGTAGCTGACTGGGGGGCTCGTGCAGTAGTGGTGGTTAATCAGGACGGGAAACTCAGATGGAGATATACCAGTCATCCTTCAGGTACCGAAAACAAACCATTTAAACCCTATGGTATAACAACAGACAGTCAGAGTCGTATCCTGACAACAGACTGTGACAACCATTGTATCCATATTCTGGATCAGAATGGACAATTTCTCCGTTACATTGATAACTGTGGTCTGAAGGAGCCGTATGGTTTATGTGTGGACAATAATGACAATCTGTTTGTGTGTGAGTCTCGCAATTTCAATGTGAAAAAAATCAAATATTTACAATAGGTTAAAATGTTTGACAGTGTTTTAATGAACTTAACAATATCATATCATTGAGACCTAAAGACATTGCCTTCAGTAAAAAGTTAATCTTATATATGACATATAAAGTGTTTTAGATTAAAAAACTTTGCATTGTGAAAATATCAAATGTTAAATACTTGCAGTTGATTTACGATCAAGCAATAAAACGATATCTTTTTAAACGATTTTGTTTTCTCTAAATTGTGATTTACAAGCAAATTTGATGTGTGGCAATGTTAATTATGTGTGTTTTAAAGTTATGTAATTAGGTTAAATGGAAAATTCCTTCTATGTATTTTTATTTCATTCATATTCAAAGATCATCTTTAGTGAAGGGGACCTAATCGGTTTTTTCCCAAATTCTATTTTTTTTTTAAAAAATATTTACAATACCCAAGGTAATTTTAATGGTCAGCTAAAATAGTAGCATCAGTTCTATCGCGCTCATTACCTGACATCTGACTCTGCAATATCGGTTGACAACTAAAATGTCAATCGTCTTAGCTAAATGTTGTTAACGTTAACATTGGAAAAGTGAAATTTAAAAAATCTTGATCATTTCCCTTTAAAATTTAAGGTGTAATGTTAAATATCTTTTGTAGAAGAGTTAAATGGTATACTGTGGAATTATCATTGTTCGTCGGTGACCAATGTTTACATCGCAAAATATCATATCTAAAATCAATAATTTAATACAAGCGCCTTTATCTACAACATAGAATTGCTACTGATGATATTACCTTCCCACAAAACAAAAAAAGTTTGGCTAAAACGAACATTGACTCCCACGAATAAAAATGATTCCACAGTAGCTTATTAAGGATACACTGTAGTTGTAATGCTTGAAAGTCTTTGAATTTAAAGTAAATTCAAAGAAAATATTTATTACGATAATGCAATGAATGAATGAGATAGCCTTATTTGCAGTGTACTATGCAAAGGTGTCTGTTGAAGCCAAACATTTTGATTTGCACATATCATAAAGTCTGTTTTGTTAATATTTGACTGGATTAAAAAAGCATTTAAAATTTACTACAGGAAATATTGGCAACCGTTTTGTTTTCGCCCCTTTTGCCTTCGCTGGCAGCTAAGCGGATTCCAACATATCCATTTTTTTCACTTTTAACACAAATATGTCTGAGCGAATACAATTAGACGAAGTGAAACTGTTTGCAAGTATAAAAGGGCGAACATTATACGTGATGAAAAGAACCCCGTATACAGTAATAGACAGACACCATTGCTGTGTTATTTTTAGTGTGTCATATCACCATTTATAGAAATTATTTTTTAGATTTTATTCTCAGAAATAGTAACTCTTAGCGTGAACATATTCTTCTGGAAATCAGACCCCCTTACGACAGTTTAGAATATCTCTTTTATAAAAAGTAATTAAATTCCGAAAGAAATTCCTGTCGTTTTTGAAAATCAGTTCTTTGAGAAAAAGTTTTCTACTAGGTTTAGATATCAAATTTATGATTAGTGAATAATCTCCTGAGGTAGAGGTATTTTCATAAACCCTAGGTGTTGACAGATTCATGGCATATGTTTGAGGGTGTTAATAAGCATTAATTGAGTAAAACAATCCATTTTTGTATGTGTTTGCTTATTATGTATGTCACGAACTTGTTAAATTTTAAAAATATAAATGTTCATCATTTCTGATATCATTGTTCTTTGGTTTTGCTATAGAAGTAAAAGCCATATGCAGTTCAAGGTATATTCGATGTGAATAGTCAGTAGCTTGTTAATAAATTTGTATATTTGCTGTATCATATTTCAAATTACATCATTTTTAGTTCTGTGTTTTCTTTTTCTTTAACGATTTCACGAGGTTGGAGTTCAATTTAATATTTTAACTCCGTTCAAAATTTAAAAAAAAACCCAGCAGTGATGTTTGTTGTTTAATGGAGATATGTAACGATAAGTCCATTGTAGCTGGATGGTTAACGTGATACCGGTTGATTTCACCGTCTTGTAATTATTGTGCATTTCTCTTAATACTAGTAATTAGACACTTATAAACATTTTTAAAAAACCATCAACCAAAAAAAAAACTAATACGCTTCATATCTTTGATATTTATTGTATACTCTAAATCTTTTGGAAGAACTGGGTACGCTAAGCATAAAATATTGGCCCTGTCGAAATGAGAAAAATCAAACACATGATATCTTTATTATGTTCGCCGGAATAATTCATGTAGGACACCCCCTGTATGAAATTAACTTCTGTTTGCTAAAATGCACGTGCGTTTGTTAATTGTAAACTCCGAAACCGGACAATGCGTACGGATTTTGTAAAATATATAGATTTTTGTAATGTTTGATCTGAAATTTCTACAAGGCCGCATTCGAGTACATACACCAAAATTTCAGAATAGCACAATATTAGACTGCTTATTACATGTAACATGAAAACGGAAAAAATTATGTACAAGACTGCAGCCACTTTCGTTTTTTAATTTTTTTCTATTTTCAAGATGAACAATAAAAATGGATGATTTCTTTGGGCAGCTAAGACGTTAAGATGAGTTTCTTGATTATGACCATGCCTTAATAAATACTTAAATGTAAAAATCGACTTATGTTGATAATAGACTTAAATTAAAGAAAATTAAAACGGTTCCATGGAGAAATTGGAGTATTTTATTTAGTTTATTAGTCCTTAGACACAGTGTATTTGAATTACTCACAAATACATACCGTGAATTGCAGATAAAATGATCAACGTTGTTGTGTAGTAAAAACAACTATACAAATATTCATTTCATGATTGATATAAGAAGAAATATCATTTTGAAAAACCTAAACATTTCTTATAATTTGCTTTATAATAAATATGAAGTAATTTGTGTGCCTTTGTACTCAATATAAATGACGTAGCAAGTGTAAACAAATGACGTCATAAAGAAGCTGAGACAGAGACAGAGAGAGAGAAAAAAAAAAGAGAGGTTGTAAAGATACGTTTTTAAAGAATTTCAAAACAGTTTTAATATCGAATCAAAAGTCAGATTCAAGACTCGGTATTTGTGTAGATCTATATACATTGTATTTGGTACAAAGTCAAAATAAATATAATATGTTTTAAAGTGCGACCGTTGGGGCGAGTGCAGCATGTGATCAAACAATAAATAATTATGATGAATCAATGAAAATAAAATTGACAGCGTAAATAAATTTGATTGCAAAATAAAATAAAACATACGTATTTTTTACAGTGAATTTTAATTTTTCATAGTTTATAAGATTTGTTATTTATTCATTTATAAATAGAATAATAGTTCAGTCTCAGATACCATGTTGTTGAATAATAAAGATGTTAATATAAATGTTCATTGCACTCTATCTCCTCTTTTAAAGTGATTGTAACGTACGTCAGTTCATTCCCTTTTTTGCAGTAGACATTTTGGGGCGCAAGCGGGGTTTGCTTATTCAAATTCAAATTTTTAATCGTACAAAACCTGAAAATTATATAAATATAATTAAAAAGAAATCATTCTTTGAATATCATAAGGTGACAATTACGGTCGAGTCGTGATTAAATCTATTATAAAGCCCTCCGAACTTTATTCGATTTGATTACCCGACCAAAAGTATCATCTCATAATATTCAAGGTACTTAAAAAACAAATCCTGGCAGGGTACTATAGATCCGGGCGCGGCTAACCTGGACGGGTGATAATTAAAGAGGAAAAAACTCCATACGACAAGTAAATACAAATAGGGGAAGTATGTGGATAAAGCAATAACAGTTCAGATTAAAACATTGTCAAATATATATTCATGTCGCTGGAATATTTACTGGAGGAATTTAATCGCCGAACAGGCGTGTGTCCCGATTTTTGATCAATTGATCGATTTCATTCATCGTGAAAAGACATAACTCGCGTGTCTTACTAAATGTATTTTTAATCAATTAGTTATCAAGTGTGCATAGTGTTTCTTTGATAAATTTCTTCTAAAACATTCAATCTAAAGTAAAATTTGAACCAGACTTTGACCCGTGCGTGCACGGGTTGACATTGCATATGATATATGATATTTACCATATAGATACATCGACAGACCATATTGTTGACATTTACATAACCCAGCTTTAAGCCTAAAAATATGCTATTAATTTCACCACACTCTGCTTAGTTAGAATAATTTAACAGTGTTTCGAGACAGGCCTTCACCACACTTAAAGCTAAGCTTCCCTGATGCCCGTAATGAAGCAAAGAAATTGCAGAATCGCTCCGAAACGATTTTGGAGAATATTAATGAAGCTGCATTACTTTCTTATACTTTCATCTAAAAATTTTTATTCGAATTCAACACTTTTTCATCAACGTTTTTTACTCCCTTCAATATTTACACACCATATTGACATTCGGAACTCTAGGGATTTTTGCGCAAGATTGTAAAAAGTTAAGATGATTTCTGGATTTTTGTTTTAGGAATTTTCGTTGATTATTAATAAGCGAAGCTTGATTGAGAAAAAATAAAAACAAATTGGTAATCTTCAGGTACAAATGTTGTTTGAAATATATAAAACAAATCATAGTACTCTTCTGATTTCTCGGTATTAAAGCCCAAAAAGTCGAGTCTATTACTTTAATATAGTAGTATAGATAGTTGTTACAAAACAGATTTAAATAAAAATCATTTGACCCCCTCCCAATGGGTTTATTCAAAGCATCAGAGATCTCATCCGTTGAGTGTTAGGTAATTTTAAAACCAGGACTTCGCGCGATAACTTCACACGAATTGATAATTTTTGCATTCCGATAAGTAGACGGGATCAAGAGAATAAAGCTTTTTGCAGCTTTATAAATATTTGAAAAATAAAAACCTTACTTTCCTATGTTTGGAAATGACAAAAAGGCCTTTGATTGTCCATCTTAATATAACAAATACAATTTAACTGCTTTATCTTTCAAGCTTACATGCAATTATTTGATACATGTACATTTCAAAATAATTTGAAAAAATGAAATAAATTAATTTCAAATAAAAGACACGTACATGCTCAAGCTATATATCGAAGAAAAAGACTAGATTTTCTTCTTAAATCTGCAAGTTCCGGTTATGAATTTATTAACGTTAGCAATACATTTCATGACGTCATGACGTTATTGGTTAACTGAATAGCTATAAACAATGCTATGTTTAGATAGCTATTTTATAGAAACCGTACAAGATATTTTAAAAAATCAAACTGTTTTGAAACCGTTTAATTCTCCAAATATTTCATTTAAAATTTCATTAATTTTAAAAACAGGGCCGATTTTGCTGTTAACCGTACCCAGTTCTTTGACATGAAATACAAAACACATTTTTTTTTAGTTTGGTTTAGTTTTTTGCATTTAAAATGCAACTGCGATATTTTACAAAACCCATATCTTAAATAAGTCTCAAAATAGATCAATATAAGTCAATCAATATAATCTAACAAAAACATACATGTATGATTAAAAAAACCCACATACTCTTAGAAGTCTTACGATTCGTGAGCACCCAATCGCATTTTGGCACCAATGGCCTGTCAAAATAACTCCTGGATAATTTTTTTTTAAATTCCGATATGCAACAAATTGTAAATAGGAATAAACATCAGACTGGTTCTAAGATCGTCCGATATTCAGCATATTTATATCGGTAGATGTTCCTATAACACTCATTCCGACTTTTTATTTCATTTACCCAAACTTTTGTACATGTATCTACAAGAACACTGGACAGTATCATTTTTGAAATTCAATTTGTCCACAGCATCTATTCAAACAGAATTGTATATTTGTAGCATCTCATGTCATGATTCTCTTCGACGAAAGGAAATTACTTCTATTGCGACCAGTGTTCTACTCTTATGAAGTATTTTTGCGATTAGGTGAATTGTAAGAAATGAGTGTTTATACATGTACTTGTATAAAGACGTTAATAATCAACCCGTTTCATATTTGACAGGTACAACTACCGTTACAAAACTCTCTTTTTAAAAATAATTTTTGTTTAAAATACGATGATGGGTTCACCCTACGTATCAGACCAATGTGAATTTAAAAAATCGACCTGGTGTATATATATATACACCAAGTACGATTCTCCCTTTTTCTTACGGATAATGTCAACATACATGTAAACATAAGTCAAAATGACCTTTGCAAGCGACAAAATTACAGACAACAGACTTCCAGCAGAATTGACTTTAATCATCGGTCTACCTAACCAAATAGCCGTTCAGTGAATACAAACCCGCAACTTCTTTCGGTAAGGAGGATGCGTTGAACGAGATATACTTGTCTGTACGTACAAGCTAATGAGTACAGCGCCCGAAGACAAAGCCGTCTATACAAATCATGTAAGATTGTTAAATCAGACGGTACGCCCTTTATAAGCATCGCAGGTAAAACGGGGAATATTAATTTTCCATAACAAACATGTGGTCTCAAGTAGACACTTATTTGAACTTAAAACCTGACTCATACACCTTTTAACTACTTTACATCGAAAGCCTACCTAAAACTTTTTTCTAGTGCAGCGATACTACTCAATCGTAACTACAGCCCCAGCACTACTTCCCAGACGACAACGAGATGGACAACCTAGGTGCTTACGGGGGTTACTAGGGGGGGGGGGGTCTTAACAACACGTATGCATTTATTCAAAACTGGTGATGACGTTTACTTATGCTCCTCAGCCGTGATCAGGTTTGGCGTGTTATTGAAAACGGAACGTCACAGATTACATATTCATAAATTTGTTACTTGAGACATAAAAAGCGACAGTAAGGTTTACCATACACATGTGTAATCCTGATTTAAATATAGATAGCCATGTCTGAATGGTGGGAGGGAGAAAGTGATCATGACAGCAAGTTGTTATTTTAGTAAGTCCTACTCGACATGTATATGCATTGACAAAGACTATACTGTAGATACAAATGAATGTACGTAAGATCAGAAAACACAAAAAAAGATCAAATGAACACAAGATGCTAATATACAGATGTTGCGATTTAAATTTTAAAAAATGTATTCTTTACAAATCATAAATATCAATTAAAAAGATTGAAATTACAAAATAGATAAGTACATAAAATTAAGGCGGCAATTAATGTGTATTTAAAAAAAGCTTTGTTGATTAATGGTAAGGCTGATGTGAAGAACAAAATCTTGCACTTGTCAAGAATACTGGAATGTCATCAATAGTTATTAGAACAAAACCAAAAAAAGGCTTTTGAGTACAGGACCCGAGCGCTTTTCAAAATACATCATTTGTAATGTATATTTCAACAAGCATTTTAATTAGTGTATTTTCAAATGTTATAAAATCCTTATTCCTAAAACGATTTTATGACAGCATTTACAATAATATATACGTTTCACAGCTCAGAGAGACTTTTTGCAGTTCCAACAGTTTGAAACTCCAAGCTAGGATCCAGGTTAGACAGACAGGGCATGGAATCATAATTTTTATACCCTCTTTTAAGATCGTCTGTGCGTTTATTTATGAAGACAACATAATAAAAGAAGAGTTTTTCATCTGGAGACATATTGCACTTGGTCTCAAGTTCATCCACATTCCACACCTCATCTTTACATCCCGGACACTGCAGACATGAATCTGAACTGCAAGGCAACTCCTTCATTGCATAATGAAACAGGGAATCTGGAGCTGGTAAAGTACATTGATAACAGTTAACATGATATAGTATACACATTATTTGTATTTTAAGACTTGAAAATTATGTTTACATCATATCGTTTCAATTTGTTTTAGTATATAACATTTAAATTATTTTAAATCATTTAAAACATCTAGCAAGGATAACTGGACACCGCTTATGAACGCTAAGATGTCGGTTAGCTTCAAACTTAAAGCTGACATGAACTCACAAATACGCATTATTTTCTTTTTATCTCCGATTACCGCCATAGTAGTTGTCAATTTCTATTGTTCTTCTCATCGTTACACACCCGTACAGAAGGCCGATGGCACTATTTATGCTTCACCGCTTTCAGGTATTTCATACACCCGAACACGTTACTTTGGACGAAAAGATTTGTAAAAACGCGTTTTGAACAAAAATATTATGACAACAACTGCAATGACAATGAATATCTAATGAACGACAAAACAAGACAGACTGAAATCCAGGCACGTATACTTCAAAAACCTCGATTATAGTTAACCGCTTTTCAGTGAATGTTATAACATCGCACATGCGCAATTCACAGAGTGTGGCAGATCGAACATTGTCAATGATTGCATGGATTTTAGAAACGGGGCGCTTTTGTAGAAACCGATGGAAACAATGTTGCGTTATTTTCTTGGATTTACTATCATTTAGATACTGTGTTGGATGTGGTGCCGCTAGGGTTTTCAAAAAGATGCAGACGTTATGAACTGTTTGATCGAAACACATGTTCGATGTGCCTGCGAAGTAAGGCAGCACTATTTGTGCAAGCAATATGGATATATTCAATATTCTATTCTACTAAGACTCAGCACTTACAATAGATGTCTTAAATGGAATAAGGGTTTTCTATTTTGAAAGAGCAGATGATATCGGGAAAAAAATATCTGTAATGCATCGTCCGATTTTAAAACGGATTTCAGTTTCGTTCCCAGCTGAATAATGGCCATAAGTTACGTATATTTTATTTTATTTAAATTAAAAAACATGAAAACTTTAAAAAAAAAAACCCATGGTTTTACTTCCGGAAGTGTCCAAATTAAGTTTCCAGTCTTATGTCCTAAACGGTAGGTCTACCTTCTTTGTAAATCTCAGAGCTCTATCTATAATCAATATTGAGAAAAGCTTTGGACAAAATCACTTTTTAAACCGCGATACACGTCAATTAATGACGAACGTGATGATTTTATCAGCTTTTTCAAATTAAAGAGATCTTGTCGAAGTATATAATATATGTAAATTTAAAACAATCAATGAAACAGTTTTTGAAATATTTGTGTTGGATAACAAATGAAAAAGAACTGGAGCAAAACTCGTTGCAACGAGTGGGTTTTCCGTTAATGTCAACGTTGGAAGTTCCTGTAAGAAGTAGAGTTCCTAACTAAGAATAAAAGTAACTAAAACAAAAAGATGCTTAAAATATCGAATAATGTTTGGTACATAATCCAAAAGATTTTAAGTACGAAATACCAAAAACCTAAACGATTCTAGGAAAAACTTAATAAGAAATCTGAATGTGTTCGGGTACGACTTTTTTGAATTATTGTAGGTACAAGTTCATTTCACTTTGAGCTTAAGACTTTTTATCCTAAGCAAGAACGTGGAATCAAACTTTTTAGAGAAATCTATTTTTAAACGCCAATATCTCTGCAGTGCATCGTCTGATTTAAAAATGGATTTCAGTTTTAAATCAAGCTTAATAAACTCTACACAACAGATACACGTTTTTTATTTGAACAAAAAATTCAATTCAAAATTTCACCTCTAGTTTCGACCGGAAGCGAGGGATCCTACTTTCCGACCTTATGTCAGAAGACAAGCAATCATTTTATATACACAGAAAGTTCAAGTCTCTATCTTAAGGGCGTTGTTTACTTAGTGTTTGAGTTCTCAAATTTGGATTGTTAGAAAGTTCAAGGGTCGTCCTAACACCTGGCAAAAGTTCTGCATACAAGCCCATTCTTCTCAATTAGTTAAAGATATGGATTTCTAGCATGCTTTTGAATTTTTTGATGGAAATTTTTTTACCGCTATTCATGAAGATAAAAGTCCCTGCGGTATTCGAACTCGGTACCTGCGAGTCGATAGGTCTAAGCTACACCCATTGCGCCACAGAGATAGACATCCAAGAGTGGCGATTTAAACTGTTTCACAGTGCGTTTAAATCGCCATGTTGTGACGTACTGTCATAAAAAATAGAAGTCACGGGGGGTCGAGGATCCTTAATGTCATTAGTAAAATTTGTTCTAAACACAAAAAAGTGTTTATGAAATGAATTATTATTGACATGATATTCGATATTTTTACTTTATTAAGGAATTAGGTTCAATCTGAAGATTTTGTTTTTCGCAGTAGTTTTCTGTAGTACTCTACTATCAAAAGTTAAGATTTTATAATTTAGTCTATATAATATTGCAGATTTATCTGTTGGTTTTATTTCACTTATTTATTAAAATAATCTCATGGCACGAAATGCAAAAATAGTGAAAATTGCTTAAAACGAAGACACCAAAGACACTCAAAATTTTGACAATTGACCTCATATAAATTTTATGCTAACATAATAAGGTCATTATAAGTAGTTCAATACCATACATGTTTTTGTATTATTATTATTCATTTTTGTGAAATTGGATCAAAATGGGCTGAGATTTGAAAACTAATAGAGGAAATTCTGACTTGATTTTTTTTAAATTGTGCTGAAATCTTACATGTAATGCTTTGTATCTATGTAGTGCCACTACCATTCCTTTAATGAATTTTATTTCTTAAAGGTTTTATTATCTGCAATATTATTTACAATCAAGAAATTCTCAAAAACTCAAAAAGTAGGTTAACTGACATACTTTTATGAAAGTGATAAATAACCCTTCAGCCAAAAGTTTATAACACACAATTGATGTTTTTATTATAATCAATGGATATTTTTTCATTCTGAGTAAATGTTATCTTTAAACTGATTTTGAAAATATTTTGGACAAAATCTTTTTTCTAAAATTTTAAGATTGAAGTTTCGTTAAAACGGAAGAGATGTCATCAGTAACATTTTGCAAGCTTGAGTGCATTATAACTTCTTTTGCATTTTTGAAAATATGATTCAACAAATAAATACCTGTAAAATGACCGCAACTCATTTGACATTTTCCACCAGTTAGCTTTTTGTTATCAATTACATCAGTTTCCACATTTCCACCATCCTTTCCAGAAAATCCATTATTTCTGTTTTCGTTTCCAATCATAAGTTCAATGCATTTTATATTAAGGTGTTTTATTAGGTCTTCCTCATTCAGAATTTGGCCTGTTGTTGTATCAACGATAGAGAGAAACTGACGCTGGATATCAAGGTCTCTAGAAAGGGCATCAAGTACATCACCAACCACTACTGGCTCTAAAAAGTACTGAAAGTGCCATTTTTTACTGATAATTTCTGATATTTACTGATATTGTACTGTTAGTGCTGAGAATTGCTGATATTTACTGATAATTATACTGCTGTTACTGATAATTGCTGTTGGTTCTGATATTTACTGATATTTACTGATGCTTTTGCTGTGAGCTCTAATAATTACTGATATTTACTGAGATTTACTGTTGGTACTGAGAATTGCTGATAATTACTGAGAATTATAGGCAGGGAATTTTTAAGAGATTAATTTTAATTACTGTAACATGCAAATTATATTTATTTAAAATTATCGCTAAACAAATACCGGGCATTTTTTTAAAAGAAATATGTAAGATCTAACTAAAGTTTTATCAACAGTAACTTCTTTTTTACAACCACAAAAATTAAATTTGATTATTCTTCTTATAATCTGCTTATTTATGTCAATGCATATTTTTTCTGTTTGTTCTTGTTCTAAGTTTTATTTTAGCTGATTAACACAATTCAGCACATAAATAAATAAATGTAGAAATTGCAGAATTGCTATATATCCCATTCCCGTGCGCCAATCCACTCGATACTACAGTGTTACATTGTATGTATAGAACAATCCAAAAATGTATAAAGATTTTAACCACTTTAATATGTACATGTAATTGATAAACATCTATTTAATGATTCTAAATTTTGAGCGATCAACTCTTTAATTGAACCGTGTTAAATATTTATAATTATAAACTAAAGATGTTTTTATCCCGGCCATAATCACTAATTTTGTTTTCAAAATAAAATCAAACACTTTTGTTTCACATTGTATTTCCCGGCCATTTATATTTGTTTATTCTGAGGCTGCAAGACATATACACAGGTGGTCGATTTTCACACCTTGCCACGGTCACTCTGTCGTGTATATATTCTGAGCGCTGTATGTTAGTTCTGAGGGTTTTCTTGATCCCAGACATACAAAAGAATCTTTTCAGCGACGGTCAGACATATACACAGGTGGTCAATTTTCACACCTTGCCGTGGTCACCCTGTCGTGTGTATAGTCTGAGTGTTCTCTGTTAGTTCTGAGGATTTTCTTAATCCCAGACATACAAAATATTTTTTTTCTGCTTGCTTTTAGGCGTGGAGATTAAATATCTAAGCGTTCATAGATTAAGGAAAATCAGTTAAATTGTGTGTCTTATTTTCAAAATTATATAGCCGCTGGTCATATAACCGCATACAAGTGCATGAATAAAGTATTAATGAGAGAGAGAGAGAGAGAGAGAGAGAGAGAGAGAGAGAGAGGGGGTTTCAATCAAATCGCTGTTGCAATCGGTGGTTATGATACTGTAATGGGACATAATCATGCTTATGCCTTTCTGCATTGACGCCTCAAAGTACGTTTTAATAGATTATCTGAGAGAGAGAGAGAGAGAGAGAGAGAGAGAGAGAGAGAGAGAGAGAGAGAGAGAGAGAGAGAGAGAAAATATTAAAGCATGATAAACCGTAACACTTTTTCACTATATTAAGCTGGTGTTCTTTGTAGTCTTAGAAAAGTTTACACTCGAAATCTGTGTTTGAAATGGCGGTTGTGATGCTGAAATAGAACTTTATCGTGCTAATGCCGTTATGCCATTTTGACTCGGAAACTCAAATTTTAGGACTAGGTAATATATGCGAGCAAGAGAGAGAGAGAGAGAGAGAGAGAGAGAGAGAGAGAGAGAGAGAGAATGAGAGAGCAGGGTGGGCAGATTTACAATTATCTATAGAACTAGATCATGACAACATTACTTAGCCGTGCAACAGAAGATATATTACATATGTATTAAAAGAGAAAGAGTGAAAGGTCGGACAATAAAAATTATTCTTCGCCGATTGTTACCTATTTCGATTTCAGCAAATGGTAGGAGAGAGAGAGAGAGAGAGAGAGAGAGAGAGAGAGAGAGAGAGAGAGAGAGAGAGAGATTATTTATCCAACTTTTTTGAATCAATTGAATGCGGAACAAATATTAAGATGATGAATATGAAAATCATTCTAATACGTTATTTATATTGTTGTCAATAAAAATAGTACTTTTCTCTTTGAATAAATATTCTCAAGATCATGGATTCCTGTATACGGATATTACGTAATAACATACACAAGGTGCCAGACTGACAATTCACAAGGTTGAATTGCGACATTCAAACCTCTTGATCTGCTGAAAGTATGTATACTATACACAGATACTGCCTCGCTAATCTTTCTGTGAAGTAAAACCTCAAAGACATTATAAAGTCCTGACCGGGTATCTCTTTATTTTGAAAAGAAAAATAATCATGTTAAGAATTATGGGGTTTTTCATTGTTGAAAAAAAAATGTCCACCGCATTTAGAAATTAAAATTTTTGTGGAGTCTGCCTTAAGTTTAAGTACCAATTTTTGACCGGCTTTCTAATATTGTCTAAAATGTGATCTGTGAGTTTCCGAAGTTCAAAAGAAGCTTAATATCAAATAAATAAAACTTAAGAATATATGATTAAATAAATTGTGTTAAATCTGAAATATGTGTTATTTAATAATTAAAAGACAATGTTTTGGGCCTTAAAATATTCTCAGTAATTATCAGCAATTCTCAGTACTAACAGTAAATCTCAGTAAATATCAGTAATTATCAGAGCTCACAGCAAAAGCATCAGTAAATATCAGTAAATATCAGAACCAACAGCAATTATCAGTAACAGCAGTAAAATTATCAGTAAATATCAGCAATTCTCAGCACTAACAGTACAATATCAGTAAATATCAGAAATTATCAGCAAAAAATGGCACTTTCAGTACTTTTTAGAGCCAGTAGTGAACGGTGCTGATACCCTGTAAAAACATAACAGTATGTAAGATATCAATCAAAACACAAGTTTATCAAATAAACAAATGAATGAAGGTAATAATTATGGTTTTGGTGTCTTGTGTGGATTTTCATTTCAAATATCGACAGAATTTTACAAAAATGATAATAATGTGTTACGTATCATAATAGTACGGAATTATCATGCATGATTATTGTGTTGTCTAACTTTAGTGGATCTAATTTGCTAATTTAAATTCTTTTTTTTTTTTTTGGTATCTTTTTTCAAAATCAACTTTTATTTGACTCGACAAGCTGATAAGAAAATTTTTTTATTTGATTTTATGATTTTTGTTTTAGTTATACAGTCATGAATATCAGCTTTAGCTTACTTCTACTGTTGGTTTGTGCAGGGCAATACCATTGTTTGCGTTAGTGTAAAATTGTTACTCATATTGATTTTATGGAGGTTTTTTTATCACTTCTGTTTAGAAGCTGCTCAAGAAACAAAGATCATTTCAATATCAAATAAATTTTCAAATAATATCTCCTCTTGGTTAAATCTCATACATAACACACAGAGTTTAAAGTTAAAGTTCACAATTTATGAAAATGGATCATACTTTCTATTTCTAAGATTATTGATAAATTTGAAATTTACATACAAACAGTTCAACCCCAAATTGTCCATAAAGGGCCGCCATGTGTATTTATGGATGGATCTCATACTTTATAAAAGTTATAATTTAAAAAAATTACAGGAAATTGATGTGGACGTAGTTTAATTATTATTTAGGGGCAAACACTTGGTGCGAGAATAACTGTTTAATAACAGAATCGAGTTATACCTATTTTCAAAACATAATGGTGCGTATTTATGCGTTTCATGCTGCATCAAACTGTCAATGTTAAATTTCGTGAATATTCTTCTCCTGCTCCAAACTGATACAATTTCATCAAAGTTGGAATTCTGTTATCGTATTCAATACAGTAATATTTTCCACATTATTTCATCCTAACTTTTATCGTTAAAAATCAGTGGTATTAATGAATTCGAATTTATAAACTAGTTTAGATTCTTAGTTACCAAACTTAACTTGAATGTTGATTGATAAGTTTATATTATGTTGTTCCAAGCAGACAACTGATTTAACAAAATACGAATATGTGAGCTTTGAATACCCGAAAACTCACAAAACCCAATAGCTGGTACAATACTACTATGCATGTTAACATTTAATTACTTGTCAACTTTAAAAAAAAACTAGTAACAATGCATTGTTATTCAAACATTCTAAACACATCCATACACACGCCATTGCTTTGAGTTGTACAATACATTTGTTTTAGTTCCAACTGTTTTACTTAAACCTATTTTTTAACCCTTAAACGTGGGATAAAACATCAACAAACATCATCAAACCTATACTTAAAGTAGCAAGGGACATAATTTGACCAAAAAGCTGTAAATAACAGTGTTATACACCACATGCGTAAAATTTCACCATAGAAAAGTTATTGATTTATCGAGAATGTTTGAGAAGTTTTAACTTTTGCAAATTTTTAAAATTTGCAACTCACAGTAGAGAATTCCTTATATGGTATAAGCTTATGAATACCTTTAAAGAACAGCATCCTTGTCTCACTCCGGAAAGGCTTTTGTATTCAATTGTCTCCGAATCTCTACAAATAAACGATTACTTGCAGTTTTATATATTTATGGCTCTCTGCTTAGCTCAGATTATTACCGAGCAAGTATCGAAATTATAATGTGATATTTATCTCAATCTTCTTCTATCTTTCATTCTGTGTGAGTATGTTGAAAGAGAGAGAGAGAGAGAGAGAGAGAGAGAGAGAGAGACTAACACCGAAGATTGATTCTGATAAGGATTTTCACTATCTGAAATGTGATTGCTTCTCTCATCCTCTGCAATATAATTGTGAATGTGATTTTTTAAAATTTTAATATTTTCAGAGTAACTTTATTTTCAATGTATAACACGTATGAGGAATCACTGAACAAAACTATTCAATAAAAATGCATTATTAATTGAAAACTAAGTAATCACTATTAGCACAAGATTTTGACATACAAACCTATCAAATGTCGTATTTCTTTTTCGCCTGCAAAATACAAAATACTTTATTTTTTCTGTTGTCAAATCATTCAACAAAGTTGAATGGCACGTTTTATTTTATCACTCTTATAATTACAGACAATATACACGTGTTTCACGTTTCGTCCATAACGAATTATTATATATACATACTGTGGAATCATTTAAATTCGTGGGGGCCGATTTTCGTCGATGATGACTTTTTTGCTCATTCGTGGGGATGTAATTTCGTGGATGTGAAGCCTACTGTTTCAGTAACAAAGATAACTCCTTCTAAAATTGTTTTCGTTGAGGATTTAAATTCGTGGGAGAGGGCTACCCACGAATTCCACGAAAATTGAGCCACCAAGAATTTTAATGATTCCACAGTATACTTGTATTACATACTTTCTGAGTCTCCTTTATTGGTCTTTTTAGATCTAATATGTTTTTTCTTCAACTTCCATCCCGAACAAAGGAGAATGAGCAAAACAATTGTAGCCATTGCAAATATTGCCAAAAAAACATATGTCAATGTGGTTTGTGTCCCATCCCTACAAAAAGACATTGCGAATTCTACTTTTTTACTTCTTGGTTTATTCATGTTGAAAATTACAATGCCGCTATCCATAAAGTTTTCACTGGATAGCTTAGTATAGCTAGTATGCTAGAGACAGAAAGCGTGATGTAGTATACATGATACAAAATATAAAATAAAAGAAACATTCTATTTATCCTATCCATCCTATTTTGCATCCATTAACCAATCAGAATCAAGTTTGAGTTCAACAATGAAAAAATATTTTATACAATAAGTTTTATTGGCAATCATGATTTTAAACTTCAATACATGTAAAAGATTTTCAACTTGTTAAACTACATATGTTTTAAAATAAAACATAAAAATATGATATGTTTAAACTTTCATCAGCCTATATGATTTTGTAATTTTGAAATTGTTTCACCTATTCCTTCGTTTTATTTTACTACATTCTACAGGAAAACAAATGAAAAATGTTTAAAAGCAGACAGCTTGTCTCAAAATAGTTATCATTGACCTCAAATAATTGTAATTACAGTACATGTACAATAAGGTAAAATTAAGTGATTTATGCTTTTCATTGTTTTAATGGCGTCATCATTAAGTATTTAAATATATTTAGTCCCAAATGGGTAAAATATAAAAAAAAAAAGTTGAGAGAGGTAGTTGGAGCTGGACTTCTTTAAAAGAACTAAAACTTTAGGGTTGTTTTCTATTTAGTAACGCAATCATTCCTTTACGTTCTATTTCAAAAGTAATTAAGACAGGTTAAGAGATGATGGTGAATATTACATGTAGCATAAAAATCAAAAGTCTGTTATATACAATTTAAGTTTTTCTTAACCATCACTGGAATATTTGGTCTTCTGAGTTTACATGATCCTTAATTTTCCCTTTAACTTGTACATGTTTGCAATGGATGTAATTCCGTTATTCAATGCAAGCTTTGTAATAGTGTCTTACTTCTCTAAGTGAAGCATCTTTGATTTTTGGCCAATTTTTTGGTAGCATGTCTGGTCTACAATTGTAAAATTCATCTATTGATGTACATTTTACTGTGCAAATAAATGCAATTCTAATGTTGATAACATATTCGAAAAAAATATCACACATAACTGAATAATTCAATAGTTCACCACTCACATTTGTAAGATTCATTGGATAAAAACCGTGTTGGACAGGGGGAATCAAACTTGGTACAGTCCAAATCGGGATCGTTTATGATTCCTTTGTCTTCTTCACTGAAACGGGCACAGTATCCTGAAGCAAAAGATGCTAGCAATTGAAGCAAACTAACGTAACCAAAAAAGAAAAAAAACCACCCACCCACCCCGCCCCCACCCCCTTACAAAAACCCCCGGGAAAACCGCCTTGTTTTACATTGTATCTTGTTAAGGTAATTCAAATTGCTCCTTTGAGGATTGCCAATGGAATTATCTGTTGCTACAATGCTGCCCAAAGCTGCAAGAGTTTTTAACAAATTATACAGATACAATTTGTTTTCACAAAATTTCGGGTTTTAATTATGCTAAAATAATAATACACCCGGTAGATAAATACAATCTCGTTAATTTTGTAGAAAATATATGATTAAAAAAAAACTAAAGTGTATATTATGATCGTTCAGCAAAATAAGAATGTACGTAACATGTGAAAATGAAAATTAACAATAACAAGAGGCCCATGGGCCACATCGCTCACATGAGCAACAATTGCCTTCATTCTGATCAAATTAGCATTACAGTATCAAAATATCTTGACAACTAAGTACAGTAGATCTTGCTTAAAAAAAGAATTTGAAAATCTGCCAATTTTTATCCACTTCTTTCTTTTGGTAAATACCAAGCCCCTTTTGTTGTTGTACATGTAAGAAGATTTTTCTCTATTCCTATATACCCCCACCCATTTCGTGGTCCCACTTTTCTCTAGGGAATCATGGTTTCATCAAACTCAAATCTGCATAACCTGTGCTTTCACACTAAGTACTGAGTTTTAGACCGAAAACTTTCCCAGAATATTTTTAAAGATTTTCTCTATAGATTCCTAAGTAAAATTCAAACCGCCATCACGGCCCAAACCTACCACTAGGGACAATGATAAGGCAAACTTCAATTTACACTACCCGAGGATGCCTCTACGCAAGTTTTAGCCTTTCTTGCCAAAACGTCTTTAAAAAGAAGATTTTTTAAAGATTTTCTCTATATATTCCTATGTAAAAATTCACCCCCCCCCCATTGTAGCCTCACCCTACCCCTGGACTATTATTTAAACAAACTTGAATCTATACGACCTGAGGATGCTTCTACTTAAATTTGGGCTTTCCTGGCCTAATACTTTTGAGTAGAAGATTTATAAAGATTTTCGATATATATAAAAATGTATCTCCCATTGTGGCGCCGCCCTACTCCAGGGACCATTATTTGAACAAACTTGAATCTACATTATCTGAGGATTGTTACACGCCAATTTGAGATTTCTTGGCCAAATAGTTTTTAAAGGTATTTTTAAAAAGATTTTCTCTATATATTCCTGTATAAAAATTTATCCCCAAATTGTGGCCCCACCCTATCCCCAGGAACCATGATTTGAACAACTTGAATCTACACTATCTAAGGATGCTTCCACTCAAATTTAAGCTTTCCTGGCCCAATAGTTTTTGAGAAGAAGATTTTTAAAGATTATTCCTATGTAAAACTTGATCCTCCAATTGTGGCCCCACCCTACTCCCGGGAACCATGATTTGAACAAACTTGAATCTACACTACCTGAGGATGCTTACATTTTAATTTGAGGTTTTCTGGCCTAATAGTTTTTGAGTAGAAGATTTTTAAAGATTTTCTCTATATATATTCCTATGTAAAACCTGATCCCCCTATTGTGGCCCCACTCTACCTCCGGGGACCATGATTTGAACAAACTTTAATCTACACTACCTGAGGATGCTTCCATTTTAATTTAAGCTTTTCTGTCCTAATAGTTTCGAGAAGAAGATTTTTAAAGATTTTCTCTATACATTCCTATGTAAAACCTGATCCCCCTATTGTGGCCCCACCCTACCCACAGGGACCATGATTTGAACAAACTTGAATCTACACTACCTGAAGATGCTTCCATTTTAATTTAAGCTTTCCTGGCCTAATAATTTTTGAGAAGAAGATTTTTTAAAGATTTCTCTGTATATTCCTATGTAAAAATTCATTCCCCCATTGTGGCCTTACCATACCACCAGGGACTATGATTTGAACAAAAGAATTTACACTACCTGAGGATGCTTCCACTTTAATTTGAGCTTTTCTGGCCTAATAGATTTTGAAAAGAAGATGTTTAAAGATTTTCTCTATATATTCCTATGTTAAACTTGATCCCACAATTGTGGCTCCACCCTACTCCCGGGGACCATGATTTGAACAAACTTGAATTAACACTATCTGAGGATGCTCCCATTTTAATTTGAGCTTTTCAGGCTGAATAGTTTTTGAGAACATTTTTAAAGATTTAGTCTATATATTCCTATGTAAAACTTGATCCCCCTCTTGTGGCCCCTCCCTGCCCCCGGGGACCATGATTTAAACAAACTAAAATCTACAGTACTTGAGGATGCCTCCACAAAAGCTTTTCAAGCTGAATAGTTTTTGAGAAGAAGATTTTTTTAAAATACCAACAAATTTTCAATAATTCTCAATTATCTCCCTTTTAAAGAGGGCGTGGCCCTTCATTTGAACAAACATGAATCCCCTTCATCTCGTGGTGCTTTGTGCCAAATTTGGTTGAAATCTGGTTCTTGAGAAGATGAAAATGTGAAAAGTTTACAACAACGACGACAACGACAGACAACGGTCAAATTGTGATCAGAAAAGCTCACTTGAGCCTTTGGCTCAGGTGAACTAAAAAGTGCAGTTGAATATAGGCATTTGTAGGAAAAAATATATAGACTATCAGGCTTTTAATCACGTTTAAACAGTTGAAAAGGTCCAAAACAGCTAAGTTCCACTATAGAAGTGTTGCCTGTTGTCAGCATTTGGTAGATTTTTTGCGGGCATTTTTTTTTCACGTAGCGAGTCAGCCAAACACCACAAAGAGGACAACCTTTACATTAAGTAACAGTTTAACGGAAATGTATTTTTTAATGAACCGTTTTATTTCATGTAACTGTACATTCTATTGAAACACCTCATGAAAAACAATGAAAGCATAACATCCTTCAGAATAGAAAATCACCAATATAACTGCATGCAGTTTCCCTAAGACACAGAGATATACATGAAATTGTATGTCGAGTAATTAGGCACGCATGGTTTTAATTTGATTGGACACCGCTCCATGTTGTTAATTCAGTCTTTTTCTGGGGTGCATGCCAGTAATAAAATTATTCCTTTTGGAATAAATAATGTAGCAAATTTTATGGCATATCAATAGGTTAATATAGTTTTATTTCAATGAGTCGAGCCAGCTTAGGTTAAATTTATCTATTGTAGAATAAATCCTAAGCAACATTTAATTTTACAAAACTGAATATTACGATAATAATACCAAACTTGCAACGTTGCTAAAATTCTGCTGATATCGTATTGATTTTATAAATATGTTTATATTCACATATGATTGCAAATTGTTGATAATTGAATTCATTATATATGGAAAATGCTTGTATTTACCTGTCAAGAACCAAGTAGGTGCACAAACCTCGAGTAGCTGTGTAGCTTGTTTATCTAAAACGCAGTGATAGACAAATTTGGCAGGATTTGTGCATGTTTGGATCCGTCCAAGTTCATTACAGCTTTTTTGTTTGGCAGCTGATACCCATTCTTTGGCATTAGAAGGACATCGGGGTACGACAGAAACAGTAGGTACTGATTCTGGGCACATTTTCGATATGGATGACTAAAATTGGAAAATTATGATGAAAGTATTGTGCCTTAAAGCATTCATAAACTAAGTCAAAATACATTCTTTACTTACGCATATTGCTAGACTGACACAAAATATTATGTATGGTATGGACATCGTAACTAAACTGCTGATTTTCTTCACTTTGAAAGGCTAAAATATACACAAATATTTTTTTTGGGTACAATATTAGAGATAATTTGAGTAAAACACGAATATTGAATGTAGGATAAATATACAACGAACTACGTAGAAGCGTTAAATAGGCGTCAACTCCAGAAAAGTTTTTACATAATATTTTGACGGACCTTTGTCCAATCAGATCGTAGAAGGCAGAGTTGAGACATTACCGCTCGTAATTTAATTTGAGAGAGAGAGAGAGAGATAGAGAGAGAGAGAGGCTAATGGAGTAAGTTATAGATGACGCAAATGAGCGAACTATATATCAATGGATATAAAGTAACAAATCAAGGTATGGTATATCTTATAAATTTATGTAACTTTAAAGTGTTTTGAAATTCTTTAACTCGGGAACAACGATGTCATTATATAGGTCATGAGTTGAGGTAATGACAAACATCGAAAACTGTACGAATATTTAAAAAACTGTTTTTATTACAAGTGTCACCGGTAGTATTCCACTCAAAGTATGCCGAATCTTCCTGAAATTAAACATAAGTTGTAAATTTACTTTCTATAAAAACTTTCTTCATGATTACTCAGTGTGAATCATTCTTTATCTAAGGACGAATTTGTCAGGCATTATTTTATATTCTCACTAAGCATCCGCCTGCGTTGCCCTTCCTTTTCACTATATCTTAATTATATATATATATATATATATATATATATATATATATATATATATATATATATATATATATATATATATATAAAAGAAGCACTAACAAACCAACAGCACTCGTTATCTATAGTGTCGGATCAAAAGATACACGGTTATAAGATGAGATATAAAAAAGCACTAAAAATAACCAACGACACGAACAATAAAGTAAAATTTCTGGGACAACCCGTCCCTTCTTCAGGACAACAAAATAAAAACTTCAAAAGAAAGAAGAAAAACATCTACAAAACTAGCACTTAACTAAAAATTAAATAATATAGAAAAACTAAATAATGTTTATACACCGGATCGAAACGGGGCAGCTACATCTTTGTATTAAAGATTTCAAGCCCGAGAAAGAAAAATCCCGTCCGACGCAGCGGACGGTCTGTGAAGAAGTGCTGAAAAATAATGCGAACGAATTAATTTGGTAATTGGGGGTTGCTGTAAATTAAGTTGTACTAGTAAGATAATTCGTAATGAAGTTTTGTAGGGAAGATAGGCATATATATATATATATATATAATTTAAAAATGATAAATATCCAGAATAAAATCACAAATTGATCCTATTAACCGCAAACGTTTTCGCCATTCCTGGCTCTTCAGGCAGTTGTGTACAAATGACTAATATGTAACGTAGTAACGTCAATAAGCAAAAGTTCATTGTGACGTCATAATAACGTTAAAGTAGCGGAAAGTTAGAGTCACAGAGCAAAAAGGCGCTAAAAAAATAATAATCGCAAATATAACAAATGATTCAATTATATCACATGCATATAATAAATTGTTCACTGGGTGCGATTAAGTTTTGGTTTAAATAATTTAATAAAGTGGTCTTCCTTGGCTAAGCGCAGTATTTCATTTTCATTTGGAAGTTTATAAAATGGGAATAGGGTAAATTTTCCCTGGCCGCATTCAGCAAAATGTTCACAGCATGGAGTATTACGAACACTCGGGTCTTTAATTTGTTGCTTGTGGACACGAACACGCGCGTTTAGTTTCCCCGTCTGTCCAATATAAAATTCTTTGCATGTTGGGCAAATAGCACAATAAATAACATTTTCCGATTTACAGTTCATCGACGAATTGGCCCGAATTTCCATCCCAGATTTTAGTAGAATTGTATTTCCTTCTTCTATGTAGGCACATGTACCACATCTCGGGTCGCCGCATTTTTTCACAGATGGAATTTCCTCCTGCATTGTAAATCGGGCCTTGGTCAATATGTGTTTAAGATTTGGTGCTTGTCGTTGGCTACTGATTATGTCCTCGGATTGTAATAATTTCTTCATATTTTTTGACTGTTCTAATATAGGGTAAAGTCGTTTTGCGTCTGTTAGAATATTTCTGTTCCTTGGATTGTGGGTCACAACAAAAGCAAGTTTCCCGTCGTTGTTGCGATTATTAGAAGACCGGCGAGGATTACGTAGAACATGTAATGGAATTTGTGTCGCTCTTTTTACTCCAGCGTTGATTAAATTTTTCGGGTATCTCTGACGTTGCAGAAATATTTTTAATTCTTCCAGACGTTTAGATCGTAAGGTTTTGTCTGTGATAATTGTACAAATTCTCCGTGCTAAGTTAAACGGAATATTGCGTTTTGTGTGGAAAGGGTGGCATGATCTAAAATCCAGATATTGGTGTGTGTCCGTGGGCTTACAGTATAAATCCGTTGTTATACATGACCCATTTTTTATAATACGTAGATCTAAAAATGGAAGTTCCTTGTCACTCTTCTCCATCGTAAATTGTATTGATTCATTTAAAGTATTTAGTAAAGAATGAAATTTCTCTAAGTCGTCTTCCCCTTTAGTCCAGAAAATGAAACAGTCGTCAAGATAGCGTTTCCAATTGGATCCTATATAGGTACTAAGTTCGGCATCAAACACTTCTGATGTTCTTTCAAAAAGTGTATTTTCTAAATACCCCATTACTAACGTAGCATATGTGGGCGCAACTTTAGTCCCCATAGCGGTACCTTTTGTTTGTAAAAAGAATTCCTCGTCAAAGTGAAAGTGGTTATTTTCCAGAACTAATTTTAGTCCTTCAAGTATGAATTCTTTTGAGAACCGAGTATTTAGAGTGTTTGGATGTCTGTCTATCCAGTAATTTATGGCCTCTAGTCCTAATGTATGTGGGATGTTAGTATAAAGACTTATAACATCGAAGCTGACGAGAATTGTTTTAGGATCAACACTTTTAGGAATATAGTTCAGAAAATCCATATCATCTCTGACGTAACTAGGTAATAATTCACAAAGAGGTTTCAGTATAATGTCCAGTAAGTTACTTAGTCTTTGAGTGCTTGATGCTGGTCCAGCGACAATAGGACGAATTTTCAAGTCGGTTGGTTGAGGTATTTTAATATATATATCAGCACAATTTTTTACCGCGTCTTGGATTTCCTTAGATTTGTGAATTTTGGGCAATCCATAGAAGTTACTGGATTTTACCTCAAAGTTTGTCAAGTAATCAATTTCATTTTTAGTCAGGTTTTCGGCATGTTTTTTAATAAGTTTCTCCACTCTCAGCATTGTGTGTCGATCCTCGTTTGTTGATAATTTACGATAAAAACTTGAATTAGTTAGTTCGTTCAACACCATTTCTCTATAATGGAGTTTATCCATAATAACTACTGCGCCTCCTTTGTCGGCTTCTTTTATAATTATTGTTGAATCCCGTTGTAAGTTGTTGATAGCATGTTGTTGAGATACGGGTAAATTATTATTTATTTTTGTTTCTCCATTGTTTGAGATTGCAGATGATTTAAGACACGTGATGTATTCCTCCAGATGTTTGTCCCTGTTATGAGGGGGTCTAAAGCCTTTTTTATTACGAACAAATGATTCATCCTCATCTGCTGAGTTTTGAAAGAATTCCTTTAGGCGCAATTTACGGCAAAATTCGTCCGTATCAGCTATTAAGTCGACGTTGTCCTTTTTAGGAGTTGGAGTAAATTTCAAGCCATGTTTTAATAATCCTATTTCGGTCTCATTTAAATCCCTTCCGGATAAATTTATAATTTTAGGACCCGTTGGCTCATTTATCAATAATTTTTGAAACGGAACGTGACCTGTTTCTTCCGTGTTCTCTGGGCTCGGCGTTGGCCTAAAAAATTCACACTGGAATTAGGATTACGTGTTTGGTTTTCTCTTCTGGTCCCTTCGCTATCCGTATGATGATGCTTTTGTCCACCATTTTGTCCACCATTTTGTCTTCGTTCATGCGTGCTGGGTCTAGCATTATTGAATCTTTGTTTGTTTGGCAAATCATTAATTCTCCTTTGGACAGATCCTGGGTTGTGAGGTTGTCGGTGTTGGTAGTTTCCTCGTTGTGGTTGTTTACCATGTTTTACTGCATTTGCATATGACTCTTGTCGTTGAGATGTCCTTGATCTAAATCTAGAGTTGGATCTGTTAAATGTTTTTCTGGGGGCGATGTATGTCTGCTTTCTGGTGGAGTTATTCTTAAAGGAACGGTTGTTTGGCTTTGAAATATTTGACGCCTTCGTTATTTCATTGCCATAGTTTTTTTCGTATTAATCAAACCATACCTTTTTGGTACTCAGGATTTGTTGTGATTTTGCTTCTTCCCTTGAGACTTCTGATTTCCACAATTCTTGTAGTTTTTCCGCAATTAAACCACTGCATGTTTTGCTTATTTCATCGGCTATAGCTTCATCACAATTTTCAAATTTGTTCTTGAATTTCGGAACTCTTAATCGAAGCAGTGCGATCTCCGTTTCAAAACGCTGTAACGCTAGATTTGCTCTTATTTGAGTTTCCTCGGTAGTTTCTGAATCAATAGATTTGATCCTGAATTTTCTTGGAAATATTGTTTGTTCTCTGTTTTTCCAATTTTCATACGTGTCTGCAAGGTTTTCATTCTTAATTGCGTTCCAATACGCATGTTTCCGCTGATTAAGAAGTTTGTACCACACTGTACGCAGTTCTCTCTTCTTTTCGTACGTTTCCTTTTCAAGATTAATCTCGCTCCACTGTTTCACCATTTCTTGAACATTGGTCCTGTAGTTATCGCTGTAAGATAACACGTCATTTCTATCGCTGTCGGTTACTCTTGTAGAGAGTAACATTTGGACTTCTTCATGGAATATGCGGTTTAATTCCTCCATGTCCCTAATTGCTGTAGTAAAATTGTCATACTTACTACAAAGAGTAGAAATTTTCTCTGAAATTTCTTCCAAAATCCGCTCTATTCCGTTAAATTCCGCTACTGTTTTAGACCGGGTTTGTGACATCCTGGATTCGTGTACCGATGAAAAATAATTTCCCAATACAACAAAAAATAAATCGGCACAGTTTTAAATAATTTAAAAAAAAAAAATATATATATATATATATATGGAGCATCTAGTAAAAGTACCATGATATGTCCAGTGTATGTTTCACATAAAGAGAACCCAGATAGAGAGAGGTTATGCACTACTCGACACAAAGTCGGCTACCACCTTTATTCTGGACAAGACTTCAAAGGCCCTTGGACTTGAAGGAAAACCTGTGAAGCCCATGCTTTCTACCATGTATGCAGAGAATAAGGCTGCAGATAGTTGTAAGACTTCTTGCGCGTAGTTTCAACAGTGAACATAGGATACCATTACCGGAAACGTACACAAGAGAGATCATGCCTGCAAACAGATCTCATATTCCGACACCGGAAATTGCAAGAAGATGGCCTCACTTGGAGATTATTGCAGATGAACTTCTACCTCTTACTCATTGCAAGGTTGGATTGGTTATTGGCTACAACTGCATGAAGGCTTTGACGCCTAGAGACGTTATCGTTCAATCCGTAGACGGACCTTATGGTCAACGCACTGACTTGGGGTGGAGTGTTATAGGCATAGTAGAGAATGACTGTTCAACGGAATAGGATGAGGACCCCATAGGAATTAGTCATCGTATTGTTACGTGCCTGCAGAACTTTGCAGATCTGAAGTTTCAAGACCAGACCATGTTGTATTTTCCTTAAGGAACAAGATAAAGGAAGTAATCAACCCTGAAGAGGTAGTTAGGAAGCTTGAAGTGGACTTTAGCGAGAACTCAAATAGTTCTAAACACATTTCCTACGAAGACAGAAAATTTCTGGATACCATGGAAAAGGGGATTCATAAGCTGGATGGGCATTATGAAATGCCATTACCTTTCCGAGATGCTATGCCATACCTGATCAATAATAGAGACATGGCATTACAGCTACTGCAACATTTGCGGAACCGATTTGCAAAGGATGCACATTATTGCGAGCATTACATTTCCTTCATGAGAGAATTGATTTTGAAGGGTTTTGCATAAAGAGTACAGGAAAAGGAAATCAACGTTGATAGTGGACAAGCATGGTACATTCCACACCATGGTGTGTATCATCCGCAAAAACCAGGAAAGCTGCGTGTAGTTTTTGATTGCAGTGCGAAGTATATGGGCCAGTCATTAAATGACCATCTGCTACAAGGACCTAAAATGATGAATATGCTTGTTGGAGTTTTGTGTCGTTTCCGCAAAGAGCCTGTTGCCTATGTTTGCGATATTGAGCAGATGTTTCACCAGTTCAAGGTGAATGTGGAGCACAGAAATTATCTACGATTTCTGTGGTGGGATGACGGCAATTTCAGTAAGGATCCTACTACTTACCGGATGACCGTACACCTGTTTGAAGCAGTGTCCTCCCCAGGATGCGCCAACTTTGGCCTGAGACAAGCTGGATGATCGATCTGATGTTGCGAATTTATCTACGAGACTTCTATGTTGATGACGGACTGAAGTCGGTTGCTACTGCAGAGGAAGCCATTAGCCTTATAGAGAGAAGCAAAGAGTTATGCTGTGGAAGTGGTTTGAGATTACACAAATTCCTCTCAAACTCGAAGGAACTTTTGCAGAGCATTCCAGCCGACGATAGGTCAAAGGGACTAGCAGATATTGAAATACATCAGGACAAACTTCCCATTGAGAGAACTCTTGAAATCCAGTGGTGTATTCAGACAGATGCATTCCAGTTCAAGATTACCCCGAAGGACCGTCTCCTTACTATACGAAGTGTTCTTTCGACGTTAGGTTCCGTATACGACCCACTTGGATTCATTGCGCCTTTTAGTCCTAGTTGGGAAACAAATCTTGCAGGAAATGTGTAGAAACCGAACAGATTGCGATAGTCCTCTACCAGAGAACTTGCAACCCAGATGGAGATGTTGGAGAGATGATCTCGAGAAGCTTGGTTCCTTGGAAATCAAGAGATGTCTGAATCCTGAGAAGTTTGGAGATATCGTAGTGGCCGAACTACACCATTTCTCAGATGCAAGCACTATTGGATATGGCCAGTGCTCATATCTTCGTCTTATAGATGACAAGCAACAAGTACATTGCACTTTAGCTATGGACAAATCCAGAGTCAAGCCACTGAAGCCAGTTACTGTACCTCGTTTGGAACTTACTGCTGCTTTCGTTTCTTTTAAAGTCAGCTCCCAACTTCTAGAAGAGCTCGAAATTAGCAATGTCGTTGAATAAATTTGGACAGATAATACTGTTGTCCTTGGATACATTGCTAATGATTCTCGGCGTTTCAACAGATTCGTGACCACACGGAACCCTATCAGTGGAACTACACCAGTTCAGCAGAGAACCCAGCAGACATAGAATCACGTTGAATTACAGCTGCTGAGTTACGAAACAGGAAGGAATGGTTCAGAGGACTCAATTTTCTATGGGAGTCCAGTTAACCATTTTCTGGTCAACCTGTTAGCAAGCCAAGTATATCAGATGAAGACCCTGAGGTTAAGCGTTGCCAGGTGTTTGAGACGAAGGTGGAACCTACTGAATATACGTCACTAATGGACTATTTAGAACGTTGGTCTGATTGGATTCGTGCCAAGAGACTCATAGCAAACTGTGTTAAGTTTATCTACGGGAGGGTCGATCCATAACCGCACATCTCTGCCGTAACAATTACCCTATCAACCTCATCAATGACGAAATAGGCAAGGCCAAAGAAATAGATAGACAGGATCTTATTAATTAAATTTTACAGAACAATAAGGAAACTAAAAAATTACCTCTTGTTACTAGCCATATCCATAGAAACCCGAATATAGCCCCGGTGGTCAGTCATCTCAACGGAGTTTTTAAAACAGATCAAGATATGGCTTGCGTTTTATCTAAATTCAAGGTTATACACAGCAAAAGGTAACCATGTTTTTTTTGTTCTTTGATTTTTCAATATTGTAAATGATCCATACATCATTCAAACTACAATGTAAAATGTCCGAAACAACTAAGTTTGTCTAGACCAAATCGTAATGAAACATTCGGGCATGCATTCTTCACCTGATTGGTTCAACACATCTCTCCCTTCATTACCGTGCATTTATCAGTAAAAAAACTCTACGTTACCCCTCCCCCCTTTTGAAAGCGCTCAGTACCGCTCAGTGCTTTATTGTCGTTTATTCTCAGACAGGGGAACTGTCTCCTTAATATTCTTTCTCAAATCGGTGAAAGCCCATCTTACATATGTAACAATTCTTGCTTATGATTCTAGGGGCTTAATTTCGTATTTATGTATCCTAAATTCAAACCCACCAAGGTGAAAAGTTTGATAAAAAAAACACAAAACAAAAAAATAGCCTCACTTGCTACAAATATTATTTTTTTCTTTCAAATTGCACTTGATGAATGCTGACGCATTGAAGCTAGCTTGCAAATATATTTTATTTCAAAAACGTATTCAATAGTATTCACACAAAAATATTGCCAAATAAGCAATCGCAACGTAAAATTTACTGTTGTGCTTAAAAATGAACTATTATGCTAAATGTATTATATTCTGGTATTTGTACAAGGTAACGGACTAGTATTTCATACATGAACAATTGACATTTGTATATATATCTAAACCTTTACTCCCTCTTATAATTAATAAACTCGTCCTAACAGGAACTGGTTTCCAGCTTTGTGCATAGAACTACTTTATTCTTATATCTGATGTTTAAAGGGACTAAGACACGAATTTTTGGGAATTTTTATGCATGAAAGAGTTTACTTGCGCATTGTAAATGATTGACCAAAATTTTAATGTTAGAAGTCAAGTTATAAGAGAGATACAGAGATAAGAATTCATTGTTATGTAAAACAAAGCTTATATTTGTTTAAACAAACAAAGTAAACTGATTCAATGTGTTCATATTAAATAATATTATCAACAGAAGAAAGTAACATTTATTTGAAACTTATACCAATAAACTACATATTATGTAAACAATAACAAGGCTCGAACTTTACAAAACAAAGAATGTCAAACTCTGTATCTTGCTTATTACTCAATATTTGACTTTCAAATTTTGACAAAACATTTAGAATACCAAAATTAACTATTCCAAACATTAAAATGGAAAAACAAAATTTTTCATTTTGATCTCAAATTGTGTCCAATTTTTTAACAAAATGGGATGCCAATAACATGCAGAATTTTAGTCGATCCGAAAAAAAAGTTTGAAAATTTCGTAAATCGTAGATAATACATGTTTATATTTTGAAATGCTAGGAAAAGAATACTCTCTCAGGCTTTTAAAAAATGTTTACGTTAGAGCGTGATGTTTTGAATCATTCATCAATGCATAAATTTGAAAGGAAATCATTTGGGTTTCCATTTATGTTTTAATCGTATCCCTGCATACAAAACTGCTCTGCAAAACAATTACCTGCCTAAAAGTAGAAATTCTAAGTGCATTCAGAGCTTACCACCCACTTTGAACAAAATTACCTTATACATGAAAGTATCATCAAGGTTCCGTTTATGGTTTGTAAGGTTTCATTCAGCAGATTAGATGCACTCCAAGATAATAGGGTATATTTATTTTGATCGTTGGATTACTGATATTGATAAAATTGAGTGCGCATTATGCATCTGATATTATTGAAGCTTACCTTGTGTAGGTCAACTTGCAAAACTGAAAGCAAAAAATTGGAAATTTACTTAAGGAAACAATTTAATCATGAAACACTGCATACATTTGAAAGAAAATGATTGGGTCCTCTTTCTGCAGAAACCCGATCCCTGCATATACAATTTCTCTGCAAAACAATAACATGTCTAAATATTAGAAGTTCTGAATGCGATCAAAGCTTACTACTCACTTAAAGCGCCCTCCAAAATAATAAAAATATGTTTATTTAGATCGTTTGTTTATTGATGTTCAACAAATAGAGTGAGCAATTAGCAACTGATATCAATGTAGCTTACCTTATAGAATATATTGTGTATACAGTATACATTAAATAGTTTGCAGTATTCCAGAATCACAGTATTGCAGTACTACAATATTTCTAGGAACCAAATGTCCAGTAACTCAGTAATAGGAGAACCCAGTATTCTGTATACCGGTATCACAAAGACAATGGAGCCACCTGCATGTAATATATACTTTCAATTGTGCAGATTCAACAACTTTGGCCTGTCATACTTGGACGGACGGTTTGGGAGCCCACCGAGGCTCCACCATCACGGACCAGCCAACCAATGAACGAAATACTGAAGTATTTTGTACGTAAAACTAAAACAAAAGATTAACAAATGTATTGCATTAAAATGTAGTACAAATTTAAAATAGTTGTTCTCTTTGATAACCAGCACAACCAACTTGTGACAATGACTTCACAAAAAATGTTTATAGCACACAACTTGGGATTAAAATTTGTATTAAGGAGGATGCGTTTCAGGTGTGTAATCAAACCTGGATCATAACCTCTTTTAGAATTAAATTTCACACTGTTCCAACTCACGATATGATTTGAAAGACGTAATACATTTCCCCGTTTCATAGCATACAAATACAAGACTCTCAAAACTAATTGTATATATTACATGTATACAATTGAATTGTAGGCAAATAAATCTCTTATTATATAAAAATTTCCCTCTTCCTTATTAATTTGCTATGTCAATTGTTTGTTTTTAAAAAGTTGTTGTCATCGTCACACACCCACCGAAGTAAACATTGCATTGATACTAGTTTAAATGTACAGTAGTTTATTGATTTAGTTTAGCTGTTTCTGCGTATAATGAACGTATCTTCCTTTTCAAATAAGATCATCTGATTTCGTAGTACTCTTATTTTTAATTGATAATTAGATCAATTGATAAATTCTACAATGTAGTTAATCAGGCTATACCTTGAGATAACATATATGTCAATTTGAAAACGAATCGAAAAATTAAACCATGAAGCGAAAGAGGCAGCATTAAAACTAACTGAGACAAAGTATATATCCATGCATATATTTGCATGCAGATTTATAACAAAAATCATTCATTCTCTAGTTTCTAAACTGAATGTGTACACGCAATCAAAAGAGAGAAAAAATAAACACATAAGATTTAATTTGATGAAAAATATACTGCTTTGGTTGATTATTGTATAATTACATGAATAAAAGTTTTTATATGAAATAGTTTTTTTTTTTTATTTTAATCTACTCCAAAATGACATGGATATTTGAATCCACTACAGGAACGTTATAAGGCAGTTGGGTCTTATTGACGTCATAAGCAAGGGAGGTAGGTCCCGTAAGTCGATGTTCATTTTCCCGATATAGTTATTTTGATGACTGTGGCGTTTATATTTTGCATAAAATATCCAAAAAACGATGCCAGTCTTACTAAAACGCCACTTATGAGCTCTTTCCCTTGTAAATTAACTCATTATACTCAGGAAATCGCAACAGTTTCATATGGCCTTTAAAATACAACGATATAGAATAAAATTAACAAAATGATCCAACTCGTCTACACCGCCATTTGACATGTGATGCACTAGAAATGATCCGGTTTTTAATATCCTTTTATCCTTATTTATGTTTCATTATTTAATGTTGATCGGTTGTTCTTTATTCCAAACTAAGTTTTTACAAATATGTGATCATATTTCAGTTTGTTACCTGCGCAGATGAATGAATTACCAATATGTATTATTATACTTTCATGTTCAATACGGAAATCTGATTGGTTTAGACGCAGTTGGTAATCCGTTCTATTACCCTCAGCGTTAGCAACACACTTGGCAACTGATAACACAATTGTTATATGCACGTAAATTATGCGCGTACGGTTTGCCATAGAATTCACTTCATTTCTATATAAAGGCAGTACAATTTTCTTTAAAAATAAGACATTCAGTATAATAAAATAAATAGTGCTTGTTTGGAAGAGTAACTGTTGAAATTGACACCCCTCGAAAACCATTGTCAACCTCCGCTTTGCGTCGGTTGACAATGGTTTTCTCGGGGTGTCAATTTTAACAGTTGCCCTCCCGAACAGGCACTATTTATATAGTACCCCACAAATAGTACTCTCAATATGAGGCAATGAGTCTTTGAGGTTCGGAACACTTCAAATCTTTAAGGAACATATATCAAAGTATTTGTGGTCTTTAGCAAACAAGAGATCAATGCCCATTTAAAAAACACGCATGTTGTGAAACAAATGAACATTATCACTCGACATCAAAATGGAAGACCATATGATAATAGTTCGCTTTTATTTTTATTTTTATTTTCAATTAAGTTGTACATGTGTAATTGATGTTAATCAAATGGAAGTTATTTCTTTCAAATGTGTTTGCAAAAAAGTGATCGTAACTTTAAAAATCTTAAAGAAAAAAATCACAATGGCACTGACATATAAAATATAAAAATGTTACAATGCAAAAACGGCAATATAACACTCATTTTCAGTTGTCGTCCGAGTGCAAGGCAAGAGTAGAGATTAATAGAATCATTCATAATTACGAGTGTGGGATAGTGAAATTCCACCGAGGGGACAAGATTTGAGGTCTAGGACGAGGCTGTGTCAAGTCCTAGACGGCAAATCTTGGCCCTGAGGTAAAATTTCACTATCTTACACGAGTATGTAATGAATGATTATTTTTTCTCGCATTATTTTACATAAATCTCCTCTGAATTTTAAAAGTGTTATTTTGGTTTACAAATAGTGCAAGTGAAGAAGAGAGTATACGACAATATTTTCAATTAAAACATGATTGAATTGTATTCAACTAAGCAAAATAATGGCTTATAGATTAGCTAATTCCATAATTTATCATTTTTTGCAGCATACAATGTTTGTTTACATTTTACAGCGGCGTAGTAATACATAGTGTAAGACAGAAAAAATTCACACTGCTGTCTCACACAGGACAAACCGACCTCACACCGGTGATTATGCGAAAAAAACGTTACTTGACGAGATTTTTGTGAATAGTTTATTTTTTTCCACGGTCAAATACTGGTATTTCTTATGCATCACTTGGTGGCATTCCATATATCTGATATATTATTTTATGATTGATTAATTCCTAGGTCTCTGATTGGCTGATAATCAATTATCTTTTTTAAAAGTTTACTTATATTTCTAGGATTTTGTAGGGAAAAGGGGGTTTTCCTTTTCATTTTCATTTGTAAAAAAATTCCAAACATATGATTTTCAATTTCTCATTGAAGACCGTCCAAAATTCCCAGAAAGTTTCAAGTGTACAAGTCTGGATCCGCCACAAGTCTTTTCGGCATTTTTCGTGTAGCCTATGAAATTTATTGACTGATATCAAGACTTATCGGAAACAGAAAACATTGACAACGGACAAATTATTAAATTTAAAACATAGTAATCAAGGATGAAATATAATTAACTTTGTGCTTGAGCACATTAAAAACTTCTTGTCAAAATACAATGCAAGTACTAATGACAAAAAATCACAGCAAAAAGAATGTGGTTATTAATCAATATTAACATTTATCAAGTAGTATTCTCTCTATTTCTTACGATAAACTGTAGTTAATCCATAGCTCTATTGAAACCACCAGACTGAAATCTAAACACCCCGTTTATTGATTGGTCGAAATCTACAGCGGCTGAAACTGAGAAGAAATTGACAGGTCTGAAATTGACACGTCCTGTTTATCTATTGGTCTAAACCCACAGCGACCTACGAAAAATCACGGACTGCACGAAATATTCATGATGATATCAGACTCAAGGTCTCATAGGAGACGATTTTGCTGCTTCTTTTAGCTAACATACTTATGTTCATTAACAGTCATTTAGTGGATTTGACGTACCTTTCATAATCAATTTATTAATTAATCCACTAAATTACTGTTAATGAACATAGGTACGATAGCTAAAACAAACAGTGTAGGTGATTGCTAATTAAAACAAAGCAGCAGCAAAGCTTGAATAATGTAACGGTTTCTTTGATACATTTATTGGACAGTTTAAAATATCTGAACAAATTTAAGTAGAATATTTATATCCACTAAATAAATTTTCTCTTTTAATTCTTATACAAATTTACTAAAAGAAAACAAGGAATCACAGATCTTAAATAACACCAAAGAATATAGCTCTGCCATTCAGTAAACTAAAGGTAACTAAAAGGAGATCAAATGGTTATGTTGTGTTATTCAGTTACTTTTCCCGACCTTTCAGCTATTATTCAGTTAACATAATAGCAGGATTTCAGAAAATGTATTTCATGGTATTTCTAAAAATATCACAATGATGAGTTTCATGCAAGAGAAACTTTATAAATTATAGAAGAATAGAAATTAAAAGTGCGCCATCTACATTGTATCTATATGTTTATGCTTATATTTCAATTTGAAAGTAATTTTGTCCAGTTTTCATAACTCCTATGTCTTTAAGAATGCATTTTGTTACAACTTTTTGGATAATGAAGACATATATTGATGAACTTAATTTTTGCAATTTTTGTTTTATATTATTAGGTTTAAAACATTAAATATCACACAAAGTCAAACAAAGTCCCTTCGATTGATATGAGTACAGTGAATAGATTTACATTTTTTTCAGTAACGAACAGTGTTCAAAAATCAAATGCCAAAGGAAAACTACAAAACAGGAGCAGAGCAAACACTTACCTCTAAAAAATGGAGGGAGGATCAGGTGCCATAGAGAAGTGAGGATCCTTTGCTGACCGGTCACACCTACACTTTGCTTTTTGTTGAATCGGAAAAAAATCGTAGACAAATAGGCGATTATGTATGATGTCAGTCAGCATGCGACCTAGAGGAAGATTGTATTTTCGGCCAAGGTCGCTGTATCGACCATTAAATTTACGAAAAAATGACTTCAATGAGACTGTCGATAGTCCTGTTTTATCAACTTGTTTGTCACTAGCTTGTCTCGCCTAGAAACTGTTTATAATTAGAGCACGCCCTTGCGTATCGAATAAACTGAGAAACAAAAACTCCATATGCATGTGATAAAAGTATATTGCTACATAAGTAAGGAAAGTTGTTTAAAGAAAAATTTAAGTCATCATATTTATCATAAAGTTTTGTTGTTTGGTTACCATCAATGTCCATTTCCAGTAAAATATCTAAATATAAACAAATGACGCATACTCTGGGGTATCTTTTATTTTAAGTTCAATGGGATATATCGAGCTCGACCAGAGCAAAACTGCGTTTTACAAAAGAACTTACGACAAAGTCGTAATATTTTCAGATTCTTAGAATGGTCTTTAACTATTAAACAAAAACATAAAACCATTTATTTACAACTATTTGATTTCCATAATTACATTTTACAGCCATTATAATAGAACAGTGATTAATTTACATTCATTAGTTTGGTCGTTAGTCGTAATTTCTTTTGTAAAACGCAGCCCAGAGGTTTACATTTGGTGTTTACTTGAGCTTAACGTTTCCTCTGAGTCTGTGTTTTGAAAATTCGGGTCCACTTAGGGTTTTGCCTTTGGTTTATCTACATTTGCTTTATTGGGTCCACTTAACGCACTGAGGTGTGAAGCAGATCCGCCCTTATTCTGACCATCTTGCTGCCTGTAATTTCTGCCCCTTGTACAGTGCTGCTATCCTGAAAGTTGACAAGGATAGGATAGGATACGATGCAGGATGCACGATACATGATAGAAATATAAAAGTTAAGTTCTATCCTATCCTATCCTATCCTATCCTGCATCCTGTAGCCAATCAGATTCGAGTATAAATTTCAGAGTTTTTTTTGCGAAACGAAAACTGGCGTAACAATGTATTTTCAATGTCAATTTAAATGTTAGCTACCTATAAATGCTTAAGAATTTATACATTAGAACTATTTCAGAGTGATTTAACTATAAACGATAAAAAGTTCCTAAACGAATTATTCATTTCCAGATCGTGTTTACATTTATCGCCGAACGAATCGCTCGAATATTGATAATTACGCTCAGTTATATGTGATAAGAAAATAATTTGCTAAAAATATGTGACTAAACAGTTCCTCAATAAGTGCATCGAAGTTATTTATCTGTTTTTTTTATGCATAAATATAATAAAATCAACAATCGAATCGCTTACCTGTTTGTTTACGTTATTGTGTCCATCCCGCGTACGATTTAATTTTACCGTAGCACAGGTAAGTAAGTTATCCCGCTCGGAGAATGTTCGGTTTTAAGATTTAATTTTTCATTTTGAATACTACATTAATTGATAAAATCATTTAATTCTTAAATTTCGTTTCATTTAACTTGCATTCCTATATTTTGAAGGTATGGGATAGGATAGGATAGGATAGAGCTTATTTGCAGGATAGGATGCAGGATACAGGATATAGGATAGGATAGGATAGTTTTGTCAACTTTCACAATAGCAGCACTGTATATTCCAAATAGACATGTCACGTCTGCTTTCAAGGGTATACTTCTGATCGGGGTTTACTTTCTAAGTCCACTTGGGGTTTGATCTGGGTCTGTTCTAGTAAACCCAGAGCAAATCCTGAAAGTTAGCCAAAGTTGGAATTTACTTTTTGCTAGGTTGGGTCTAATTGGCACTGTATACTATGCTTAAGTGTCTTTTGTGAGGCAAGTGCTTGAATTGATTTATGTAGTCATACAGTGTTTTTTTTTCTATCGTAGCGGTCTCGATAGTCTACCTGATGCATACATTCGTTGCATGTTAACTTAACCTGTCCGAAAGTGCTATTTGGCGAAAAAAAAAAACAAAAGCACAACCTCTTGTATCTTTTAGACTATGAGATCTAGAGTAAATGTTAGGTGTTGATTTGTCTTCTTACTGTCTCATCGTATCTATAGACCTTGTCTCTACAGTTTAAAAATAAAACGTTATTTAACCATTGTTGGTTGTCATTTGAGGATACATTTCGATAACAGTACATAGCTTTAATTTGTTTTTATGACTGCTGCTGAATCATGATTAGAACATTGCATCTGCATTACATTAACAAAAAATCTTTAAAGTATTTGAGGGTTTGTGGTAAATCTGGGAGGGGGAAAGGTTAAAATGTATCTACCCTTCCCAGCGCCTCGCTGTGGCTCTTACAATGTAAACGCCAGAAGAGACGATCAATTTACTGTCGAGTTCAAGCATTTTCAACTTTGCTTGTTTGTTCTTTTCCCATGCATAATTTGAATAACCAAATTAAATAACTTCCATGAAATGTTAAAACACGGACGAGATACATATTATTAAGTGCTTTATAATCAAGTGGTTTTTTAAAAAAATACATTTACATCCTTCCGTAAGATTTTACAAAATATATTATTTCAAAACAAAATTGAACACCTGCATATTGATACAAATAAATTGACATTTAATGGGAATCATTTTCAATGGTTATGAAAATATACAAAATTTATCATATCTAGCTATTACCTTTGCTTTTTCATTAAGTTAAGCAAATAATTATAAGAAAATAATTGACAAGACATCTTAAATGAATAAATAATTCAATCTTCACGGGTCTTTGACAAAAGAAAAATCTATCAAATTCGAGAAAATAAGTATTATATTGTACAAATATGCACCTGTTACATATGTACATAATATAAATTGAAAAACTTAAACGAATGAAAAATTAAACAATTCAGCTCCTTATTATAAAATATCAAGTTTCCCCGTTGTGTCATATCTAGGCGTATTTCTTATCTAAACATCCCCTGTTCATGATTTTAAATATCCTTTTTGTTCCTAACTTATAGACCGATTCTTCGATCTAGAGTATGTCAGAAGATGTGGCACACCCTGCATGTTCGGTAAATGGGACTAAATACTTGCGAGTTATAGATAGGGGACATTTTTCTGCTCTCCAAAACTATTGTTTTTGGGGCTTTAACGATATCAGTATCATAAGTTTATATGATAACAGAGGTAAAATCGAACACTTAGCAACAGTGTATATGTATAACATTAAGAACTATAGTAGTGGTTGCCTGTCTCTTCCTTAATCTACTATTATAGCCAAAAATATAACTTATATGTAATATGCAATGAAAAAGCTCTTGATACAAAATGATCCTAAATGAACATGTCGTCCAACTTTAGACAAAATAATACGTACATTTCATGTTTTAGCTACCCTAAGAATTTTAGTCCTTTTAACATTATAAGAGACAATTTATACTTTGCATAAAGAATCAAGATTTCTTTATCTTCTTCAAAAATAAAACAACATCTTGTAAAATTTTCTTCATGTGTTTGGAAAGTATAGAAATACGAAAGAAGCAAGGTAGCCTAAGGTCCTTATTCAGAAAAATAGTTTTACTTTTTGATGCTAGACCTTGTCAGTGTCAGTCTGCAACATATCCTCACAATTAAGCTTGCTGATGGATTTGAAACCTCTTTAAGGCTTAAATACATCCCTGTTGATGCTGTTGTAAATACAAAAATCGTTTGTCATGCAGATGACCCAAAGATCTCGCTAGCAGAGATTATATGGTGCATTGATCACAAACAATATGAAGGATGGTGGTATTAATACATTTTTTCAAGATAACATGACCAACGAAAAAAAATTAGAAAAAACAATAAACATTGATAGACATGAATGATACATTATATATAATATGGAAGAAATTTGCGTTTTTAATTAAAGTCATAAAACCCTAAAGTGTTGCTGAATTGAGAATATGGAGATATAAGTTAAGAAACATTGCAAACGAGGATTGAATAATACATTAATTTTGATGTGTGCGCTACCGTTGTAGGCCAAATTAATTTTTCATAGGATAAATAATTTAAGATGTGACTGCATTTTCTGAACAAAAACATTTATGCTTTAGAACAGATTATCAATATCCTCAAATATATGAAACATATTAGTACTTTTGAAATGAACGTACTTTGGACTTTTAATAGCTTTTTTACATGACATGTAATTTATCAAATGGATTTTTTTTTTTGGTTTTGTTTTTTGTTTGTTTGTTTGTTTGTTTTTTATTTTGTTTTGTGTTCAATAATTCATAAAGTAATAAGATTATATGGGTAACATGGCAAATAAAAATACCAAGGCCTGTACATTCTAAAATCACCAGATATTGCATTATTTAATAAGATCAGTAAGTTTGTTTGAACAAGATAGTATCATAATCTAGTAAATCGTTTACTTAATAGCAGACTGGTGCATCAATATCTTCAAACGTTTATTTAGTGAATGAACACCTTTTATAGTTTATTCATTACATATGTTGTAAGGGTGGTATGGGACATCGGTCGAAATTAATGTGGATTAAAGTGCAAATATAATTCAAATACTTTCACCACTTAAGAATTTTGCAAATTTACAATATTTAACCAAAAATAGCTTTTAAAAATATTTGCTGATAGGTAACAAACTTGGGAAAGAAACTACTTACATAATTACACTTGGTTTTTAATGTTTATTTCCATAAACAATACGTCATAAGTTGGAAGTGTCCCATACCACCTTAGATATATAATAAATACACCTTGATATCATTCAAATCATAGCCATTCATGTCATGATATATTTTAAAGTTTGAATTCATTTCAATGAATAAATTTTCGGTTTAATTCATCATAATAATCATCATTACGTTGCACGTGCTTAAAAATTAGTGCTTTAGCGCAAGCGGAGTCATTGATGTAAGAGGTAGTTAGAGTTCCCGGTAAAATCAACCACATTTACCTTTCGCATTTTCACACAATCGATAACGGGGATCGAACCCGGGACGCAGCAATTTAAAGCAAGTGCTAGCGCTTCTTGGGAACTCTGTGCTACTTTGACTCTCTATAACAGTTAAACATTAAACATGTTGATCAAAACCTAAGTCTAACCTCAAAATTCAATATTATCTTCCTTACTCTCATTTTTAAATATGGAGGCGATTGTCGTCAGTCAAGCAAGCTACATAAGTTATAGCCTCTTCCTACGGATATCAATTATGGATGAAGCCTTTTAGTGATCTGCTGGACTTTTGTCAATATTTTGCATGGGATCTACAGATGACTCTTGAGTAAACCTTAAATGTTGGCCTGTTTTAACGCCACGGTTTAGCCATCTGTACTTGTCCAGTTGTGATGGAGTACGTCTATTTATCATGAACACCTGTTCAAAGAATATTTTTTCATCTAAAGACATGTTGCCTTTTTCCATGAGCTCAGACATACCCCAGCTTTTTGTACACTCTGGGCAGGACCGACCTGCATTTATGCCAGAAAGTAAACTAGACTTCGTCCATTCAAAAAGTGCATCTTGAGCTGTTAAAAAAATAGAACAAATTTTCAAATGTAGAATAATATTTAACTAGTTAATATATCTCTGTAAATCAATATCAATATGTGAATAATCTTTATATTAATTAGATACCATTTCTTTCAGGTAAATCGAAGCGTCACGTGTGGAACAGCGCAAAACAAGACGGCCAGGTTTACATGGACAGTATTTACGTTTTTATCGCAATTAAACAGTAAAGAAATTAAAATTTGCATATGCAGTAAAATGAAAATAAGAAAAAAATCTACAGATTTAAATTTTATCTTATTATAATCAAAAGTCCCCCGACAAAATGATCAATGGGCACAAAAAGATACTAAAATGAATGCGTGACTAAACTTCAAAATTGTTATAATCATGTTATTCTTAATATGTTAGACTAATACCTATCAAATACTAGACAATAGTTATATTAGTGATTAGAAATCCATTAATCTGATACGCAGAAGTGAAACTTCCTTATGTTCTACTAGACAGTGGAGTTAATGTCCGAGCGATGTTGTTTCGAACCTTAGTTTCTTATTATCTTATGCTATTTATGCGTGGCGTCCAACATATGGTAGAAACAACAAAGAAAAACAATGAATAGGTATGTTTGATAAATCCGATTGCTGCATTTGAATGAAAAATGTAAAAAGAAAAGCGATAAACGGCCAGAGGTTTTAACATTCTATGTAGACTTAAACCGGTTTAAAGTGATATATCCAGTTAACCAATATGTAACTGTTGCATGGTTTCACTCTAAAAACCGAAAATTTCGACTTAATTGCTTGTTTTTGGGGTTTTTTGGGGGTTTTTTTGAGTGGGAAGTGTTAATAAAATAATCATTGGTCAAATCAATGTGTAATGAATCTCAGGTCAACTTTAAGAGTCATTTTCATAGGATATTTCACAGGCCCATTTGAATTAAGCAGCAATACTCTACCTGCGCAGTACAGTTAAGGCGGTCAATAAAAATATGGGCAAATTTTTGTGATGAAAACACGTATACATTAGTTAAACTGGCATGTCCTTTTTAAAATCAATAACAGTCACTCAAATGCAATATATTTTTAAAATATATATATATATCACAGTACAATATTTTATGTTCATAGTGGTCACGTGATATGGCAGTCGCATGGTACAAGCATATGTATTTGTGGTTTTGAGGTCATTTAAAAAATTCAATATTGCAAGGGCATAATCATGTCAAAATTCACAACTGAATTATGAAATAACTTGATGTTATATCGTAGATTTTAAAAAACGGTGCGAACTTTTTAAGATAAGAATATTTGTTGGTAGAAACCGTAATTTATAATGCATATGTTGAATAATTTTGAAGGTCACAGGGTTAATTTCATTAAAAAATAATTAATTTGTAAGATTTTACAAGGATCGTAGAAGTTTTTAAGTTACATAGCATATTTCAAATTCACATGTAAAAGTTTGCCGGGATCAGGTAAGTGTATGCCCTTGCAATTTAGTGATTTATTTAGGTACTCAGATTTTAGATATACGATATTTTATACAAAACCGAGGTGGCTTCTTTATACGATGCATACTTTTAACAAAATGAAAATAAGACTATATAGGTAACATTCTAGTAATAATAATTTTAAACAAAATATTCATTTATACTTTTCCGTTAATATATGACATTTATTTTTCTTCGCTATAAAACTGCACGATAGCCTTCAATGATTTAACTTAATGCGTCATTTTGAAGCATATGACGTCATATTTTGTAGTACAGCGAGAACGACATCTCGCTTATTTTTCAGTGTGTACGATATAACGGACATCAAAATTGTAAGTAATAGCATTTGTTGTTTTTAATTAAAAGATTAGTATAAGTTAATTTTACTGATAAATAGATTAATAAATACTTTCGAGGTTTGTAATATACTGTGATGTCATAATGCACATTTCCCGTACTTTTTGTCTGAACGGAGTTTATTGACAGCCTTAACTGTGCTGCGTGATATTCATTTTGTATTCTTTGGAGGGTGTAAGTTAACAAAAATCATCTATTTCGGCAATGCTTAGGAAACCAAACCCCTGCTCTTACAATTTCGCAATGTCTTAACCTTTGACCAGAGTGAATATATCTCTGAACAGCTATTCATTTAACTGCAATTTTTACCAATCAAAGACAATGCGTGCGACGAAAAGCTGTCATACGGTTGCCTCATGCACACAAGCCATGTACATGTAACAACACTTACATTTCTTCATGTTGTTTGTTTAAAGTCATGAATGATTTTGACACAATTCAATTCCACATATTTATTTAAATTGGCTTCTCATATTTATAAAAATTAAGGTGTATTAAAAAATATGTATTCAATACATCTATTAAAAGCTATTATTAAACTTATTTGTATCAAATTATCACTCTTCATTGCATTTGAGTACAATTGCATATCATGAAATACAATTAAATATAAGATATTCTGTAAAGTTTATGCAAAATTTGCGCTCAAAAACACACTATTTCCTACAAATATTTGCAGCGATTTTCATTCATTACGTCACAGAAAGTGGCAGTCAACGGTCGCGTAAAGTATACATAATATAAAATTAAAATTGTTAACTCTAAAGCGTTTCCAAAACTCAAAAAATCAATTTTATATGATGTAAACACACATCATACAGTTCTTTTCCAAAATCTTTATAACATAAACAAAATTAATTAAATTCTTACGTGTGAAATGGCCACAACTCATTCTAGTATGGCATCCAGGTATTAACGTTCTGTTCTGGTTAGCAATCATTACTTCAAATGGTCTATTAATCAGCTTTGCAACCACAGTGTTGTCTTTCAAGATTTTGCCCTCTTTTTTATTTACGACAAAAATATGCTTGCGTGCAATATGGAGCTTTTCAGCAAGCGCGTCTCTTACATCACTAATTGTCTCGATACCCTTAAACAAGACACCAAAAAGATACGATATAGTGGCGTCAAGTTAAAAAATATAAATTCTTCGTTTTAATAAGGAATCTCAGAAAAAAATATTTTGAGTTTAGGTAAACACGAATCATATTCATATAGGAATACGTCTTTTGTTTTTTAGTTGAACTAAAAAAACTATAGAACTTGGACTAATTTTAGTGAAAGAGAAACATTCTTGGATAAATATGGCTGACAAGTTTATAAGAGAAAATAATATGCAACTTTAGTAAATGTCAAATTAATTTGCCCACTAGAACAGTGCAATTTTGAAGTACATCTGCTGATCTGATACTTGAAGTGGGAAAGGCTGGATAAGACTTTTCATTCTAAATGACGAAATATATGTGACAATCTCAACCATGCAATTTAAATCTTTAAAACATGTGCGTGGTTAATTGTTAATCTGTTTTTGAGTTAACGGAATTTACTCCCTTTCGAAAAATGACAAGCTATACAACTAAATTACTTAATGGCCTTGATCTGGGGCAAGAATTCTTTGATAATTTTTATCTGTGTATACCTTTCGAGAACACCATTCATTTGTACTGTTTGACAAGGTCCTGTACTGGAACATCTCGTTTTGATCAACATCCCTTAAATTTAAGATAACAATATTTTGAGCATAATTTTACCCATTTTTGCAAATTATCCATAATATTTTGTTAAATTTACAATGTACAGGGCCATGCAAGGTATTATAACTTTAAAAAAAAGCAACTATGTCGTAACGTATAAAACCAATATTACTTAGTCACAATTAAGTATGTGCAATATCTAAATGTTCGTACATTTCCTCGTCATTGTTTATGCTATCTTCCAATCCACTGGTGCTGCAATCTAACCGTCCATCGCTGATGTAATCTTCCCATCCGTCGGTGATTTCAACGTTTGGGCAAGGTTTTCCTATAGCATCGTGGTCGAAATGCTCTTAAACAATTGTAAATGAAACATAAAGGATTAGAATTGAGATAAGCTTGGATAAATCCTTTATCATGACTGGTTAATATTTGTAGCTCATTCATATATTTCAGAGGATATTTTGATTTTACAGGATGGGCATTTCAGAAATGGTAGCAAGTACAAACATGTTGAAAAATATATAAAATTTGATATATAATTTCAATTTAACTCGATATATTTCACTATTGACAATCTCTATAGAGAGAGAGAGAGAGAGACAGCACACGCACACACACAAATATATATATATATATATATATATATATATATATATATATATATATATATATATATATATATATATATATATATATATATATATATATATATATATATTGAAACACAATAAAATCCACAGTGGTCGGCGAGTTATAGAGTGGTCGGCGAGATAAAACTAAATAAGAAAACACGAAAAACGTTCAATACAGCTTAAGCGCTTTCATTTTAAAATCTTCAGAAACTATATAATGGTAACAACGTTCAATACAGCTTAAGCGCTTTCATTTTAAAATCTTCAGAAACTATATAATGGTAACTATATTATGGTAACATAGTGTTACCATTATATAGCTTCTGAAGATTTTAAAATGAAAGCGCTTAAGCTATATTGAACGTTTTTCGTGTTTTCTTATTTAATTTATATATATATATATATATATATATATATCTTGAACTCAAGACCTATTGAACCAACTCTCCTTGCAGTAAGCAGCCCCCGTACTAACCACTAGGCCATGAAGATGACGAACGGAACCTAGCACGCAGCTGGCTGCGCGCAACACGATTGAGATACAGTTGGAATACAATTTATCAACAATTTGTAAGGATCAGAACGACTAAATACAAACACACACGCACTTATACACATACACAAACACATAATTGTATAAATTATCTTACCTTTTTCAGTTTCTAAACGTTTGTCTACTTTCTGTAATTCATTTTGTAATGTGAAATCCTCTCGATCTGTAAATGAACACTTCTTTATTGAGTCTTAATTTAATTAAATGACACGATCAAACTTTATTTGAACTTTATTACTTAGCCAATAGTTATTGGTATCGTCGATCTTTTTTCGGCATCTTCTTTTTTTCTTTAAAATAGAATTAATCTACATCTTCTTTCATCTACCCACCTTAAGATGTTTTTTTTTTTCTTTGTATTGTATTTTATCACAATAAGAAGGGAACAAATTCCAAAACTTATTTCAGAAATAATGGAATTTATGAAAGATTTCCACGTACGATATAGTAATGTTTCTTATAGCAAATGAATGTAAAGCACGTGTTCCGTTTAAGAGTCGTTTGTTTGTTTTAGTTTTGAAACTATGACATATACTATCATTCTTTACTTCTTGGGATCGGGACACATAAAGGTTGATAAGGATACATGTACCATTCTATTACATTTATCTGTCGATTAAATATTGTTTTATATTTCACATTTCAAACAATAGTTACTGCAGATACGATTTTGAAAAGTAATATATACATTTTACTTTTTACTTGTTTAATTTCATATACCTTTACAGAATATATCCTTTGTGTGTGACCTGGTAAATTGTATCAATTTAAACTTAATTCCCACAGCTAAAAGAAGGAATAGTGTTACATCTATGAAAGCAAACATAACCAACAGACCAGATGAGAACAAGTAGGAAACATCGTGTCTACAATAAAATGAATAGTTAACTCTTTCTTTAATCATTTTGAAATATTGTGTATTTGATTTTTGTGACCAATTATTTTTTTTCTTTAATTACTTCCAGTAAGAAATGTGCGTTGTAAAAAGCGGTACAGCATTAACAAAATATAGTAATTGTTGATCACAGTCATATCAAACTTATTTTATTAAATACGCGACGCTGATAAAAATAAAGTTACTGTTTTGGATGTAATGGTTCATCGGGAATTGAAAAGCCAGTGGTGTTTTGGTAGCAAAGCTGATCTATATTGAAAAAAATGAAACACTTTTTGCATTAGCAATATAAATGAATTAACCTCGAAATTTCGTTAAATCAAATAAAATTTAATGGCTTTACTTTCTTAGGTTGATACGTACATCTGAAGGATTCATTAGATTGAAACCTAGACGGGCAGGGGGGATCAAACTTTGTACAGTCCAAACTGGGGTCATTGATAATTGATTTGTATACCTCACTGAATCGAGCGCAGTATCCTGAAAGAAACGAAAAATAAGCATCATATAACCAAGTTCGATATTTTTTTTGAATTTCTTTATATTGCTATCATCATCTGTAGGGTACTATATTTCTCATTCATGTAAAACTTTCATATTGTGACCGGTTTGTATGAAGTTTAGAAAAGAACTTAATCTCACTGTATTTTGTAATAATTTGTTCTGAAATAAAACAAAAGGAAAGAAACAACATCTTATTACTTTTATAAGAAGCAGAAATATTTGTTGAGGATTTAATAAGAATAGCACGGCTGTAAATAGCAAATGGCAAGAGGCTTATTACAATTTTAATTGATATATAGTTGATCGATCGCTGATTTCTATATAATGTCTTTTTCAAAATGTTTCAGTAAAAAATTAAAAGAACCCACGAGGATATCTATTTTGTAGTTCGACGTATCAAAATTTCAACAAGGCTTAGGATGTTCACTTCTTGAAACTGTGTCAGTCTTTGACTATAGTAAAATACTACATGTAACATATCAAACGCACAACGAAAAATACTACCGAATCTGAGAGTCTTATCAATTACTGAATTCACCAAGCTAACCCAGCACTATTTACTTGAAAGACACAGAGCCTGGCAACATTCAGAAATTATGAAATAGAACTTAACAATAAATAGTATGAGAAATATTTATTACTCCGCCATTAAAAACAATTGGTGGATGTTGGCCACATAATGGTTTTTTAATGGGGTAACTGGGGAGCCGACTAGCGTGCCAGTTTAACTACCCATGTAGAGACACACTATGGGCCCGAGTATGAAACATCAGTGCCCATACCTGAAAGATCCCCAGCGTTCTAAGGAGGGTAATGAGACCTGCCCTTCTCACCCTGTCTCCTGCAGTGCTACCTGGTTCAGAACTTTGCATGAACAAGGCTACTTTATCAACCAATACTGTGGAATCATTCAAATTCGTTGGGGCCAATTTTCGTGGATTGCTTTAATTTCACATGTTAAAGGGGACATAATTTCTTGCATTCTATTACACCTACAAAGGGAAATATGACCTTTTTATCTCAAATTTATATATTCGTGGAGGATGTTAATTCGTGGATGAGAGATACCCACGAATTTCACGAAAATTGAGCCACCATGAAATCTGATGATTCTACAGTAATCACATGCACCAGCCTGTAGCATCCCCTCTCTGGAGTAAGGTGAATGTGGCCCCACCTATACCCGGTGTAGGCCCCACTATACAAAAACCCATTTTTATATTGTAACCACATATATATTTGTTTTCCCTCGGACTGAAATGTCACACTTTCATTGGTTTAAACATAGCACGTGATTGCCTCATATATCTCTATATTTGTTCGGTTAAAAATAATATTAGGCAATATGGCCGTCACTGGTCGACGCTTCGCTTACTCATTTCGACATTTCATGGTATTTAATACAGAAACCGCATGCCGTAAGTTCTTAAAGTATTTGGAGTAGTTGCCCTTTGAAATTCTTTAAAATTAAAATTAGAGTAGTTGCCCTTAGAATATTGACGTCACATTGTTTTGTCTGGAGCAGAACAAAATGGCAACGTCGAAATTTGCTCAAATCTCTGCAGAGAAAGAGAGAACACATTTAAAATTGAATAGCAAAAAAACATTGTAAGTAAACATGGGTGGAGCAAAGATTCTTAAAGAGTAATTGAAAGGTGAGATTGAAAATTTTGAAGAGTTTAAATGAGTTAAATTGGGCGAGATGTTAGGCATCTTGTACATGGCTTTGCACAGATCATCGCTATTTGTCGCTTGATAGTCCTCGGGAAAAACAAAACACTTATAAGGTTAGTTACTGACTCACTACGGAAATATATTGGGTTGATCAATCTCATAGACGGCTGGCTTCACCTCGCCATCTATGAGATTGATCAACCCAAAATATTTCCGTAGTAAGTCAGTAACTAACCTTATAAGTAGATATATATATATATATATATATATATATATATATATATATATATATATATATATATATATATGTGTGTGTGTGTGTGTGTGTGTGTGTGTGTGTGTGTGTGTGTGTGTGTGTGTGTGTGTGTGTGTGTTTATCTCAATATGCGGTGGACATCACCCATAATGTGTCGTGAGGCTCCAAATTACAATGTTTACAGAAAAATTTAAGATTAACAAAATACTTGATAAACCATGTGATAAAAAGAATCTTTCATGATTTCCGATGGTATATGATTTATATTCAACTCGTTGTGAGTTTTTTTATCCCAGAGCCTTGGCGAAAACAAACCACTCGTTGAATAAAAATTATACTGTAACACCATCGCAAATCATGAGAGATCTCATATATATTCAATTTATGTTAGAAAATAACGCATGTATATTAAGGTATTACCAGACTTAATGTGTTAATAAAATATACTTATTCATTTACAAGAAGAAAATAACTTTTTGTAACTGCATTGCATTTTTGTTACGCTATAATTAACACACTCATCAAATGAACAAAATGCTCACCTGTCAGATAATAAGCAGGTGCGCAAACTTCTAATAACATTGTTGCTTTTTCATTGAGAACGCAATGATATACAAAGTTGTCAGCATTTGTACAGTTTTGGATCCTTGCCAAATCGTTACAACTTTTCCTTTTTGCCGCTGATACCCATTCAATGTTATTCGAAGGACATGCGGACACACTAGAGACGGTTGGTAAGGACAAAGGACACCACATCGAAACTCTGGACTAAATAACAAAAACAGAAATTAAAGACATCAAACGGTGAAATACGAAACAAATATTCAGAGAAATCAAATTTAGCAAATACTTACCATTTGAAGAGTCAAACTACCAAAGATGATGATGATACTGGACACGGGCATCTCTCATTCAATGCTGATAGGTACTAATCAGAACAAACAGGCTATAATGATTTAGATATAAATCACAAATTAATAGATTGTATTTATCATTTGCTTGTATTAAAGCAATGTTAAAAATGAAAATATAAATGAGAAAGAATTAACTAGATAATATCCCGCGCAAGCGCAGGAATTAACATTTTACACATCAATATAATACAATGTTAATTTGTTGATCCATTTTGTTTTTTGTTCATTGTTGTATATACTGTGTCCGATTTTTTTAATTGCCTTCTTATCCTATTCTTTAAAATTAGACTTCTTTTTTTTTTTAACTTTTTCTCAAACCAGGAAGTAGGTATTTAGTACGCCGTATATCTAAATTTGTTCCTTCGGTCAAATTACATTAAGTATGATTTTAATCACTGTCCCAAAGATGAATTTCAGATATAAGATGTTTTTTGTTTAAATGGGGAGGAGGTCACCCACCCCACCCCCACAATATTCAACTTCCCCATTTTTTTCATAACACAATATGTTCATTGTTTACATAGATGTCTAAGGTTTACTAGCAATCTGTCATGGGATAAAAATGAATAAAATATTTTTAAACGCTAGTGTAAGCATATTTATATGCATAATTATTTTTACTAAAGTTGTCAGACCCAAAGTTTCTAACCGATAGTTAACTCGCCATACACTTTATGTCATGACGTTTATTACATGTAGTCAAGCCCCGTTCCTTGGTTCTGAAGTTTTTTTTCCGTCAAAACTAAAACCGATATTTTTCCATTTTTATTATTAACTTTTTAGTATCAACCAGAGGTATCCGATCTTAGATATCTGCCCGTGATGCATGATAAAATCGTCCTTTACTTTTCGCTGTGGTGTTAATTAGTCAAGCCGCGTTCTTGGCTATCCTGTGCATTTCAAGCGTCTATCCATCAAAACTAAAATTGCGCATCCATGTAACGAAATGGTTCATTTTTTTTGTCAACATTTGTCATCTTAACTTATATGCATTCTATGAATAAGGTACCAGTAAATACATGAATATTGGTATTTTATGTAATCATTCAATATAATTTTATTGCAAGTGTGTATTTTGACGCAGACTACCACTGAATTGGATTCGCTAAATCGTGTCCACCACCTTACTCTCTGATTTGCTATTTGGGCTTGTTTATCGAAAATGAAAGTAGGTTTTAGATTTCGTTCATAATAATTTCTTATGAGTTATAATTCAATTATAGCTTACGTACATCATCTCACACGTTTTGAAATACCAAAGGTGCAAGCACTGACTCGGTGTAGGCATTTTATAGTGTATTTGCAAAATATCTTAATTTTTAAGTATCTATCAAATATATATGCGTAGCTATTAAGTAATACATGACGTGTTAATTATTTGTAAAGTCAAAACAAACCAAATCACTCAATAGGCATAGACGTTGAAATTCATCCCCAAAACTATCGTTTTATAAAACTTTATTCTTACATGTATATCATTAATAACATGATTTTAAAAGTAAAATTAATATTAATGAAAACTAAAAGTAGAAACAACTCAAACTAAGTAAACTTGATGTTTTCTTCTGGTCATTTTACAAACATGGTCTCTTGAAATACATGTACATGTACAGTTTGTATATTACATTTTATTTTAATAATGAAATAAGAATTTAATAGTATATCTCGAAACTGGGAATCTATCCATATATTCCGAGAAAAATATATCCGTCATGATTAAATGCTAAAAAGGTGTTTTAAGAAAAGAAAATATTTTACATATTTGTTTATTATAAATTAAATGATAGAGTAATACCAATAAATGTAAATGAATATATTTTTATTGTTTTGTTTAAAGTTAAATGTCATGTATTTTTTTTCTTCTTTTATTGCACTGTGAAGGCTAGTATAAAGGTATCTAAACCTAATGTCGTTCGACAATGAAAGAAGCAATGCAGTTACCCAATAAAAATAAGATAAGATATAAATTCTATATGCATTTCTTGATCTTCTATGTTGAAGTAATGGAATTTCGATATATTTTAAAAAACGCAAAGGTCCAGTAAAGAAACGTTAACGTACCTGAATGCTGCTAATAAACATAGACTTCCAAACAAAAACTACAACTTCTTTCATATAATGTTTTCCTTATAGCTTATTTTCATCTCGAGAAATTTGAAACTACATGAACACATATATGTTAAAAACGTATCGTAAAGATGCATCGTATACGGAAGAAATGCAATGAAATATAACACCGAGTTTGAGGCATTTAAAGCTTAAATTTGACACATACGTTTTTAAAGGTATTAACCCTCAAGATTTGTAATTGAAAAAAAAACCGCACCTTTCAGTTTCAGTTTCGATGATTTATTCTTGTTCATTTTCCGGGAACAAAGAGAATAAAGCTTACACCAGAAAAGTGCAGAGTAGATTTAAATTGTTAAGGAAATTGTTATGCTTAGTACTGCACAGCAAACAATGCAGGAATGAAAACTGATCCATGGCTACATAGAACAAACAATTTTGAAAAAAGGCTTTTTAAAATATTCAAAGTAACAATATTAAAACTTCTCACTGTGATATTAGGACTAAAAACAAGAAGCCCATGGGCCAGATCGCTCACCTGAGGAACAATAGGTATGATAAAATCAGCTTAATGGAGTCATAATACAAATAATCTGGACAATGTACAATAATACATGTAGATCCTGTATAAATAAAATCCATCCCCCCTGGATATTCTTATGTTTATAATCATTAGTCCCTTTTCTAACAGGATGATTTTATTGTCATATCACATGTTGAGCATTGCAGTTCTCAAAAAGAACCTTAACAATTGTTTATAGATGGGATATAAAGCTACATCAAATTCCGAACCTTCTTGTGAGGGCGAAGAATTGTCCTGGAGACAAAGTCTTAACAATTATAAAGAATCATCTAGCTGATTAGTTTCTGAGAAGAAGATTTTTAAAGATTTACTCTATATATTCCTATGTACAACTTTAACATCCCCCCCCCCAATGTGGCCTCACCCTACCCCAGGAATCATGATTTTCACAACTTTGAATCTACACTACCTGAGGATGCTTCCACACAAGTTTCAGCTTTCCTGGATGATTAGTGTCTGAGAAGAGGATTTTTAAAGATTTACTCAATATATTCCTATGTAAAACTTCGACCTCCATTGTGGCCCCACCCTACCCTCGGAATCATGATTTTCACAACTTGGAATCTACACTACCTGAGAATGCTTCCAAGGTTCAGCTTTCCTGGCTGATTAGTTTCTGAGAAGAGGATTTTTTTAAATTCACTCTACATGTATATTTTCCTATGTAAAACTTCCACTTCCATTGTGGCCCCATCCTACCCTCAGGGTAATGATTTTCACAACTTGGAATCTACACTACCTGAGGATGCTTCCACACAAGTTTCAGCTTTACTGGGTGATTAGTCTGTGGGAAGAAGATTTTAAAAGATTTACTCTATATATTCCAATGTAAAACTTTAACACTATCTATGGTGGCCAACCCTACCCCCGGGGTCATGATTTTTACAACTTGGAATCTACACTACCTGAGGATGCTTCCACACAAGTTTCAGCTTTCCTGGCTGATAAGTTACTGAGAGAAAGATTTTTAAAGATTTCCTTTATATATTCTGTATATGTAAAACTTCGACCTTTATTGTGGCCCCACCCTACCCCCGGGGTCATGATTTTCACAACTTAGAATCTACACTACCTGAGGATGATTCCACACAAGTTTCAGCTTTCCTGGCTGATTAGTTACTGAGAGAAAGATTTTTAAAAATTCACTCTATATATTCCTATGTAAAACTTCGACCTTCATTGTGGCCCCACCCTACCCCCGGGGTCATGATTTTCACAACTTGGAATCTACACTACCTGAGGATGATTCCACACAAGTTTCAGCTATCCTGGCTTATTAGTTTCTGAGAAGAAGATGCTTAAAGATTTACTCTATATATTCCTGTGTAAAAATTCGAGCCCCCATTGTGGCCCAACCCTACCCCCAGGGGTCATGAATTTCACAACTTGGAATCTACACTACCTGAGAATGATTCCACACAAGTTTCAGCTTTCCTGGCCTTCTGGTACTTGAGAAGATTTTTAAAAATTTCTCGAATTTTTTCATTAATTTCTAATTATCTGCCCTTGAAAACGGGTGTGACCCTTAATTTTCACAATTTTGAATTCCCTTTGCCTAATAATGATTTGTTTGAATGATTTGGTTGAAATTGGCCCAGTAGTTCTTGAGAAGATGTTGAAAATGTGAAAAGTTTACGGACAGACGGACGACAGACAAAATGTGATCAGAATAGCTGAGCTAAATACCTAGAATTTTAATAGACTTTCATATTATATTTGAGGAAAATATTATATCATAACTATGCTAAAAGTTTGATAAAATCGGAAAGTTTGTAACTACCAAATGAATTTAGTTTATTAGTTGTTTTCCTAACTTATCAAACACATATTGTTATAAAGTTCTATGCATGTCTTATGTCTGTATTTCACTAGAAATCCGATCAAAATCAACTACCTTTCCTGTATGCCCCGATGGTTCTTTCTCAATGTATGTCTACCATATCACATTTAGTTCATATAATATTTAAGGGGCATGGTCACGACTTTTGTCAAATTCTATTTTTTTCTGTTTTTTTTTATTTACAATGCTTTAGAAATGCATTCCTAATGATCAAATGAGATTTTGGTGCTAGTCGGTGAGTTATACGCAAGATGCAGTGCTCACAATTCTTCGTCATGTAAACAAGGTTCGTGCCCTGTTTTTGTTTACATAGGTTCAATATATCAGTAACAATTCTTTTTCAAGCTGATTTGTCTATTTTTTTATTCATTTCAAGCATTAAAAAACAGTCCCTAACCATTATCACATTCACTGTAGGTCTAAAACTGCATTTAACACTTCAACATTCAAAATGTAAACAAAAGCTTTGTTTACATAGCGAAGAATTGTAAGCCCTGTAAATCGCATATAACTCAACAGATGACACTCAAATTTTGGTTGCCTTGTGAAAATATCTTTCTGAAGCAAAGTACACATTTACACATTTAAAAAATAAAAAAATTAATTTTTTAACAAAATTGTGACCATGCCTCTTTTAAACTCAAAGCCAAAATTTTGCAAATATCAGATTGAAATATGAGTAAACCCTGTACAATAATAAATTTGACGTCATATGCAAAAATCTGCATAATACCTATCAAATAAAAAATAAATGTGTTATTTGATGATTCAGCTTAACTTTGTAAATGTATTCAGATTAAAAAAATACTAGTAATATATTTGTTTTTGTGAAAATAATTAGTTTTTTTTAAAGGCATTCAAGTGAAATTTCATTTTTGCCGAGTTATGTATGTTTGCTACATATATTATTTAGTAGTAAATATTTTCTTATTGCAGCTATTCATTCGTCATAAAGAATACGGGAAATAACGAGTTTCTATCATTGAAAAATCTCACAGCTGAATAAATTCTTAATTATTATATTTCAAATGTCTTTCAAAAATATATGGTTCTGTGATATTTGTTTAAGTAGACAAAACAGAAACCAGCAACTTTCCTCAGTTTTGTCCTAAGAGTGCAACATTGTACTATGATATGACTTTGGTAAAAAGTAAGAAACATCATAGGATCAACTTAAGACATAGCTTATGAAGTAGCTCGACGGTATCCTGTGAACATTTAATTATAACCATTTTTATTTTTAATATCATTTTTTCCTTTAATTAAAGACAACATAACGTGTGTGTCTATACCATACTTTGTTTAAAATATTTTAAGATTTTTCGATTTTTTTTTTGCAATTTTGTTTGTAAACAAGGATGCTTTTAACACGCCAGAAATTGTTCAATAAATGCAATACACTGTCCATTTAAGATACAGAAAATCATTTATAAATTTTTATCTGTGATAATTTATTTAAAGATCAAAGAAAGATATATTTTTTTCTATTTTTCGAGTATTTATTCATTTTTTTACTTTGCCAAACATATGAAATAAGAACCCTCAGAATTTGATATTTCATCTTATATTTTTAAGAATATGAATCATTTAAAATATGCCATACATGCGTTTTGTGTGAAATCAATATGATAAAAAAATATTAAATGGATTGTTTCGTGATAGATATACATGTACTCGCACAAGACTTCTTGGGTTTACTTTTTATTTATTGTAATGAAATATCTTCAATGAATATCAAAACATAAGTAAATGTATTTTTTTCTTCAATTACACAGTTTAAAATAAAATGACGTGGACTCCCTAACACTCTAAGATTTCACAAGCAAAAACGTATTCTATTTATTGAAAAAAAATTCAAAAATACGAAAAATATAGCCAAAAGCTTGTTCACAAATACACAAATAATATACATAATAAAATACAAAATAACAAATACAAAATAAATACAATCTGTCCGTGGAAGGTCGCTTTAGACCTCTATCGAGGCAGTTTGTAAATGGCTGGGCCCGGCAATATCAAGGGAACTGTAACCGTTCAATAGGTATATTGCTGGTTTCCAAAGAAGATTGCTTAGGTTGCTCCTTCGTTGCTTTGGTTATTTTTTGGTGTGCTTGCTGTGACCGATTGTGCAATGCTCTCCTGTTGGACCTATATGTACCTCTCAGTCGCCAAATGATTACCGAGATGGCAACCACAATTATGATGGAGGACAAGACAGATACTGAAACTATTATCCCCATCACAGTTCTTTCTATGGTGTTGTGCGTCATAGGACAACGTTTTTGACATGCTTTCCCAAAGTTTGGATATCGCCATTTGTTGATACATCTGTCACCATAATACCCAGCTCTATATCCATCTGCAAAATATTTTCAAAATAAAGTTTGAAAAATAGAAAAATAAAAAAAAAACATCATTTATGTTATCATAAAAAAGAATGTTATACTATAATCTGATTCTATTCTTTTAATTAGATCTTTTTTTCTGGAAGATGGAAGGGTTCTTATTTCAATTGTTTTACATGTACATTTTGTATTCCACCATTTCGATATGTAATCTCATTTAAACGGTGATAACAAGCCAAAATCAATTAAAATGCAATGATTCAAAACGTTTTCTATTAAGTTGTAAATCTACTTTTTTCATCAAATCTTTTCATTTTTCTGCCATAATATGAAAGAAAAAAACCATGGCTATCAATTAAAATCAATCATTATAAATTATTCATGCATAAAAAAACGAAGTAGACGAGAATTAGGAGATTAATGATCCCCTCCCCCTCCATAAAAAACAAACATATAAAAAAAATCTACCTTTTGGTGAAAAGCAACCAGTGGCAATATCACAGAACTCTTTACTACAATTGCACAGTCCCTGACAATTTGTTCCGTAGTTCGGATAGCGACATTGCTCCGTACAATCGCTACCCACAAACATGTACCCCGAAGAACAAACTGCAGTTAATAATAAAGAATTCTCTACATTGTGTTACACTTATAATTGTTAACATGATACATGCCTTTTATTAAATCATTATAATGTTATTAATATTTACCTTATCTAAGACAAAGATGACATTATATGTACTTGTATATTGTTTGAACGGTTTTTTTTTTCTTTCATGTAAATACCTTGAATCAATATACTAATACACAAAGTTAATGGAATATCTACATATCAAAATACCGTAGAAAAGTACCATTTGGTAGATAACAGTCAGTGGCAATGTCACAGAACCTTTCCTCGCAATCACACCATTTCTGACACTCCATTCCATAACTAGGATATCGACAGCGGTCAGACCAATTCCGACCTAGATATCCAGGAGGACAATCTGTGTTAAATAAAAAAAAATAAAACCATTTTAACAAGAGCTTGAACTTTGGGTAGTTGTGTAAAACAGCAATGTGACTAAGGTCCGTCTATTTCATTGTCAGCCACTCAACCTAAGCTCTCTAAAATCAACAAGATCTGTCTAGCTTTTGAGCTAAGACTACGCAATTGCTGCATATTTCGCTTGATTCCGCGTCATTTTAAACTTGCTTTGACGCAAGAAATAGACAATCCATTTGTATGTTGAAGTTTTAACCACAGAGATAAAGTATACAACATATGTACAATAAAATACAAAAATACAATATTGCCCGTCTGAGATGCAACAAACATAAATAGTTCATAAACCTACAGTAATTGCATTTAAAAATCCGGTTTGGAGAAAATCCGAATATCATCCTGTGAACTCAATCCGGTTGAATAACTATATTTATATTTATTTTATGTAAGTTTTTTTTTTCAATTTCCATAAAAACTCAATGCAACTTTATACAGCTTGCTAAACGAAGTAATTGATGGGTAAAAATGTTAAATCTTTAATTCATTTCTGTACTTTCACGTAAATCAGAACTACTTTTAAAACGTATGTCTACTTTCAGATCGGTCTTTCATTTCTGCAATTTATAATCACTTCTTTTTAGGGATGCTTTGTGCCAAATTTGGTTGAAATTGGCCATGTGGTTTTAGAGAAGAAGTTTAAAATGTGAAAAGTTCACAGACGGACGGACGGACGGACGAACAGACAAACAGACGGACGACGGACAAAAGGTGATCAGAAAAACTCACTTGAGTTTTTAGCTCAGGTGAGCTAAAAAAGAAGTTAACTTAATAAAAATTGCTATGTTAATATTAAAATCTTGTTTTTCATTCTTTCCCTATGATATCGATTTAAATTTGTTTTCAATACTGTTGCGTGTGTTTAAAAGGTGTTAAACAGTCAAATTCTTGATTAGTAGTCCTATTCCTTGTAATGAACACGCGTGAAAGTGACTATCTGGATGTTGATTCTTAAGAATGATTCAGAAATGATGTACACATACTCTTATCCTTTTCTAAAATTTAAAACTTCATATTTCAAGTTATATATTTAAACAAAGAGCAAAAACAACAAAATGGTCAGAAATGATGTACTCATACTCTAATCCTTTTCTTAAAATTAAAATTTCCTATTTCAAGTTATATATTTAAACAAAGAGCCAGAACAACAAAATGGTCATCGAAAAGTACCAAAGAGATAAAAGGAAAACGTGATTCCTATTACAGGTTAACTCCAAACTAATTATACACTGACCTGATTTCTAAATTTACGTTGCAAACAAAAAATAGACGATAAATAAAATTGTACATTATGTTTACTTTGTAATCGTCATGACAAATCTTTATATTCTTGTTCATTTTCTTGTGACCGTTACTGAAAGAACTTAAGAATTCAGACAGTTTAACGATCCCGTCCGAACCTGAGCTTTATTTTCAGATTTATTTTAGTCGAAGGAGCGGATTCATAAAATTATTTACGGTTTTAATGAAGTGTTTAAGATTTACAAATGATATTGAAATATGTAATACATAGAGACTAATTATACAGATAGAAGACAACGCACTGGCGGTGTAATTAAATGCATGCATAAGCTTTGGATTATGGGTAACGGACGGTTGAGAATTATTTTAAAGTGATGGTGAAATATTCATTCAAAACACGGAATTAATCTCTGCACACTGCAAGTTTTCTCTATAATAGTAAACCTTCATATTTGCTGTGGAATAGTCACACACAGATGATAAGTGTCTGGATGTTGTTTTTTCGGGTGTGGGCATGCTCGAAATGTGTAAGCAAAGGCATGGAGGGGGAGTGATGGGAAGCTTAACAATTGTAGAAAAACAATCGCAGTAGATTGATAAAAATGTGACTAGAAGCGATCGGATTGTAAAAATATCCCACATACACTAAAAGAAAAAATTAAATTATGTGAAATTTATCAATATTGGAAGGGGGTGAATATCCGAGCCATGGAAGGGACACTCTTTTCCATAAATTCTGCCAATAAAGTCGAATGGAAAAAAGGGCTTGATCCCGGCAGTGGTAGAAATAACTACTTTTTCCTTATTGTGTTTATCTGTGAGTGCACATGTTAAAGTCCAATTACTTCTGAAACTATTCTTACAACTTCAAAAGAATATTTCAGTGCTGCTACTATAATTGTATCAATAAGTTGTACAATGGATCATGATTAAACAAAATTGTATAATACGTTACTTCTGATATTGTTTTCAAAGTTCAAGACTAAAATATGACATATTTAATAATGTCACGAAAATCGCATATTTTGTTTAAGAACAAAAGCTACTAATATATATTAGGTATTGATTGTTTATATGGAAAGAACAGGCTTATGTAAATGAAACATGTTCACATAGAATACTCTACTAACTGGTTTCTCGTTGATATCCCAAAATAAACTGAAACTTAAACCAAACAACCGCTATTTCTTTTTTTTTGAATAATAACTTTTCTCTGGCAGACAACTGCGCTGTCAGTAGAAACATTTTTTATTGATGATTTAAAAAATAACAACAACAAGAACAAACCTTTGTTTTTAAGGCGTCGAGCTAATGCTCGGCAGCCTTCTAGCGATCGTCTGGATTGGCAATCGTCCAAAAATTCATGCACTGCACCGCCTTTTTAATGCGCATAAAAAATAAGTTCCTTGAAGTATTAAACGTATTACAACATTTGTATTCCTTTTATTCAACTAAATTGTGTACAAAAAATTCAACGTTGCCTCCCTGGTTATTGACAACTCATTGCATTAGTATAAATTTGCATAATCAAGAAATGGCGGATGAATTCAATAGGGTACAATGTAAACATTCACTAAAATATTATTTAAGTTTATCGCTTATATTTTGATTGGAGAGCGTGCCCGACAGAAATAAAATTTGATATGTAAATTTATTTGTTATCGGGCATGGTCTCCAAAATAATTGTAAGCGATAAACTTATCTAGAGATTCTGTTGCACTTAATAAACACGATAATGCAGTTGGTTTGGTCGAGCACTTTAGATAGCACGTGTTGTGGATTTGTTTGTAAACAACCATAGCATAGGAAATCTTGTTTCAAACGGGAATTGAAATAAATAAAAGTATGTTTTATTATTATAATTAGGGACACACTGTTAATGTATTCAAATTATGAGCCTGTGGAAATTGTGCAAAGACTTTTTAAAGCAGAAAGGAAATGATTTTTTTTTTTTTGGAACTTGAAATTTCTTCGATTTTTTGTAACCAGGGCGAATTTATTGATCAAAAACTAGTTTAGGTTTTAGTTCGGTTTTGCAAACTTTTCATTTATTTGCAAAACTGGTTTTGAACTAGTTTTTAACTAAAACTAGTTTTTGTATTTATTGGCTTTAAACTGAAACATGTTTCCAGGAAACCTAAAACCACCTTCGAGTGCGGTTTCGGGGGTTTCAAATCCTTTCAAGATGGCGGAGAGGTGTTCGAAAGAGAGTAGTGGATACTCAAGTGTGGCATATGTGTCAAAGAATGAACTCAGCATATGGGTATCGTTCTAACGTTAAACATATATGTCTTAAAGGATCTATGATACATGTAATACAAATAGTACCGACCAAAATAATAATGTGGAAGAGAGCGATTCCATTCATACAAACTCTGAGAATTACCAACAGGCAAAGGAATAACTTTCAAAGTGGTTGATGAAAAAAAAGAAATTCATTGAATCATCTGCTCATAACATTTTTTAGTACACATTGTAATGCATGTAATAAATTCGCCTGTCTATTTCGTTGCTGGCCATTCAACTAGATTTGTCTGGTTTTTGAGCTAACACCACGTAATTAGTGGATATTTCACTTGAAACAAGTATCATTTTTAACTTGTTTTAAACGACTTGAGTGAATCAGATGATCTCTATTGATATACGTGTAGAAAAATGAATATAATTATAGTTTTTCATAGCAGCATTCACTTTTCCAAAATATTGATATGGTGTTAAAAGCAAATTTTGCAATGGGTTTGCAGAATAACCTAATATGTGGGTATTGCCAGGAAAAAAAATGTCTGCACTGTTTAATAAAGACTTTCATGCAAATACAGATGAGTTCAAAAATCATCTTCTTTAAATTTCAAAAACAAATCCAGTAGGTATGCAAGTGCAATGATAACCATTTTTCTAAACTAACTTTCCATTTAGTGCTAAACCGTCAAACCGCCCAACTGGTTTCAAACAGATATGAAACTATTATCAAACCATAAACCTAAACTCGAACTAGTTTTTTATCAATAAATTCGCCCATTGTATTATAAATGCATCACTACATATTTTATAACGAAATATACTGATAATTGTTTTTAAAACAGCACAAAACGTAATTCATTTCCTTTTTTATTCTAATATTATTTGATATATGACTATTAGTACAGCACAGAAATTCAAATTATTGATATCATTCTATATAAAAGAAAATGTCAGCTCGACGCCTTTGTGCCCGTTCCGGCCTTTGCTTTAAATAAATGAATAGCATAAACTATACGTACGCGTAATAATGTGATAAAATACTGATAACAAGGTGATGTATTTTACGTTTATTAAACGACTAATTCACAGTCATGATTGATCACCTTTATTTTAAAAAAAACTGATGACAATGCGTATGTGAAACAGGACGTCGTGATTTTCGTATCGAAATAGCATCACTGTTAATGGACAAAAAACTCTACTTAGAATTAGCTTATAGCCATAAAATTTTAGATTTGATTACTTTAAGCTGTGTTTAATTCAATTATGTAAATATCTAAAAATGTGCAAAAAATGCGATATCATATAAGTAAAAAAGGACTGCAAACGCGCCTACATTTTACATACGAATATTTCGGAATTTCTGTCAGATATTCAAAAACAAAGTTATAAAAAAAACTAATCAATTCCTAATTGATTTATATCAAAATAAAATTTGTAGTCATTGACAAATCTTTTTTTTTTAGCGAAAGTTTTGCTGAGGTGTGGGGGGGGGGTGTGTCTAAAATGTCTGTCTCTGTAAGTGAGGAAAATATTTATTTAGCGGTCGATATGTGCATAAAATCTAATAATCTCATGTTAACGTTAGATATTAAAGTTAATTTTCATTTTAATTCATATGTTTTAATTATTTTTTGGAACATTACAAAGCTAAATGCTTTTTTGAAATGTATTTTGGTCTGTAACCATACCCCCCCTCCCCCCCCCCCCCCCAAAAAAAAAAGAAATTACCTTTGTTAGGTGGTTAGACAATACTATCATTCGCAGTCTTTGATTGATACATTCATATCCAACATCTCTAGGTATGGGCTTTTCAATGTCATTATCATTATAGAAGAACATAGCAATGTATAAAATATTTAAAGTGGTATCGACTGCACATGAATTATATTTCTTTGACCATTTTAAACGCGAAGAAGTAAACTACACTCTTTAAAAAAAATCCTGCATAAGGATAGCAGTCCTATTTGTCACGAAAACATTTAAAAATTATGGCTGCCAAACATTAAACTTCAATTATTAATAACACCATTTATAAAACTGCAAAGCAATAGCATAGCTCTATAGATACAGACAAGACTGAAATCTACACGCCCTATTTATTGATGACAGGAAACTGACATAACTGAAATTTACACGCTCCGTTTATCGATTGGGCGAGGTAGACGATTTGGCTGTTTTTTGGAGCTAACGTACAGTACTGATGTATAATAACAGTAATTTACTTTAACAATCAATTACTAATTAATTTGTTAAAAGAAAAAAATGCCCAAGGGCCACATCAGTCACTTGAACAACAGTTTCTTGTAAAATGCTATTATGTTTTTTCTATTTTAAACTTGGAGCCCTTTTCATGGGCCTCAGTATCGGTCCGTGGATTATGGTTGTCTTTAACATTTTCAAATCTACACTAACTTAGTATGTTTGCATGGTAATCTCACAAACTGTAGCTTTGCAGTTCTCAAAAAGGAAATTTTTAATCATTTTCCATAATATATATTTCTATGTTAAACGTTGAACCCCTCTTGGGCCCCAGTATTAGTCGGATGGCCACAGCGTTATTGATTTAGAATCTACATTATTTAAAAGGAAGCTTGCATAGTAATCTCAGAAATTGAAGCAATGTAATTCTTAAGAAGAAGATTTTTATTAAAACATTTTTTCTATATATTTTAAACTTTGAACCCCATCCAGGACCCCATCTTGTCCGGGGGCCACCATATTTTCATCAAATATACTAGGTTTTGGGTAAAATTTGGCATTTTTGGTGAAGTGGTTCTGGAGAAGAGGATTTTTAAACATTTTTCCTTCGTAATTCGGTGCTAAACTTTGAACCTCGTCTACGGCCCCAGTTTTGGTGCGAGGGTCACGACTTTTACAATTTAGAATTTTCACTATATAATCAAGCTTTGGGGTAAATAAAAGCATTTTTGGTGCAGTGGTTCTTGCGAAGAAGATTTTTTAACATTTTTCCAACGTATTTATGTTTAACTTTGAACCCCGTCTGGGGCCCCCTTTTTGGTCTGAGGGTCACAACTTTTACAATTTAGAATGTTCACTATATAAACAAGCTTTAATGTTAAAATTGACATTTCTGATGCAGAGGTTTTGGAAACGAATATTTTTAAGGAAACACGCCCTATAATCAGTGTTTTGCAATTATCCCCCTTTATTTTTACAATTAAGAATTCCCTTTCCATAAGGATGTTTTGTACCAAGTTTGGCTAAATTTGGCCAAGAAATCAAAAATGTGAATTGTTCACAAACGGACGGACAACAGACAACATATGATCAGAAAAGCTCACTTGAACAATCGGTTCAGGTGAGTTTATTTTGTAAATATAACCAATAAAATACTTTTTTGAATATTCATGCGGGTTATGAAGGTTCCGATAATTGCAGGAAGAATTGCATAACCCGCTTAAAATAAACTAATTTTAAAGCAAAAAAAAAAAAAAGAAAAAAGAAAAAAGAAACAAAAGAAACAACAACAACAATGTAATCGACAGCAAATCCTCTTTGTACTTACCCACCAAGAAAAATCTAGATGCACAAACTTCTAATAATTCCTCTGCGTCTTTGTTAAGAACGCATTGATACACAAAATCTTCAGCTTTTGAACAGTTTTGTATCTTTCTCAATTGTCCACAACTTTTCCTTTGTGTCGCTGATGCCCATTCCTTGACGTTGGCTGGACAACGGGATACCACGGACACAGTGGGTATAGACTCAGGACACAACAGCAAAAACGACTGTAAATAAACAAATAAATTTTGTGACAGAAATCTCATAAAAACAAGAATATGCACTACAAACGAAGGAAAATACTTACGTCAAGAATGATGCCGATACACAAAATGAAGCTCAGAACGTTGAAATCCATTTCGGTACAGTAGCAGTGCTGGTTGTCAGCAATATTAATCTTATTTTGTAGATAGGAAGAATTTAAATCTTAATTAGTATTATGTTTATAGTTATATACCGTAAATCTTTCAATTCTACGGTGCAAAATATTTCAGTTTCTCAAAAACTAGTACCAATTGCAATTATTTTAATATCACGCTGCAAGCAAGAAACGACGCCATGATCAAAGTGTAAGCATTCAAACCCCTTTTAAAACTCAGTTTTAAAACTAATCATAGTATTCACGAATGGTGTATTTTCACCGGGAAACAATAACTCGCGAAAATAGTTAAATTAAAACCTTCGTGATTATTTGCCATTCTATAGTATTACGCATAACGAATAATTATTTTCATAAGTTTAATTTTGTAAATTTTATTTCAGAATTAGCAGAGTAAATAGTAATATATTATTGTCATCGAGCAATAAATATAACAACAACATGCACTAGAAAATCATTACAGTCGTAAATACAACATTGTATTAAATGCATAAATTACCAGAATGAAGATTTTCATTTAACCATAAGTGATTTATGGGACAAACATATCAATTAACTCTTTGAAAAATTCTGGAGAAATCACTCCGAAAAAAACCCCATAAAATAACACTTCAACTTTCAAAACAGAAAATCTTTGAACTCGCAACAAATCTATGTTTACACACATCTACCTATAACAGATGGTTTACTTCCGGTAGAATAAAAATCTTTTTAATGCCATAGTGTTTGATTCATATGGATTGTTTATTTACAAAACAACTATTATAAGCATTTAGTGTAGGATACAAAAGCAAACTTACCTTGATTTACTTTGCAATTGGAAAAAATAAAAACAAGTTAGAGTCAAACAAGACGGAAAAAATAATTCTAATTTCTTTGTTCTCCTAGCATAAAATGCCATTTAAAGGTAGAAAAAACTTTGATTCTTCCTTTGAATGCGGAAATTTCAACCAATAAGTAAAAAATTTAAAGGGAAAAATAAGTCAAAGCATCTAGATTTACCTCATCACTGTTTAGTTTTCACAAATATCTAGAAAATAAGTCGACTCAAGATACCTAATTGCATGCATAAGCATCAATTGCTTAAATGAAATCCTTTTTCAATAATAAAAAAATATATGCTACCATTTTGATTAATCGTTCAGTCATAGTGTTCGTAGCAATTTGATCCTCTATTCCACAAAATGAAGCATTCAAATGTTTAATACAATGAAAATTGTTCGGTTCTTTGGTTTTTTAATGCTATGGTACAATTATACTATGATACATGTATGGTATGATAATTGGGAATCTAAGAGATTCCAATGTTATGGTTTAAGATTTAAATGCTTTTTTATGAGATTTCAATGCTATAGTATGGTGTATGTTGGAAAAGGTATGCTTGAACTGACTTTACCCAAAAATGTGTTTTATAGTATCATATCTCTTATTGCAGCTCCGCTCTAATAGACATGACAAGTTGTTTAAATAAACTGAACATTTTCTTTACATCACTTTTTTTGACGACGGGGTTCTTATTTCATAAGATAAAGTGACGTTTCATACGTAATATAATTATGTTTCTTTTTCTTCTTGAATATAGAATGACATTTCTATACAGGAAAGAATCCGCTCGTCTGTACTGGAATTATGCTATTTCTGGCTAGGTAAAATTAAACGTAAATACATTATCAGATTTGTAATCTTTTTTTTAATAGCGGCCCAATGTCTTTTTTTTTAAGAAATAAAAACAGGCATACAGGTCATCATCATGGGATATATATCAACACCGGTCGAGAAGGGATGATCGGTTTTTAATGACCGAGGCGATATGGACCGTGCAAATTGCCCCTGAATAGTTCAGTATTAGTGATCATGATTACAGTTGCCCTGTTCGCGGTCCAGCGATGTATATTTTCAATATTTATTTGGTTATTATGTCTTTTTTTGCTGCATTTTAATACTTATAACAACATGAAATCAAATACGCATATAAAGTAAAGGGCTATTTAAAAATCAAAGTACTGAAGTACTGAAAACCGGGCTCTTTTGGTGTGTCTTTATGCTTATTGTGTAGTAAATACTGAATCTCTCTCTCTCTCCTCTCTCTCTCCCTCTCTCTCATGCTTTTCATGTCGGAAAAGCGTCAGAGAGCGACCAAATTTTGTAAGCGGTCATTAACAAAAATATTTCTGTCTAGTAGAAAAGAATTCAACAGCTTGCAACAAGCGTTATATATATATATATATATATATATATATATATATATATATATATATATATATATATATATATATATATATATATATATATATATATATATATTCAATCCCAATTTCTTTAACACGCAGCATAGTAGCTCATGGAAATTCATACGCATTGTATGTGTCCAAAATGCATAGTAGCGTCAAAGTAAAAGCTTCCGCTATACCAATATTACACAAAGAGCCACGTTTTGTCAAAAGTGTTGACGTTATTGATAAGAAAACTAAACAAGAGGCCCAGGGGCCACATCGCTCACCTGAGCAACAATTGCCTTAATTCTGATCAAATTAGCAATACAGTATCAAAATATCCTGACAACTGAGTACAGTAGATCTTGCAAAAAAAAAATTGAAAATCTGCTAATTTTATCCACCTCTTATTTTTTGGTAAATACCAAGCCCCTTTTGTTGTTGTAAATGTAAGAAAATTTATGTCTATTCCTATATACCCCCCTCCCATTTCGTGGCCCCACTTTTCTCTAGGGAATCATGGTTTCATCAAACATAAATCTGCATAACCTGTGCTTTCACACTAAATACTGAGTTTTGGACCGAAAACTTTCCCAGAATATTTATAAAGATTTTTTCTATATATTCCTATGTAAAACTTGATCCCCAATTGTGGCCACACCCTACCCCCCGGGGACCATGATTTGAACAAACTTCAATCTACACTATCTGAGAATGCTTCCATTCAAATTTGAGCTTTCCTGGCCTAATAGTTTTTGAGAAGAAGATTTTTAAAGATTTTTTCTATATATTCCTATGTAAACTTGATCCCTCAATTGTGGCCCCACCCCACCCCCGGGAACCATGATTTGAACAAATCTGAATCAACACTATCTGAGGATGCTTCCACTCAAATTTGAGCTTTCCTGGCATAATAGTTTTTGAGAAGAAGATTTTTAAAGATTTTCTCGATATATTCCTATGTTAAACTTGATCCCTCAGTTGTGGCCCCACCCTACCCCTGGGGACCATGATTTGAACCAACTTGAATCTACACTATCTGAGGATGCTTCCACTCAAATTTGAGCTTTCCTGGCCTAATAGTTTTTGAGAAGAAGATTTTCAAAGATTTTCTCGATATATTCCTATGTAAATCTTGATCCCCTAATTGTGGCCCCACCCTACCCCCGGAGATCATGATTTGAACAAACTTGAATCTACACTACCTGAGGATGCTTCCATTTTGATTTGAGCTTTTCTGGCTTAATTGTTTTTGAGAAGAAGATTTTTAAAGATTTTCTCTATATATTCCTATGTAAAACTTGATCCCCCAATTGTGGCCCCAACTTACCCCTGGGGACCATGATTTGAACAAACTTGAATTTACACTACATGTACCTGATGATGCTCCCATTTTAATTTGAGCTGCTCTGGCCTGATAGTCTTTGAGAAGAAGATTTTTAAAGATTTTCTCTAAATATTCCTATGTAAAACTTGATCCCCCTCTTGTGGCCCCTCTCTACCCCAGGGGACCATGATTTGAACAAAGTTGAATGTACACTACCTGATGATGCATCCACACAAGTTTAAGCTTTTCAGGCCGAATAGTTTTTGAGAAGAAGATTTTTGAAAAATAACAACAAATTTTCAATAATTCTCAATTATCTCCCCTTTAAAGAGGGCGTGGCACTTCATTTGAACAAATTTGAATCACCTTCACCTAGTGGTGCTTTGTGCCAAATTTGGTTAAAATCTGCCCAGTGGTTCTTGAGAAGAAGATGAAAATGTGAAAAGTTAACAACGACGACAACGACGTCAACGACAGACAACGGACAAATTGTGATCAGAAAAGCTCACTTGAGCCTTTGGCTCAGGTGAGCTAAAAAGATAGACAATTCTCTCGAAATAAAAAAATGAAAGAAACAAAATTCCAACACCTTTGACAAAACGTCGCTCTTTGTGTAACTATTTGGTATAGCGGAAGCTTTTACTTTGACGCTGTTTGGTTTTTTGTTTACTTTTGAAGTTGTCTATTTATAGTAACATTGGCGATTTGCCTGATTCTCACCTCTACCTCAAGCCATCGACTTGCCACCCTCCCCATACTTTTAGAGGAATTCCTAAATTAGAGGAATTTACAAAACGTGGCTCTTTGTGTAATATTTGGTATAGCGGAAGCTTTTACTTTGACGCTACTATGCATTTTGGACACATACAATGCGTATGAATTTCCATGAACTACTATGCTGCGTGTTAAAGAAATGGGGATTGAATATATATATATATATAACGCTTGTTGCAAGCTGTTGAATTCTTTTCTACTAGACAGAAATATTTTTGTTTATGGCCGCTTACAAAATTTGGTCGCTCTCTGACGCTTTTCCGAGATGAAAAGCAGAGAGAGAGAGAGAGAGAGAGAGAGAGAGAGAGAGAGAGAGAGAGAGAGAGAGAGAGAGAGAGAGAGAGAGAGAGATTCAGTATTTACTACACAATATGCATAAAGACACACCAAAAGAGCCCGGTTTTCAGTACTTCAGTACTTTGATTTTTAAATAGCCCTTTACTTCATATGCGTCTTGATTTCATGTTGTTATAGGTATTACCAATGCAGCAGAAAAGACATAATAACCAAATAAATATTGAACATATACATCGTTGGACCGCGAACAGGGCAACTGTAATCATGATCACTAATACTGAACTATTCAGGGGCAATTCGCATGGTCCATATCGCCTCGGTCATTAAAAACCGATCATCCCTTCTCGACCGGTGTTGATATATATATCCCATGATGATGACTTGTATGCCTGTTTTTATTTCTTTAAAAAAAAAGACATTTGACCGCTATTAAAAAAATTAAGATTACAAATCTGATAATGTATTTACGTTTAATTTTACCTAGCCAGAAATAGCATAATTCCAGTACAGACCAGCGGATTCTTTCCTGTATAGAAATGTCATTCTATATTCAAGAAGAAAAAAACCCAAAATTATATAACGTATGAAACGTCATTTTATCTTATGAAATGAGAACCCCGTTGTCCAAAAAAGTGTTGTAAAGAAAATGTTCAGTTTATTTAAACAACGTGTCATGTCTATTAGAGCGGAGCTGCAATAAGAGATATGATACTATAAAACACATTTTTGGGTAAAGTCAGTTCAAGCATACCTTTTCCAACATACACCATACTATAGCATTGAAATCTCATAAAATAGCATTTATATCTTTAAACCATAACATTGGAATCTCCTAGATGCCCAATTGTCATATCATACATGTACCGTAGTATACATGTATCATAGCATTAAAAAAACCAAAGAACCGAACAACTTTCTTTTTTTTTCTTCTCACATTAGTATTTTTATTGGTTTCAGAGAATACGATGTAAAAATACTAACATTAAAAAAAACTCTAATTTTTTACGTTGATAATTTTGAAAGTTATGTAAAATTAAATTAGTCACATAAGTCAGAAAAAAATAGTATACAAACAACCAATTTTTTTTCTTATGTCGTATTATTCGCGTAAATATTTGTTCCGTACATAAAACCACAGAAAACAAATCAGTCGATTAAACAAAAACGAAAGTTGTCATTACTTACATTGTACTGGAAAAAACAAAAAATAAAAATGATTTAAATTTTTGACTCAATATTCGTATACATAACCGGCGCCACTTATAACGGCATGTGTTTAAGTGTATCTATCATAACTCTTTGAATTAAGCACCATGAATATAGATTCCCATATTTAATTGCATGTGTACATTGTAGGGAAATTCTAGTGTGTTAATTACTTCTAAGACTTTTTGTTTTCCGTTAACAGTGTTTAAATAATTAAATTTTAAGTTGTAAAAATATTTTTAATCGGGCTTATGAAGAATTTAATGCCCGAATTTTATAGAATGAACAGTATATTTTCTTTCTGTGTTTACATTTAATTTTGTACAAATAATAGTTAAATAATCCATCATTTAAATTGTTTGCATCATCAAATACTGATTCCGACTTAACGTCATTAAATTTCTATTGGCTATTGACAGAAAAAGAGACGCGTTACCATCCAATGAAAACAAATACACAGAATTTGATTGACAGGTCAGCCAGGTGCAGGTCTTACATGGACCCGATTTCCGAGGTTAGGTGTGCTGGTTAACACAGCCGAATAGTCTCAGTAACTAGTCTTCTTTTAATACATGTACCTTTCTCATGCCATCGTACGATGAAGGTGGCTCTATACACCACTTTTTGATGACGCAGTACGCAAAAAAGTAAATCTGGAAGCATGCAATTCCGGTACTGGCTGATTTTAACTGAGGCGAATTGTATGAGGACCGCTCTTTTGAAAAAAATGTTAAATGAATAGATTTAAGGTAGTACAAAACAGATAAGCTAAATTTTTTCTGTAATTCAATTTTTCTGAAATTTTTATATTTTTTCTTTTGAAGAAAATCTTTTGATACGTAACATTTGAAAAAAAATCCGACCTCACAATTTTTGCCCACATTGCCCCAAACCTACCATTGGAATCTCCTTTCGGTGGAGTGTAAAATGAAATAGTCATTGTTATAATTTTCTATGCCATTAAGTTATTTTTCAAGATATTACAAATGTTTGTGCTGCTATTTAAACAGGAGATCTTTTGTTACTTAAAAATACTGAAATAAATTCAAACTGGTAACTTAAGATAATTTCTCATGCAATATAATGTTAAACTAGTGCTTGTGAATACTCTTTTAAGACGTAAATTTGCAGCACTTAACGGTATCTAAAAAGAAAATGTATCATTAAAATTTTAATAAAATTAAATAGTATGATTTGCATGAACCTGTAATTAAACTATATCAAAATAAAGAAAATTTAACGATTGGTATTATATTAATTAAGGTTTACGTATGTTTTACGGAGGTATAAATTGATAAAAATCCTAGATGACGTCATCATATTTGGCCTTTGACCTGTTGATATGACCTTGAAATTTGTTTGACATAAATCATAAACATTGGTGGTGGTTGTGTCCAAATTTCAGGTCTTTACTTTGAAAAGAACACAAGTTACGCATTTCTAAATGAGATAAGGCTAAATTGCACAAAAATCATAATTATGAACACGGTGTCCTTCAAATGTATGTTTCAAAATTATTGAAATACGTTGTAACCTAAATTTATTTGGCCTTGAGTAATTGATGGGTATGATTTATATTTTTTTCTTAAGATAATGGACTGAAATTAATTTTTATATCATATTCAGTCATAATTTTGTGTATTTCAGAAAATATTTCAAATAAATAATTTCAGGGGTGTTTCGTACTACCTTAATTTGATAATTGGAAAATTCATTACTTACAAGTAATGTGGTATGTGACACCTTCACGTTGTGTGGTATTATTTATCGAAAAAAACAATAAAATCAAGTATAATCTTTTAAATACTTTCTTTCCCATCATCGATATGTTACACCGTAGCGCAGTGGGTTAGTGGGTTCACTACAAGCCTGTGAGTCATGAGTTCGATTCCCGTTGAGAACAATAAATTTTTTAACTTTCCAAAATTTTTTAAAACGTATTTTTTGTTTGAATACTATGAAAGAAAATTCTAAACAGGTGAAAATATTTCAATTATGATATACGTTAATGCACATTAATATCGACACCTTAAGGGGATGGGAGGGTTGCTTTGAATTTCTCTCATGTTGGAATACATAGATCCTATTAGCCTAGTCAATTTCCCTCTTTATTTATTTGACTAAGTTTTGCATTAAAGCGAATATTTTTTGTGTTTTTTTGCAATGATTCTCATTCAATTTTTTTTATGTCACATTTATTAAAAAAAAAATTCTTATAAAATCAAGCAACTTTTTCAGATGATTTGTCAACAGAGTAAGAAAATATGAAAAATTATGATTTGGGGAAATACTAAAAAAATGCAATAATAACATTTTTGAATGTTAAGAAGTGTTATATTTTTGGTATGTGTCCGAAGGAAATATTCATCATATGACAAAAACATTTCTCTCAATTTGTTAATAGCTGTCTTTTCAATAAATGTTTTACAAACACACAAAAAAAAAACATTAAAAAATTCTTTAAAAATACCTTTAGTATCCCTATCATCATTTTAATATTTTATAAGTATATGTTTTGTGATCTTCTATTCAACATTGGAAAGGACTTCCGGTTTGCTAATGGCAAGTTGAGGTGTATTTTGACTGTTCGAATACAACCAAGAGTGTCTATTGTTTATAGTGAAGCAATTAACTGTGTCTTCCACGGGAAGACTCTATGTATATACTTTTGTTTGTTTTGCTTATTTTATATTATAATATATATATTATGCTGAAATAAGACAGTGTAAATAGTGAATCAGGTGTGAATGGCTGCCACGTCAGGTGGTCGCCAATTTGGCGGATCAAAGAATTTGTTTTCTGGCAGAAAATACTGTCGAGAAAACACTCTATTTGTATATGTTAAAGATAATTCTTGTGTCAAATCTGAGGAAATAATCAAATTTATTCACAAGACCTGTGGAGTTGGTAGTTTAGTTGCATGTGTACCGAAATCTGGGAATTTATATGAAATAACATTAGACGGAAAAGCCCCCATACAGTACCTCCTTGAAGGGATAAAAATAGGTGACAACACTTTCGAATGTAATGAAGTTGTACCGAGCTCGTTAGTGGTTAGTTTTATGCACCTCCCTGCATAATCGATGACAATGAAATCGAAGCAACGTTATAATCTATGGGTGTTGAACTATTTTCGCCAATCAACAGAAGGTTTTATCCAGGTACTACAATAGCCGACTGCACACGATATGCAAAAGTCAGACTACCAGACCATATGACCTCGTTTTCCTACACATTAAAGTTTCAGAAAGATTACTACCGATGTATTCACAACGGACAATTAAAAGTGTGTTCGCTGTGTTATTCTAGTGAACACCTTTTAAGGGCATGTCCAGAATCCCGATGCTTTAAGTGCAAAGAACAAGGACACTTTGCAAGGGCATGTAAATCTACCAGATGTAAACAGTGTGAGGAATGGGAACAACTATGTTCGTGCAGGGTGAGTGAACACGGAGACGAAGGCGAAATCGATGAATGGAACCATGAGGTGAAAAATGAGGATGACATGGATGTACACAGTGTCGGTGACGAGGGGGCACCAGAAGGGGACCAGAAAACCGGTGATCAAGAGATCGGTGACCAAGAAAAATCGGACACAGAAGAACAAAATATAGAGAAAAAAGACGCGAAGGGGACCGAAACTAGTGATAAAAACGGAAAAAGTGATAATGATAAAACGAGAGAAACAAAATCCGAGAAAATACCACCTGATGTTATAGATTCCGAAATACGCGAAAGTGAAAAAGAATCATCAACCGTGGAATCAGACCTCGACACGGAAGTTACCGTTAAAAAGACAAAGAATAGAAAAGGCAAAGAGAAAAATAAAGACAAAGCAAAGAAGAACAGATAAAATGAAAGATATGCTAAGTAATTACTTTATTTTCACAATGGTTTTTATAACCTTGTGAAATTGTAACGGTTTGTGCAATGTTGATAAAATGAAAATGGTATTTAATTTATTTGAAGATAGAAAATATGACATTGTAGCTTTACAGGAAACCCACTGGAAAGACAATTTTATTGAAAATTATAAACATATGTGGAACGGTGATATATGTTATGATAGCACAAATGTATGATTGTTATGAATTTTGATACAGATGGATACATAACAATTTGATACAGATGGATACATAACAATTTACTTTTACATGATGAATATAACGTAAACAAGAACTCATTGAAAATGAAAAAAAAAATGTATATTATTTGAGCAATCAATTTTGGTGTGGTGGGATAATTTAAAGTACAAAATCAAAAACATTTCACGAAATTATAGCCAGAATAGAGCAAGAGAAAGAAATAAAGAGTATTATAGAAATCAAAACAGTTTACAAAGATTATCAGAGAGAATAGCTGATGGTGAAAGTATAAACATTGAAAATTTTGAAAAGCTTAAAACAGATCTTAGTAAATTTGAAAATGAAACAAGTATTCCTTTTAAAGGAATGATCGGCAATAAAGATAAATAGATAGCTAGATGCAATCAACATGATCAGTTTGATGTAAAATAATTAAAAAAGTAATGTATTTTTACAAAATACAGAATTGTTTTAATCTGTACACCATAATTTCATCATTATAAACCGTCCACAAATTTAATTTGGTAATACATTTGGTGAAAGCCGTTCGTAAACTCCTTGTCTAGTTTTATATTTTTAACGTATTTATTAAATGTTAATGTATCTTCTTCTTCTTCTTCTTCTTCTTCTTCTTCAGAATACTGAGTAGAGCTCTTCACGTACCACGCATACAAAGAAAGAGTAGTATTGAAATAATTAAATGCGACTAAAAAACATTGAATGCCATCATAGCTTGATATTGAGGTAGCATTAAAACGTAACCTTGTTTATAAATCAAGCCGTCTTCCTAGCTACTATTATGCAACATCAGTAGATCGAGGTCAGTTCATAGAGCATCTTCTGATGATCGAGGTCAGTTCATCAAGGTCAAACCTAATGTAATTTCTAATGATCAAACATGTTGTATTGTTGGAAAAGAGATAGCTGATACGTTAGTCAGTATTAGAGATATAATAGAAATGGTGGAAATGAATCAAGTGGAAGGTTATATTGTAAAAATTGATCAAGAGAAAGCGTTTGATAGAGTATGTCATGAATGTCATGAATGCTACAAGCATTTGTTTTTGGAGATTATTTTAGAAAATGGGTAAAAATATTTTATACAGATATTTATAGCAGTGTAAAAAGCATTGGACATTTAACAAAATATTTTTCAATTAGAAACTCTGTTAGACAAGGTTGTCCAATATCTGAATTGTTTTATGTGTTATGTTCAGAACCTTTAAAGTTGAGCAATTAATTGTAACCAATTTATTAAAGGAATAGATATTCCTATGTGTGATAAAACTGCATTAGCTTTTCAGCATGCAGATGATACAACGGTTACAGTGTCTGATAAAAAATCTATTTTTCAAATATTGAATGTTTTTATTAATTATATGGAAAAGCATCTGGTGCCAAAATTAAATGCACAAAAATCTGAAGTTATGTGTATAGGAACAGGACAATTGCTATCAGATGATAAACAACTTATCAATATTTCAGAAACAATTGTCATGAAAATTCTTGGAGTTTATTTTGGTAAAACATTTTAGAATGTGAAAATTTGAATTGGAGAAGCAAAGTTCAAATGACAAACAAGTTCTTAATCTGTGGAGACAAAAATTGTTGACAATACATGGAAGAGTTAGTGTTATAAATACATTACTTATGTCTAAACTATGGTATTCATTGTCTGTAATTAGTAATCCATTTTGGGCTAGAGATACAATTCAGAAAAAATGTATTAATTTTTTATGGAATTATGGTACACACTTAGTGTCATATGAGATAATTGTCGGAGAAAAAGAAAATGGTGGTTTAAAAATGGATGATATCTTTTTGAAAATGCATTCTTTTCGATTAAAATTCTTAGCAAAATATGTTTGCACAAGAAAATAGCTTTTAGTTATTTTTTATCAAGAATTTGTGATTTGAAAGGATGGGGTTGAAATGTTTCTTCTACATTTGAACAAAAAAGGTTTACAATGTTTACCTTGTTTTTATAAAGAAATGTTTAGTGCTTGGTATGCTGTGAAGGACAATATTGAGTACAATGAAAGTTTAAATGATGTGTTTAATTACTGTTTGTTTTTTCATCCAAAAATTGTCAATCAAAACAAGACATTATTATGGAAACATTTTATAAAAGCGGGGATCACACATATCAGAGACATTTCTTATGAAATGATACCTGGATTTTTACCTGCATCTTCTATTGTAGAAATGATACATGAATGTGATTCTGAAGTTAATGCAAAACATATCGAAGAAGATTCCAAAACATCATTATCTATCACTCCAGAAGAATGGAAAAGTGTTGTTCTAAACAATAATTATAGGAAAGAAGTAAGGTTACCTTCTTTTTTACTTTTTGTTGAAAATACTAATTATGTTTTTTCTTCATGCACTGTAAAAGTTTTTTTTATAGATTGTTGATTCAAAAATTGTTTAATCCTCCAAAGTCAAATGAATATTGGTTAGACAAACGTAGAACAAAAGATATAAAAATGCTTGATAATAGATGGATTGTACTTAAAGAAAGTGTAAAGCCTCCTGATGTTGTGGAGCTTGATTTTAAAGTTTTTCATAATGCAATTTTTGCGTATGAGAGATTGTACAAAATTGGTAAATCAGATTACAACAGATGTCCGCTGTGTTTATCAGAAAATGAAGATTTACTTCATATGTTTGTAAAATGCAAAGAAATTCAAGATTTTAAAAGTAATTTTATGATATACCATTTAGAGTCATAATTGAAAGATTGTGAAAATAGTGTATACAATGTCTTCGATATCAATGAGATATTCATAACAGCTTTTCCCAATATTTTGAAAAATGTTAACACTTTTTTGTAAAAAAAAATCCTGTCCTTACATGGATGTAGATTTACAATTTATAGAAGGAGACAGCTTATGTTGCAAAATAACAAAACTGTGCATTTGACAAGTCTTTGCAAATATTTGCTCAGACATTATATTTATTACAACTATCATTACAACAGACAGAAAAATATTCTTTTTAAGTTTTTGAAAAAAAGAAACCGAAGGAGTATTATTGTTTATTCTTTAACGAGTTTTTATTGTAAACTGTCAAACTATAAAAAATGCTGTGATACTCATTATGATGATTTTTGGTGTGTAACTTGTATGATTGATCAATAAAAGATAAAAAAAAAGTGGGTTAGCTACAAGCCTGTAGGTCATGAGTTCGATTCCCGTTGAGAACAATACATTTTTTAACTTTCCAAAATTTTTTAAAACGTATTTTTTGTTTAAATTCTGTGAGAGAAAATTCTAAACAGGTGAAAATATTTCAATTATGATATACTTTAATGCACATTAATATCGACACATTAAGGGGATGGAGGGTTGCTTTGAATTTCTCTCAGGTTGGGATACATAGATCCTACATGTATTAGCCTAGTCAATTTTCCCCTTTATCATGAAATATTATGTATTTATCATTCCAACACTATATTTAGGAATTTTATTCAACTCAGAAATGAAAAGTCACCAAGGTGTTTGGGCCTTAGGATATAGGAACGATAACCCTTCCCTGAAGAACTTTCATATCAAATAAAATTTAATATATTTTTTGTGTTTATTTGCGATGATTGTCATTCAATTTTTTATGTCACATTTATTAAAATACATTTTCTTATAACATCAAGCAACTTTTTCAGATGATTTGTCAACAGAGTAAGAAAATATGAAAAATTGTTATTTGGGGAAATACTAAAAAATAATGCAATAATAACATTTTTGAATGTTAAGAAGTGTTATATATTTTTTTATGTGTCCGAAGGAAATATTCATCATATGAAAAAAAAATCTCTCAATTTGTTAATAGCTGTCTTTTTAAAAAATATTTTACAAACACACGAAAAAAACATTAAAAAATTCTTTAAAAATACCTATAGTATCCCTATTATCATTTTAATATTTTATAAGTATATGTTTTGTGATCTTCTATTGAAAATTGGATGAACCTGTGGGTGTATAGAGCCACCTTTTTATTTAAATATAAATAAGCAAACCCCGCTGCGCCTCAATTTGGCGTCATTTGTATTATGGGTTATATAGTACAAAATCGATACGTAGTGTTATCACAGGCAAATACACTAGAAAATGTAAATATAAGAGTTTGAAGGACAATCACAAAAGTTTAAAGGAATGTAAAATACGGGCGCTATTTAGAAACAATGAAATTGTCAAAGAGTTCCGAATGAGATCTGATGAACGTTTCACACGGTTCTCCCACGCTTTGCTTGAAATGATTTACGCACTTCGCCCGAAACGCTGCACCCCTTGCCCGAAACGCAAAGCGGTTTACACGAAACGCTTCACAATTCACACGAAACGCTAAACGGTTTACATGAAATGTTTCTCGCTGTATTATGCATTTATTCACATCAAATTTTGAACTCTACGGTGCGTTACCTACAACCAAACAGATTTTCCACCTTTTCGTGAAAAATACCAAACAATTCGTATAAAAAAATTAAGGGCATATATCCTTCTTTGAACAACGAAATCTCGCTTCAGAAAAGATACTCTAACGATCCATAAAAAAAATGTTGGTGTAGCATTCCATCTTAAACAGATTATCATTATTTAGATAAATTAAAACGCACCCAATTTGTACAATGAATTTAAAAAAAATAGATTATAAGTAATAAACTTAACATTTACCCATGTTGTACATATAAAACCTGGAATAGAGCATTTTACGCTTTTTATAAACTGCTTCGCGGATTATAAAGCGTAAACTGCCACAAATCCAGTTTATATTTGTATAACGTGGGTTGACTTTGAGTTCTTTTCTTAAATAGCATTACACTGAACGAGAATCACGGAACGCGGAGTGATCTGAACTACCTTGAATTTAATTAAATCACATTATATTTCACGTTTTTTCACATAAAAAAGATTAAATAAAATCATTTCTAACAAACACTAACTACACAAAACACTTCAACACATCATAATGAAGAAATTTGTTGTTTTCATGTGTATGATAACTTTTCCTTGTAAACATAGTATTTTCCTCAAATTGAAAATATTGATTATAATCTCATATGACCATTAAATCTTTATAAAACTGATTCATAAATGTATTAAAATCAGAATACCAGAAATGAATCTGTTGACGCTGCCAGGGGTACATCTTTTTTCTAGATTTCAGAGAAGTTTTTAACATTTATGCAATTCGATTCGAAAGATACATCATGTTTTCAAAACATTCTTAATTTGTGTCGTCCATTATTAAGGTAGTCTAATCACCAAAGCAGAATTACATAATAATAGTCTTCCTTTTCTACGAGTTCTTTTGACGTTTCAATATTTACTTGGTTTAAGTAAATATATTTTAATACATGCTCAAAGAAAAAAAGTTCTTTATGTTAAAATCCCTTCTTAACCTTTCAAGGCAACATTGACGCCTGTTTGTTTCCATTTGAATAAAGACAGTAACACCTCGTGATTGTTAAAATATTGTGATTTATCTAGAAATGACGCAACAATTATAAAACATATAAACATAAGCAAAAGTGGCTGGAAGATTCACAAACATCTGATTAGAAAACAAATTGAAGAGTATAGAACAAAATAGTCTCCCAGCTACAGAGTTGCTAAAACTATTTCACATACTAAAAAAACTACGAAAATGAAATACAATGGAAAAAAAGTGGTGCATAAAAAGGCTATCTGCATAATTTGTATCTTTTAACATTATTTATATATAAATAGAAGTGGTGGATGGATCTGGAGGTTGGAAATGTCTTGAACGATCAACAACAGCTCTGATCGCTCTTATATTTGCATACGGAAATAGAAAATCTTTAAGACCGGAAACAAACGGTGATGCACAATATTGAAAAATTATGTAAGTCTTCATAAAAATTACACAAGTAAATAAACATGGTATGTATATATGAAAACATAAGACATAACAATTAACAAACAAACTTTTAAGGATTAACATAAATTGCTTTATTTACAAAATAAACCCTATTTTATTCATGTGAAAACAATGACACATGTTATTGTCCGTGCAGCTGACCTGAATCAAAGCAAAACGTAGGTACGATTGACTTGCAAGTGACCCAGAGGGGAATTTCATTACTCCCGTTCGTAAGGCAAACGTACATCATACGTCTGGTGCACAAAGATTGTAAGAGGGCAGTACGGAGCCAAAAGGCATCAACACGTCTTTAACGAGGCCGAGTACAGATCAAGTACGCACGCTTTCGTGCAGCGTTTCATTTGTATTGTGACGTCATATTTTTGCTTGGTTAACGCCATGGTGTGATAGTTTCAACTGCAGATAATCAGCGAAATTTGTTGAAAATAGCTCGTTTGATGCGTAAATTGATACTATTTTGTTGAATAAACATAAATGTTTCGAAGTATAAGCTATATTTGGGCTCGGATCGAATACGTGAAGAGGGTTCAGCAAGCTTAGCCCTCTGTTACGTTTTCTTAACCCGCTTGAATATAGCTTAATTCATATATTTCAAGACAGTAACTATATATTTTACAGTATTGACCCTTACTATGTGATATTATATATTTATTCATTACTTAATTATGTCTGATTTTTTAAATAATTATAAAAAGAACGCCATTTCCGCCGTTGTCAAATAAAAAATAGCCGTTATCTGACAAATCTGGGAGATTGGGCATACAAAAAACAACTTTGATAAGACCCCTGAAACAAACCAGGAGGTAAAAGGGTTTTTTGTTATTTGACCATATCATTTGATGCCTATTAGCAATAACTTTAATAGTTACGTATAACAGAAAAAGAAATCCCTAGTGCAAAATTGATACATTTCAAGCAAAATTCCATAGGGTCCTATGTTAAAAATTAACAAACATTGAGATGACCCCTTAAACAAACGGTGTGAAAAATGTCTTCTTTTTTTATCTTGAAATAAAAAAATAATTATATCAGTGTAATTCATTCAAAAAATGTCATTCAAAATTCTAGGGCAGAACAAATTAGACCCGGTCTCGTTAAACAAATTTGTACGTGACACCTACGACCCGCACGTCAAACGTCCGTATATATATGTCTTACGTTGCACTCGCACTCACGTCAACACGATTATCAGCAATAGGAGTCCCGACTGGCTAAACCAGTAGCACACTCAAGATCACCAAGCACGTACGGTCAATTGTGACTGAGCCTTGAGACAACGATAGTTTTTTAAGGTATCAAATTGATGAGGAAATTATACTCTGAGTACGTGAATTGGTGATGTAAGATGTAGAACGAAAGGCAAAAGGAAATCCCACTGCGGCATCGGGATATTATCCAACAGGCAACATTCAAGAGCGACTAAACTAGAGAATATTTGTCAAAACGAAGAAGTAACAAAAATTAATAGACTTAATACAATATAAACATGCTAGTTACATCTACAACATTCTAATACCACCTTGAATTGTGTGTATGTACATTAACGTACATTGCGATCTTAAATAAAAGATACGTTTCTGTACCTACAAGTAGCTTTTGTATCTTTATATAAACAAAATGCAAATACATGAAGTTGCTTAGGGAATCAATGTAGCTCCTTGACCACTTGCATCTTCTGGGTTTTCTGCGTCCTCTTCCTGAACATATAGTGCATCGATCCTGTCAATTTGTTCATGTGATTGTAATTCTCTGGCATTGCGTTCATTTAAGAGTGCAACCCGTAAAAAGAAATTTTTCTCATCCTCTGACATGTTGCAGTATACCACGAGTTCATAGATACTCCAGGACCTGCCACAAACTGGGCAATTTAATCCTGGATGTAAGCTTCCCTGTAAGTTGACTTTTGTATAATCAAACAGAGTATCGGGGACTGAAAAAAAATAAAATTCATAAAATATATGTTGTATCGGACATTGTTATTAAATGAAGGGGTAAAGTAAACGCTACTTATATATGTATAACCCTATTTAATATTGACGTATTTGAATTCCCTGACGACTACATGTATAATTCAATTATGGATTTCGTGTTAGGTGAACATGTGGTTACAAAATTTCAAAAAACTTTGATTAGATATGAATTTTTTTGGCTTTCGATTGATATCACCTGCAATGGGTCATAAGGCACATATTTAACGTTATCGTAGGTCCATATTAATTAAAATATTATAGAGTCATTCGCATCAAAATTAAAACAAACGACTTAACTTACATGTACAACGTATTTAACGTTCAAATCAAGTACACACTGTCTTTACAATACAACTACAATTGTTAGTTGATACTGCCGAGTGATGCGATAGCTTATTCCGCGCCACGCTTACGCGTCGATATCAGAAGCGGATGTCACGCAATGACCATAAACTTTCAGCCAATAAAAATGTCGAAAATTATTATTATTATTATTATATTATATCTTTCTTGGATTTATTTTTTTAAAATATCAACTCTATGTAACCAGTTTATTTTATATATTCTTCTAATCATTGTGGAGCAAATAAAGAAATTAACAGAATATTGATTACAACAACGAAAAGTTAACAATAAAAATCAAGATTTAGAGATGTGATGTTATTCATTCTACATAGTTTTCAACACCAAATATTTTGATGTTATCTTACATCATGACAATTCTGATGAAATGCATTTAGTACAACCATGTTTTTGTACCTGTAAAGTGACCACAGCTCATTTTATTTCCTTTAGTAGTTTTTATAAGTTTGTTGCTTATGACGTCGGTTTTTATATCATCTCCATCCTCATTATCATCGCATTCATCGTCGTCAATATGATATTTCATTCTGTTTTGGTTTCCTATCATCAATTTTAATGGTGGTCTTATATCAGTGTCATCAGCAAATATTTGTCCGCTTCTCCTATCAACAAGCAATAGAATTCCGCGCGGTTTTCCAAGCTTGGTGGCAAGCTTATCCCTCAAAGCACTTATTGTCTTTAGTCCCTATATCAATACAGATAGAATATTGTAAACAAATTAGTATAAATATATATATATATATATATATATATATATATATATATATATATATATATATATATATATATATATATATATATATATATATATATACATGTATATATATATATACAGATTATAGCGTAGTAGTTAAACCTCTAATCTTATTCAATCAAATGGCATTCTCTTAACTGCTACGCTATAATCTGTGACACAAAAAATAGGACATCGCAACTAAGACAAGCACATTGTAATCTTTATTTTTATTTATTATATATTTTTTTAAAAATTCTTCTGCAGATAATCCTTCCTCATAGATGAAGACATCTATTGTTCTCTAGACAAAATTTTATTATTTTATCCAGATTAATTGAATAGCATTTCTAATTTAAAGAAAAGAGACTTTTGAGGTGTAGTTGAAATTTTTTTATTCATTTTTTTTTTTTGGGGGGGGGGGGCTGGATGTTTTTTTTTGTGTTTTTTTGTTAAAATTTTATTTCTGTTTGTTTATTGGCTTTTGTTTTATTTCCCTTTTACAGCTTTGGGGTTATTTGTGCATTTGTTGTTTGAGGTTTTTTGTAGGTCTGGTCGTTAACTCAAAACATGTTCGGTGATAAATCTGATGTTTACAATATTATTTCTTATATTTGTTTATCTGCATTCTATATAATGCAATGGACTTTTGATGAATTATTGTCCTGCGTTTTTTCCAAATGTAAAAAAAAAAATACTTGATTTTCAACAAATTTAGGTGGTTAGCTGTTTTATATTTAAGGTCTTTCGTTTCCAACGGAATACCTTATATCGATTGTAATGTTTTTCTTTTCAATTTTTCCCCTTTTTTGTCCACAAGATATCACAGAGATGGCTAAATATATTTTCCTGAATATTTCCGAAATGATATAGAATGATAATATCTTGGGGCGTATTTTTCATTTCTAAAAATTCATTTCCTGTCGACCGTTTCCTATCCAGCGACAAAAAAGCTTGTCACATCGAGATCTTAGAAATGATTAAGACTTGAACATCCATACTCTGTGGGATTATAATTCTATATGTGTAGATGAGTTTCAACTATTTTGTTTTGTTTGTCATAACTTCCGGTCGTCAATAGAAGCACTTCAAAGATTATTTTACGTTTTTAATTTATTTTCCATACAATAAATATATTTGTATAAATCTTTACATATGTCATCTATGCCATCTTAAATAAACAACAAAATTCTACTTCTGGTGAGATATTTCATTGACAATTATCTCAGCTAGCTCACAGGGGCATCGTATCCGCTCTACACTCTATGACATATATATAATAATACACAAGGGAAGAATCGAAAGTAGGACACGAAATGTAAACAATGTCAAAAAACAACTTACTTCACAAAAGTTACGCAAATCCTCGCACACAATGTTGCAAATGTTGTCAAAAAACACGTTCACACTCAAATATTCCTAATAAACTCGGTAAAAAGCGTTTTTATCCCATTAAAACCGCTGTCTGCTGCAGAAACCCAATCTCTTCGCCCAAGAAAAGATAACTCTGTACTTTCTCTCTCTATATGTCCAGTAATGATAGTAGAAATTTCGGCGGTAAACTGTAAAATGTAATTTTTTAAAACATGTTCTGTACTCGTGAAATCTCAGAAACTAATGATAGACATTTGATTAAAAATGTGTTTAAATGGTTTCGTTTTGTCGACCGTCACTTCCTGTCTACACTGCAAGAGTTTAAACAAATCAAGCTGTTTATCAGTTTATCTGCTTTCCTGTGATAGTTTTAGTTATTTCGATAAATAATAATGTATGATAGGCAAGTAAAAAATATGATGAATTTAATTTTCATTGAGCTCTTCTGTTTGTTTGTTTCCTGTCACGAGATAAAAAAAAATTATGTTGACGAGATCTCAAAAACAGTGACGACTTTAACAACTAAACTTTGTGGGATGATATACCTATGTTTATACAATCATGTGTTTACAAATTTTGTTTTATCCGGCGTAACTTTAATCATTTATGTTTGTTCGTTTACGGTCCCGAGACAAAAACCTTTTCTCAACAAGATCTTATGACTAACAAAAACTTGAGTATCCAAACTTTGAGGAAAGACATAACAATGTATGAAGATATGTTAAATATGTTCTGTTTGATCCGGCATAACTTCCGGTCGTCAGAGAAAGCACTCAAAAATTGACTTTTTGTATTATTTTTTTATATTTACATAGAATTAGTGGGATATTCCTCTACAGAATATATTACATCCATTTTCTTTTGCAGGAGGAATGTTTTTTTAACAGATTAATACATGATGAACAGAAGACCTTTTTGTTGCTTTAGCAGCAAGAGTCTAGTTATTATTATTTTTTCCCCTTTTTGTATAGTGAATTTCTCAAGGATGTCTTAAGGACGTTGTTTACTCAGGGTTTGAGTTCTCAAATCCGGATTGTTAAAAAGTTCAATTTCACGGGTAAAATTGTTTTAAATACAAAAGTATTTATGAAATGAATTATTATTGACATGACAATCGATATTTTTACTAGATTATGGAATTAGGCTCTGACAAAGTTTGACTTTTAGCGAAACAGAGGAAATTCGGACTAAATTTTTCATGTTTTGTTTTCCACTGAAATATTTTTGGTAGTACTATAATAATTAAAGTTAAGATTTTATTTCTTAGTCAACATATTTAATCTATTTTCTGTTGGTTTTATCTTGCTTTTTCGTTTAGATAATCGTATGGCACACACTACAAAAATATTGAAAAATGCTTAAAAATGATAAAAGACACCTTATCTCAACATTTTGATCATTTACCTCATATAAACTTTATGCCAGCAGAGAAAAGTCAATATACTTAGTTTAATACTACGTTTTACGGTGCGACCGTTGTGGCGAACACAGCATGTGATCAAACAATGAATTATGATAAATCAATAAAAATAAAATTAACAACGTAAATGAACTTGATTGCAAAAAAAAAAAATAAAAAATACCTCATTTTTTTTTAGTAAATTTAATTATTCAATGTTTATAAGATTTGTTATAATTTATTTTTTATAAGTAGAACAATTTAATGTCGGATACTATGTTGTTGAATAATAAAGATTTTGATATAAATGTTCACTGCATTGCATCTCCTCTTTTAAAGTGATTGTAACGTCAGTTCATCCCCTTTTTGCATACAGTAGACATTTTTCTTAAACTTACATAAAAAAATTGACTCATCATAGAGCTTACCACCCTCCCCCATGTTAAAAAAATAATATATAATATTTTTTTTTTCAATTCACAGATAGAAAATCGACGAATCATGGATATGCCCTCTCCATTTTTTTTTTGATTAATTTTTAAATTTTTTTTTATATACGCTTAAAAAATATTTGCTTATCAGAAATGGAATTCCCCCCCCCCCCCCTCCCCTTGGGATTTGGAGCATGTAATAAATGGAAGTGAAAAAAAGGAACCAATGAACTGCTAAAGAGCTGAAGGATTAAAATTTTCATTATTTTTTTTTCTTTTTGCTTGTAAAGATTGTTTGGATGAGACTGCCTTTTAAAAAAGGCGATGCTACGTGTACGTATACGTTTCAGGAAATTACCGTAATTAAAGTGAATAAAATATATGTGAGCATTCATCCAAATGAATGCAAGTTACAACTGTTTCCTGTATCTGACGAAATGTCCTCATTCTTTATCTTTGCAAGATTTTGAGAGGATTTTGGTAATTCAGCAGATTGACAATAACTCCAGTTAGAGTAATTTCCCCTTATTGTGAAGTCAAAGTTCACGTTGATTAAGTATCGTCTGACTCTTTAAAACTCCCCTGAGAAATAAATGTACTCGAAGTATACTGTTTTATTTACTTAAAAGCATGATGTTCTTAAAATAAACATCTTATATGCTTCTCAAAAGTTTTACTTTAATTCTCTCGAAAACGTGAGGTTGGAAACCATTGGAACTATGAATTGTGGGTAAAAATTTACTGACGCCGAAAAAATCTATCGGATCAATGTGAAAACCATTGTAACGTCACTCGATTATTTTTGAATGAAAGTGAACCGAGGTGAACTTTATAGTTAACATTGACTGTATGTCGTATACATCGTCATTGTTTTTATTGTCTTGCTGATTCTCGTGAGAGTGTGAAGTGATGAAAATAACAGGGAATTGCTGCGCTCTCTAATCATAATGTTTTAGCGTTATTATCATTCAGTTTTTTTGTAATATTAAATAACAAATGGGTAGTAATTTGAAAACTGATAGAGGAAATTCGGACGAGAATATCTATGAAAATTGTGAATGAAAACTGAATGCTTTGTATCTATTTAATGTCACTACCATTCATAAACTATATTTCATTTGTTAAAAAGTTAAGCAATTTGTATTATTTTCACAGTAAAGTAAATCTCAATCATAGTCTAAAATTTTTATGGATTTTTCTCAAATTTTAAAAAATACATTCAATGGCCATTAACTCAAAAAGTAGGTCATTGACCTACTTTTTGGAAAGTGAAGAATAACACTACCATGTAAGGTCTACAACACACACTAGTTGGTTTTCATTATCATCAGTGGAATTTGTTTTCATTCTGAGTAAACGTCATCCTTAATGGATTTTTTGGAAATTTTCTGTAAAAATTGAAAATGAAGTTTCTAATTTCACTTTTCCAAAATTCACTTCCGTTTGTCCGTTTCCTGTCCCACGACAAAAACCTTGTCACTTCGAGATCTCAGAATGGGTAAATATTTATACTTCCAAACTTTGTGGGATGATAGATCTATAGTTGTAAATGTGTTTTTAAAACCTATTTTGTTTTGTTCGGCGTAACTTCCGGTCGTCACCGGAAGCACTTCAAAAATTATTTTTAAACGCATTTAATTTATTTCACATAGAAAAAAATATATGTATAAATGCTTACATATGTCATCTATCCGATGTTAAATAAATAAAAATATTGAACTTCCGGTGAGATATCTCAATTATCTCAGGTAGGTTTTTAAAAACAGATTTTGTACCTGCGAGATCTAAAAAACTGTAAGTAATCAAGACACGAAACTTTCATGGATGATAGACAGTTGACTATAGATGTGTTTAAACGATTTCTTTTTTAATTACCATCACTCCGGAGAGTGTATACACATCAAGTTGTTTAAAAAATTAAGGTTTTCCTTCGGCAATTTTAGATAAATTGATCAGCAATAAGGTCCTAGGGCCCGTTTCTCAAAAAGGCCTACGTCGTGGGGCCCGTTTCCTAAAAAGGCCAATGTCCAGGCTTAAGCTTAGGACTAAATCAGGGACTAAACCTCAAAACCAGACTAAACTGCGTTTCACAAAAAGGCGGAAATTTAGTCGGGACCAAATTTGGGTTGAAATCTACGCCTGCTAATGGGTAGGCGTAAGTCCTTAGTCTGTGCACAAAAATGGTTTGATTCTCAGGCACAATAAACAGAGAATTCTAATTTTTGGGTTCTTTTATGTGTTATTAAGGAAAATATACACATTTATTTAAATAATTGTACTTAAAAAAATACGTATATAATATACATTACTACTTGTTAATGAAATTTACCTAAAGTATGAAAAATGGGTATACCCCAATAACTGATATAAACACAATAATTAAAAAGATTCTATAATTCTAAATTAAACATGTATTCCCCAAGAAGATAGAATGATGTATATAAGTACGAATAGATTATTGATTTTTAAATCAATACTCAGTAAGTATAAACTAGAATTTAATGTTTCTAATCAAATTTGAACCTGTGAAACGAAATTGAATTTAGAAATTATGAATAGGAGCAACTCAAAACGTTTACAGTTAATTTTTTTCCTTGTGTGTGGTTGTTTGTTCTTTACCCATATTACTTACAACTTTACAACACGTATGCATTCTCATTTTCACTTTTTTACTCCTTATATATTTACAAAACCGTATGAAAGCTACATGTATTTTGAATGTTTATGAACTCACACTAAGATACAATCATTTTATTTTAAAATATTACTTAAAATATGCTTTAGAAGCGTGCAGTGTGTGCATCAATTTTAAATCTATTGACAAGCGTTTGTCAAGGTTCTCGAAGATTCTAAAATTTCACATGCACACCTTGAATTTTTGGAAATCAAATTAACTAGTCTTATTAATTCTAGGATGTAGTCAATAATTGCGTTCATATTTAACACCTATCATGATTCTTTTAAAAAAGGTATGGTTTACATGTACTTTAAATGATCTTCGTGCATATTTATATGCATTGTTTATCTGTACTCATTTAACTGAATTGATCTTTAATTATATGAATTCATGATAGTTTTGTTTCATCATATTTAAGATGTATGTATATAAAGGGATGGGTTTTTTTTTCGAAGTTGTCGACTTGCAATGCAAAAGCGTTGGTATAGCAGTTTTACAACAGTGTGCATCATTTACAAATTTAACCAGCTTGCATTTGTCATACTTTAGTTATTATATAAACAATTCTATACACCCTAACCCCAATAACCCAAAGCAAATAGGGAAAAAAGTAAAACGCACATGCACTTGTTAAAACCGCAAAGATGCAAAATGTATTATCCGGAGGGGGATAGGGGATTTTTTAGATGCCTTTTCCATTAAACTTTTAAAATCATTTGATTTATAAAACTTTCTTCAAATAGTTAGGGTGTTCTTAAATAGCTTTTATATTTGTATTTTAATCAAGATACTGTATACAGGGTTATTTTCGTCCTGTGTAATTTCCGCCTTTCTACCCTTGCAGTTTCGCTCTGTCGTGAATTCGCCCAGTCACAGCTGTTACTTAAGTTACTTAATATTAGATATTGAAAATCAACATAAATTTGCCCGCTGACAACGAGGGGGAAATGATGAGTACCGAAAAAACCAAAACAAAACAATAACTCGATTTAACCAAAAAACAGGAAAGGAGTTGGGGGACCCCGGCCTCAAATGTTGATAAAGCCTGTCCTGTTATTGTTGACTATTAATATCTTTCAAAACTATTATCATTTGAATCGCCGAAAATCAAGCATTGTTTCCATGATATTGTCTACATTCTTTCAATATTGGATCAGAGGACGGACAAGGTCCATGTAATGTTATTTATAAAGTAAATATTTTCGATTTCTGTTGGTTGCTGTTATACTCATGGACATATCATTTTCTATAAATAATATCGTGAATTGATGAAAAAGAATCAAGCCTTATCCCAGCATCTGAAAGTGTCTAAATATCGACAGTGTATATTAAGCATACTTCTCATTCTGCAGATGTATGGGGGCATACTAGTAGCTACTGTACCCTCTCCCTTTATTCTATAATTATTTGAAGTTTACACGAATATTGAAGTTATTTTATGCATTGTTTCGTTCAATTAATATGTACGATTGTGCCTCAATATCATCTACAATGCACTTAATTGTCACATAGTTGGTTTCTGAAACCCCTTATATATGCCGCTTTCATATCAACTATTTTTCTACAAAACTGGATTATGTTAAGAAGTGTATAGGCATTTGTTCTTCTTTCACTAATGTAAAATGTTATGAACAACATGAAATATGCACATTCAGTGGTAAAGTATAACATGCGTACTTTCGGGTACTACATGTACTATGAATTGGAAAATTGATCCACCACATATAATCATAGCCTCAAAGAAAAACAAAATACGATATGAGCATGCTTAGTACTCAGCGGAGATGTCTAAGTTCTTCGACATTCAAACCCTAACTTAAGCCTCTTTCAGAAACGCAACTTAGACCCGACTAAATATTGGCGGAACTTCGTTAGTCGGACTAACTTAAGCCCAAATTTTCGCCTTTTTGAGGTGTAAACTTAGTCCGGACTGAATTAGGGACTAAACCTCAAAGCCCGACTAAGTTGCGTTTCATAAAAAGATGGGTTTAAATCTACGCCTGCTAATGGGTAGGCGTAAGTCCTTAGTCTGTGCACAAAAATGGCGAGTGTTTTGTTTCTAAGGCAAAACAAAAAGAGAATTTTAATTTTGGGTTTGTTTTACGTGTTACATGTATTAAGGAAAATATTCACATTTACGGAAATATTTGTACTTGTATAACTGAATAAATGCAAATATTTTTTGATAACTGTTCCTATTTCTAAATGAATTAAACTTAAATTAATTTGATTAACAATGGGCTAAACTCATTTAACGTATATAATATACCATACCACTCGTACATAATTTACTTTTTTAATTTACCTAAGTATGAAAAATTAAATATAGATATACACCGATAGCTGAAAGAAACACAATGATTAAAAAGATGCTATAATTTTAAATTATACATGTATTCTACAATAACAACTCCGAGTTTATACATCGTATAGATGTATAGAAGTACGGATATATTATTAATTTTTTAATCAACGCACAGTAAGCATAGACTAGATTTTATCTTAAAAAACCTTTTAAGTTAACAATGTTCAACTATGCCTATATTTTTTTCCCACATCATTTGAAGAAGTACCACATGTGTATTTTAGACGCAGTCTGAGACCAATTTAATGTTTCTAATTAAATTTAAACCTATGAAACGAAACTGATTTCAAAATATTGAACTCCTTTAAATAGGAGCTACTCAAAACGTGTACAAATGTAATCTGTGTTTGTGTGTGGTTGTGTGTTCCTTATCTATATTACTTACAATTTTACAACACGTATGCATTCTCATTTTTTCCTCTTAGTACATTTATCTTTACAAAACCGTATTAAAACTACATGTTTTTGCATTTCAATACAATCTAATTTCATTTGTTAAAAGTATATTCAAGAATGCAAAGTCTGTATCAATTTACGACCTATTGATAAGCATTTGTCAAAGTGCTTGAAGATTTTAAAATTTCACGTGCACGCCTACTTGAATTTTTGGAAATCAAATTCATTAATCATATCAATTCTAAGATTTATTCAATATTGCAATCATATTTTAAAATCTATTGTAATTCTGGTCTACTATCAGTGATCATCGTGCATATGCGTTGTTTATTTGTACTCAATTAACTGAATTGAACTTAAATCACTTGAAATCATGATCGTTTTGTTCCGATCATCATATTTAAGATCTATGTATATCAAGGGATCTATTTTTTATTTCGAAGTTGTCGACCTGCAAGACAAACGACGCTGTATCAACAGTTTTACAACAGTGTGCATTATTTACAAATATATCTAGCTTTTTATACTTATTATATTATTAATTGTTTACCCCAAATATCCAAAAGCAGGTAGAAAAAATGTAAGACTCAAATATAATTCTAAAAATCGCAAAGACCCTAAATATCTCATCCAAAGCAAGGGGATTGGGGATTTTTTAGATGCATTTTCTATTACACTTTTAGAAACCTTCTATTCATAAAAAATTCTTCAAATGGTGGGGGGGGGGTGTTTAGGTTATTGCTTTTATATCTATATTTTAATAAAGATACAGTATACAAGGTTGTATTTTTGCCCTGTGTAATTTTCGCCCTTCTACACTTGCACAAAGTTTCAGTCTGTTGTGAATTCACCGAGGCACAGCTGTATATAAAGTTTAGACATTGATAAACGCCAAGTCTTAAATTCGCCGATGACAACGAGGGTGAAAATAGTTGGAAATTACACTGAGGCGAATAATTCCCTGTATACAGTTTTTATTACTTTCAATACCCCGCCCCCCTTTTTCAAAAAACAAAACAAAACAATTAATTGATTAAAACAAAAGCAGGAAAGTGAGATGAGGAGACCCTGACCTCATATGTTGATAATATCTGTGTTGTTAATTGTTGGCAATATCTTTTAAAACGTTTATCATTTGAATTGCAGAAAATCAAGAATTCTTACAGTATTAGAACAAACGATAGAACCTTTCTTTTTCCCTTCTATAGACATGGAAACGGTTCATGTACATGTTATTTATACAGTGGAGATTTTCGATTTCAGCAGGTTGCTGTTTAAATCATAGTGATATTATTACTAGCGCTCTCGAGCGCTAGCAACTACGTTAGTCTTTTGCACTGGAATACGCATGCTCGACTCCAAAGTAGGGGGTTCTGGGAATACTGTACTACTGTAGATAAACTGTTCCATTTGAATATCGTTTATCATTTTCACATGATAAAAATTTTGATAAAAATCACTAATTGCTGGCTTTAAAAGTTTTTAGCTTTGAATTTGAAACGCATACACCGATCAGGAAAATATTACAATGATCTGGATGCAATTTTATCGAAATTTAAAGCAGATCAGTCCGATTTTTTTTTTTTTGTTATTAAAGTATCAAATGATTTTCCATACAAACCAATTATCTTAGGAAGCTTTCAGGGTTAGAAATATTCAAAGTATATAAACAAATTACTCTATGGACAAACGAAAAAAAACAAACTAAAATGCATTATGGGAATGTTTACAAAAATTGAGCCGTTTGGTTTCGTCCCCAAAATGATTGCTACTATTCAACCCGCACGGTATGCGTAGACTGTAAACAAAGAACACTTTTAAAATATTAGCAAAGAAAATATACACAGGTTTATTTTTAATTTGTCAAAGCATTACGATCTTTTTTATAACGATGTTAAGTCGTAACAAGAGGCCAACGGGGCCACATCGTTCACCTGAGCAACAATGCAATAGGCATGATAAAATCAGCTTCAAGGAGTCATAAAATATCTGGACAATGTATTATAATACATCTGTATCCTATAAAAAAATATGTTCCCCCCTGGATATTCTTATATTTATGAATAAGTCCCATTTCTATCAGGATGATTTATAGCCATATCACCCTCAGCATTGAAGTTCTTATAAAGACCCTTAATATACAAGATATAAACCCACATCAAACTCTGAACCCCTTGTGAGGCCCAATTATCGTCAAGGGGCCAAAAATTAAACACTTTTAAGGAATCAGCAGTGTATAAAAATGCTTGCATATATGTAAAAGCATATATAATAACATTTCAGTTTCTGTGAATAATTAAAATGGTTTCCTTTGTACAATTGAATCCCCAATGTGACCCCCAACACTACTCCTTAAGATTGTGATTTGAAAAAAATAAATCTTAACTATCGGAAGTTGCTTTCATTAAAGTTTTTCTAAGCAAATGCTGCTTTGGGAAAATATTTCAAGATATTTTTCTATATATGACTCTGTAAGAAATTTTCTCCCTCCCCCCTTGTGACCCCATCCTAACCCCCGAGAATCATGATTTGAATAAACTTAAAATCTCACTACCTAACGATGCTTCCTAACAAGTTTCAGCTTTCTGCCCAAATGGTTCTTGAGAAGATATTTAAAGATTTACTATATATATTATTATGTAAAAAGTCGACCCCCCCCACCATTGTGGCCCCACTTAACCATCGAGGGTCGTGATTCTCATAAACTTTGAACTTTCATTACCTGAGGGTCATTTTCACAACTTTGAATCTTCATTACCTGAGGATGCTTCCACAAGAGTTTCAGCTTTTCTGCCCTAATGGTTCGTGAGAAGATGATTTTTGAAAACTTCTCGATAATTTTCATAATTTCCAATTACCCCCCTTTCAAAAGGGCTTGGTCCCTAATTTACACAACTTTGAATCCCCTTAGCGTAAGGATGCTTTGTGCCAATTAGGTTGAAATTGGCCCAGTGGTTCTTGAGAAGATGTTGAAAATGTGAAAAGTTTACAAACAGACAGACGGACAGACAGGCGTACGGCAGACAAAATGTGATCATAATAGTTCACTTGTGCTCAGGTGATCTAGTAAAATTATACCCGTCTCGACGTCAAAGGCGAATTTCAACATAAGGCGAAATAACGCGATACTCTTTTATGTCGTTTGATGTTTTGTACATGATTTGTTTTTCATGATAGTTGGCTTAATTAACTGGGAAAACCACTGTCATGTCTAAAATCATACACATCCTTAGCCATACCGTCGTTTAAAAACGTACATCAAATTTGATATAAAATCGGACCAAGCAGCTTTAATTAACAAGCATTCTAAGAGTATTGCATAAGAAATACACGCCCTCTACTGGTTTGTATTATTCTACGAAAGCTTCGGAGTATATAACTATTTCAGAGCTACTATGAACGAGATGTTATGCTTTAATAAGAGATAAGAGAACAGAGAAAAATTCAAACTATACAGTTGATATTGAATTTAAATACAAACAGGGTAAAAATACTCTTTATTTTATCTCCTGTACTTTCGCAAAGCCCATTAAGTATTCGTTGGTAGAAGTTTAAGAAAAACAATGCACTAGTATGCACATTATCATTTCTTACCGAATCAAACCAAACAGTTAAACAGTTTAACCCGATAAGGAATCAGATTGTAATAATACAAAAAACCTGACGATTTTAACAACACAATATTTGACACCCTTTTACAAAACTTATTTACTTGTTAGAAATGATAAAAGGAAATATTGAAATGAAATATTTTAGGTAGTATTATAATCTTTAAAGTTGAGGTTTAATATGTTTGTCAACATAATTTTGCATATTTTCTTTTGCTTTTATCTAACTTTTTTCATTTCGATAATCATATGGCACGCACTTTAAAATATTGAAAATTGCTTAAAACCGATTTAAGACACAATATCTCCAATTTTCTATCATTCACCTCATATGAATTTTATTCCAGTAGGGTGAGTTATGTCAACGACACGATGTAGTATCGATATCGATGATATCGACGATATTGTATCGATATCGATTCACTCATTTCAATATTATAGAATTTAAATGCATATGTATAAAACTACAGCTGTCCATATTTAACAGCGATATCGTCGATATCGACGATGTCATATCGATATCGAATTTCTTCTGTCAACAACTGAAGTTGTCAATATTTCATGTCGAAACCCGTTCGAGCTAAAGGGTTCACTCACTAGCCAGAGCTAGTAGGAATGTCATTAACCTGACTACCACAATACAACTAATGCAGCTTGAATGCACATACCGTTGCAAACTCTATCTTTATAAAAAATTATGGTTTACTGCTGAAATTAACGTTTAACTTCTTGCTTTCTCTGCAATTGCGATTCACACCTCAATATTGCTGTATTATCCCAATGGTATCTAAATGAGCTACTGTAACTGCCACAGGCCTGAACGTTTATTTTCTTTTGTGATTTTGCACTTTAACAGCGTTCAACGTTTTTGAAAACATATTTGAACTCATCGTTCTAACCGTGAGTATGTGTTAGGGTGTTATATTTACGATAGCTTTTCAAACATTTTACATGCAAAAAATATGCTGTATAGAAGTATACCTTTAAAGAACATGATACTTCTTCATCTCCTGAGAGATTGCAAAATATCGCCTCGGTATCTGCACTTAAAACTCTGTAATGAATAAAAACTACAGCTTGTTATTAATTTTCTCTAATCATGAAATGCATGAATAACCTGTGGTATTTGGTAATTTTTTATTTGGAACAAAACAAATCTTAACCTTCGAGAGTATTGAGCAGATAGAACTGTAAATCAGATAAACAGAATATAAAAATGTACTTTACCTTTCTTCGTCGTCCAGAAGAGGTTGAGTTCTATCAATATTTCCTTCAGTAGTTGAAATATTAGTATTAGGATGAACCACTGAAAGTGTTTAACGTTTCGTTCAAACATGGTAACTATTATTTTGAAATGATAGTTCGAAAAACATTTTACAGTGTATTTCAAAATGTGTTATCGTATCCATAAGTATTGACGAATCTCGATTAATTCTACCTTGACCTGTACAATATAAAAATATGACTATAAGTTTCTAATAAATACATCTAAACGATATATTTTTACATATGCTTATTACGTTCACTTCCTAACCACTTAAAAAAGTATTTATTTTTTTATGTTAGCGAATTCGACAAATTCCTCTAGGTTCTTGAACATTTGATAATATTGCTATTATTCCTTATAACTGAATTTGTAAGTATGATCAGAGAGTTGCTTATACACCCTTTGTAAATATACAATACCGATCAGAGTAAACCCAAACTAAACCCTGGGTTAACTATTGGGGTTGATTTGAGGTTTACTCTCGGGTTTTACTTTTTGAAAAATTGGGTCCACTCATAATTAAACACTTATGTTTAATTACAAATATTGACTTCAGTGAATTCAAATCGCTTGTAAAATAAAATTCTAAAAGCAAACAAAATTGTATTTTATTTGAAAATGGGATGATTTTTTTTAATTTATTACTTCCTAGTCCTTGAGAGTCCAAAGATGGATTTCATATATTTGTTACAATACATCAGACAGTTTCTTATTAACTCAAAATTTCAGCAAATAATGCGCCATTTTCTGAGAAATTCTTTCTGAAAAGTTGACAAAAATGTATAATTATCATTTCTTGGCATCCTGCCAACATTCACACCCTCGGGACTTCATGGTGTAAATAAAAATATGATAAAAACTAGATGCTGTCATTAGACAGTAATACCCGCACCAAGTGTTTGCCCCTAAATAACACTGTTTTGTACCAGGTTAATTAAAAATGAAGGCCACATTCAAACTCCGGTAATACATTTAAACATTATAATTTTCATAACTGAAGGATGAGATCTCTTCCCATATGATAATACACATAAGCAGCACTTTATGTGCAATTTGGGGTTGAACTGTTTGCAGTGAATTTTCAGTTAACCAATAATCTTAACATTTCATGTCATAGAGAGTATAATGGTCTATATAATATTATTACAAACAAAATTAAAAATTAAATTATGCCCCCTCCCCGTGGCGGTTGCCGGTTTTAGATTTGCTTCTGTGTGCCTACATGTACATCATCGTATGCACAGATTTAGAGAAGGGGTGGGAGTGAAGTGTCCAGACCCCCCCCCCCTCCCCTCCCCATGAAAATTCATTTATATCAATTGTAAAATAACCAAATATACACCTTGGACCCCAACGCTCTTAAAGACATGTAAACGCTCTAACCCATTGCGCTTCAATGTTAGGTAACATTATTTAGGGGGTAAGTATTAATCAATATTTAATATACTTTATTGTTTACCTCAATAGGAAGTATACATCACAATATGCAGGTGTCCTGCACCACCTTAAAGCTGTTATTTACCTAATAAAATAGTGCAAGTGGATTTAAAGAATAGGTCATAAAAATACATGCATGTTACAAATAGCTGAAGTTACGTACATAACACAGGTCTGCAGGTCTCATTAGCGGGTACTAGTTTTACCCAGCTCTTCGATTAGATGGGTTTACGTGTATACATACATGTCTGTGTTTTCCATATGCAGAAAAGGATTAGTTAAGATCAGCTAAAGGAATTCATTATTGTGTTTTAATTGGATTATCATTATGATGTTGACCAATTTAGGTAAGCATATTATACATGTAATAGCAGTAGCACAATATAATGAGATGCCAGCACACCTAAGTTCTACTTTCACTTTCTAAATGTGATCTCCCTTTAACAGCATACTGTATAATCGTCTTTTAATATTTAAATAAGCTTATCATTGTTACCTATCCTACCACATTTGTAAAGTTTCTGTCATTTTAGTTGCAAAAGTTATTTTTTTCATTTGTCAGACTTGCACTATTGAGTTGACCCCATATTGACCCTGTATAAACAATTTCTTATTAAATTTGTGTATTACATGTAAGTAAGTGTAGACACTTATCATTTTTATATGACTTATAATAGGAAGGAAGGAATATTTATTTCTTAATGTATTATACTGCATCAAATGCAATGTAGGTCATGACCTTATGGGACTGTTCTGACCCCAAAAAACAGGAAAATACAAAATATCTTCTAATGTCATTATGATGCATCAAATGGTGTAAAGTACATTAATGAAACCCCCCCCCCCCCCCCCCCGCCTTTATGAAATAGGAAATAATGATACACTGTATATTTTAATTGTTAACTTCTGGGATCAGCGATCCTTAACTAGAAATAATAAAGTACCGGTATATATATTTTATCTTATTCATATGTTACAGTAGTGTTTGATCCATGTGGGTAATTCCTATCCTAATGATGTCATTGCTTTGTTTAGGAGACTTTACTATTGCCCCTAATAGGCGAATACACATGCATATAACATTTTGTTTATAAATCTTAAAAATTGAATTAAGCAATTTTCAAAATGTTAATGTGCATCAGGAGAGAAAAAGCAATCAAGAAATGATTTAAAATTTGCTACTGTACACATGTAAGAATGTATTAAGAAGACTGAATCTTTTGAACCAGGTTAGATTGGGGGGGGGGGGATGAATGTGGAGTAGAAACATTTATAATTTGAATCATTTATTGACGATAAATATTAATTTTAACTTGTCAATACATACTAGTTATTGATCCCAAGGTAGAAATATGACCTCTGATCATATTTAAAAAGATCATTTGTCAATTATGCAAGGTGTAATGTAATTTTTTTTTAAGAATAACATTTTTTACCAGTTTATAAAAGTTTTTAAACACCCAATTTATATTTTGATTTTAATAGATCATTCAACAAGGGGGGAGGGGGCAGTTTATATTTGAGTTTGTTTGGGGGTGGTGGTTCCAAGTCATATATTTGACAATTTTTTAATGTAATTTAAAATAAGACTAAGCCATATTACAGTCATGAACATAAATAGTATAGAACAGAACACAAACTAATACATGTATATACATATCAGGAAGTATTACAAAACATAGATGATTGATCTATATCTGGGTTCTTAAATTGAATCACATATCATATACATATTATATTATTGTTTCTTTGTTAAAGGCATTTCAGATGTACTAGGTCATGATCCCAAGTGCTCTTCCTGAAATTATCAAATATCATAAAAACCATTGAGATCCCCACCTTAATCCAAAGATATTATTCCTCCTTTGGTCATGGCACATCAGATCATTAGTGCATGTAAGTCATGACCCTAAGGGGTCATCCTGACCCCCTTAGAATCAGAAATTGTCAATTATTTTTGAATTATTGATGTTTGATGATCCTATCTCTATTTAATCTTTACTATTATTAAGTCTCCCAAATGAAATTTGGAGACTTCTTGTTTTTGTACGGTTCTTAATACATGTATAAGTATTCTTCGTCTTCTTCTTTTTCTTCTTTCCCGCTCTGAACTTGTTTCTCAGAGATGGATGAACAGAATTGTACAAAACTCTAGGATATGATAGGCCTGCATATCTAGTTGTGCACCCTGTGAACCCTGGTTTGATTTTTCTCATTTTGGGTAAGATAACCACCTTTCGAGGGTGGGGGGGGGGGGGGCAGGGGGTGTCAAAAGGGTGTGGGGTCTAACATTGAACCTTGTAGGTAGAATCGTAGACTCTATTGTAAATGGTAACTTGAAAACGGACAAAGATAATAATATAGGGTTTTCATAATATTATATTGACTGTTACTGGCAATATATAGGGTTTATTAGATCTGACCCCTGGGGTCATCCCCACCCCCAGGAATTTGAAATTACCATATATCTCAGAAACTGTTATAATCATGACCCTTAAACCGTATATATTCATGTTTCTGATGTCAAGGGGCATCAAATGTTATTTAGGTCATGGGCCCTGTTGGTAGTCCTGACCCCTTCAAACAGCAAGTCCCTTAATATCTTCAAAACAGTTAAGATCCCCACCCTTAAACCATATATATTCTTGTTCCTTGTGTCAAGGGGCATCACAAGGTATGTAGGTCATGGGCCCCTAGGGTGGTCATGACCCCCCTCGAACAGGAAGTGCATGAATATCTCGAAAACGGTTGAGATCCCCACCCCTTAACCATATATATTCTTGATCCTTAAAGGGCATCAAAAGGTATGTAGGTAATGGGCCTCATGGTTAAATTTAATTTTTCAAAACCGTAATGCACATCATTCTATGGAACAGTTCCTATCATATCCCAAGATATGATGTGTCTATCCATTAAATCATAAAAGGAGTACTAGGATCAATGTTTTCTTGAAGTGATAAACGTCAATTTTCTGCTACTTTTTGACTCCCTGGATGAAATTTAAATTTTTAAAACCTTACTGCACATCTATATAACAGTCCCTATCATATCCCAAGATATGATGTGTCTATGCATTAAATTATAATAGGAGCTCTTGGATCAATGTTTTTTTAAGTGATAAACGTCAATTTTCTGCTACTATTTGACTCCCTGGATGAAATTTAAGTTTTTAAAACCTTATTGCACATCTATAGGACAGCCCCGATTACAGTGCCCGCAACATTTTTTTTTACAATCCTGTCCTATCGTATCGTGTATCAATCCTATCGTATCGTGCGTGTATACTGTTCTATCGTGCGTTAATTCTATCCTATCGTGCGTGTACACTGTTTTATCGTGCGTTAATCCTATCCTATCGTGCGTTAATCCTATCAGGTTTATCATTTAATTTCAACAATTTTTCTGTTTATCCTATCGTGTTAATCGTTTCGTGCCTTTTCAAAAGCAAGTAAATTTATTACTAAGTTGCAACTAGTTCGGTGCGCCGTATACGAATATTTATCGAACAAGAATTGTAAAATCCTATCCAACATTATGTCAGGATACTAATTTTTAAATATTTTAGATCAAAATTAACCAATATTATATGTAAATCATATCTGTTAACATTGAAAATGAAAAACGAAGTTCTTAGGAACAAGGTAACATTTTTACCTGTATATCGAAATATTAAATCGTACGCAGAGTGTATTATACCTGCAAAAACATTAACTTTTATGCAATATGATTTTGTTGCAGCATATTTTACAGAAACAAAACTATTTATGATATAATTTATATTTAATCAAAACCCGAGTTGTATTTTGAACCCGTTATTTTCCGTGTGATATTTGATTTCAGGCTGAAATGTTCTCGGCAATCAGCGGTATCAGGAGAAAACGTACCCAAGAGAAAACGTACCCAATCTCTAGGGTACGTTTTCTCCAAGAGAAAACGTACCCTATGAAAATCATAATTATACTACTTAATAGTTTTAATACTTTTAAATACTATTTTCATAATAAATATACAGAAATGTAAGAGTTTTAAGATATATGAATTTAATACTTTATAATTTTAAAGGGGTTGGACATATTAAATAATTTTCAAATGCTACTTTTATGCATATTTCAATGCATAGATATATAGAAATATATTCATTTTATGAATATCTTTATAAGAATTGAAGCAACTTTTATTTTAGTACGAAATAATTACCTGTCATAAAGTGTTATCAGTCTTCTTCTTCTAATTATCCATTTATCGGTAGCCTTACCAAGTTGAGTTTCTCTATGCGAGATCCCCTGATTTTAATTATAGTGATACTCAATTAAAAACCTGAGCAGTTAATTTATTATCAGGTAGAAATATTCACTCTCCACACATTATACATGTCAGTGGCGTCAGAAGGAAATTGACTGTTCAATGTTACATTTTGTAGTAGTTTCCATATATATGAATCAAACAAATATTTAAAAGACTTCAGTAGACTTGGTTTTATTAAGCAACTTTGTTCTACAGATAAATTTCAAAAAAATGTTAAAAGTAACGCCATATCGACTTCTTGACATACTCATCATTTAGTTTTTTATTTGTCTGTAATAATTCGTTTTTACTGCATCATTTTCTTATACAGAAAGAAATGTACTTAATATGATAGATTTTATATTTACTTTATACAAAAGTTGGATTTATATTATTAAATTCGCTATTTTCCGAGTGATTTAATTTCGGGCTGAAATATTCGCGGCGATCGGCTAGGGTGTTCGGTAATGAAAACAATTTTAACAATACAGAACATTTATTGATCATTAAAGCTCATAATTTTAGTTGAAAAAAAAATAACTGGTCATTTTTATACATTCTATAATTGATGCAGCGATGAAAAACAACTCGGCAATTGTTACTAAAAAGAAATGCCACGTAAATCTTTATTTGTACGTGTTCTCTCTCAATTTCTGCCATTATCAGTTTGTTCGCAAATATCGTTTTCAGCGATCATACGTTTATCATGAACATCGTTTATCCTTTCCTATCGTGTATCAATCCTATCATATCGTGCGTGTATACTGTTCTATCGTGCGTTAATCATTTCCTTTCGTGCGTGTATACTGTTCTATCGTGCGTTAATGCTATCCTATCGTGCGTGAATCCTATCCTATCGTTTATCTTGTAAAAAAAAACGTTGCGGGTACTGTATATCCCAAGAGATGACGTAGCTACTCCAAAAGTTGTAAGAGAAGTTCTGGGAACCATACTTTTTTTGCAAAGAAAACGTCATTCTTTTGTTGCCCACTGATCCTCTTTACAAAAAAAAAAATCTGAAACCTGATCACACCTCAATATGACACCCCAATCATATTCTAGAAGATCATTTTGCTACTGCCAAAGTTCGAGGAAGATGTTTTTTGTGAAAAAACGCAATTTTTTACCAATTTTTTGACCCCAAGGACTAACAGAGAATTTTTGAAACCTTTTTACAAAACAACATGATACCCCAAATCAAACTCCAAGAGTTCAGTTTGCTGGTTTATAAGATGTAAGAGCAGTTTGAGAAAGTAAAACGTGACAGACGGACGGACGGACGGAACAGAGTAACAACAATATACCCGAACTTTCTTTAGAAAGTGCGGGTATAAAAATATGCAACGATTAAAGGTTAGAACTTCCTCTTTAAGACTATAGTCTAATTTTTTTCAAACATTGTTTAATAAATACATTTTGTAATTAATTACTGAATTTGACAGGTTTTTTTTTTTAATTTTTCTTGATTTTAGAGGCTAATTAACCAGAATGCAATATTGACCGTTTCTATAAAAGGAAACATCCAGTGCAAAAATAAACATCATATATCTGACTCTAGATTGGTCTCCTTTAAATATATGATAAAATTCTGTTCATTATTGAGACTTGCTGCCACAGCTTTTTTCCATATTTGCATGGTTTTCTCGTAGACATGATCTTAATAAAACAAATTGTTCACGGGATACGTTTAAATGTGAGTTGATGATAAATAAGGAAAATGTATGGGATTTTATCGATTTAATGTATTGGTTGATATATAGTTGACGAATGGAATTGAAAGTGCTTGTTTTGTTTTGTCAATCATTGTTCGTATGCAGATTATACCATTTTTATCTGAATTTCGCATAAATTTCAAATGAATTTGACTTAAATAACTATTTGCATGAAAACATGCGAATGATACATGAAATTCGTATTAAAAATTGTACATTATTCATGTGAATATCTTACCGACACATTTGCATGATATTTGCAAAAGAAACTTTTTATCTCGTTTATACGAGATTTGTGTACGATTTTCATACAAAAAGGAAATCGCATGAAAATCATGCGAGCCTTCCTTGTAAATATATGAGTAAAACTAATTTTTTGAAATATACAATGCTTACAAAACAAAAAAACAACTTTAGCGAAATTAGAAAGGGGTGTGCTATTATATTTCAGCAATGTATTTTTCTGTAATTGCCTTACCTCCAATGCCCGATTGTTCTCCACTGTTTTTTCTACAGAAGAACTTGATCATCTGTAACTTGTATGCAACGCCAAAAACGATCAAAAGAAGTAGTACGATGATTGTAAAGGTAACAATGGCTGTGACAACATGTACGTTTCTACAAAAAATGAAGTTGCTTTTGTATTGCAATGACCTAACGTATGTCATATTACAGATGCTTTGAATATTTTTCATTAAAAAATGAGCGTGCTTGTAAATATTATACTTCTCCTGAGATACACCGCAATTATTGAGGTTTACGCCAGCATTTCTGTAACACATTTGATCTAAAATTAGATACATTTTGTGTTTTAGTTTTTCATACTGTCCTGCGTTGTGAACATTTAAAATTAATTACAAGACTGAAAACAAGAAGTTTGTGACTTATATAACCTAGTTTTACCACTCACTCTTGTACGATTCGTTTGACAAAAAACTTGATGAACAAGGGGGATCAAACTTTGTACAGTCCAGTCCTGTGTCAATGATAATTCTTTTCTCTACCTCGCTAAAACGGGCACAGTACCCTGAATAAGAAATATTCATGTCAGAATTGTAAATAGTATATTTCTAATAACCAATATTTAAAGGGTTTTTATCACATTTTCAAAAAAGTTGAGAATCAAACAAAAAAACCTTTTAATAACACATAAATATTGATATAGCATAAAATAAGCATCACAAACGGCCGCAATTGTCTGTTAAAAGGGTCCTAAATTGGAGCTCTCGCAGTTAAAATTTCCGCTAATGAGATAGGGGTCACGTGGTACTGTGTGACGTCATAAGTGTCAATTCTTGAAAAGCTCATCGTAGTGTTTACATAGATCGAGATAACTTTGACAGAAATAAAACAAATCCGAAAAATGGATGACAGCAATTATGACTTGGAGAATATTCCGTTGGTAATGGACATACGACCTTACATGTTCGAACCTCCAGCAGAGTGTGTAAATCAAGAAAATTCTTCGCAAAGTAGCGAAGAAAGCGAGTCTGACACCGAGGACAACCCAGGTCATCGACGGAACGGAACGATTTGGTAAGTTTAATCTTCGTTATTGGAGCTTATTATTATTTTAAAACTTACAACAAGAAATCATTATCCGTTATTCCAGCATAAATTTAAATAGTTATAACTTTCATTACGCATACTGATACTATTACTTATTAGGTTAGTTACTGACTCACTACGAAAATATTTTGGGTTGGTCAATCTCATAGATGGCGAGGCGAAGCCGAGCCTTCTATGAGATTGATCAACCCAATATATTTCCGTAGTGAGTCAGTAACTAACCTAATAAGTGTTTTGTTTTCTCGAGGACTATCAAGCGACATATTTATTCACAAATAGCGATGATCTACTCAAAGCCATGTACAAGATGCCTTACATCTCGTCCAATTTAACTCATTTAAACTCAAAATTTTCATCTCACCTTTCAAATACTCTTTCAAAATCTTTGCTTTACCCATGTTTACTTACAATGTTTTGTTGCTATTCAATTTCAAATGTTTTCTCCCTTTCCTCTGCAGAGATTTGAGCAAATTTCGACGCTGCCATTTTGTTCTGTTCCAGACAAAACAATGTGACGTCAATATTGTAAGGGCAACTACTCTAATTTTAAAGAATTTCAAAGGGCAACAACTCCAAATACTTTAAGAACTTACAGCATGCAGTTTATGTATAAAATACTATGAAATGTCGAAATGAGTAAGCGAAGCGTCGACCAATGACGGCCATGTTGCCTAATATTATTTCTCACAGAACAAATATAGAGATATATGAGGCAATCACGTGCTATGTTTAAACCAATGAAAATGTGACATTTCAGTCCAAGGGAAAACAAAGTTTTATAGAAGTACTTGCGGGCTCTGTAATCTGGTAATGGCGCCGTAGGAAGTTACGAAATCTTTCTCGCTAAAACAAAAAAAGCTTACCTGGCCTAAATAAATTATATTTGCCTCAAGAATAATACATTTAATAATACAGATATTCAAATAAATGTATATATGTTTACAACTTTACACAGGTGCGAGTGTGGATCATGCGAGGTGATGCCCACTGAAGCAGAGTGCATTTGTTGCTCAGAGATACCAGCCATTGACCACATCAGAGACTCCTTCGGTATAGAGTGCATCACTCAGCACCAGACAGTTATAGACAACTGCTTGAACATTCGAGTTTTAGAGGTCAGCCTTTATGACTATACCCAGTCTTATGGGCCCATTGATGACAATGAACCAATTAATGAGTATATATTCTCACACCTGATCATGCTTACGAAAGAGAGAAATAAAATTGTGCATTTCATTGAAACCAAACTTTATTCAAAATAATGTATATTCAGCCAACAGAAAAATCTGTTTATTGCAGTTATTTGAAATGAATTAAGTATATACATTTTAACAACCAAAAAAATACATATACCAATAACAATAAAATTCTACTTTCAGAGTCTACAGATATGTTGCATACAGGAGGTTTGTCTTATGGGTTTGGCAGCGACTAGGCAAGGGTAATCGAAAAATCCGTCAAGCATGTGTTGTTTCCAAGATAAGGGACACCTTTCCGTCGGAGCAGTATACCGGTTTCAAGTATCCACGCCCTATTTAGAACACTCAATGACTGAACTTGGAACGACGCGTAGCAATCAGATCTTCTTTTACAAAGCCCTCAAATCCTAACGTCAGTGCTGGCGGGCAATATCCAAGAGACATGTGAGCGTCGTCATTGGACTGAGTGTATGAGGGATGCTGTCTTCGTCGCTCGCATAGGTTTATCCGGAGGATATCTACATAGTCTGTGGAAAAAAAAATGATCATGTAGTTTTAATCACATCAACAATGAAATTTGCAAATTATCAAACTGTGATGTAGTGCGTTAAAAATATGTGTTGTTCGGAATAACAAATAATTAATTTAAAAAAAAATTGTTTGTTCTGTTTTAAACTGACACATTATAAGTAAAGAATTTATAAGTCAATACGACAGGCAAATAAGAACATACCAAATGTAACTGCTGTTTTGTTGGGCTTTACAACAGCTTGGGTCCCTTTTTTCCCCTTCGGATAGCTGATCTGCCAACGTGCTACCCCATCTTTGGTTGTGGCCTGGTGACGTTGTCCATTTTCATTAAAATGGAGTGCAGAGACACATAGTCTGTAAATAAATGGAAAATATTTTGGTAAACTTGTACAGTAACTCTCTAATTCACAAGTGAGAAAATTTAAGAATATTTAAATATTTCTTTACGAAAAATATTTTCAGATGACTTTTGAACTGATGATCATTGAAACATACCTTGCCATTATAGCTGGGTAGAAAAAGTGGGTGTTTTTTGGTGCAAAGGAGTTCACGACGCTGTGATACATTTCTAATCCATATGTCTGATGGAGGGGAGACAGCTTGCCTACATCTCTTGTCAAGTATCTGCTCTCCACAACTTCCCTGAAGAGTTTGTGAGCTTTTGATCCTGTTAATTTATATATTCAGATGTAAGATGTCATGCAATTGCCTTTTAGGGTGGTTACTTTTATTAAAAATAATCAGTATATGTAAGTTCAAATTGTAAGACTCTTATTTATTTACCAAAAAAACATACCCTCTTTCAGCCACAACCTCTCCTCATTGAGCAGTTCATGTTCACAATGTTCATGCTGATTTGAAACATGCCGGATAAGGGAGGACCATTTTTGCACCTTTAGTTCACTGTCCTCACCACAGGATGCAGCTACCAAGTAACAGTGGTTCACTGAGGACTTGATCCAGGGCCTAATGTTGCCACAATCTCTCTTCTTTGATGCTGTGTTGCAACCACTATTGAAATAAAACCACTATTGAAATAAATTATTTCAATAGTGGTTGGGAATGTAATTCATTAGAAAAATCACCTTGCAACCACTATTGAAATAAAACCACTGTTGAAATAAATTATTTCAATAGTGGTTAGGAATGTATTTCATTAGAAAAATCACCTTCCAACCACTATTTAAATAAAACCACTATTGAAATAAATTATTTCAATAGTGGTTGGGGACGTATTTCATTAGAAAAATCACTTTGCAACCACTATTGAAATAAAACCAAGTAATGATTTTAGTAGAGGTTGGGGAGGTATTTCCTGATAAAAACTACTTTACAGACACCATTTAAGTTCAACTACTATTAAATTTATTTTTTAATCGTAGATGGGAATGAATTACCTATAGATATAACTATGTAATCACTATTATGTAACACAAACAATTCAAATACACAATTAAGGTACTAAAGATTTGCATATTTTACGGTAATAGTAATGAAGACTTTGTATAAATGTAATTATTTTAGGATTTTCACTGCTGCGCAGAAATAACCAATCCTCGCAAATTAACATATAGAATTGTTTTCATATTTTTTCTTTACCTTTCTCTTTCTATAGATATGTCATGTTTTATGGAAATTGTAATTTATTTCTACTAGAAGACAACGTTGTAAATTGCCAGAACTTCTATTCAAAACCCCTGCATATTAAAAAATAATTATAGCCTATATATCATTATAGATTTATATTATAATGAATATCAATACTAAGATAAATAATTTCAATAATGGTTGGGGATGTACTTCATTAAGACCAATATTGAATGAAATTTTTTTTTCAATAGTGGTTGGGTATGCGTTTCATTATAACCACTTTTGAAATAAATTATTTCAATAGTGGTTAAGTATGCATTTCATTACAATCACTATTGAAATAATTTATTTCATTTGTGGTTAAGGATGCGGTTCATTACAACCTTTATTGAAATAAAATATTTCAAAAGTGGTAGGATGTTATTTTAATGCCTATTATTCTGACTGTGTATAACACTTTCGGTTCCAGATGACAGGTGGTATGGGAAACATGACCATATAGAGGTAAATCAAAGAACATCATAATCAAAAAGGAATTCATCATCTCATAAGACATACTTCTTTTCTTAAGAAACTCCCCTAGCAGAATAGAAAGTGTTACAAAAAGACATAATAATAGACACAAAACTAAAATGCATCATCAACCGCTATTGAAATACTTTATTTCAATAGTGGTTGAAATGAAAGGTATCCCCAACCACTATTGAAATAAATTATTTCAATAGTGGTTGAAATGAATCGCATCCTTAACTACTATTGAAATAATATATTTCAATAGTGGTCGTAGTTAAGTACACCCCCAACCCCTATTGAAAAAAAATATATTAATAGTGATATTTATTATAATATTTATCAATAAATAATTATTCAATATACAGGGAGTTTGAATAGAAGCTCTGGCAATTTACAAGATGTTCACAATAATATCATAGGACATGATATGTTTGTAGAAAAAGAAATCTAAAGAAATAAAATGTAAATTTTCAAAGAAATATTAATAAATAAATTCATTCTAAGCTACGATTGAATAAATAATTTTAATTATTATAGTTGTACTTCAACAGTGTCTGTTAATTGATTTTCAAAATGGAATACATCCCTGAACACTATTTAAATATTTTATTTTAATAGTGGTTGTATTTGATAAGTGGTTGTAAAGTGATTCTTCAAATGAAATCCATTCCAACCAGTATTGAAATAATTTATTTCAATAGTGGTTTTATTTCAATAGTGGTTGCAACAGGTTGCAACAATGCTGTCTCCAGTTTCTTAGAAATTCCTAAATAAATTATTAGTTTCTTTAAATAACATTATGACACTCTCAGGGTACCTATTGTATATTCATATGTGTTTAAAAACTTTTCTTTTCATTTTACTATAATTCATAATATGCACATGAGCTTTGTCTGTTAAAATAATTACTTAATACTTGTATGTCAAAACTCCAAATTAATGAATATTATCAAAATTTACCTTTAGCCACATGCCACACATCGAAGAAGTGGTTCTTGTCTTGGTGATCCTCTCGCATGTATTTCTTTATCATACAATGTCGATCAGTGACAGGATTTTCAATATGTAGACCTGCGTCATCTAGGTGTTTCAGCCCTCCAACTCCATGTGTGTTGACCCTGGTACTTCATTACTCTATTAAGTACAAAATCATAAATAAACGTGCACTCAATAATTTAAGATATATACACTTAAATTTAATACATTTCTATGATGCATATACAATGTAAATGTATTAGTGTATGTATCAGAGAAGACATATTCTAATTATAGTGTGAAATTCTATATCTATATAAGATGATCAAAATTATAGTCATTTTAATTACCTGCACTAACTGAAAATCCAGAATTTTTCCACTGCTCAATTCCATCAACGTGTAGGAACCAAATTTCGCTGTGAATCCAGGAGAATCACACCGTGCGTCTCCACCAAGGGTCAAAGATCTTCCCTGGTACTCCGCAAGAAGGGTATGTTGATGGAAGTCCCATGTGAAAATGGAGGCAGGTACAACATAAGATGCCTGCAGTCTGCTGAATGTGGATATGGACATCATCTGCAGGTTCAGATGTCGAAAGAGTATGAGGCTTTTCGAGGCATTGGCTCCACTAAACACAATAGCACCGGCAACCAACACATTTGCCCATGGCATTCCATGATGGCATTTTTGGCTTTCCCAAGTACTGGAGTGTCCATTAGGGAACACAGAGGATGTTGAAATCATGGTTCCACAAACACCATTCACTACTGTGTGACATGCACTACCGCAAACACTACAGTTTTGCAAAAGTTTGGCTAACTGTACCTCAGACACTAAAAACTGTCTCTCCTCTTCCGGTGTTATATCAGTGCTCAGCTGGAATTCTTCATCCTCTTCATCACTGCTATCACTCTCTGGATATTCACTATCTAGGTCAAAGTCAGGGTCCTCATCACTACCCTCAATGTCACCACCCTCAATGTCACTATCATCATCATTGTCCTCCACATTCTCAACTGCATGCTGCTGAAGGACAGGGGTCAAACCAGCAGCTACTCAAAGTGGAATGTTGTCAGTCAGGCTTGAGCACTGAGTACTTGTGGACACCATGTTTTTCTTATCCAATGACACTTGGATTCGCCTTGTCCTCTGTGGAACTTGAAGTGTTGCCTGGCATTTTTTTGATTGGGTCTCTGGTATTGCATTTGTTGATGCAGTGGGTTCAATGAGATGCTCATCATTGGGATCCCCTGGTTCAATTAGGTCAATGGAGTGATCAGGTAAGGTGTTGTTCTCAGAAAGCCGAGGCTCCAATTCTTGAAAAGCTTGACGAAAAATCTGAAGAAAAAAAATTCTAAATTTTCAGTATGAAGAGTTTCACAACTTATTTAGCACAGCCACTTGACGTTCAACTTTTTTTTTTTTTTTATAATAAAATAATTTATGTACTTAAACATTATGGTAGCCTATAGTAAAAAGAATTATTATAACATCAGGCGCCTGTGTCATTAAATATACAATGTAATTTATAGATATACGGACTTTGAGTATGAAATACTGTACATTATTTTGTGAACAAAAAGTGGGTATCTTTATAAAGTGGTCTGGTTATTTTGAGTTGAAATGAGAATAAACATATTATTTTTTGTATATATATAATAATAATAATAATAGTAAAAAGGATTAAATACCTCAGCTTTCTGGCGTTTTGCGTACGCCCCTCTAGGTTTTGCAGGCAGAACCAATCGCACAGCGCCATTATTCTCTTTGGCGTGAATGAGGAGGGGAACGTCTGACACGGCATCTACTTTCAACCGAGTCCTTGCCCCTTCGTAGCCTAACCTCTCTAAATGGGCTGGGTCCCTCTGAAGTTGATTCTTCGTTAAATGGTCAGAACACAAACGATGGTTTTTAGTAGGGACGAAGCTCTCGCGTTTACAAAAAATCGTCCATATTTTCCTCCGACGAGCATCTTTCGGAAAGTTATAAAAACTCTTTCCACAGCCCTTCGTATGCACGTTTGTACATCCGTAAGCCGCACAATACACCATAATGATAGTCAATCATCCATTGTTCACCAATCTGAACTGATAACGGCTAATCGCTGAGATAATCACCTCTAATGCAAACACAACAAGTGCTTTCTCACCTTCTCGCTTGAACTGAATTGACACCTATTACGTCACAGTAATGGTGCGGACAGTGGCCGGTTTTAAAATATGCATATTGCGAGATTTGAATTTTGACAAGCTGAAACTTCCAAACTTTTATTTTTTTATTATAAAATGTTTAAGGAATGACGGTTTTAGTTATTAAACTTCAATATATCAAAAAATTGGAAACGTGAAAAAAATTCTTTTAATCTTGGATTAATGTCAGCTGTGGATATGTAACATTTTAGCCTTTAATATTGTGAAAGATGATGTAATTCATTACCGATCCGATACACAGTTGAGAGTTGGAAGACAAGAACCATCACTATTCCCAATAACATAGCATACACATCATACGACACTCGATTAAAACATTTGTTCAAACGAAACATCGTGAGAAAAGGCTGATTTGGCATAAACTCCACAGTCATTTTCAATGTTTGTAGTTATAAATATTCTGACTAAAAACTTTAAAAAGATGAAAAAGATTAAACTTAATAAATATAAACAAATCGAAATAGAAATGCGACAACGGTCTATGTTGCTACACTCGAAAAAAAAGCCCTGCTAGTATTTCAAAGTATCTTGCAGTTTACACCATCATATCTGTCCGGTGCCTAAAACGTTTTTATAAAAATTGTGTTTGTACTTGCCTGGCATTAAATATGTTGGTGCACAAACTTCTAACAACATTGTTGCATCCTTGTTGAGGACACAATGATACACAAAGTCATCAGCTGCTGTACAACTTTGGAGTTGCCCTAGGTCATTACAGCTTTTCTTCTTAGCTGCTGATTCCCATTCCGCGACATTGGAAGGACAACGATTCACAGTGGATACAGTTGAAATTGACTCGGGGCACATTTTTAACGCCAATGACTACAACATAATGTCAAAAGTATTCACTTTGGTTCTAGAACATTAGAAGGTAATGGGACAAATTAAATTCAAGCAAAATACAATACTTACAATAGTAGCAAAACTGACTGAGACCATAAAATAAAGCTTCGACATCTTTACAGCGGTTGACAACAGGCTTATAAGTAAAAAAAAATAATAAAATAATGGATATTTGTATAATATGCTAATGAAGGGGTAATGGAATATGACATCATGATATATGTTCAGCTTCTTTTTTTGTCATTTTTTAGATTTAAGTAGATTCGATACGTATTAAAAAAGAATTTAACCATTAACTCAGATATGAATCTACACATGTATAAATGCACAAAAACAAGAATTTACGAAGAATTTTCCTTACACATATGACGTAAGGATGTGATACCAAAAAACTCGATAGATGCTGCATTTGCTGTAAACACGTGCAGCTGATAATCCTAATGATAGCAATCGTTTGATATTTTATCAGGTATGTGCAATAGATATTTTGTATTTTTCTATTCGATCAGAAAACTGAAGGCAATTGTTTATTTTTGGACTGAAATGTCACACTCTTATTGGTCTAATCATAACAGGTGACTGTCATATATATGTCCTTGTTCGTTCGACGAGATTTCATATTCATTAATACGGCCGACAGTTCATGATTACCTACTTATTTCAAATTTTATTATATTTAAAACTGATACTGTCAGTTCCTAAAATACGTCAAGTAGTTATCCTTTAAAGCACTTTTGAATTGAAGTAGTTTCCACTTAAATTGGAGTCACATTGTTGTGTCTGGAGCAGAATAAAATGGCAGCGTCGAGATTTGCTCAAACTATTGCGGAAAAAGGGATAACATGTTTTAAATTAAATAGTAATTCTTTGTTGTCATTTGTTTAATTCTTATGCAATATTTCTCAAAATTTCATCATCTACAAAAGATATGTAATGGATTGTCTCATTTTTTTCCAACGACCCTGGTTACTCTGTATTTTGGGGACGTAAATGTTTGCGGAAACTCCATCAGGTAAACATACGTGTACACATTGGGAGAATTTCAGCTTGAATGTTCATGTAATTAATGCTTTATGCAAGTTCTTGATCATAATGTATGATCAATATGAAAAATAGGAACCTCCATTTAACCAAAACATTGCCCTCAGTGACCATGATTGTATTTTGATATAGAAAAAAGAAAAACCATCTTAAAAATCTTTTAAAGAATTTTAGAAGATGAATCTTTATTCTTCTTGTTAACGATTTTATCCCGCTCTAAACTCAAAAGAACCATTTTTCTTGCACAAAGACAATATGGCCTTACCAAACGTGAAAAAAGACATCCGTTCAGCCGGCCAAATTATTAACAGAATGACGAGATTAGAGTTTGTAGTAGTTACCCAATATAATATTGTTGGTTATGTGCAGATACCCGATGGGCATCGGATATCTGCACATAATCAACAATACTATATGGGGTAAGTTACTTGTACCATAGTTTACGGTTAATCATTATATCTTATTATTATATTATTATTGGGGATGCACTTGCCTCTAAACAATACGGTGCCAGTGCGTTTGTCTTTATATAAATGTACATTGTACTCCGTTAATTTCCAAAGAAGAAGGTACAGTTTCTTTTATTATTTGCCCTAAAATTTAAAATGTATTTAAGATCAATTCTATGTAAGAATCAATATTCGGTGGCCACGCATAGTCACAGATTTTCTTCAAACTTAACAATTTGATAGACATTGGTGAGTAAAAAAGCCGAACACCATTTGTTTGTTGCTATGTGGTCCTGTTGCCATGGTAACCGAAGGTAAAGATGTAAAAATGGCATTTTAATGCTTATTTGAGACCATATTGTGAGTAATGTGCAGAACTTGGGGTTTCCAGGGTAGAATATATTCTTTAAAATAGTTGTCATTTATCTAAAGAGGGAAAAAATTGATGAAAAAATGCATATTTTTAGAGCGTTTCCATGGTTACTAAACAGAAATTTTATAATCTGTTTTCTTTATTTAATTTGAATAAAAAGTGCAAATCTTGGATTTTTTGGTAAACACTGTTATGATTGTGCAATTCAGAAATTAAATTTAAAAATTGAGAACCGTTGCTATTGTAACAAGCTTAAAAATAAGGAAAATTATAATATTTTAGGCAGCTTTAATTGGATATTATTCACTTATAATGAATAAATATATAAAATAAAATGGTGAGAAAAAATAAAGTATGTCCTTAACTTTAATGACACTTGAAAAAAATCTGAATTTTTAAAATAATAACTGCCGTTGCTATGGACTTTTCAAACAGTAAGAAGTTTTGTGTTATTTTTCACGTAACTTAACTTTCCATACCAACAGCACTTCCCTGTTGCATGGCAAAGCTTTTTAATATAATGAAAATAATGAAAATTTAGTTCCAACTAAAACAATTGCAAAAAAATTCCTAAATCGGGAATTAAAGCATATCTAAAGCATCTTTAATTTGTCAGTTTTTCCTATTGTTTGGCCTTATTGCCATAGCAACGGATGTCAATTTTCATAAAAAAAAATATATAGCATGAATATTGATATTGTTTCCCATTTTGGCTTATTAAAAAACCGCAAAAAACTGATTTCAAAAATTTGCAACGATTTCCATGTTAACATTTTATAAGTATTGGTTTCTCCATCAATTTTCTGATATAATTAAAAAATTGAAAATAGGACAAAGGCTGTTTTATGGGTTTGAAAGTTTACGTTAGTGGGCAAAACCTTCTGATACAGCTTCAAAGTAAGTAAGTTTTGCTATTTTTCCATCTTTAGCCTCGATTACTATGGCAACGGTACCCTTAGCAACCAACTTTTAGTGTTTTTTTGCGTTTTACACCTAGGTGTGTCCAGGTATGAAATATAAGGAAAATTTGTGGATATGCGTGGCTAGAGCCTTTTATAAATCTTTGATTCTTACATAGAATTTGTCTTAAATCTCATGAAAATACACATATATAATCTTGAACATGTTTGTATATGAAATGCCAAGTAATACACTTGTATCTTGTTTCAAACATTAATTATGACTTCAACATCTTGGCACATTTCTAAGATTTTTTCAAAAATGGTGAAATTTGGCACATTTTCTCATAGTTTTTTGAAGAGGAAAATATATTTTAAGTGTTTCAACATGATAAAGTTATAATATGAGTTTCATCGTGGGCGATGGCTGCGGACGTAGTTTTCTTTTCAAAAGACTACCGAGAAATTGGTGTCTTCAGCTCAGTTTTAGGAAAATTACGGGAAAATGCACTGTTTGTGACGTCACAATTCCCCTTGTGTCTTATCAGGTAACTATTTATAGATTCATAGTTTTGGGGTATTTTTGTGTAAATAAATGTTACATTTTCATTTTTGGTGATATTTTTAAAAATCACTCTTAAACAGGGCAAAATTTTACTGAAAATGTACCTAGTTCTTTAAATGACTTTCTTTCTCCGACAAATATTAAGTATTCTTTATTTTATTTTTTAAACTCATATCCATAATGAATTGATCGACTTCTCATTATTATATTTGTATTTCATATTCATTCATTTTCTGACCTAGAGTATCGATATTTGCCTAAAAGAATTGAACTTATTAACACAATTTCATATTTACGAACCCTAAATTGTATAATGCTTCTGTGTAAACATTTAAATTTAAATTGATGAAGGTAATTAGTTTTTTGAAATCATATTTGATACTCTGTATAAATAACATACATGTATGTTTTTTAAAGCATGTACATATATATACTGAACAAAATCAATCACAATCTGATTAAAATCCAGATCCAGATCCTTTGATCCGCTCACGAAGATCGCTACCCAAGTGTAGCGATCTTCGTCTTCGTGAGCGGATCAAAGGATCTGATTTTTATCAAATTGAATCAATCAATCAATAAGCCAAAAAAAAAAAAACTTTTTGAGATATGCATGTTGCGGAACCATAAATGGTAAATGTCAAATCCGATTGGCTATCGCTATTCACTCTGTCCACAAAACAAGTTTACTATTCAAACACGCTCCTATCACGTGATTGACTCTCTATAAACCCTTTATACAGGATACCCCTATTTCATTTCACAAGCGTTTGTCTTCTTGCCTGCACATATGGAGGAAAGTATTAAAATAGAGTCTTTCTGACAAAGCCATTGCCGATATTGTTTTGTCTCCGAGCTACGAATGAGATTTATTTGACGGACTAAATAAGTCGAGTCAGTTATGCGTGTTGGGTTTTGTAATTTTGATCTGGAGGAATCTCTTACAACTTTGTTGATGTTGTTTTTACTTGAGATAGTGGGCGGAGTTAAATAAAGTGTGGGATATGTACATATAACCCACACTTTTAATAATAGAAAACTCACCAAGCTATGGTACAAGTTTTTAAACATTAAACTAAAAGACTTATGTTAATTCAATATAATGTTAGATAACCACGAAAAATTACGTTTAGATTACTGCCTAATATTGAGTCATATAGGTCTTTAATACTTCTCTCTCATGTCGATTACTAAATTCTACGAATACATCTACATGTATATGTCTTCATCAATAATATAAACATTGTTATATAAATTAAGAATGCATGCAAACATTCATTATTCATACATAGTCATTTTCTCTCATTTCATCACTCATTAGATACACGTTCGATGGAAAAAAATGTTTTACTTAAATTATGATGGTCGCCATTACAATAGACCCTTATGTGTTTTACACTCTCGATCGTTGTAATTTTTTAAGCATGCAATTTATGACAAGATTATGATAAAATATTCAGATATTTCAGATTTAATTACCAACAATCAAATAATGGCAGTTGCATAAAATTAACTACCTGCGTATAGAGTGCAATGCAGGAATCAACAATATCGTCTAAAAAGAATTTATTTTATTCAACAATGAGCAATTCCTAGTCAATTGTAACTTTGTTTAATTTTCGACAAGGATATTGAATAAAGAATTAATTGTAACTTTGTTTAATTTTCGACAAAGATATTGAATAACAAATCCATGAATGTTATTTCAAAAGGCTGGACGAGCAGCTGGAATGCATATGTGGTTGATGTTCTATAAAGTCCTTTGTCATAAGATTTGGTGAACAAAAAATTTGAAATTCGGAGATCTATACCAACCGAATGCGATTTTTTTGTATGATAAAAAAATTAAATCTTTCCATATAAAGATTATTGTTCGCTGTCATTTGCATCTATATGTTTCATATTCGTTCTGCTATTTAAAATTTAATATCATCTTACATAAGCCATCTGGTTTTCCTCCACAATGATTTGTAAAAAAATATAATGAATTTCCCACTTCAAATTTTTCAATGATATATTTCTTTAAAAGGACGTCAATTAGTGTTTAAATGACCATAACCATTGAGCCCAATGAAGGTATCCAACTCCTTAAGGTTGTTATATCAATAATTTCTTTGAAAGTATATCATTATACCCGCACTTTCTAAAGAAAGTTCGGGTATATTGTTGTTAACCTGTTCCGTCCGTCCGTCCGTCTGTCACGTTTTACTTTCTCAAACTGCTCTTACATCTTATGAACCAGCAAACTGAACTATTGGAGTTTGATTTGGGGTATCATGTTTTTTTGTAAAAAGGTTTCAAAAATTCTCTGTTAGTCCTTGGGTTCAAATAATTGGTAAAAAATGACGTTTTTTTCACAAAAAACCTTCTTCCTCGAACTCCTCCTACATTTTCAACAACAGACAAATCATATTTTGGAATATGTTTTAGGGTATCCTATAGATGCGCAATAAGGTTTCGGAATTTTCAATTTTGTCCTGGGGGTCATTTAATGGCTGAAAAATGACGTTTTTTAACAAAACAAACCGGTTTCAAAAACGTCATTTTTTTTGGCAGTAGCCAAATGATCTTCTAGAATATGATTGGGGGTGTCATATTGAGGTGTGATCAGGTTCCAGATTTTTTTTTTATTAAGGGGATCAGTGCGCAACAAAAAATAACGTTTTTTTTGCAAAAAAAAGTATGGTTCCCCGTACTCCTCTTACAACTTTTGGAGTAGCTACTTCATATCTTGGGATATAATTGGGGCTGTCCTATAGATGTGCAATAAGGTTTTAAAAATTTAAATTTCATCCAGGGAGTCAAATAGTAGCAGAAAATTGACGTTTATCACTAAAAAAACCCACATAGATCCAAGACCTCCTTTTATGATTTTATGGATAGACACATCATATCTTGGGATGTGATAGGGACTGTTCTATAGATGTGCATTACGGTTTTGAAAAATTAAATTTAACCCTGAGGCCCATTACCTACATACCTTTTGATGCCCTTTAAGGATCAAGAATATATATGGTTAAGGGGTGGGGATCTCAACCGTTTTCGAGATATTCATGCACTTCCTGTTCGAGGGGGGTCATGACCACCCCCGGGGCCCATGACCTACATACCGTTTGAAACCCCTTGACACAAGGAACAATAATCTATATGGTTTAAGGGTGGGGATCTTAACTGTTTTGAAGATATTAAGGGACTTGCTGTTTAAGGGGGTCAGGACCACCCACAGGGCCCATGACCTACATAACATGTGCCCCTTGACATCAGAAACATGAATATATATGGTTTAGGGGTCATGATTATAACAGTTTCTGAGATATAAGGTAATTTTAAATTCCTGGGGGGTGGGGATGACCCCAGGGGTCAGATCTAGATCTAATAAACCCTATATATTGCCAGTAACAGTCAATATATGATTATGAAAACCCTATACTATTATTTTGTCCCTTATGAGAAAAATCAAACTAGGGTGCACAACTAGATATGCCGGCCTATCATATCCTAGAGTTTTGTACAATTCTGTTCAGCCATCTCTGAGAAACAAGTTCAGAGCGGGAAAGAAGAAAAAGAAGAAGATGAATAATTATACATGTATTAAGAACCGTACAAAAACAATAAGTCTCCAAATTTCATTCGGGAGACTTAATAATATAAAAGATTAAATAGAGATAGGATCACCTAACATCAATAATTTAAAGATGATTGACAATTTCTGATTCTAAGGGGGTCAGGATGACCCCTTAGGGTCATGACTTACATGCCATAATGATCTGATGCACCATGACCTAAGTAGGAATAATATCTTTGTATTAAGGTGGGGATCTTAATGGTTTTTATGATATTTATAATTGCAGGAAGAGCACTTGGGATCCTGACCTACATACCATCTGAAATGCCTTGAGCAAAGAAACAATAATATAATATGTACATTATATATGATTCAATTTAAGAACCCAGATATAGATCAATCATCTATGTTTTGTACTACTTCCTATGTATATGTAAATACATGTATTAGCTTGTGTTTTGTTCTATACTATTCATGTTCATAGTATGGCCTAGTCTTATTTTAAATAACATTAAAAAATTGTCAAATATATATGACTTGGAACCCCCACCCCCAAACAAACTCAAACTGCCCCCCCCCCCTTTAATTGTCGAATGATCTATTAAAATCAAAATATGATTTGGGTGTATTAAAACTTTTATAAACTGGTAAAAAATGTTATTCTTAAAAAGAAATTACATTACACCATGCATATTTGACAAAAAATCTATTGAGATATGATCAGAGGTCATATTTCTACCTTGGGATCAATAACTAGTATTCATTGACAAGTTAAAATTTTAAGTAACAAAAAATGATTCAAATTATAAATGTTTATACTCCACATTCACCCCCCCCCCCCACCCCCATCTAATCTGGTTCTTAAGATTCAGTCTTCTTAATACATTCTTAGGTGTGTACAGTAACAAATTTTAATTCATTTCTTGATTGCTTTTTCTCTCCTGATGCACATTAACATTTTGGAAATTGCTTAATTCAATTTTTAAGATTTATAAACAAAATGTTATATGCATGTGTATTCGCCTATTTGGGGCAATTGTAAAGTCTCCTAAACAAAGTCGTGTCATCATTGGGCTAGGAATTACCCACATGGATCAAACACTACATATGAATAAGATAAGGACAACACCTGGGGGTCATTAATGTAATTTACACCATTCGATGCATCATGATTAAGATAGTTTGTATTTTCCTGTTTCATGGGGTCAGAACAGTCCCATAAGGTCATGATCTACATTTTATTTGATGCATTATAATACATTTAAAAAAATACTCCTTCTTTCCTATTATAACTGATATAAAAATGATAAGTATCTACACTTACTTACATGTAATACTCAAATTTAATTAGAAATTGTTTATACATGGTCAATATGGGGTCAACTCAATAGTGCAAGTCTGACAAATGAAAAAAAATAACTTTTGCAACTAAAATGACAGAAACTTTACAAATGCGATAGGATATGTAACGATGATAAGCTTATTTAAATATTAAAAGATGATGATACAGTATGCTGTCAAAGGGAGATCACATTTAGAAAGTGAAAGTAGAACGTATGTATGCTGGCATCTCATTATATTGTGCTACTACTATTACATGCATTTTGCTTACCTATATTGGTCAACATTTTAATGATAATCCAATTAAAACACAATAATGAATTCCTTTAGCTGATCTTAACTAATCCTTTTCTGCATATGGAAAACACAGACATGTATGTATACATACAATCGAAGAGCTGGGTAAAACTAGTACCCGCTAATGAGACCTGCAGACCTATGTTGTGTACGTAACTTCAGACAAAGATCAGTTATTTGTAACATGCATGTATTTTTATGACCTATTCTTCAAATCCACCTGCACTATTTTATTAGGTAAATAACAGCTTTAAGGTGGTGCAGGACACCTGCATATTGTGATGTATATACTTCTTATTGAGATAAACAATAAAGTTTATTAAATTATAATTAATTAAATATTTACCCCCCAAATAATGTTACCTAACATTGAAGCGCAATGGATTTGAGCGTTTACATGTCTGTAAGAGCATTGGGGTCCAAGGTGTATTTTTGGTAATTTTACAACTGATATAAATGAATTTTCTTGGGGGGGGGGGGGGGTCAGGGTGGGGAGATTAGTATTCATCCCTCTGAGTTATGGCCCATTTAATTTGACCTTTTTTCACCTAAAATGCAATTTCAGCCTGATTAGGATTTGTTGTCGGTGTTTTTTATTTCAGCTTGATTATGATTTGTTGTCGGTATTTTTGATTAAGCAAACTTATTTCTTCAACTAGTGTTTTACTTATGCACAATGGTTACATTGAAAAGAGGAATTACGAAAAATTATGCACGAAGCTGCATAAACTTTTTTGTGACCTTTTTTAATTAAAATAGACAATTTCTTCTATTATAGATACAATTTGATTTGGAATAAAAACGTATTGAATATCAAGAATTGGATAAGATTTATCCAGTTTGCATAAATATGTACTCAATATAGTTTGTCCTAATAAAACAAGGGGGTCACTGATGAAAACTTTTAGATATATGATTTCAAAGGCAAAATTCTTGAAAAATTTGGCTTAAAAAAATTCAGATATTGTATATATATTTGCATGGTTTTATGTTAAACGTCTATTGCTCTCTCAAGATTTAATTTTGTACATGTCAAACAGGACCTATAGAACATGTCACAAACTTATCAAATGTTAAAAATGTAAATAATTAATAAAGTATACTGAAAAGAATAGTATATTGAAAATTCATAAAATTGCTTCTTTTTGTCATTTTCATCTAAAAAGGAAACTTTTACACGAAAAAAATAGTTCCCCAAAAGACTTTTGAAATAATAATTTTACTTTGATGATTGGATAAATAAAATCATAGTTATTTATTTTAAATATAATGATCATCTGCGCAATGAAATCAAAACATGAGGAGCTAGTGAGATACCGTAAAGTAAATTTGAGATTGAAACGAAGGAATGTTAAAACAAAAATTGAACGTCCGAATTTTAACTATACATAATCAATAATGATAGATATTTATTAGCATTACCAGTTATTATAATCGCTTAGTGATTTTGATTATACAACTTAAAGGGCAATGTTATCAAAATAAAAATAAAACTCTGATATTAACAGAAAATATTTTGTTCTGGATCATTTATTTATTTATTTGAATAAAGATAGGTGTTTACCCTCATTTCTTGAATCATGCTTTATATTTCCTCTTACAACTTTCTTGCAGTCTATCAATACCCACAGTCGTGCTGATGTTATGAATGTACCCTCTAGATAAAGAATTTCTTGTGTGGCTTGTACAATTAAGTTCTGCATTTTTCTTTTTACAGAGTATGATTTTATCTAAATGAGAATAACATGCACCCATAAATCACATGAATTAAGTACTAAGTAATCCCTTACACTGGGAAGTAATAATAACACATCAAGGTCACAAACAATCTAGACCCCTCGAAAAGCTGAAATTTAATAGTGGTTAATTCAAAGAATGGCTGCACTCAATGAAATGCGATATTTTCGAGAAAATAAACTTTTAAAAGAAGAATTTTCTTTAGATTGCAGAAATGGTCAAAATCCAAACAATGCATAGGATTATAAAGTACATTTCCTAAAATAGAACACATATATTATTCAATATTGTCAAGTGACAATTTACCAAATAGTTTAGAAGATGTCAAAACTTATTTTTTTAATAGATTAGCAAATACGGTAATTAAATTAAAAGTCGTAGGGTCTGAACCCTTGACCCAGCGATCATGATTTCTATAACTTAGGCAAAGGGTCTCATGGACAGCATAGTCATACAATTATTTTTTCTCAGATATGTGAATATGGGCGTTGAGAAGAAAATTAATTTTCTAAGATTTAGTAACTTTTTACTATGTGACTATATTGGCCTCGTCCTATTGTTTAAACCCCCTTAACTGAGGAGCCATAAATTTCATAAATTTGATAGAGGACATCGTGGACTTCTTTACCATGCATTTTGTTGTTTAGAAGATGTTTGAAAATTGAGCCTTTTTGCATATTTGGCCCCGCCTAAGAGGTCCCGATGCGATGAAATCATAATTTTCACCATTTTATTTTCTCTTAAAATAGTGATGCTTCAAACGGAATTTGCAATAATTGGTCCTCTAGTTTTCAAGAAAAGGTTTTAAAAAAGTAAAATGAATTGTTCACGGACGATGCACGCCAACGGACGGGGATCAATTGCCTAAATGACTTGTGTGACCTAAAAATTCGTGTTCATTATCGTGCCACAGAAAGCTCGTATGAATGTCGCCACTGGGGCAAAGAAATTGCATGGTTAACAAATTCAAACTATTGTCTATCTATTCTTAAAATTTCATATCTTAAATCTCTGTCAGGTTTCGGGTTCCGTTCTGCACAATATTGGTCGTAATCATTACAAAATCAGCTATAAATTTAAACCGGTAGTGGCGTCATCACTTTTGAGATAATCCCGTCCAATGATTTGTAAAACAATAGCCATGATTGTTCAAGCAGTTTTTGCAGAATCGCGTGTAGAGCATATGTTGAGGAAAGGTAAACACTTGATGCAGTTCTTCAAATTGTTTATAAAAGTCCCCATTAAGGCGACCGTGTTTTAGGTTAAGATCTTTAAAGTTAAATTATATGTGGCGTATTTGGAGTAAAATTTTTGACATGAGTTTGAGTAAAAACTAGAGCAGAGCTCGTGGCAAAGCCACGAGTAGGTCTTCCGTTGTTGCTGTGGGGTTGAAAATATATTTGATATGGTGTCAAACGATTATAATGACTAAACTTTCAGTTCTGCTTTTGTTATAAAAACGTTTTGTGATTGAAAGCCTGTATATAAAACATGTTTTGAAAAAGAAAGGAAAAAAATGTTTTAGGAAAACTATTTGTCGAACACAGTTTGTGTAATCGTTTCAAAAATTCTTTAAAAAATGAGATGTTAAATGGTGAGTTAAATTTTCAAAGGGTAGCAAGCATTGTTATAAACAGTATGTACTCATGATTCATGTCAGGAATTGTATTTTTGTTTAAACCGAACACGCCTACAAAACACGTAACCTTTTCTCTAAGATAACTTCTATATTTAAATCTTTCTAAATTTTTGATGACTATGTGCAAGTTTAGAATTGTTACGTGCTGAAAAAATTTAGTAATTAGTCAAAATTGATGGCATCTCTGAACTTTTCTATAGGGAAATGTGTGTCGTCTGATATCATTTAATGATAAGAGTAGACTTGGGCATTTAAAATAATATATAATCAGCTAAAAAAAGATCAGCGGGAGAATTTATGCAAAAGCGAGCATCTAAATTTTACACCAGATGGTGCTGTTTCATAGAGACACCGCTATGTAACGTGAATTAAATAAGGAAAAAGGACTCACTTTTTGAGTATTATGAGGTGATAATTTTGGTTGGGGCGTGATCAAATCCAATAAAGCCCGATACGCCTTTACCTCCTCACCTACAGCCATACAAATGAAGGTGCAACTTTCATATACACGTGCATAGTATTATAGTTCTGGAAACTATTTATCTTGTTTTTTAATATATTGGGTATTCATTGTTCACCTAAAATTAGTATCCCACTGGCTGTAGCTAACCTTGTAAGTAAATTAAGTTGCATTACAAACTCATAATACACAACTTTAATTAAAAGGTTGTAACATTTTCTCCTCAACGTGTCAAAGTTTGACTTCCAACTTTCAATTATAATATATTATGAATTATTCTGTTCATAACTATAGAAGTTTAGCGTGGTCAACAGGTTAATTTATTAGCCACATTCTCAGGTTACGATTTCACATCTTTAATGTGAAGATGATTGACTTCGAATAATAGTCTTATTGATAATAAAAGCACCTTCCAACTGTTACTTAATTACATATGTTCTGAGTTGTGTGCGCCAAAGCGACACAAGATTTTCGATCGCACGTGGCGATTGAATTAACACAGACTGACCGAATAAACAAACGGGTGGGAAAGTGAAACACGTTGAGGAAAAAATGTTACACATAAGAAGAAGTCACCAAAACTGATTGTCGACAGATCTGGATATTAAAAAAAATCGAGGGCGAGCACTTGTCAGCGGGGCGGGAAGGGGGGGGGGGGGGGTGGCGCAGCAATGAGTTCGCTTCCACACTCAAACGAACAACCATGTATTAGAAAAACTACAGAGTGATCAATATGTGACCGATAGAATCTTATCTTATGTTGTTTAAAAGTCATGTGAATATTCTTTCAAATAATCATCAAATGTCTCAACTCAGGACAATTCAGGATATTCTTTTATCGTGCTAGCACCTACCGCAAACATGTAACATGGAACTTTGATTATAATTTGAGTTGATTTTTAAAACTACCTTGTACGCTATAGTCTAATTAAATCAATGCTTAATCAGCTGTACAAGTAAAATAAATTTATCTTATCATCTTAAACCTGAATAATAGTTGAAAACATAATAAATATAGTTCTGTCCGTGCAAAATATGAAACATGAACGCGTGATATGGTACATGTAGAAGAACACGAGCCGACCGCGGATCACTTGTCCACTCGCGCTATATCTCCTCGGCCATGTGCAAGGGATGATCATCATTTAATATTTGTGGGGGGGGGGGGGGTTTAAATTTTTTTAGATAAACAACCCAGCAGGCATACGACGTTGTACCAACGTTGAAAATACGTTGATCATGGTTGACGACGTTGATCAACCAAAATACAACGTTGTGCGACGTTGAAGAAAAAGACGTTATCAACATGACAAATTTTCAACGTTAGTTAGACGTCAGATATTCTGACCAATATCGACCAAATTTCTCATACATATATTTATAAAATTGTATTTTTCATAATTTCGTGTAATTATTGAATTCTGTAATTTGTGGGCATAAAAAGTGAAAAAACATCATCAGTGATGGCAAAAATCGCACATGTAAAGAATTTACATGTATGCGGAAAGCGCGCGATAGGCATTGATCTTGTAACCCCCCCCCCCCCCCCCCCCCCCAATATCTACACAGCTCGAAATGATTTAAGTAACTTTATGAATCATTTATATATATAGTGTTAATGAATAAAACTGTTGATAGTGAAATAAATTCAGTTATGGCGAAAGTTAGCGCATGTAAACAAATTATGCGGCAAGGTGCGCGATAGCCATTGATCTATTGCACATCCTCCATATCTGCTCAGCTTGAAAGCGCATGCTGGCCAGACAAGTATTAATTACTGGCGCGAACAAATTACCGCGCCAACTGAAACAAAGAACCAGTGTCCAGCTGGGGATAAGATATCCTAGCTGGGAAGCCATTTTGAACGCCATTCCAAACTTGAGACCGTGCATGAGGAGCAGCATTTATAAATTCTACATCGACCTTTAATACAAGGACATTTTGGATTTCATCCTCTAAAATAGTAAAGTAAGTGTTTCTTTCAATTATATAATGCATGTTGTATAATGTTTTTATTTTTTTCCAAGCTAGAAAAAAATGCTTAACCGCATGGCGCGTGTTTTTGAATTCACCACTAACGAACAGAGAATGCATGTAAAAATTGATCGATCTCTAACTTACATTAGTCTAATAATATCAAAGTATTGTTAGCCTTGAAAATGTCTTTAAGTTTTTGGTGTTTTTTGTGGTGTTTTTATTTTTATTTTTCACCACTAACGTTAGTAATGTTATGTACGATAGTTCACACGTATCACGAATGACTCTTTGGACGAGTTAACTAAGAGAATTTCCGTTTTACGTACAAGTTAACAGAAGAGTGAAACTATAAATAGAATTGGGATTTTATTGTTGTCGTTGATCTTTGGTCTCCAACATAACGATGCAAGTTTTAATACTCAATAAGTGTACCCAGGCAACTGATCGAAGCCGTTTTGTAATACAGTATATAGAATCTTATCTTTTACCTTCGATGGTCTTTAAAGGAAAACAATAAATCCTTTAACACTAACAGTCCATATTCAATTCACAGTATTGAAGACAGTACTTTAGGCCTAGTATATAAGTATTTATATTTGTAATGATTATGATGTTAATATTAACTCAAAGTGATGATATTATTTATAATGGTTAATCAATACAAACAATAGAAACAAAAACTAGCTGCACGTGCATGTATTTTTTTGTTCTATTTAAGACATGGCCTATCTCAGAAACTGGAGACGGTACAATACATTTGTTCATGCGCTTGCACAATCAAGCAGCAGTGAAAATGATGTTGAAAATCAACTGCAGGCAGTTGGGGGCCAGCAGACAACTCCTGAAAGGTACACCTCCTCTGTGCAGTCAGATTCTGGGGAAGATCAGCAACAGCAGCACATTAATGAACCAGCAGATTATGACAGTGATTCTTCCATGTCCGTTGTTTTAACAAGTGATGAAGATAATGAAAATGAGCCTGAGGAATGTTTACCATCACAAATTGCAGAATGGGCTACAAAGTTTAAATGCACTAGATCATGCATTAATCATATACTTGAAATTTTTAGAAAGCAAGGCCACAGAGTACCAAAAGATGCACGTACTTTACTTCAGACACCTCAAAGTATTGATATCATTAGAAAATGTGGTGGCAATTATTATTATTTTGGGCTGCTATCAGGACTTACGAAAACTGTGTCATTACATCCAAATCATTTTGAAGATGAAAACTCAATTAAACTTTCATTTAACATCGATGGAGTACCATTATTTAAGTCTTCCTCGGTACAATTTTGGCCAATCCTATGCAGTGTCAATAGTTTTGAACCATTTATTGTTGCTTTGTTCTGTGGAACAAAGAAACCAGACTCAGTTGAGGAGTATTTGCTGGACTTTGTTGAAGAACTTTGTAATGTTGAAAATACTGGGTTTCAATTGAATGATAAACATTTTGCTGTGATCATTGACTCATTTATTTGTGATGCTCCTGCAAGGTCATTTTTGAAATGTACTAAAGGACACAATGCATACTTTGGATGCGATAGATGCACAATTAAAGGTGTATGGCGTGGACGTGTTGTTTTTGAACAACCAGACGGCATGAATATGCCGGAAAAGAGAACTAAAGAAGATTTCAATGAATTGCAGTATACTGATTATCAATTAAAGAGGTCACCTTTAGTTGATATTGGTATCGATTGTATCAAATCGTTTCCGCTTGATTATATGCATCTTGTGTGTCTTGGTGTGATGAAAAGAATTTTGATGTTTTTAAAATCAGGACCACGAGAGTGCAAGCTATCCCATCTGCAAATAGAATTACTTTCGGACAAACTTGTTGCTCTGAATGGGAAAATGCCTCGAGAATTCGCAAGACAGCCACGTTCGCTTGAGGTTCTCGATCGATGGAAGGCAACAGAGTACAGGCAATGCATTCTATACACTGGCCCACTTATTTTCCGCAACATAATGCATGACCAAATGTATCAACATTTCCTAGCTCTAACGGTTGCCATGTCAATATTACTTGACACCAGAGATGCTTCTAGGAATCACTACCTGAATTATGCAAAAGAATTGCTTGAATACTTTGTCAAGAAAGCACCCCAGATATACGGAGAGACATTTACTACCTACAACATTCACTCTCTTGTACACATAAGTGATGATGTTAAAAATTATGGTGTTTCACTAAATGAACTAAGTGCCTTTAGATTTGAAAACTATCTTCAAAAGTTAAAGAAATTTGTGAAGAAAGCACAAAATCCTATTGCTCAAGTTGCTAAACGGTTGTTTGAACTGGAAAGAACTACTGTCAAACCATGGATGAATGTTTCAACAACCTATCTTTCCACAAAAAGAAAAGACAGTTGTTTACTTTTAAAAGATCAGTCGTTTGCATTTTTGCAAGAAAAAAGAGAAAATGGAGAATTGATATGCAAAGTTGTTTCACAACAGAGACTGGAAAATTTATTTATTAATCCATGTGAATCGAAATTAATAAATGTTGCCGTTGTGAAAAACACAACATTGCAGAGGCATGGACGGGAAAAAATAATCAGAAAGCATGACATAGATAGAAAAGTTGCATGTTTGCCTTATGATGGGAAATATGTGCTGTTTCCTTTGCTGCATGGAATTGAAAGGCAATATTAGGATAAGGTTGGTTTTTAGCACTATCAAGTATTGTAAAGAGAGATATATATTGCTAAATTAGTTCTACCGGTAATTGTAATTTCTTTAATACTGAATTGGTGACTTTATAATAAAATATATGTCAGATAATAATTTTTTTTTAAACATTACAACTCAAAGAACTCTTTTCTTGTGACATTGATGACAAAAAACAAACTATGTTATTTATTGAAAAAAATAATATGTTTAAGCATTTTGCTTAATTTTGATTTTTTAAATTAAGATGGACAAGAAGTGGGTAAGAGCTGTGTGGAGAGAGGATGAAAAAGAGATGGAGCTTGCCATACCCAGTGTATGGGTTGAAGGAAATCGCATAAGATGGCCAAATACATCAAATGCAAAATCTGCACTCAAAGAATGCAAGAAACCTGCTGACAAATGGCTTTCATTTGATCTGATAAAGATCAAGTTTTCATCAGGTAACTTCTTAATTTATTGATAAGAAACCGAGTAATTTATGTTTGAAGATGTAAAAAATGTAGGGAAGTCAACAAAGTTAACAAAGAATTTTTTGTATACATTTCTCATCAAGTCAATTGTACCTTCTCTTCATGCATTGTTTTTCTTTTAAATAAAGACGACTATCGAGAATGTGAGGACTATGATGAGACGACAGCGGTGGAATCTGAGTGTGACTCAGAACCAGTAATGAAAAGGAAACCAAAAAAGAAGGTCATGAGTGACTTTATTATGGGTGAGCTTGCAATTTATCTACAAACTTGAAGATTCTTTTATTTGTTATTTACTTTGATATTGTGATTAATGAAATATATATAAATTTTGTTTAATTAGATTCTGCTGAAGACAATTCATCAATAAAAATGCAGAAGAAGTTACCTGTAGCAGGTTAGATATTGTTATGCAAATATATATCCAGATATAAAAGAGGACAATTTATTATGGTAATTCCTTTTTTTTTTGGAGCATTTTCCAACAATTTGATATTATACTTCAGCACCAGTTATGCCGCCAAAACCACCCCAAAAAATCTCTTCTAAAAAAAACCAAGACCAGTCATCACTTCAGTCGTCCAGGTCTCGATCACCTTCACCTTCTACTAGAGATGAAATGGAAACCAGACGTAGCAGGTCTATTACACCAAGCAAGTCCTGGGCTAGTTCAAACAGTCGGGAGAGCTCGATGAATAGGTCGATGTCACCAAGAAGTCCCATTCGCTCAACACAAAGGTCCAGAATTTCAACATCCAGAAGTCCAATTCGCTCAACACAAAGGTCCAGAATTTCAACATCCAGAAGTCCAATTCGCTCAACACAAAGGCCCAGAATTTCAACACCCAGAAGTCCAATTCGCTCAACACAAAGACCCAGAATTTCAACATCCAGAAGTCCAATTCGCTCAACACAAAGGCCCAGAATTTCAACATCCAGAAGTCCAATTCGCTCAACACAAAGGTCCAGAATTTCAACATCCAGAAGTCCAATTCGCTCAACACAAAGGCCCAGAATTTCAACATCCAGAAGTCCAATTCGCTCAACACAAAGGCCCAGAATTTCAACATCCAGAAGTCCAATTCGCTCAACACAAAGGCCCAGAATTTCAACATCCAGAAGTCCAATTCGCTCAACACAAAGGCCCAGAATTTCAACATCCAGAAGTCCAATTCGCTCAACACAAAGGCCCAGAATTTCAACACCCAGAAGTCCAATTCGCTCAACACAAAGGCCAAGAATTTCAACATCCAGAAGTCCAATTCGCTCAACACAAAGGTCACGAATCTCAAGGTCCAGGAGTCCTGTTCACTCTTTGAACAGCTCAAGATTTTCAAGATCAAAAAGCAGAGACAGGCATCACAATAGGTCAAGGCACTCTATGTCACAAAGCAGTGAAAGGTCAACCCTGAGAAGAGAAAGCCCAAAAAGACTTAACAAAGGATCTGAACATTCCAGGAGCTATGATAGGCCTTGTAGCAGGTTAAGTGTAGAGAGCACCCCAACACTTCCATCTCTTTCTAAGCGAAAGCAGCATCAGTCCTCAACAGACTCCTTTCCCATGACCGAAGAAAGTGAGTACAGTTAGATGTGTTACAAATTTTCAATTCAAGGGACCTTTTATGAGACTAGAATTTTTGCTTATGATGCCTTGGGTGTTAAATGTTTAATACTTAGTTATATTCTGTTTCACAGGATTTCAGAGAAGAGTCCTCTACCTTCTTGTTGAAATAAGAGACCTTCTTAAGAGTCCAGTAACAACAGCTTCAAATACAGAAGACGTTGATCTTGTTACCATAGACTCAGAAGAAGGATTTGAAGCCTTAGACAGAAGACTTGAAAACAGGGACTTTAAAGCCAGCTTTGTAAGTAATTGAAAATAAATGTAAATTGTCATGTTTCGTGTAGAATTATGTTGTATTTTTATATACATACTATACATAATGGGCCTGCCTTATGTGCCAGCGGGCAAGAAGAGGTTAGGTGAGGTGAGGTGAATATACATAAACTCTAAATTCTTGATCAAATGAGGGGAATTATTCTTCAAGTTAAATCACAAGAAGTAACCCTCAAAGATTTTCTCTAACAGTCAGGAATTATTACAAAAAAAATTAAACCTTTGGTGCTGGACTCAGGTTTTTTATTCTCTTCATAAGCAAAATGACTGAAATGCAGAATTAAAATTAGAAATTGTGTATAGAATGAATATAATGTTCTCCTTTATTATACATTTGAGCATTGAATCATTATTTTATGAAAGATATTGTATCATAACAATAGCGGTGTGTGCATACAAATTTTCATAAATAACTAATGCGCATTATAAAATTTGTATGCACACACCGCTGCAGTTATGAGACTATATCTTTCAAAAAATAATGATTTAAAGCTTATATTTACATTTTTCTAACTTCTTGCTTTGTCTGCAAATGTGATTTATATGTCAAAATTTCTATTTTATTCTAAGGATAAATTCAAATTAATGGAATAGCCATTGTAACAGCCACAAGCGTGAACTTTGATTCTCGCTTGTGACGTTGCATTTTACAGCGTTCAAAGTTTGTTATGTCACGGTTAAACTCGTCATTTTAACCTTTGAGTTCCGTTTGTGTGTTACGGTCTTATTACTTCAGTATCTTTTCACACACTTTACAAGCAAAAAATATTTGGAATGTAAATTTATATATTGCAGTAACACTACAAAGTATGAATGAAAATGAACAATTGCATTTCAGAAATTCTTGCTTCAAAAGATTGGAGGTACAGATGGTACTGACCACATGAAGAAAGCAATGTTAAGGTAAATAAAGAATGATGTTACTGAATAATTAAAGATCATTTATTGAAAAAATCAATGTATGACATTGTATTCAGAGTGATATGAAATACTAAGTATTTGAAGTATGACATATTTCAATTTATTTTCAGAACTATGACAAACTCGTACATGGCTGGTCTAAACATGAAGGGAAAACGGGGAAAGAAAGCTTTTGGTTCCTCCCAACTCTACCTCCTTATAAAAGGTAAAATGTTTTCTGATTTTTACTACTGTCAAATTTCTCATTTGTAGTACATGTAGATTAAAACAATTAAAACATAATTTGATTAGTTGGTGCAGACGCAGAGTACTGTAGATTCCTCATTTTTCATGATTACTTCATTTTGCGATTCAATTATTTAATGCATCAAATTGCTAGAACATATAATTTTTATCATATATATTCATTAAATTTACACCTGCCAAAAATTAATAGGGAGATCATAAAATCCGCGAGATGTGCTTTTGGCAATTTTACATGGATATTAATTCCTTGTGTTTAATTAGGAATCTACAGTATACATCTATTTAAAAATGGTGTGTTATCTTTATGGCAATCTTATTGAAATTAGATCCCGTGATCTGCAAGGAAAAAGCCACTGGAGCAGATCAAAGGATCCAATTTTGGTTGAATTGTCTTTATGTAAAGAAAAAAATATATACAGAGGAACATATATTATAAAGCACCTTTATGTCTGTTTCAGAAACTGTATTGACATCTCATACACAGTATACAGAATCAAAATTCAATGAAGATTTGGCTAAATTCCTAAAATATGCCCCGGAGCGTGTGGGAGGAGGTGGAAGAAGGAGAAGAGATTGACTGTTTTTCACGTTCACTTGACCAGAACTAATGATTTTACTCTTTTTCATCTTCTTAAACTAATGTTTTTGTGAAAAGCTGGCTACAGATGTGAGCTAGGTTATCCATCAGTGATTTTAAGCGATACTTTCAATTTATTTAACTGTTTCTCTCTTGAATAAATTGATTAATGATATTTGTTCTGGTGTCATGTTGTTCATAAAATAATTTGAGGCAAAATGATTCACTGCAATTAGCGAAAAAAAATCAGTGTTCAAGGTCAAACAGTTGTAGCATTTCAACCAAATATCAACTAAATTTAAACGTTGTAACAACGTCAGAAGACGTTAAATCAACGTTGAAACAACGTCAGATATCAACGTTGAATCAACGTCAAAATTTCAACGTCCATTCAACTTTCATATTCAACCAAAATTCAACGTCATTTCAACGTTGAGGCATGACGTTGTTTCAACGTTGAATCAACGTTAGAATGCCTGCTGGGAAACCAACCATTAATTTATGTCTGACGATGTTTCCGATTTGGAGTAATATCGGTCATTAATATTCATTTTCACTCAAATGTTTAATCAAATAAATACAAGATGGACAAACTTTTATAACATAAAATTTAAACAGTTCTTGTATTTACGACTATGTAAACTCAAACACGTTCATATTCATCTAAGTGTGCGTCGCGGTGTGCGAATCTTGTGTATTAGATAACCGCTTAATTACCGCTAGGTAGTGCAGCCGTGGCTGATCTCCTCGGCCGTGGACGAAGGATAAATTACGTAAAGGTACAACGCACAGACACGCACAGCTCGGAACCCAGGACGAATTGAAAAGTTTGCAGTAAAATGATGATATTCTATCAAATAAAAGTTCTTTATTTTAAACTTAAAACCCACAATTGATCTATGTCTGATATTGCTTTAGATTGAGAATGACATTGCTTTTATTAATTAACTGAACAATTTCTTAATTGACACCGTTTTTGCCAGGAGTGGGTAATTTGCGCGCCTGCTGCCTTCCTTGGATGTGGTAGCCGTTTCTCATGCTCCCTCTCCGGAATCGAACCCTGATACCGAAACGTTAAATTTAGTCGATAAATTTTTTGTGGAATCAAAACTAAAACAATTCTTGAGTTCGCGGCTAAATAAACTCGTATATGAGAGACGCAACTCTCGTGTATTAGATAACCGCTGACCGCTAGGTAGCCCAGCCGCGACCATGGTGACGGATTTTCTCGGCCACGGGCGAGGGAGAGTTTCGTTAACTTGGCCAAATTGCCGCGGTACTGGTCAACACGTATTACTTTTTCCCTCACATTATGCAATACCCGAACACAAAAACAGTTTTATGAGATCAATAAAGTCACAAACAACATTTTTTGCAGCGACGCCTATATCGAAAAATTTACCGTTTTAGAGTTATGAAGCAAAGACTTTTAAGGGCTCTAGACCCCTCATTTTAGGGGCTAGCCCCTTTTTTATGGTATCAAATGAAAGCTCTTAATATTCTGCACAACTTTTGTTCTATATGTGTCTAGAAAAAAATTACAACTAAAAAGTTATTGAGCAAAGATATAAGCAAAATTTAACATTTTTTGAAACATAAATTTCGATCTAATTTTTTAAGAAGTATACGTGGGTTAATCAGACATTTAAAACTAGGAGGACAACGTTCAAGATGTCTACATTAAAGATTTGTAAATTAAAACTACTTGCTACGAATCAACTCGGAGCCTTTGCAGGTACACGAGACCCACTAAAACAATATTCAAAGGGGAATAACTCAAAACCGGAAGTAGCGATTTCACAATTGTTTGTGCTGTAGTAAGCTATTGTCATTTTCAATAAACCCTGAAAATTTGAATAAAATCTAATGAAAAACAAGCGAGATATTACAGTTTAAAGAAACGTCTAGAAGAAAAAGAAGAAGAAAAATAATAATGAAGAATTTCCAACAGAATCAGTACAAGGTCTTCCGTTGGAAACGGAAGACCTTAATAAACATCATGCCTCTTATAATTAGACGTTTCACAAACTCTAGGCCCGTAAAACATGTTCTTGTCTCTTAACTTTGCTACACGTCTGATGAATATTAATGTGATCTGCCATTTGAAACGCCACTGCGCATGAGTGCGGGAAAACCTAGTATTGAAAACACGATGGAAGAACAGTTTGTTTACAAACTAATAACTAATCAGATGATACCCGAAGCATTATTATACCGTAAATTATCAATGTAGAACAATATAAATTGCTAATTATGTGTAATAAAGATGAAACATGATTTTAGCATCAACGACACGGTAAAATAAGTAGATATCCCCTCTCGAATTCCTTGAGGGATGCATGTACTGAAAGTGTTTATTTGTTCTTTATTCAAAAAATCCTCTAAATGAAAATCTACTTGTGGTTTATAACTTATCAATTAAAGACATGAAACACTTACGAACTTGACTAGCAAAACCCCTATAACTTCATGATAAAAACTTCAGTATAATTCGGCTTAAATTCCTATTCCTACATGGCCCCCGAGGACAATTTTCCCTTCGTGCCAGTCTGTCTCTTTTTCTTTCATTGCCAAATCTGTCAAACTTAACGGTATTCCTATCTTTCTTGTCGTCGCCATTGTTGTTGTGATAGACTGAGCGTGTATCACGTGACCGATTTAATGCGGGGTTCATTCAAATGCTGTATTTATTGTGGACTCCACCAACAATAATTATAAAAATTATTTATTAAATTCTATATCTTTTTAACCCGATTGATATAAACTGCGAAATGTATTGTGAAGATCCAACTTCATATAACATATTTAAATAAAACAGTCAATCAAATATTTCTTAGCATGAAAAAATACGCCACATATACCTTTAATATCAATCCACGAAACAATATTTTGGTCATTCTGAAAAAGTGCTACATTTTAAGACAATTTTTCATTAAAAAAAATGTTAAACAAATTTTCAATCGTTTCTGAGAATTTTGCCCCTTTTCATCCCTTGTTTATTAGAGCCCCCCCCCCCCCCCCCCCCCTCCTTTCCTAAAATTAAAAAAAACAAAACTTTTTTTCTATTTGTTCTTCAATTCATAACAAAATGTTCCTTACTCTTGCAAAAATTGAAACAAGAAGATTTAGGGACCAGCTCATCATCAAGATTCCTTTTCGAAAAACAATTATGCTGTTTAGAATTAAAATGGTAATCTAAGTGTTCAATTTCCATATACAGTGTATAAATATATATACATGTTGAATATTTTTTATTATTCACAATATAAACGAATATTAATTGTATATCTTTCGTGAGCGAATTTTTCGCAGGTATTGAATGCAAAAAATTATCTATATTAAAGAAAGATTTACCTTGCGCATGTGCAGTGCGGCGTTGTCATGAATATAGATCTTAAACTTCACGAAACGCAAATACTCCTTAAGTTTTAACGTAAGACTGGAACTCAACTTAAGTCTTAAACAGTGTCGGTCATTTTGGTAACTTAAGTTAATGGGTTTCGGTATGTTATGTCTGTTGAGAGTCTGGATTTATTTTATCCGCTCATGAATGCTTTCACAACATGTTTTAAAGTTCTGAGAGTAATACGTATCTACTGACAAATATACTTTTAATGTTGCAAAAACAAAAACAAAACAAATGATAAAGTATCACAAAGTGAATAATGTTCATTGTAAGTATACAATCTTCTACACTTTTTTCTCGAATGTGTGTTACTCTTCAATCCTTAAATCTATGCTTAATGATTAAATAATAACGAATGAGTACATGAATGCAATCTTGTAACGATATGATGTTATTGAATGTTATTCAATTATTCGAAAAGGCTTTTGATGGCCGTGTTTGTATAATAGCAGAGATTGATACGTTACCTACAAAGGGTACACATGAAAATATGAGCGCATTATAGCCGCTGTGTTTATTTCCCTAGCAGTGTAACAGAAGAAAGGACTTTTAGATAAAGGTACGATTTGAAAGGTGGATTGCCTTAAAACGAAGGCTTGCCACATAAATGATTGTAAGACGAGTCGTATTTAATAATACACCATTGGTTGTTGGTTATTTTTTGATGAGATTAGAAGGAGAAAGGAGAAAAATGGGGGTTGGTTGACCTACATTTGGGGACAGGTGCCCGACACGAGACCTGAGCGTAGCAACAAATCAAGACTAATGATTATTTTAGACTGACGATTACCCAACCAAGAAACAGCGTAGCAACAAATCAAGACTAATGATTATTTTTAGACTGATGATTACCCGACCAAGCAACAGGAACTCCCGAATCACAATTGGGTATTGAATGGAGGAATGCGTCAGTCACCTTTATAAAGGGTTAAGGAGAAGGAGACTTGGTTGAACACGTGTTCAAGGACGGGTGTCATTTCTTTCGTTATAAATATAAACGGTGATCAGGCAAAACTGACTGATGTTTCCATTTAAAAATTCTCCCAATCGTGATCATTTTAACAGAATATTTGTTTTTTTAAAAACAGTCATTTATACTGGTATACTTAAGAAACACCAAAATCTATTTTTCTCTCGACGTTTAGCTATCTTCATTTTAAAAACGATTTTTACTACACTCAGGTATTCATTCTACCCAGTGTTTAACAATAGGGTCAATCTCCTACTCTACCCTTTTATCAAACACGTGTTCAACCAAGTCTCCTTCTCCTTAACCCTTTATAAAGGTGACTGACGCATTCCTCCATTCAATACCCAATTGTGATTCGGGAGTTCCTGTTGCTTGGTCGGGTAATCGTCAGTCTAAAAATAATCATTAGTCTTGATTTGTTGCTACGCTGTTTCTTGGTTGGGTAATCGTTGGTCTAAAATAATCATTAGTCTTGATTTGTTGCTACGCTCAGGTCTCGTGTCGGGCACCTGTCCCCAAATGTAGGTCAACCAACCCCCATTTTTCTCCTTTTATTCCCCCCAGACAATAGACCCCATTGTTTTTGGGCCCCCTACGGACGTATATACTACTCTGACCGTAATGTTAAATTGTACAATTTGTCATGTGAATTTTTGTGATCAGCTTCGGCCGACCACTATTGTGTCCATATGAGGCATCCGGCAAATGCTTCCACGTGCGCACACATTCCGCTTACATAAGTAGTTCTTATAAAACACTTGAAGTTTGCTTTAGTATTTATATAACATTTTACTCAGTTTTATTTCAATTCATTTACCTTACGAGATGCAAACATACATAAAATACAGTTCGACCTGTTAATTCAAGAATGCACATTTTGGTCTCACGCGTAAGAATTTCGATTGAAAGATTCATTCAGTAATGCAAGTGACCTCGATGAACTGACCTCAATCATAAGAAGATGCTCCATAAACTGACCTCGATCTATTGGTGTTGCATAATAGTAGCTAGGAAGACGGCTTGATTTATAAACAAGGTTACGTTATAATGCGACCTCAATCACAGGGGCTCGTCACGAAGTTTTTCAACCTTTTATATATACATGTAGCACCTCTATACTATAAAATACACGTGTATTTTATAGTATAGAGGTGGTATATATAAAAGGTTGAAAAACTTCGTGACGAACCCCTGTGCCTCAATAGCAAGTTATGATGGCATTCAATGTTTTTCAGTCGCATTAAATTATTTAATACAACTCTTTCTTTGTATACGAGTTAATTAATGCTCTTTGAAGAGCCCTAGATATTCAGTTTTCTGAAGATACATTAAAATTTAATACTTACGTTAAAAATATAAAACTAGACAAGGAGTTTACGAACGATTTTCCCCAAATTTATCTCGAAATTAAATTTTTTGACGGTTTATAATGATGAACTTATGGTGTACAGATTCAAAATATTCTATATTTTGTAAAAATACACATCTTCGCTAGCCAAGGGTTTTCGGTCCTCTTTGCTGATGAAAAATACAGTACTTTATTTAATTATTTTACACAAAACTGTTCATGTTGATTGCTTCTAGCTATCAATATATCATTATTGCCGATCATTCCTTTAAAAGAAATACTTGTTTTAATTTCATATGAAATTTAGAAAATAGAGAGTTTTGATAGGTGGTATCAATTCTCGATTAGAAACTTTCTCACCATGTTTTATGCACATTCTTTATATTTGCACTTGCCGTTTACATGTTAAAATGACATATCTAGACAATCGATATAAAGGTTTCATTAGATTATTTTTATTCAATAATTTGATTTACGTTTCATATTTTTTAGTAAATAAGGCAATGAATAATGCAGAAAATATACATACATGATGCATATGTAGTACAAAGGTATATTTGTATAAGAAATGTCTAGCATTTCAAGCATTTCACCCCCCCCCCCCCCCCCCCCCCACACTTCCAGGCAAAATATGTGGGAGCGGGATATTTTGAAATTTAAAACTTACCAAGTGAATAATTGACCTTTATATTTTCCTCTTTTTTTATTTCATTTTTGGTGAATAAAAGGTGTTAGCTTAGGTAGTCTAACTTACATGTAAGTAAATCACAAAAGTATTTTCAGTATTGTTAAAATGTAAATACCAAAATATGATGAAAGCTCCAACTATGTTTTAGAGTCGTCGAATATTCCTAATCTTTTTAAATATTAGATAATTTATTTGTCATACAACCGATGCAAAACATTGACTCCAGATTAAATAGATTTTATTTCGTAGGTTACATACACATCCTCTTTATTAGCTTCAAATTAATATGAAGACTCGTTCAATATACTTAATACGCATGTAAGTGTACTTGGGTAGTTTATGTTGAGTCCACCATACGTCTGACACACACATTTACAAATAAACGTGCATGCACTTATGGTTTGTATGTACCCTTTCACTTAAATAATTCAGAAAAAAAACTAACTTTGGAAACAAATTGTGTAAAAAAAAATTAGACTTGAAATTCATCAATTATTTCCAAGGTCATTTTTGCTCCACATTTTACATCGATACAAATCTTAATATGAAAGTAATAAATTTATTTATCCGAGCCTCTTTTTTGGCATGAAATATTAAAATTTCGCTATTTTTAGTATCTGTTGTATGGTTGTTTGATGCTTGCTTAATATTGTCAAATCCATGGTTAAAAAGCTCATTACTGCATTAATTCGCTATATTTTCTATTATTAAACAAATTCACTGATTTTCTTTCAATGATATAGCAAGAGGAAACCAGAAAATGTAATAAAAATAGTTATACTCAGGCATAATTAACACATGATCAAAGTAGAAATTCCAAGGGTGTTCGAAACATGGTTAATTTCTCGGAGATATCGATAACATCATAACAAAATAGTTTTGTTGACTTAATAATTTTGAATGAACATATCCTATATGCTTCATCAAATATATCTTTCAAATAAAACATTTTAGCAAGTTTTGCTGTGTGATTTTGTCAGTAAACAGGATTAATACGCCTGAATACTTTACGGTTCTCTCTCTCTTTCTCTCTTAATTTACAAGTTTCTATCTTTTTATCTATCTAAAGAATATCGATATATCTACATATCTATATATGTATCTATTTATCTTCTTTTTTACTGTTTATTATCTGTCTGCGCATGTGCATAAGCTCGTTGTCAGGGACGTAGGTCTGGCCTTAACTTAGTATGATACTAGTGTTTACGGCCAGGCGTACGACTCTTAGTGAAAAGCAGTTAACGCCGGACTAAATTTTGGCGTACGCCCTAAGGCCTAACTTAAGTTTCGTCGTATCTTACGCCTTTTAGTGAAACGGGCCCCTGCTCTACAATTTACGCGACGGCTGATATTTCAATCCCATGATTTGAAGGAATAGATCCATGAGGATGAGGTCAAATATATTTTGTGACATAAATTTGTTTTATAACATCTACATACATCATACTTTGAATCAAATGTTTAGGAAGAAGTCTATCACATTAACACACAAACACTTGACAAATAATGTTTACATTTTGAATGTTGAATGAAAAATGCAGGTTTAGGCCTAAATTGAATGTGAAAAAACGCAAGCAACTGTTCATTTATGTTCAAAACGAATGAACAGACAGAGCAAATCAGATTTAAAGAACTTTTACCAGTATATTGAACTAATGTAAACAAAAACATGAGGCTAGCCTTGTTTGCATAAAAAAGAAGTGGTATCTTACGTATAACTCTAGAGCTGACTCTCAAATTTAAGTCGATCACTAGACAACAGTAAGATGGTGACCATCTCAAAGGGCCCCGCTTAAATAATGGACAATAGGATGAAAAGCATTTCAGAGAATTTTTCTTTGACCTTGTCCTTTAACTTTGAAATGTTCCAGCTGGCATAAAACTTTTAAATCAATCATACTACCCATTACATACAGTCATTTTCATTCAACCTGAGCAAGATATGGGATATAATCTACTGTCTAAAACTGATTATAAAGAGATCCGCTATGACTGTTACATTGAGTAGGTTTAACTTATAAATTCACTGAACACCATTAACCCAAAAGCTCTGTTAATATGAGGCAGGAGCCAAATAAAGCCAAGAGGAGAGTAAATATATATACTCCAAAACTTTATTTTGCCTGATCAAAGACGACCTTGACACTTGACCTACAAACATCATTCAAGGCCATGGCTTTTTCACATAATTCTGCTATGGCCTTCACATATTGACACTATAACGTGGTTCAAGGTCACTGCACACCCTTTACTCAGATCTGCATGTGTGAAGTATGAGCCAAATAGGGTTAAGTGAAGGACACTGCAAACCTTTTGGTTTTAGCCATAGGCATTCTGTGAGTGAAGTAAGAGCCAAACTGGTCTAAGGGGAGGGAAGATATGCTCCGGACAAGGATTTTTCACATAATTTTGCAATGACCTTCAGCTTCGATCTAGAAACAGAGCCAGATTGTGCCAAGGAGAGAGAAAATATGCTCCGCACAAGAGATATCGGAATGACAGACGTATGGGTGGACGGAAGACGGACTGATCGCTATAGGGTGCCCGCAGAGCGGGGCTCTAATTAATAATGCATTACTTCAGGGTTGTAAATAACCAAAAAAAAAATACAATTTGACCAAACACGAGACGTGATATTGCATGGTTCGATTTTTTGGCCACTATATACGTATCAAATTTTTTTCAAAGCATTTGTGTGTATGTATACATATATTTTTTAATGGGAACACTAAAAAAACAAACTGACGCATCATTGGCATGTTTTAAAAAAAGGAACGTGCACAATATTTGATATAAATTCGTATTAAGCAGCTTTAAATAATTTGAAAAGTACACACAACTTTGTCTATATGTTTGTCATTTTTTTATCATTCAAAAGGTTTCTGGTCGTTCTTTTGACACTTGTGTCATTTTCTTTTCTGTTAGGTTTCAATTAAAGCCGACCATGAGTTTTATGATTTATCCATTTGGTCAATTATAATCAGCAATTATATTGAAGAGGAAAATCAATTTAAAATACATAGTATATGTTTTAATATTCAACCTCCAGATCCTAAAATCGACTGGGTAACGGTCATTTTGACTCGTTACAATCTATACTACTATATTAAAACAATAGACTTGAATATTTGGTCTATAATACCGATAAATCGGAAGAGTACTGTCTTTTGTTTCATATATTTTAAACATCATTGGTACTTAAATATTTGTTCTTATTTTTTTCTCAATCAACCTTCACGAAAATCCCTTTTAAAATTCCGGAAATCATCTGGATATTTTTGATTATACAATTTTGTGCATGGGCATTACATTTACGCTAGATCACGGGAGTTTCTTTAACTAATATTTCCACAATATCACATTTGCATGGCTAAACTCAGAAACGAGAATACAAATATGTGTAAATTTTCAGTAGAAATTACCTACATGTATATACATATTCTGTTCATCAAAGGAAATACGGGAGATAACTCTAACAGTGCATTTATTATGTAAAGTCTCGGGAGTTCCGATTTTTAACATGGTGTGTTTATTAGAAGCGAGTAAAAAACGTTATTAAAAAATGTTGAATTCTACCATTATATGAATTAAATTTTTAGATGAAAGGTATTTACAGCCTCAAAATGGTTGGTTATGAATAATTTGACTGTTATTTTCAATGCAACTTCATTAATTTCTCAAAAAATCGTTTCGGAGCGATTCTGCAATTTTCTGCTGGCTATGGGAGGCATTTTAACTGTGGTGAAGCCTGTCCCTAAACACAATTAGACTAAACTAAGCAGAGTATAGTGAAATTAATAGCAGAATTGTAGGCTTAAAGCTTGGTTATGTAAATGTCAACAATACGATGTGTCGATGTTTCGTAAATGTGCGATATCATTTGCAATGTCAACCCGTGCACGCATGGGTCAAAGTCAAGCATAAGATTAATAGGAAACGCCTTTACCGCACCTTGATACAGAAAATCACACAAGCGCTTAATTGCACAGCAATACGTAAGTTAGTTTACATTAAGAAAAAAATCCAACCAAATTATTACCTTTTAAATTTTACGCAAGAAAAATGGAAATAAATAATTATTAACAAATCTTAACTGTCTTTTTGATGTTTAATTTTATCCTTATCTTCAACATTTTTTTGTTTTTAGTTCTATCATTAAAAAGTAAAACCATTGTATTGCATTGTTCGGCACCATACCTCATGGTAATCTGCCCGACATTTCTAACATAGACACATATTTACGAACCATACCTAATATAAAACACAATCTCGATAACACCATTTTGTCTAAGATATATGTAACCTTGAAAAAATAAAATACATTTAAATAAATTATGTCGCTTCATTCCTCTTGAGCACAAAGAGTCCGTAAATTATCCTAAATACTTCACAAATTATATTACATCTGCTAAATCACTTAACATTTCTAGCAACAATTATAAGCAAACACTGCAAATAAACATTGTGCACAACTGTACCTTTGCATGCAAGTGATAAAATTATATACTCCGACGCTGACAGTTCCTTCCTAGCAGGAATATACTCCCTTTTTTCTGTTTAAATAGCATACCTGAGGAATGATCACGTGGTTTATCACATTAATTTTAAAGTATCTATTTAAAACTCAGATCAAATTTGTTAAGTGCCTTTTCCTGGGCACTGAGTTTTTTTTCTTGCGTCGACCGTCGTGTGTTGTGAATAGATCGTCTTCAGAATTTTTGCTGAGTTATTTAAAGCTGAACACCACTCATTTGAGGGCAACGTAACTCAGTTGTATAAATCCTTCAATTTTATTACAACCTATTGCACATTGAAACTCATGACCGATGTGTAGCATTTTTTTCCTGTTCATATTTTTTAATTTTTTAAAAAGAACTTTATCTATTTATTTTCTCATAGGCATTTTCTGTTTGTAAATAATACGAGGGTTGTCCAAAAAGTTCGTGGACACATGTAATTTCATTCTAAATTACGACGCTATATTTAAAAAAAGTATTAAACTATTTTAATATAGACTATAATAATGCATGTGTATAAAAATCAGAACAATGTACATTCTCATAATGTAGTTATCACTACAAAAACATTGCCTGTATAGGCCGCACGGCCCAGTCTGACGGTTACACGACGTTTTTATAACGTCGTACGTAGCGCGTTGGTTTCTGTTACTTTTCAACGTAGTCACCTTTGCACTGCAAACACTTCTCACACCTTCTTAGCCATGAATCGAACACATCCGAATACCATTTACTGTCGATTTTAGATACAATGGTTCGAGTAGCATATTTAAGTTCATCAGAATCCTCAAATCTTACTCCTCTTAGCTGTGATTTGATGAAAGGAAAAATTGCAAAATCCATCGGAGCAAGATCCGGACTGTATGGCGGGTGTTCAAGAAGATCGAATCCTAGGAGTTCGATTTCCAGACACGTGGAAGCTGCAGTATGTACGAGTAACGTTTGGATTTCTCGGGTTTACCATTGAATGTGAAAATTATTAAATAAGAATCCAGAGAAAATAAACAACCGTTTCCTAAGAGATTTGATTTTAGAAGCTGTGGAAATCGTTCTTACGAACCATACTTTCACATTCAATGTGGAATTCAGGAGATAACAACCTGAAAACTTTTAAAGAAATATTAAATGAACTTAATCCAGACATTAAATTTACAGCGGAAGAAAGCCTTGATCATATTTCGTACTTGGATATTCTGCTGACTAAACAGGACGAAGTCATCATGACCGATATATTTCACAAACCGACTGATACACATCAGTATTTACATTTTAACTCGTGTCATCCACGGCATACAAAAAGAGCTATACCTTATAATTTAGCAAGAAAGATATGTACCATAGTCAACAGTGAGACTTTAAAAATACAGAGATTACATCAACTGAAGAAGTTCCTGATGAAACGAAATTATCCAGAAAAAATTATCGATGACGCCATTGAGAAATGTAAAAAAAATAGATAGAAAAGATTTACTTAATCCCATTGAACGGAACAAAACCCAATGCATAATCCCATTAGTAACAACATATAACCCGAGAAATCCAAACGTTACTCGTACAGTCAAACATCTTAACGAAGTCTTGAAGACGGATGAAACCTTTTCTAAAATATTTGAAAAACAGAAGTTTATTAACAGTAAAAGACAACCAAAGAATCTAAGAAGATTTCTCACCAAGTCCAATTTCACAGAAAAAACAGATTACAAAGTAACCAAATGCCAAGATCCGCGGTGTGGTACCTGCCCGTAAATCAAAACAGGACAAAAAATTTACTTTAGTGGAAAAGAGTTCACTATCAACAATAACATGTCATGCCAAACCAGAAATTTAATTTATGTTTTCACATGTTCTGGTTGTGGAGAACTTTATATTGGTGAAACAGGAAATACATTACGGGAACGAATCCGGATACTGTAGATTCCTAATTCACCGCGAGGAATTAATATCCGCGTAAAATCGCGAGAAGCACCCTTCGCGGATTTTAAAACCTCGCTATTTTTTTTAAGAGTTTAAAACTATAATAAGGATGAAAATTCCGTGTTTGCGATTTAATATTCTCGCGATTTGATCCGAATCCGCCAGATCGCTGAATTAAGTACTTGCGTAATATAAGGAATTTACAGTACATAAACAACATATTAATTCACCGGAATATCGTAAATAAAACTCAGTGAACATCTGGACGTATGTAGAAAGAAATCTTTTACTGTTTTCCCTTTTTATAAAATGTGCGAGTGTAATACTTCTGAAAGACGAGAAAAAGAAAAACATTTTATAAGAATATATAAACCTAAATTGAACAGTTTATTATAACATCCGTGTACCATTTTAATGTTTGTGTTAAATTACATTGTTATGTGTTATGCTTAAAAATACGCCAAAATTGTGACGTCAACACCAGAGACTTTGCTAACGTTATTATGACGTCACAATAACGGCGTTACCTTAGTTAGTTGTAAAACATCTGAAGATGAAAATGAAAGCGCTGATGTTTAACTCGGACTTTGTGTTTTTATTCATTTAAGTTTTCTCTCTCTCTCTATATATATATATATATATAGGCGACATTTCAATATTTCAATATTACTATAAGGATTGGTTGGACAAGATCTTGATTTTTAAAAGGTACATTACTGTAAATTCGATTTTTATTTATTTGATAATTAATTTTTAAAAACTAATATGTTTGCATACATCAAAGGAAAAAGTTAGGATAAATTTATTTTTCAATTTTGCCAATTCGAAAAGCTTAGTTTAAAATTACTGAAAAATGGAATATGTTGGAGGTGAAGGTGGATGCGTTTCGTAGGCGAAATATACCTTAAGATTACTTTTCTAATAGTTAGTGTGCTCAGATTTTTTCAGCTATCAAAATAATGAAACGAAACTTTGGTGATTCATTCAAGGCCATACACATCCTTGTCGGATTAAAAAAATCTTTTCAATTGAAATTGTCTACGAATTTTTATTTAGAACGAACAAATATGAGTCACCACCACGATTTTTTTGGTCTTATTAAATGGGGTTTAGGAGTCCCAATGCTTTGTAAAAAATGTTTGTTGAGGGTGATTTTCCAAATGATATAAATTGTTGAAATTTTGGGACCATTAAACTATTATATGCATCATGACCTACAGAAAATGTCTTTATCACCTTCAATTAATATCAACTCGATTAGGTTGGGGTTTTTTTCTTTATCGTATTACCAAAAATATTGAATAAATATATTTGCAAGTTTATCTTACTAGTTGTAAGTAAAGAGGACTCAATAAATAGAAATGAACAATATCCATGAAAAGGATTTGATTTTTAGATGATAATTATTTACATGAACGATTATATTCACATTTACTCAAACTGCTGTTTAAATTCGTGCTGTCTTTTATGGTATCAAAGCAATTGCCTGTTTCTCCCACTTGAAATTCTAACTTTGACTAGATTACATAGTAAACAACAAGGCGTAATTGTGTATTTTTACGTAAAATTGCGTCTTTTCAGTATCGCTTTAAGTGGCAACAGTACTTCATCAAAATTAATTAGAATTCATCGCGGTAATATCTGGCCACGGCTCGTTTTCCAACTTGGGCATTTCTGTGCACTTTTAAATTATTTAATAAATGCCAAAAAGAAAAAAAGCACAATTTCCATTGTGAAAAGTTTGATAATAACAAATGTATATCTTCAACACAAAATTGAATATCAGATCAGTTTTATTTTCTTGATGTAATTTTAATGATGTGATTTTAATTTTATTGAATATGAATTAAAATGAAATGTCGATGATGACGTTCCTAATCTCTCAAAATAATTGCACTTGATAGAGCATAGTGACCTTTCTTTACAGATCATTCGAAGTGGACAAAAAGGATTCTAATGCTAATTCCCAACAGTGGGAACTTGGAGTACAGAACATGTCATTCAAAATGTAAACAACGTCGTGATTTTAATAATCATGGAATGATTTACGATACTCTTTAATTCCCTTTTTCAACTAAACATAACTTTGTCTTTTTGGTCAAATTGAATTATATTTGTACAGTAGAGCCTCAGATATCCGGATGCAGATATCCGGACGCTTCACTTTCCGGTCGATTTTTATTGGGAACGGAATTTTTACACAATAATTTGTCTCGTTTATCCGGAGTTCCGGATCCGGACGGTCAAATTTTACCACATAATACAGTTTTCCTTTAAATTTTACCTCATTTAACCGGACGGTCACATTTAAGTGTTCGGGGGCACAAAAGTTTTTTATGCGCAAGTGCAAATTGGTGTAAAAACATCTGACACTGGTTGTTGGTTTTAAACAATGCCTTCGTCCGGTAATCGGGGTCACCTGTGTAATGCTATGTACTCGCCCGAAGATATTACGATAACCATGGATGCGACATGTTTAATTGTCGCCATTTAACTTATGAACCGTTATTGTTTGATTAAAATGTCATGAAAATTGTTTAATTTGTGTTTAAAAAAGTCATCTATTGATTGAATTAAAATTCTATTAATCGTAGTGTGATTAGATCGTTCGTACGCCTATTCATTTTGAAACGTATTTGATAATTTGAGTTCTGTTTACGAAAGTTATTAAGACCGCTTGGGATGTTCAGGGTATCGACATTAATTTTATAGCGTGTGTTCAATTAACAGTGTAATAATAATTTATGCCAAACATGGCGTGGATGAGTGTTCACGCTACTTGTAAATATCGCTTGGGTGCAATTAACTCAATAGAAAGATGGATACGTAAAATTAGCTTGGGTAAGTTCTGTCAATGAAAAAATAGCTTGGACAATTATCAATAGGGAATATATACAGATTTTCACCCATTTTTAATTATCAAATGCTGAGCAGCTTCAAACATGTCAACACCACCGGCCAAGAGAGCGAGAGTGCGATCACCGCTAGCTTGAAGAAAAAGATTTGTCAGCGTAAAGTGGAACACCGAATTTCTTCTCTTCGCTTTGTTATGCGAATGTAATTAAATTATCGGTTTAATACAGTGATTGTTATGTACATGTACATGGTCATGTGTTGCCTTGTAGAATGTAGTGCTTGGTTTCCTGTGGAAAAAAACATACCTTCAATAATGTTTTTAACAATATTTTGTTTTGTTAATTTGAAAAAAACTACAAAACTTTTTTTGTAGTGCTTATGGCTATCAAAATAAAATATTTAATTGTATAATTAATATATGAGTTATGTTTCCATAAATATTAAAGGTGAATATAACAATTCAGATATCCGGACGCTTCACCTATCCGGACGATTTGGCCTGGGGACAAAAGTGTCCGGATAAGTGAGGCTCCACTATATATGTAAATATCATGCATGAAAAATAGACAAAATGAAGTTGGATATACAATTTGAGAGGAAACAATTGAACAAATATTCACATATATACGTGTTTCATATACATGTTAGTTTAAAGCTGACATGAATTCATAAATACGCATTATTTCCCTTTTATCTCCGACTACCGCCATATTAGTTGTCGATTTCTATTGTTCTGCTCATCGCTACACATTTAAGGCCGAGAGCACTATTTTATGCTTCACCGCTTTTAGGTATTTCATTCACTCAAGCAGTGTACACTATACACCATTTAAGAAATACAAGCAATGAAAATACTCCACAAAGAATTCTACGTGAATTTGAAATGCATCTTTTAAAAACAGGCTACAATGAAAAGGAAATCAAAACAAGTATACAATGTGTACTTGCAAACTAAATATATCCTAATTCTAATCCCTCTCGTCGTGGTCAGAGTAATGGTTAAGTATTGGGCTGAAATACCTTCTCATAATATCTATATGCTTTTTTATATACCATATACAATATATATCTATATATGTATATATATATATATATATATATATATATATATATATATATATATATATATATATATATTTATATATATATATATATATATATATATATATATATATATATATATATATATAAATATATATATAAATATATATATATATATATATATATATATATATACATATATATATATATACTTTTTATTTTTTTTTTTCTTTTTTTTTCTTTTTGAAATTCCATCTCCTATAATATATCCAGTATCGTGTATACAAAATGTAATCAAATCCTCAGCCCTATCGCTGCGTCTCACACGAATGATTATTCACTGACCACTTCTCGTGGGATTTGACTTACGATATAAATATATCCTAATTCTAATCCCTCTCGTCGTGGTCAGAGTAATGGTTAAGTATTGGGCTGAAATTGTTACCCCTTTCAACAAACAAGCTCAAATTATAATTAAACCATTCATTCGTTACACCCTCTCCTATTCTTCCCAATACTCAAAACTAAACAAAACACAACATATTAACTTGTCATTATATTTAATTATCAACATAGCATTTGAAAAGCTGCATATACAAATTTATTACTACACAAAATTCATAAATTTGATGATTGATATCCACTCATAAAATACAAACATAGAATGAATATACTTTACAGCCCTTAATACATCATTATCATCATAAATCATCTTAACATATTAAATACTTGGAATACACAAAATTGCTCACAAAACATATAAACAATCAACTCTCAATCATTAAGGTTTTAAGCTCATATTCTCCCCAAAACTAAAATATCTTATCCTGATCTCTACAAAAATGGTTTTAAATTTGAATCATCTCCAAATTTTAAGAATTTTCTCTCAGCGTCTCCTTCCCGAGATGCAACCCCTGCCAGTGCTGTCCCTATGACTCCCCTATCAGCAATCTTTGAAATTCTAGAGTATCTTTCGAAAGTGGATTTTGTAGCCCAACCGATATGGTTCATAATAACTCCAGAAGATTGATCCAACCCTGACAAAGCTAAGGATATTGTACAACCTGATCTTAAACTATGTGGAGTTTCCCCTTGATCCACACCTAACACTGCAAGGTAGCGTTTCAATCTAGTATAAACTACTGACGAGGATAAAGGTGCATCCAAAATCTCCTTACCCGAACGGCTCAAAGGCCTGAACAAGTAACCAGAAGAAATGTCAATGCCTAATGACTTCACTCCTACAGCATATGTTTCTAAACCATGCACAGGACACACAGATGTATCATGAATTCTTAATATAGTAAACTGATTCACCTGACCGTTTGACAAAGTTTTTCCTACCATATGAGAAAAAAGCAAACCTTCATTATCTGGCAGACACTTCACCTCTTGAGCAATACATTGTCCTAAATCATTTGCTCGATCTCCTGCAAAAAACTGAATTTTGAAAAAAGCCTGATCCCTCAAGTAAATAAACCTCTTATCCACCCCCAGACTTCCTGACTGCAGATTTTCATCAATATAACAACAAATAGCTTTTAATTTTGACAAAAATAAAGGTTTTGCCTGTTTTGGAACAATGTGTGCTATTGACTGCTCTTTTTTGATTGCCTTCAAATATTTCTTGACCATAGGGGCACATGCAGGATTACCCCCATTCAAATTCCTATCCCAATCTTTTCCCAACCCTAAATCCTCAAATACTGTTTTCAACTGACCGATCAAAGACTGAACTGTTCCAAAAGCTAATCTCTTTGGACATGAACATTCACTAACATCAGACATCTTCCCTAAATATCCACAATGAATATCATGAACCTTTGTTTTCCCTTTCTTATCTTTAAATATCAAAAACATTTGCACATGCTACGGGGTAGTCTGCAAAATATCCACATAAAATTGTTCTCTGACGAACTTATTGAATTCTTTCCCTAAAGATGACAGTTTTTTAGCATAACTAGAATTATCTACCAAAGAATACAAATACTGGAGACGGTTTTCACTAAAATAATCAAAACTCTTCAAATTTCTTGTAAGTGAAGACCTTTCATCCTGTGTAACCTCCACCTACAACGAAAAAGATAACCTTCCTGCAATTAACTTCCACTTTAGACCTACCTTATCTAAAACAAAACCTTGTTTTGAAGGTAATTTTAGGACCCCTGTATCTCCCTTATTCCCAAGAACAATAAAAGACTCTACATATAACCAGAATAACGGCCACCATACTGGAGTGGGGACAATCTCAGGAACTACAACTGTGCACTTTCTAGCCCTCTGACTCTCTAAGAATTTCAACAACACAGATATTAAACAAAATGGAGGAAAACATATGGGTTGTCCTCTAAGGACACATCCTGTGAGAAGACATTAATCCCACTTGACAATGGAGATGGACCTTGTGTACAATGCCTTAACTTCTCACCTCTCTCAATCAGCATCACATTTGAATCCAGAGCCATCAAATCTACCGAATGAGGGCCATATGCTAACTGAATCTCAGACCATGATTTTTCAGATAACTGACAATCCTGAAATGAAAGAGACCTAGAAGGCCAATCTGCCGCATTATCTCCTGATGGAATGAAATGCAACTTCAAATCTACATTATTTTTCTCTGTGAAAACAAAAATGCTCTTCATAATATTGTTAAACCTGACATCCTTACCTCCCTGATTTTCCCAAACATGAACCAGAGCCTTATTATCTACATATGCATCAACCCTGTGATTCTCTACCTGCTTACCCAAAGACAACAAAGCATTCAATAAAGCATATCCCTCTTTAAGATGGATAGGTCTTTTATCATCTATGCCCCAGAAATCTCCAAACGACTCTTTCTGACTAAAAACTAAAGCTCCCCACTTATAACCTGACGAATCTGTTGCTAAACTAATCTGTAAATGCCTTTCACTTCTCCAAGAAACAAAACCATTCCAGTTGTCTAAAAATTTCCAAAATTCAATCTCCTCTCTTAAAGCCCCTACCACCTCTACTCTCCTGGAATTTCTTTCCGCCATCCCAATAGCCCTATGAACCTCCCTAGAATAAAGCCTGGAAGCAGGAACGACTAAAACAAACGAAATACATTTCCCTGCAAACCGTTGAAGGGTTTTTATGTCTACACTATCCTCACTCAAAATGAAATCTCTCAACTCAGCAAACCTATTTCTCTTCTCCTCAGGGAGCAAAAATGCTAATTTCTGAGAGTCAATCAATAGACCTAAATACTTCAGAATTTTTGTCGGAATCAGAACACATTTTTCAAGAGCCAAAAAATACCCTAATCTTACTAACAACTGGCACACAATATAAATGCTTCTAAGTACTAGAAGTTTTTGATTCGTAAACAAAGACTTTCCATGCCACTCTGAAATCATACGGTCATCAATGTACTGAAGGCAAGGTACACCCAATCGCCTACAATAAGCTGTAGCAAAATAGCCTAATTTCTGATATATGTATGCACTCAACTTAAAACCAAATGGAATTGTATTATACACAAAAAACCAACCGCCAAATTGAAAACCAAAATAAGATTTTGACCTTTCACTAACCCTCACATGGTCATACCCAGACTTGTCATCTACAGATGCCATAAAATGATTCCTACCAACTAATCTTGGAACTTCCTTCAATGTATCAAGCTGAAAAGGCTTATCCATTACCCATAAATTCAAAAATCTTTCGTCGTGACAAAGTCTAGGTTTTGTATGTTCTACTGTAAGTGGAAGTATCAGATGAGGTGGAACACAATCCCCAACCTTACCCCAAACCAAAATTGTACCACTTTTAATCTTCTCAATAATAGTAGAAGAAATAAACCCCCCGAAATGTCTACAACTAGACGAGTTTGGAAAATATGCTTCAGGTGGGGTTGCACAATCATAATTTTTTCCCTTGAAATTTCCCTTAAATTTCCTAAAATAATGTTCTACATTAGCCCCCTCTCTTAACCACTTTCTTGCTTCCTCATCCAAACCCATTCTCTCCCACTCATCCAAATGATTATGAATATTTCCTGCAACAAATTGTCTTGGATCTCTAAAATATATATCTTGTAAACCTACTTCTAAATCATTTTCAACAATTCTCTCTGCTAACAAAACATTCTCTGGAGGCAGAACAAACTCTCCTCTGAAATTCACCCAACACTTAGAAATATCCAAATCTCTTCGAGGGATATCTAAAGGAGAAAATTCTAAAGCTTCTTTCTCCCACTCTGGAATATGAGGATGAAAATGAAACCTCTTACATCTCATGGACTCACTCTAAAACATAACAGAAATATTACAGAGAAAAGTTTATTCTACCCCCAGCCGCGTGAAATAATTCACTGAAAGGTTAGTACCTTTGGCAAGAGGTAAATAAACAACAAAATTTGGAAAACAAAGTCTTCTCATACAAATTTCCATAACTTTCCAACATTATTAAACATCTTATTCCTTTTTTTATTTTTGGACATGCTGCAACAAAATGACCCTTTTTTTTACAAAAATAACATACCCTTGGGTTAGAATTTTGACCATTTCGAGCTCTGTTACCCCCTCTCCCCTGCCCAAAACCTATGTTACCTGGCATTGGCATCGGAGGAACAAACCCCAAAGGGAAATTATTATACATTGGAGCTAGATGAGGAAAAGATGGAACATTACTAACATTGGTTTCCTTAACCTTCTCTTTCTCATCTTCTTTATCATATTTTTTCCCTTAACCCATTCAGCAATGGCGGTAGAAATCTTTCTATCTTCACTAGACCCTATCAGTTTCAAACATAAGCCACACACATCCTCACTTTCTTCAAAACGCCTGCATGCCTGAAGAGCTTTATTAAAAAACTCTGCATCCTTATGCCCCTCACACTTTGCAACATCAACCAGCATCTCCAGTGATGCGATAAGAACATGCGACGGTGTCAACTTCGGTCGAGCTGCCAAAAGGCGTACCTGTCGGATTGCATCAGCCACCTTCTGTTCTCCTGACTTAGACTTCAACACCGATACGTTTTGCTCCAATCCTTTCAGTCTATCTTCAAGATTGGCCGCACCATCCCCGTTACCAGTACAAGGACCTACATAAACCACAAACCTCACTTCAATGCACTTTTATTCACAAAATCATCAGAATATAATTCAACATATAAACCTTACTTACCACTGCTACCAGCAGCAGATGGCGCTATCTCCGTCAAAACCTGACCCTTGGGTGCTCCCACATTATTTGCATGCACAATTGAAAGATGCATAATCTTCCTAACCAAATCCACTGACTCCTCCTGACTCAGGATGATCAACAAAGACTGGATTGTCTCCCCTGTAAGTCTGTTGAATTCTACTTTCAACTCTTCCAACGAATATTTTTCTAATGGATGACCCTTCTTCAACCGTACGAATGTATCTATCTGCATCCCAGGTTGATTAGACTTCAATTCCATAATCACCGGCAACAAGCTCTTCCCCAATAATGAATGCTTTGGCTTCAACACCAAGGTCATCTACAACATAATTACACAAATTATTCCCACAATAAAAGTTTCAATATAATTTTTTTTTTTTTTTTTTTTTTAACATGCACTTACTAAATAAAACACACACCTAGCACGTCAATAAAAGCTCTAATATGTATATCTCCATATAAAATAACAAAACCGCATACATAAACAGACATGTGCAGACCAAGTAAATGCGAACCCCATGCAGCCGGCTAAAACCGCGCATGAAAAACGTGCTACATAACACTGTACCTATAAGAATCGCTAGCCCCTTTTCAAACCTCTCTTAACACTATTAAACAAACACAAAGTTTGTAAAATTCACACACAAATAACAGAATAACACCCTGTATATCTACAAAAACTCTAATATGTATGTCCCAATATCAGTTAACAGAACTGACTACGTAAAATAGACACGTGCACGCCAAGTACATGCCAACACCCAGTTGGCTAAAACCGCGCATGAAAAACGTGCTACATAAAACTGTACCAATAAGATTCGATATCACGTTCTCAAACCTCTCATACTATTAAAAGCCAATATTAAACAAACACCAAGTTTGCAAAATGCTTACACACAGAATAATAAACGCACACCCAGTACGTCTACAAAATTCTAATTACCAAATACGTAAAACAGACATGTTATGTACACCAAGTACATGCCAACACCCAGTTGGCTAAACCAAACGTGCTTCAGTAAAACTGTGACATAAAATCGATAGCACGTTCTCAAATCTTTCATAAAAACTATTAAAAACAAACACTAAGTTTTTTTTGGTGTGTCTTTATGCATATTGTGTAGTAAAGACTGATAATCTCTCTCTCTCTCTCTCTCTCTCTCTCTCTCTCTCTCTCTCATACTTTTAATGTCGACAAAACATCATAGAGCGACTAAATTTTGTAAGCAGCAATAAACAAAAATATGTCTCTCTTGTAGAAAAAAGTTCAACAGTTGTTGCCTTGAATTTTGCAACAAGCGTTATATATTTAATCCCCATTTCTTCAACGCGCAACAAAGTAGTTCAAGGAAATTCATGCGCATTGCATGTGTCTGAAACGCATAGTCTTGTTTTTAAAACACTTTATTAATAAGAAAACTAAAAAAGATAGACAATTCTCTCAAAATTAAAAAAAAAGAAACAAAATTCCAACACTTTTGACAAAACGTGGCTCTTTTGGTAACTATTTGGTATAGCAGAAGCTTTTACTTTGACGCTGTTTGGTTTTTTGTTTACTTTTGAAATTGTGCTATTAATAGTAACATTGGCGATTTGCCTGCCTACCGCTAGGACTCTACTTTCAGCAGAGCCCGGCTAAAAAAAGGAATATCTAAATTATAAACCGATTCCTATTTTTAAAAACCCTGTATTGCTTATTAACCTCCTATCACACCGCCGAAACACTAAATTAGTGTAGAGTCAAGTGAATGGAGGTGCGTGGCTGATGGGAGCCACCTTTTTGAAAAAAACAATTACCTTTTCCTCTTTCATTTCGCTCCTGTTGTTGTTGAAATAATGAATTCCTCTATATTAAAATTCAGTTGAAAAAGAAAATTAATATTTTCTTTTAACCTTTGCCTTTAATTGTATTTTACTCTGTAAAACATCGCTTTTACATCTTTTCTTAACGCTTTGCAAATCATTTCTATTAGCATTTAACTAAACTGACAGTTTCATTACCTTACAAGGGTTTAAGTTGTTTCTAATGCATTGGTATATAATTTATTATTTTTTATTTAAAAAGTAAAGCTTTGTGATCTGCGTTCTTATCATTCAGGTTTTCCATTGTCGGAATTTGACATGACAAAAGAAAAAAAGTTCATACAAATTACATGTTAATTAAACACCCCATATGTATTCGTATATTACTTATCTTAATTATAAAGTCAACATCTTGAGATTTAGAGTATGATCAAAAGGTTTTTGTCATTAGTAATTACACTGACACTACAATTAAAAGAACCTTTATTTTTTTAAGTTTTTTTTTTTATTTTGACTTTTTTTTTACTTTTTTATGAAAATGTTTCATTTCGTATAGTTAATTTCCCATGAAAGACAATATCATTTTTTTTTTCAAAATTAAACTTTTAAATTATTAAGTTTACTCGCACCAACCAATTCACCCAATCATAATGGCATCAATTTGTCAGATAACTACGTAAACATCCTCAAATAGATTCGAAATTTTAAAAGCCGTGACCTCAATCTAATACTGGGGCCCCAAGAGGTGTTCAAAGTTTAAGCATAGAAATATAGAGGGAAAATGTTGAAAAATCTTTTTCTAGAGAACTATAATGCTACAGCTTGTGAGATTACTATGCAAACATCCTTTAATAATGTAGATTCCAAATAATTAAAACTTTAGCACTGGACTAATACTGTGGCCCCAAGAGGGGTTCAAAGTTTAACATAGAAAGATATATAGAAATTGTTTTTAAAAAGTTTTTCTCGAGAACTATAATGCTACAGTTTGTGAGATTACTATGCAAGGATCCTCAAATTGTGTAAACTCTAATGTAGTGTTTTTCAGGCTGTGTACGCGCGGTCCCACCGCAGTACTACACATTTTCATTCCTATGTTACTATTTATGTTGTTCAAGCCAACCATAAACCTCGAACAAATACTGGGTCCCAAGAAAGGGGTTCAATGTTTAAAATAGAAAAAGCATATTTTACGAAATGTAATGTTACAAGGAACTGCTCTTCAGGTGAGCGATGTGGCCCATGGTCCTCTTGTTTTTTTTTTTTTTGTTTTTTTTTCAATATTGTTCGAATCTCATACATGTACATGTATATTATAAACAAATGTTTAGGATCTTTTTGAGAATTGAAATGTTCAACGTGTTATATGGCTATAAAACAAATAAATCAAGCATACGACTTGTATGCTGGTGATACTCATACAAGTAAGATGAAAAACAAGTTCTCATAAATTACATATCTAGGTTAAAAAAGATGGGGGAATAAGATGGCGCAAATGCCCATTCCGTTTAGTAATGAAATACAATTTTAAATTTATTTTTCCCCAATTAAATCTATTCAAATATATTATAATACAACTTTGTAAAAGCAAAATTTCTAACTAAAGTCAGTTTTTAATATATTTAACAAAAAATAAGAAAAAAAAATACTGTCGGAAATTTTGGTGGCATCGAACCCGTAACATAAAAACCTTAGATATATACGGTTAGCTTATGCCAGGTACTCTAACCACTGAGCCATTTCAGACACAACAAAGGCGGCTTTTTAAATATTATGTGTGACCAAGGTCACGAATTACCGGACTTGTATTATTTTTTCAATACGTTCAGTTGTTGGGATACAAAATGAAATTTTTAATGTATAGTGGGTCATCTCTCCACGTTTTTGTTGATTGAAATCGGTTTGTTTTCCATTAGACCTTAATTAGACTATGAGAAAAATATGGAACACAGACCCACTCTATAAAAGAAAATGCCTTGAAGTTCTAAAAAATGACAATATTTGCAGGTTTTGATACGTATTCCCCTGTTTGAGTCAACTTATTTCAAGTATTGAACATACCTACAGGTTACAAATCAATGATTCATTAAATATGTATTGTTTTAAATGATTAAAAAAAACCATCAGATTTGTTGATACTTTAATTTTTTAGTAGCCTGTCCGACCGTGTATGGGCATTTTACACGCCTTACCCACCCATCTTCTTTTGAAAAACCTCACTCTTCAGAGAACGAGAACTTGCTCCGGTCCGTGCTTGCATCTCAAAGAGGCTGTCGCCAGCTGTTCTTGACAAAACTTTCAAGAACAGCAACTCTTAGAAGGTCGAAAGCTTCAATAGCACTCGTAATGTCACCTTTACTCTTAACTTTGCGTGTAGTACTCATAGTGATGCTCGCTCTTCAAATAATGGTCCGGGCGACTCCATGTGCAGCTAATGTAAAGGCGTGGGTTAAGCCATCCCAAGTGAAAGCTCAGTCTTCACAAGACATTAACAAAATCATGAAACTAGTAAAAACAATATTAATCAAAGTACTGAAGTACTGAAAGCCGGGCTCTTTTGGTGTGTCTTTATGCATATTGTGTAGTAAAGACTGAAAATCCCTCTCTCTCTCTCTCTCTCTCTCTCTCTCTCTCTCTCTCTCTCTCTCTCATGCTTTTAATGTCGGCAAAGCATCAGAGAGCGACCAAATTTTGTAAGCGGCTATAAACAAAAAATATGTCTGTCTAGTAGAAGTTAAAAAGTTCAACGGTTGCTGCCTTCAATTCTGCAACAAGCATTATATATTCAATCCCCGTTTCTTCATCGCGCAGCAAAGTAGTTCATGGAAATTCATGCGCATTGTATGTGTCCAAAATGCATAGTAATGTTTTAAAAACACGTTATTAATAAGAAAACTAAAAAAGATAGATAAATCATTCGAAATTTAAAAAAACAAAAAAATGCCAACACTTTTGACAAAACGTGGCTCTTTGTGTAACTATTTGGTTTAGCGGAAGCTTTACCTTGACGCTGTTTGTTTTTTTGTTTATTTGTGCTATTTATAGTAACATTGGTGATTTGCCTGCCAATAGCCAGGACTCTGCGTTTAGCAGAGCCCGGCTAAAAATCATCTCTGTACAAACCAAAAATGGTGGTTAAACGTTAAAAAACTCTAATACAGTATGAAAAACATGAAGAAGAAATTAAATACCTGCAAAATATGATGTCCTCTGAAGCCTGAGTCCGAGGCAAAATGAAGAGGCATTCTGAGCATAATTATTTGAAAGTTAGATTTAACTGAATACATGTATTTTAATGCATATTATCCTATATGAACATGATAGAATACTCTTAGGATGGTGGACCCTGCCAAAAAAAACATGGACTTAGCAGTGTATCCTTTCCTGGTTCACTTCGTGCATCTCTAGGACACGGTGGGCGGCGCTGACGCAGAGCTTCTTATGGCACAGATGACCAACCTCCAGGTTACTGTGATGGAGTCAAGCGCATTTGTGCCATAAGAACAAGCCTATGCACTCTTTCAATCTTTGATCCCTCCTCTGGCCATCTCACTTTCAAAACTAAAATCCACTGGACAGTGGAGGCGCCTTTTCACATAAAACACCCCCTGGTCCCCTCTGAATTTCACTTTTTTCAAAAATCTTTAGCCTTAACTGTTCAAAAAAAATCTTCAATGTTACAATTTCAATAATAGTAGATTTCTTATGGAACTTCATCTCCTTAAAAGTGACAAAAGGGCAAATGGGCTCTCTATAAGGAAAAGAGTACCATTCATTTTTCATAAAACTAAACGTTAACCTAAACACCCTCGCTGTTTTGTTATATTACATGTTCACTTCAAGCACTAACAAAAAAAATACAAGAAAATATTTGGTCCCGTAGCGTTTATATGTAAAAATGTAACTTGTGAACAACTCACAACAAATTAACCCAAGTCTCTTAAATGACACCACCTCCTATTTTAACCCATCGAAGATCATTTTTTCAACAATTTATTCAGCCAATCACCTAACCCTACCTTTTTTGCTTAGCTCAATCTTGTTACACTTCTTTGATGTGAACAACCGGTGAATTGGTACTCTCATTGAATTCCTATATTTATCTGTATATGAAACATATTAAATCGTATATAAAGTGTATACCTGCGTAAACATTAACTTGTAATTTAATATGTTTTTTATTCGTTATATTTTCACAATATCAAAAATATTTAGGATATAATTCATTTTTATTTAAAACAAGAGTTGTATTTAAATTGAACCCGCTCTTTTCTGTGTGATATGTGATCACCGGTTGAAATGTTCTCGGCGATCGTCTAAGATGTGCGGTCAGTGAAAACAGTATTAACAAATCATACTGTAATGTTTATCTGCGTAGACCTTTATTTAACTTAAAATATAATTCGTTTTAATACAATCTTATTATAATCAGATCTCCGATGCCCCCGTTTTAATGATCGTGAGCATCGAGATGAATCCACTGTCATCCGGAAACGAAATAAAATTATTTCATTTTCAAGCAAATAAGAACTCTCAAAAAAAGAAAATAAACTACATGTATGGTACAGGTATGCTCTAGAGTTGTATGAATTGTATCTCAAAAGTTCTTATCTTGGACTCACCCACAATACCGGTGCGTATAAAGATTTAATGAATGAGACATTCTGGCGGGAAGTCTTGTTTAATCTTCTTTTAAATGAAATTTCCATTGGTTAGAGGGGATTCTTCCATATGGATGGGAAAGGGGTATTTAATCAAATTAATCGTTCAAAGTTTTGAATTTTTAAAAATGTTTGTATAAAATTGAATGTTACATGTATAGGAACGATTTTTAGATTTACTATATACATGTAGTTATTTTTTAAGTGTGAGTGTGTACATTCAGTAAGTCACGCAACCAAACACCCTATGTCAGACGTTTTTTTTTTTGTGACTACTTGAAATTGCAAAGAACTATTGTAATGTTATCATTGGTTTTACATCTGTGATTAAAAAGATTTTTATAACAAAAAATGTTGTGCATATACAACTAACAATCAATAATGAACCAGATTCTGCATGTACAACTAACAATCAATAATGTACCAAAGCACAAAAACATATATATATATTTAGCATTATTAATTATTATAAAAACTCCAAGCTACGTAATTTCGTTGGAGATATTACAGACTATCACCCGATTAAATTGTCTGGCTTTAAACTGCAACTCTTTTGATATATATATCCAAAAATATATACGGAAGGAAACAAATGTAACTGACTGTCTGTTTGCTAATGAACAATTTATTGTTATTGCAAAAATTGCGGAAAATATAACTAAATTCAGAACACCAACATATGGTAAATTAAGACAAATTTACCTTGCTCAATTAATGTACAACGCTCTATGTATCCGTATTTTGATTGTTTCATCCCAAAATTACAGACACATTTGTTAGATATAAGATATTTTTAACAGAATTCACGTAGGCTTCTTAAGTTCCCAGCGTTTTTTCTGAAGGTTTACATTAGAGAATTAGCATTAATTCCTGCAATGTATGTTTTCACGTTATCTAAAGTTGGAAAGAAATAAAATTCATCTCATCGATTCATGTCAAATACTCTTTGTTTTGCTTTAATGAAACTCCCCGTACAACTTTTAATTTAGAAATACATGTAATATTACAATAACATACTAGTAGTCGTTGCCATTTTTACACATGTTGTTACTTTGTCTACATTTGAACAATCATAAAGCACAGACTTTTGAGTTCATAAATATTATTTTTTCAATTGAAAATGAAATTTAAAAAAATAATTTCAAAGGTCAATATCAATTTGCACGGGCTATTTCTCTTGGTGTACTCTTTTCACTTTTTTCATTAATACCTTTCGTTTCCTTACAAGCATCTGTCATGTTATATTATTTATGTTTTCTCCTTTTTTAATCTAATTTTTCTAATATCTGTCTCAAACTGGCTTTAATCTGCCTTCAAACTAGAGTTTTAAATACTTTGTATTGCAGTATGCAACTCTGACCTTGTCTGCAATCGTGTAATAAGTTTTGGCCAACGGTTTCGCTTTCATCTTATTATGACATGTTGAAATAATTATATGTTATGTACACAGCATTGAGAGTTGGTGAATATAAACGGCATCCAAGTAATTTTTTACTGGTTAGTTTATTTCATCATTTTTTTATAATTGATTTTTAAGGAAGCTGCAACTCATTTTCATTTTTTTTTTTAGGTCGATGGATTTTTATTCAAAATACTTCAAACAAATATCAAAGAAGATATTATCCAGTGTTGTTCGCACTCTTTTATACTATCTAAAATTAATAAAGATATATTTTAGTCTTTATTTATTAGCAAATGTATAAAATTAAAATAAGGTTTATAAGCTTATTTGTACAATGCATGCAACTATTTCATTTTCAAGTTATTATCCAGTTGAGCTTAGTATTGTTAAAACATTCGGTGCAAAATTTGTTCAATAATAGGGTAGATTGAGAGCATTGTATGTACAAATAAATCAAAAGTGTATGTGATAAACCAAAATCTTTAAAATATGTAAAGTATAAACTACATATGCAGCAAACACTATCATCAGTTTTTACTCTAAATGACTCATTACAAAATTCCTGATTCTTTTTATCAGTGAATACGTGTGACTTCACAAAAACTATATCTACATTATATATTCAACATGTTTTGATATATTCAACAAGTTGAATATAATATTTTAAAGAAAAAAATGATTATAACATGAAAAACCATTGCAAAAAGCCAATTGTCTAGATGTAAACATTAATAAGATCTTAATAAAAAGATTGTTTTACAGATTATGATTTTAATTAAATATATCGAACAAAAATAAATACTAGTATTCAATAGCAGAAAAAGAACTATAAACGCAACCAACGAAAGAATCCCTAAACCACCAAACGAACATCATTCAAAGAATGGCAGACAATGTTCCAGGTTTCAGTTAAGATCAAGCGTTAACGTTTCTGCCGTATGTATATATATTTTTTCTGTTTTGGTTGCTTTGCGATACCAACAGCAACTATGTAACTCTAAAAAGTGTAATATGATCGGTATACATTTCAATCAACTATTGAGTACACATTTGGTGTTTTTCAACTCTTTACGAGGTAATTTCTTTTGCATTTGCCATTTGGATATATAAAAAACCGTGCAACTACCTGTATTATCATCAGACAACAAAGACATACATAAACGTTGTTAATCGCTTATATTTGAAAAAGATGAAACCGATTTCCCTTTTATTCAGCTTTCCATGGGGAAGATGTCAAAAGAGCAAAAAGAATTACTGAAAGTGTTGGCCATAGTCACAATCTTCAAGGAGGCTACCAAACAAGATTTTAAAAAACGAAGAGAAGACATTACATCCCTTAAAAAGTGAGACTTCAAGCGTTAAGAGGAAGAAAATGCCAATTAAAGCATACGACAACATGTATTGCTCTTAAGGGAATAATTAGGACAACGAGTCCAGCGTCTATTCGTCTGATGACAAGAACATTTTTGTTCTTAAAATACAGTCATATTACATTCATGAATACAAAAAAATCCGAAAGCCATCTTTGATTTCATCTCAATAGCGATTCATAGTAAAATGTATTGCAGTGTTATATTATTTTGTACCCGTTTGCTTCTTAATAAAGCTAATAAGGTTTTTTTTATGGTAAACCAATTTCACTTTAACGAGGCCGGGTCTAATTTGTTCTGCCCTAGATTTTTTAATAATTTTTTTTACCTAAATTTCTACTGATATAATTATTATTTTAAGATTAAAAAATAAGACATTTACCACACCGTTTGTTTAGGGGGTCATCTCAAAGTTTGTTAATCTTTAACATAGGACCCTATGGGATTTCGCTTGAAATGTATCAATTTTGCACATTTTTTTTAACTTCTGCCCTAGGGATTTCTTTTTCTGTTCTACATATTAAAGTTATTGCTAAAAGGCATCAAATGGTCAAATAAAAAAAAACTTTTACCTCCTTGTTTGTTCCAGGGGTCTTATCAAAGTTAATTTTTGTATGCCCAATTTCCCAGATTTGTCAGATAATGGCTATTTTTTATTTGACAAAGGCGGAAAAGGTGCTCTTTATAGTATTATTAAAGCATTCAGACATATTTAAGTAATAAAAAAATATATAACATCACATATTAAGGGTAATTAATATAAAATACATGGTTACTGTCTTGAAATATATGAATTAAGCTATATTCAGGCGGGTTAAGAAAACGTGACAGAGGATTAGGCCTGCTGAACCCTCTTCACGTTTTCGACCCGAGCCCAAATATAGCTTATACTTCGAGACATTTATGTTTATTCCACAATATAACATTAATTTTACGCATTAAACGAGCCATTTTCATCAAATTTCGCTGAATATCTGCAGTTGAAACCATCACGCCATGGCGTCAACCAAGCAAAAAGGTGACGTCACATTACAAATGAAACGCTGCGCGAAAGCGTGCGTACTCGTTCTGTACTCGGCCTCGTTAAGTATTCCAAACTTACGATAGCCGTTCAAACAATACACGGACACTGCTATTATCTATTCTTAGAACGTCAAATAGCAATAGAATTGAACAGAAACAGATTTGGTTTACAATTGAATTTTTTGTATATAACGTTAAGATTAAGAATTTTTACTTATTTTTTTCATCTTGCTGTAATGATATGGCAAATGTGAACGTGAGGAGCACGCTAAAAATGATAATTTAAAAATATTAAAAAATCAAAATAAAATACAATGTAATTCAAAATATGTGTGTGCCAATGTTAGTACGTCCGCGACGTTACCGAATTCAGGTTCATTGCACTGTGATTACATAAAATGTCCGAAGTAATCGACAAAATTCGATCACATTTTTAAGTACTTGAAAAAACCTTTTAAGGACTGAATGCTTGTGAATTTGTTTGGATGTTATTTGTTTGTATAAACAAATAACTTTCCAAATCAAAACTTGAAACTGCCCTCCAGCATTGTTCAAAAATTACGCAGGTGTTAAAATTTGTCTTTCTGTATAGTATGAATATCAGGCCCATACGAAGAGCTAATATCAAAAAGTATCGTTTTTGCGCTTCCGTCCCGCTGCGGCACTTTACCATGAGCTTGTGGAGAAATATCGTCTGTAGAGACATTCATTGCATGATTGAAATATTGAAATGGTCTGGCATCATAACTGGAACAGTACGTGTCGTCTGTTCTCTGGCTCATATCTAAGGAAGCATGTTGTTGAGATGTTGCTTTCTGTGGTGTATAATGCTCGCGTATAGGTGTAACATTTCGAAATGATCTCCAGTTTGATAAGTATGGCCCTTTTATTCGCCAGATGACATAGACTATGATACCTGAGACCAAAATGAATGAAAAAACAGATAATATAACAACAACTATGGTTAAGTCTCTCTCGGTAGTGTATTGCTTCGGTAACGGAAACTCGTTCTGGTTTGTACCTAAAATTTTAATAATTACAGTCATTAGTGTTTTTATATTCTTTATAATTAAACCAAGTGAAAACAGAAAATTATTATGCATTCTGATGGAGAGAAGTAAATTTATTACAAAAGAATTTGTTGCATACCTGTAGAAACGTCACACCCAGTGATATAATTACAAAATAATTTGGAGCACTGGCATGTCTTTTGACACCCTTTTCCAAAAGTTGGAAATCGGCATTTATTGACACATCTTGAACCAAAATAGCCAATTCTGCACCCAACTGTAAAAAGCAAATAATCAAATGGACCCATGGAGAAAAACAAATGTAGTAGTGACAATGAAAAACTCCTTTTTTCTATCTTATGAAGCCTAATACCTTCGAGTGGAATGTAAATATATTTTAAAAGTGTTGGCAGTGTCTGTATAAAAAGTTTACTGTGTGCAAGAAAATATTTGACTTCTTTTCGTTTTCGCCCTTTCTTCCTAGTTGTCAACGGGCGAATTTAGGCCTGGGCGAATTTCAAACAATTTGTTAATAAATGTGCTAATTCTCCCCTCGCTCAACTTGTTGCGAAGGGGATTAAGCATCGCTGTTGTGCCTGTGTGTATGTATGTGTGTCTACCTCAGCTGGTTAGCAAGATTCAAAGAAAACCCTTGCATGAATATGTAAACCTGATTTTCCACAAACCAGTTTAATAAGTCTCAGTTACAATTACATGACTGTATATTCCAAACTTATGCATCCCCAACACAATGATTTAATTCTATTTTGTAACAAGCAATTTGATTGGCAAAACACGGAAAAATTTAATTTATTTTAAATAACCTGGTTAGATATGTAGCTACGCCCCACCCGGAACTCAAATTAAAAAAAAAATTAATGCGCTTTTTCTATTATCCTCTTTGCGGATTATAAAGCGTGCACTGTTTCAAAACAGGTTATATCGGATAATCTGGGCAAAATTTAAAAACATTCCATAAATAATTCTTGTCACGAGGGGATGCTCCGCTTAGCGGTGCACTTGTTTTAAATCGCATCTATCTCGCAACTGAGTCTAGGCGAGGTCAAGGCAGAGTAAAAGCTTTTGAAAGTATGGAAGGACGAAAAACACCCGGAGCGAAAATAACCCTGTTTACAGAATGTTTGATCTATATTGATACATTTATCGTTCATTGTCAAAATAGTAAATTACATGTCACAGCCAATTTGTTAATCGTTTGTTGTTTTGATTTAATAAAGAAAAGAATGCATTGTTTCATTGAAGATAATAAACGTTGATCGTTTTTAAAAGAACAAAAGTGATATGTTAATAAAAGTATTAAAAACGAGCTCTATTGAGTGTACCTCAATGCTTTATTGCTTATCTTATTTATGATAACTTTTTAAAAAAATATAAAGCGCTAATAATAACTTGAAAGCATGTAACTGGGCTGCATTTTACAAAAGAACTTACGACAAAGGACAAGAGCGTACAAGGTCTGACAAATCCCCCGTACCCAGGATTTTAAAATGACATATGAACATATAAAAAGTCTATATATTTGAAACTGTGCATAAGTACATGCACATGTATAATATAGAACTACATCCTCTGACAAATACTTGTCGATATACAATAATACATGCACTTTTGTTTTATTCGATGTTTTCTAAGCATTACAGCATGATCTCATATCAATGCTAGCGCTTTTTTTATCCGACTTTATGTGTACAGATTATGAACATTACGTAATTGGTGTCATTATTTAAATGGTATTAGATATTTTTTTTTCATAATAATCCAATAAAAAAAAACAAAACATGTTTTACTTAAAGGCAAACGAATTAAAAATAAAACGCCGTCTATAGGATTCGAACACCTTCTCCATGAAGAATGATGGACTACGAGCCTCCGCGTATCACATTGAGCTACGTTGACACATTATATAATACGTGTGAATAAATTTAACTCTTTGACAATTATTAATAAAGTAAAACGTTTTTGGTGAAAATCACAAATTTGACCCATTATGGGTCTAGACTCCATTTTAATAAATCAATAATAAAAGTCAATATAAACTAATTTTTAAATAAAAGTACTTTTAGGATAGAGTCAGGACCCATTCATACCTACTTTTGCAATTAAGAACAGTGAATGGTTCAAGATTTAGGCAAAAAGCTATGTGCAGCTTAATTTGGAAACTTATGCCTGTCGTGATAATAGAATGAAATCACAATATTGACTTCCGTCGTGAAATTTATAATGAAAACAATGCATACAAGTCAGAAATTAATATTCTAATTTGAATTGAAATTCTTTCGTCCTCATTACTCCGAGTGGGGGATATACAACGTCTTGTACGCCCCTGTTCTTTGTAAATATTTACAGTCTCGTATGATGATCTTTAGAGAAAAAAATTGACATAAAACCGTTCGTTTACAAATGTTTCAATTTCCATAGTTATATTTTTCAGCCATAAAAATAAATCATCTATTAGTTGGTGATTAATTAGCAATCATTAAATTGGTCGTAAGTCGTAAGTTCTTTTGTAAAACGAAGCCCTGGTTCCCCAAAACGTGATGAAGAATAAAACAATGCAACTGAAATTTAAGAACCAAAACCTTCAGAGCCCAGATGGGTCATTCAATGTTCTTTCTACATAACTAATATCCAAATAAACTGTTAACATACAGACATCAACGCTACAATTGCAGTGTTACGTACAGTCATGTAATTTCATATACAGAGTTATACAGGATAGATAAATCTATGTTTTCTATACTGCGATATTCTTTATTGCATTTTCAGTAACTGTTACAAATGTAAACTTTAATCTTTTCGCTATCCTCCTTTTTTCGAAAACTCAACTTCTACAAAGAGGAAATTATTAAATCGAGATTATTTATTCGTAGTTTAAAAAAAAAATACCGTCTGGTGAAAAACACCCTGTGGCAATGTCACAGTACTTTTCTTCTTCGCATTCACACAATTTCTGGCACTCCTCTCCGTACGTAGGATATCGGCATATTTCTGAGCAGTTTTGACCCAGATATCCTGGATGGCACTCTGTGTCAGAATTAAACAAATAATTAATTTTGCCCTTAGTTAAAAATCTCTCCTTTTTTCTTCTCTCTCTCTCTCTCAAATTAATTAATCTGTGGACGTTTGATTAAGAACACTGTTCGTTATCCCCACAATTCATTTAGTGTAGAGTTTGTGTACCAATTGAAATGAATTACATACTATAAGATCGAGCGACAACTGTATCCCTAGGAAATAACTCGTTAAATGCAAGCGCTGTGCTTGACTTGAGTTATACCAAAATTACCTTGAGCATAAAGTTTAAATATGTATTAGTGATTGTTTCAAACATAAACCATACCTTTGCATTTCAAGTCCGTGTTGTCCCAAACTTTGCAGCGGTCAAATCTTTGTAAAAAACATGTAAAATTTAGTTTAAAATGAATTGACTTTATATATGAATTTTTTAATCTCATTTAATTATGACGTTAAAAAAATGATATTTTGTCTGGCATAAAGTGATTACATTACCTTTGACTGCTAGCATTCATAAAATAAAAACAAAACAGAAAAACATGAGCGGTATACATGTTTATGTTGTGGCGCCAGATTCTAGTGTATGGAGAGTTGGTGTGTTTTTTTGTCCTTTTATAGTTCACGAAATAATAGACGTTTCCTGTTGTGTGACAATCTTCCACGCCAAGGATTTCCGTTCCAATTCCCTTAAAACGTTTAAATAAAGTTAATATTTATAACTGGCTGTTTTGAATACAGAATTGAATTAATTAATGTAAGAATTTATTATTATTAGTTTTATTCCCAGGGTGGGTTTCACGAAAATATTGTAAGATTTGTCATCAAATATAAATTGATTGCACCCATGAGAAAAGGGTCCTTATGACAATTGTTTACACATTTTGAGATTTTCGAAGAATTTGACAGTAAACATGTAGGCAATTTCAAAAAGTGTAATTTAAAATCCTTCTGCAACATTAAAATTACATTTTTATGCATTTATATCAACAAATTGGTTAACTGCAGTACAGCGTTCAGCAGTTTAACATCAGTGACGTCATAATAATATGCGGCAAAACAAGTTTTAATAATCATGGTTATATAATTAATTTTAATCATTTTATTTTCATTATCAGTAATAGATCCCAAATATATGACAACACACTGATACACATAAATTATATACGTCAATAAAAACCACAAACACATCAATCATATCATATTTACAAGTAATTCAAAATTTCAGCAGAACAAAATTTCACAATTTAGCAAAAGTTCTGGCGTCGAAAAACCAAAAATAATGTTACACCAGTCACTCTTCCAGGTCTGTAGGAGCTGGGCACACTTCCTCCTGATGAATTGGCCTGACGTAAGGGCGGACATTCCTGTAGAGGTAAGTCTGGCGATCTCTGGACAATCCAGGTGGCGTGATCAATATACTCGCATGAGAATCTGAGATGGGGCTCTTCATGATGGATACTCTGGTCTGTACCCAGAATCTTGGCAAGAAAACCGAAAGCGTTGGTACTTTCTTATGTTTCTGACGGCCTTAAAGTTGGTAGAGAGAAAGCACTTCCAATCCCGCTATTCCCAAGTCGCTCTACCGTCCTCTTGCGTGTATGGGATGGCAACATTGCTGGAGGCTAATTTTTGCACCACGTCCACCAACTGATTAAAAGAGTCCACATCACTTCGGCGGAAAAATGTTCTTATGTGGCGAAATCCTCCATCAACAAGACATCGAGACAAATATTCATAATTATTATGCGAAGGTGATACATGTAAATGTAAACAGAAATCAAAATAATATCCACACTAAACATACAAGGTAATATATTAAAAATTCAATACCTAGTGTGTCCTGGAATCTGCTTTTAAGTGAGATTCTTTCGTGAAAGCCAATTAGAACTCTCCAGCACAGATCTAGATACGCCAATATATACTGATTTTTGTTTTGACCTGCACAAAAAGGAAACGAAAAAAAAAAGAAAGAAGAAAAACTGTTAAAGTTTTCCGAACGGGTAAATATCATTATAACAAACGTTAATTAAAATCTAAATTTTAAAAATTAATAACAATAAAAAAATAATATAAATGGCAATAATGAAAATATATACCACTGCAGGTATCTGCATGTAAAGAACATGACTTTTCCCCAAATCCATATTCGTTGAATGTGTAGTCTAACATGCTAATAACCGCCTTTGCGCCATTGGTCAAAGTCCCATCTTGGCCTAAATTAAAATATTATAACATATTACACATGTACCGTTTCTGCAAACACAGGGAAAAAAAGCAATGTGTAAATAAAAAATAAATAAGAATTTACAAATTTTTCAATTTAACAGATTTAAAGATACACTGCGTTATTTTTATTTACACGTTTTCGTAAAAAAAAAAGTGATATTATTTACCAATTGTTTGATCTTCGTCAACCAAGAAGTTTAACTGCATAGACACACTATCAATGCGGACCCCATAGAGCTGGACTCTGCGAAGCATGACAAAGTATGTCGGTCCCATTTGTCTGGCGTGGTGCGGTAGCTGGAAGTGTCGGGCGAAATCGAAGGTGTAGTGCACGTTCTGAAGCTGCTCGCCTTGCCACTGTCCCATTTTTTCGACTGCTTCTTGTATGCACTCTCTGTAATGTTGTCGTTCTTTCCTAGCTACTTCAGTGTGGTCCTGGAAAGCTCTTACGGATGTTAGTTTCTCCTGTTCTGTCTTGGTATCCAATATCTTCTTACGCTGGCACTCACACTTCTGACACACATCATCACGGCGAGTGCTGATCCGGATGTGTGGAATGCATTTTAGCCAGACATCTTCAAATGATGAAATTTTCATAGCACGGATGCTGGACTACTCACAGGACTTCACATACCTTTGGTGTATTGCTTTTTTGGCATCTGATGCTGGCAGGTACACAGGGGGAATTCCATCGCTGCCTCTTGGTGCCTCGGGCTGTGGGATGCCGAATTCTTCTGCATAATTTTTTATAAATTTCACAGCATTTTCAATCTCCTCAAATTTCAATGCATGAGCTGGCTTTTTCCTCTTGTTACCGTGTTCTCTAGGACAAACTCCATTTGTGTTCACATGAGTCACAATATTCGACAGTTCTTTGTCTGACACATCATATATTGCCAAAAATGCGTCTCTGCATATGCTCTTTCCTTTGAAGTTATAAGTATAGCGCACATGTTTTCGCTCGGTGTTTCTTTGTGTTGTTTGTCCAAAACAACCAGTTTGTAGAGTGCCCATGATAAACAATTTCTTCTCTACCTTGGTCATTTCTCTCATATTAAAGATGTGTTCCTTAATCTCATTCCAAAGCAGTTTTTAGTACATGTACATGCGCATCTATTCATAAGCCAACCATCAGAAGCGACACACAATGTATCTACAGAGTCGTCTGTTTCTATATCAATAGCTGCATTATGTTCATTCTGTGTCTCCATAAACTCGGACATTCGAGTAGCAATTGTTGCGTCATGATCGACATCTTCATTTTCATCTTCATGGTCACTTTCAGAATGATGATAATCATCATGTTGAGTCACATTCAAGCGCCCAAAATGTTCTTCAATTTCGCTGTCTAATTCCTATTAAAAAAATAACTTACTTAAAAACCAAAAAAAGTTCCCTCCTGCAATCTCTCTCTCTCTCTCTCTCTCTCTCTCTCTCTCTCTCTCTCTCTCTCTCTCTCTCATGAATGTAAATTTTGTAGTACATTAAATTATAGTATTATATTGTACATGTTTAAAAACATGTATAGTGTATTTTAAACATGTACAATATTTATCTATCTATCTATATATCCATCCATCAATCCATCCATCTATAATTCGATCCATTCGTCCGTCCATTTTTTTTCAAATATCTTTTTTCGACGTTTATTTTTCTCTTTGATAAAACTATTTGGATTTGATTATTTTTTATAAGTACGCTTAAATTAATGCAATTATTTTGGGTCAACTTCATTTTGATTCGGTTTTTTTAAAATTCATTATTATTATTTTTTTCTATAAAATTGTGTTTAACATACATTTCCATTTTTTAAAATATCTAATTAAATTATTTAAATAATTAAAATCATAAACTTAAGATATATAAACAGAAGACCTCTTAATTAGATTATTAGTCGTGTTAATTTTGATTAAATAAAGAATTAAAAAAAAAACATTTTAAAAATTAAATTGATTGTCATTTTCTTAATTTGATACAGTTTTCCCGTCCTGAGCCCCAAGTTATTGCATGACTGAGTTATCTCTCATGTATTCACTCGAAGAAAGATACGCATACGTGTAGTACTGATAAATTTCACTACTTTTTTCTTAATATTAGAATCGATTATGTAAAACTATAGATTAACTAGATACAGTTTATTATATTTTCTTGCAAAATACGTCTCGCTACTAATTACATGTAGCCTACAACATTATGTCGGATGTTCGTCTGTCACCAGTCGGCGAATCATTATTAATTGATGTAAATATAGAAAAAAGTTTTGATTTCATAATGAATTCTTTGAAATAAATGTGTGTAAATATTTTCTATACCTCAAACTGATCCATGGTACAGAAAGAAAGCAGTTATACAGAGCTTGCTCTCATAATTTGACTGCAAATGTACATGTATTCTTGAATCCGCTCCTCGTAAGTTTGTTTATCGTCGCATTAAAACAAAACAAAAAAAATCCGAAAACAAAAATCGATAATTAAATAAAATATAAGAGAAAATACAATTTTTCATATTTTTACCACAATTTTATTTATTCAAAACAGCACAAACATTTCTTTTTCGTTTATTTAATGTAACGTTACATGTGGCCGGAATACGGCGCTAATGATAAAACATCCAACGTTTATGACGTCGTTTCGCTGTTTTGTAAAAAATGAAATAAGGACCCTTTTCTCATGGGCGCAATCATATCTTAAGGTACCTCACTATACCTACACTTATACTTTTTGAGACACTACGTCACAAGATGGCGATTAAATGTGTTGTTAAACTGTTTATATCGTTCGATTGGGTTGTATATCATCGAAGCTCAGTGGCTAAAGTATTGGGCGTCTGAAGCGCAGATCATGAGTTCAAATCCGCCTGGGACTTTTGTTTACGTTAACTGAATTAAATTTTTGAAAATGTAATTTTTTATCCATAAGTGCACATCTTTTTGCATATTAGAATTAAATACTTCTCATCCATTATGATATCTATCATAATCAAGTAATTTTCCACTGATTTGAGAAAATATTTCACGGTGTAGTGAGCCACCTTAAGATTGTCATAAGATCTGACTTATGACAATCATACGATTTATCACTTCCGTTTTGCAAAAATAACGAAAGTGTACGTAAGATGACGCATTTTATTCTTGCAATGGAGTTTTAAATAACATTTAAATTTGCGTCTAAAAAGAAGTTATTTAAGCTAATTAACACTTATGAATACGCAATGTCACACAGAGCTCGGTTTTACAAAACTATCGATAAATATATCAGAAGAGACATCTTAAGAGTGTCACAAGATCTGACTCTTGACAATCATAAGTTCTATCACTTTTTTGCAAATTGTAAAAAAAAAACAACTTTACATTAGCTACGCGGAGACTTTTCTTTGAACAATACACAACTGTGTTTTAAACGATGATCCCTGTAAAGTTTTAACGTAAATATAATAAATAATCCTTTTTTTCATGTGGTAAACCATAAGGTGTGTATCTTTTTTTCTTCTTCTATGTTTCTTGTAGGAATTACTCTAGAGCGAGAAACAACATGTTAGATCATTATTCATAGATTAAGTCAATATTGACACTAATTGTTACTTATTGACACTATTTGACACTAATTTGTACTTTTAAATGCTAACAACAACCTACCTTTACAAATTAACAAATCTGTGCAGAAGTTTGTAGAAAAGATTCAAATAACTTGTCTTTGTGTATATTAATAATAAAATATATTTTCTTTGCTTTAAATTAGCAATACAAAATGCAAATTACTAATATACATGACAGTTATCGTTTTATTAAAGGAGAAAACTAGTAAGTTGTTAGAACTTGTTTTTTATCCTTTTCAATAAAATATGTTTAAAACAAAACAAAACTTTTTTTTCTGCTTATATTTTTAATTTTTCGATGGTGTATGTTACAAATTAAAGTAAGTTTTGTACTCTAAATTAACTCATTTGTACCAACTTAATATCCTTTACTGACAGGGGTAGTGTTACGGCTTAAAAACTGTCTAAAATGAAATCAAAGTTTGTCATATAAGCATGGAACTAGAATTATGTACATTAGATTATACGTTTTCAACATAGAAAAAAAGTCATTTTTACGAAGTACATGTACATCACAATCTTAGAATTATAATCGAGCAGTCAAGAATTTGAAGATGGAGACTGTGTTTCTAATGAGCTTAGTCGTGTCAGACTTTAGTATATTACAGGCATTGACCTGTATAAAAACAATGCATGTCTATGAGAAAACTGACAAAATAAAGCTGTCATAAGTTACCACAAAAACATTATACGTTTCTTTAAAAAAAAATCAATTACAATGCGTACTGTTTAGAAAGTTAACTTTTGGATTGTACAGACACATTCAAAACGTTGCAACTTAAACTACAAAAATACACGTTGGTATTGACAAGGCAATTAAAATAAAACCAGAGACAATATATATACATTGATAAGTGTTATCGAGCAGTAAGGAAATCCAAAAGACAGCCGTTTTGTTTAACAAATGTATTAAACGTTTTAAAGCATTGACCTATAAACAAAGAAAAATGCATTAGACAAAATACAATTTTACATGTACATTCAATATGTTTTAGTTTCGATAATTTGTTCATAAAAAGCAACCGTTACTGCAGTATTCATTTATATGGTAAAACATGTTTTGAAGCAATTTAATATCAGAACTTACAAACAAGTTTCAGAATCTACAATGGCAAGATTAACTGCAAAAATACGATAACGTATAAAGTATAAACCTTGCAATTAAAATAATATGCCCTAATCACTATCATGGTATTAAATAAATATATAATTAAACATACCACAAGATGCAGCTGATATACACTGGATTGTCTGACGTCGTTGAAAATGAAATACTGCCCAATTTGACTTAGTTTGAACGGTTACTTATACTAATAGAGAATCAAATTTATTGGATAATAATATGAACCAATGAAATTAAAGAAATATACGCGCGCAACAAAACTTTAGATGAATAATATTTAAGAATATACTGCACAAAACGAAAATAGAAAATCCAAAAACGAATAAATACATATGAAATAGATAGTAATAAATCTGTTCTACCACATACCCCCGTCAAAATGTTAATTCGTCCTCGAATTAATATAATAAATACATATGGAATATATAAATATACTATTACAAATAACTATGCGTCACAAATATTTGCAGTCCAATATATATTCACATTTCACAAATTGGCTGGTTATGATTCCAAACGATTCACAGTTTTCACAGAATCACTATTCACTGGCTTCACACTGTACACGGATTTATACGGTTTGCTTACGATAACATGAACCTCAGCTTTCCATTTGTCCTGAATTTTGTCTCTGCCTTTGAATCCTCTGTTTTGAATAAAGATTTTGTCACCAATCTGTAGTTCTTCATGTCTCTGCTTTCTTGCTATTTCATTTCTGTTGAGTTTTGCCCTGGCTCTGTTGTAAGCAAACGAAAGTTTTTCCGAATGTAGATTCACCAATCTGTCAATGTTGATTTCATCTGACGATTTGATACTTAAGCCTAGAAGGAAATCTATGGGAAGGTTTGGTTGTCGTCCATACATCAGATAGTAGGGGGAATAACAAGTCGATGCGTTTGGTGTAACATTATAAGAAAACACTAACTCTTAATTTAATGTACTCGGGCCACTTACGTTTCCTGGCTGGTGGTAAAGATCAACGTTCTGTTCAAGCGCTCACATTGCCCGTTGCCCTGAGGATGAAACGCTGTAGTTCTGGGCATCTTGATGTTGTAAAGGGAACAAAGGTGTTGGATTATTTCAGCTTCACTTTCCTTAATCGGAGTGGATACGTTTACATACAACAAATGTACAAAAGAATTGTCTAACTAGCACTTTCGCTACAGTTTTTGCGGTTTGGTTTCTGGTAGGAACTGCAATAGTCCATTTGGTGAACACATCCGTCAACACAAGTACATTTTCGAATCCTTGGGATTTCTCAAGAACCGTAAAGTCTTTACCAATACATTCCATAGGTTCTGATGCACTTAAATGTCCCATGCTAGTGTGAACAGTTGGTGGCGGTGTTTCTGAAATTGCACATCTCTCACATTTTTGACAATAGGTCTTAATAACCTTGTACATATTAGGCCAGTAACATCTTTGTAGGATTATGTTGAACGTTCTTTCGATTCCTTATGTCCATTCTCATCATGTAGACTTTGTAGAACTATTTCTTTGAGACACTCCGGAAGTACAATCTGATCTAGGTCACCAAGCTATGGGTCACTAATTCGTCTATGAATAACACTATCACGTAACTCCAAATGTTTAACTTGTCGTAAAAGAATCTGCACTTTCTTACTCTGCTTTCGAATAAAACTAAGTTTAGGAACAGTTTTAGATACAACGAATTCCTTACATTTTCCAATAACCGAATCTTTGGTTTGTAAATCCTGGAGATCATCATTTGAATAACTAGGAAACGTGTCAGAATAAGAAACATCTGTTGAGTCGATATATATGACAGAGGACTGAGCTGCCTTTATTTCCAGTGGAATGTTGGTTCCATCGATACACTGATTTAGAACATCACAGTCAGTTGCAAGTCTGGATAAAACATCAGCGTTGGTATTAAGTTTACCAGGACGATAGTTAATTTCAAAATCAAAGTCCGCTAACTGCGATGCCCACTTCTGTGCGTACACTCCCAGTTTTGCTGATTCCAAATATTTCAACGGGTTGTTGTCTGTGAACACAACTTATTTCCAAGAAGATAGTCACGGAATTTTTCAGTCACACTCTGCTTAAGAGCAAGAAGTTCCAGTTCCAGTTTCAGACTGCTCATGGTCTTTGACGACTTTTCATTCGGTCTCAACGATCGGCTAGCGTAAGCAATGACGACAGTTCGTCCATTTTGCACTTGGGATAGTACAGCCCCAGGCCTTGAGAACTAGCGTCCGTTAGCATTAGCTAGTACGAAGTTCACATACCATAAAATGTTACGGATATTGACTTTGACTTTGATTTATGTAAATTTCAGTTTCTGTTGAACAAAATGGAAAATAGAAATATACAAAACAAAATGATATAAATAGACCTACATGTAATACTTATACTATCACACTAGTGTAATTACTCGATCTACCGCTATATTTGCGTCTGTACAAATGAAAAAGTAGTAATATCGTAAATGCAACAGGGTATCTTGAATAAAAGTCAACATGAGTGCATCAAAAGTAGTCCGACAGAAAAATATCTTAAACCAAGTTGTCCGTATTATTTCCCTACATTCTTAAGAATGAAAATTATTGATATTCCCAATGCGTGTATCGTTTTTAAGTAATAAGCATCCACTGTACTTCGCATGTTTATGCAATCTGTCAACACACAGGGGTAACAGAGGACACGTCCAAACACTATATAAATATCGACCCATAATTTCATTTGTTGATGTTTTTTTTCATTGTATAGTACAATATAATACTAAAACTGAATAATTTAACTCTGGTTGTAAAGCGGCAATGAAACGAAAATGTTGTTAAATTTATACAACCTGGTTTGCATTTCATAATGCACGTCGTAAAGCGCCAACATCAAAAACGTACTAATTTTCGTGACGTTTCGTTCAATTTTTTTTTTACAGGTAATCATTTTTTAAATTAACTAAAAACCATTTCATTTGTGCAATGAATTGCAAAAACAAATTATAAGGAATAAACATAACATTTATCCATGTTGTACTCGTAAAACCTGGAATGGAGCAATTTACGCTTTTTATAAATCTGCTTTGCGTATTATCAAGCGTAAACTCACACAAACCTAGTTTATATTCTTACAACGTGGGTAGGAGTTCTTTAAAACAATAAAATGCTTTCTTTGGTGATTCATTCGGGATATGAAGGTAGTGACATTGCAGAAAAAATACATAACCCGCGTTAGCGGGTTATGTAAATTTTGTCTGCAATGATCACTACCTTCATAACCCGAATGAATCATCAAAGAAAGCATTTTATTGTTTATATTAACATCTTCCTTTAGGCTAATAGATAAATTGATTTGGAAAAGTAAGTAAAATTCACTAAATTACTGTTGATGTACGTAAGTAAGTTAGCTAAAAGGAACAGCCAAATCGTCTCCTGTGTGACTTTGAGTCTGACATCGTCATGATTATCTCGTGCAGTCCGTGATTTTTCCTAGGTCTCTTTAGGTTTGGACCAATCGATAAACAGGGCGTGTCAATATCTGTCCTGTCATTTTCTTGTCAGTTTCAGCCGCTGTATATTTCGACCAGTCGATAAATGGGGCGTGTAGATTTCAGTCTGGCTGTTTCTATAGAGCTGTAAATTAACTATAAGTTTCCGTAAGAAATAGAGGGAATAATACTTGGGAGATGTAAATTTTCTTAAATAGCATTACACTGAACGAGAATCACAGAACGCGGTGTTATATGAAGTACCTTGAATGTTATAAAATCAAATTATATTTCAGGTTTTGTCCACATACGATTTTCTATATAATGATAGCAAATAAAATAAGAATTGTTGGATTCAAAAAATATATCAAACTCATACAGTACATTTTCTTGGTAATGATCAAATAAATTGTTATCATTAATTAGAAAAGTGTACATTAACAAATCAAAGGTATCCGTATTTCAGTATTTAAATAATTTTATTGATCATAAGTAGAGCTTTCACGCTACATCCGCTTTTGTTATAATTTTGGTCATAACCATTATGAAAGCATTTAACAACTACAAAATCATTAAAAAAAACAAATTAACCCAGCGTATTTTGTAAAAAATGTCTTCCATAAAAAATTGTCAACAGTAAAAAAATTCATGGTTAATATGAAAGAGAATGTAAAAGACCCTGGCATTTTAATAGAAAATGTTATCATTAAATTAATATATGAGTGAATTGTTTTTAAATGAAATCGATTTCGGGAAACATAATAGTTCTTGCAATGTTTTGTATAATAAACTTTTATTCTTTTACATCATGCATCGATATAAACTTGAAAAATAATGGGGTTTCTTCGGTTGATTTTAGATAAGGCAACGGTATTATATATTTCTTAATTTTTTTTATTTATTACATCAAGTGTTGTACACTGATAATACCAACATTACATTCTAAATTTAGAATGAAGTTTAGAATGAGATATACGCAATCTAAATAAGGAACACATCCTGAGAATCCTGACTATCTTGATTAACCTTCTGTAAATAAGTTTAGGTGATAATTTTAGTCATTACTTTCCTGTTGAGACTTTCCAGATTTCCGTGTTAAAATGGGGTGCTGATGACTATGCTGAAATACATATTCGTGATAGTCACCGTGGGAAAATGAGGAAGAATTATACAAATTAATTATTTTAAAAAAATATACATGTATGCAAATAGTAACATTTAATATGTTATAAGACACTAGACCAGTTGTTGCCGAGTATGTTACAGCGGTGTGTGAATGCTTAAAATATAGCAAAGACTCGTTGAAAACCTCTGAAGTTAAGTTATCAAACCAAACTGCTGCTGTTTAAAATATTTAACTATATTCAGTTTCTGTGAAAGAAATCATTTGTCATTATTTTCAATAATGGCACATGTTAGATGATGTTTCTAAACTTTAATTCAATTCTACCTTATCAGTAATTACCGTGAAATTAATTAAAACATACTTTCATTATCGGTAAACTACCGCAAAAATGGCAAATATAAAAGTCGATGGACATGCTTAGTGGTTATAGTCAGTGAGAGTTTGTATCAAAATGCCTGCTTGCCTTGATAAAATGCTGTATAATAAAGTTAAAAGGGAATATATATAACGTATATACCAGGGGAAAAAAACAAATGTTAAATTTTTAAAAATGCGCCGATTCGTTTCTTAGTTTTGATGGAAAGATGATATAAAGTGTTTAGATGACATACATTTTAGACCACTGAAAGATGAACATATATATTGTCTTGACAGTTTTATTGTGGTAACAACATTTTTCCAAAAAAATAAGGTTATGTACGAATAACTAGCTCCACTTGTTTACGTACATTTATACAGGTATGTGTTTATCAGAAAAAAATGAAAAAATCCTTGCATTGATAATTTACAGTACATCATCGTAGATACAAAGAAATATAATTCATGTGATTTGTTTATGCCCACACATATCAAAGGGTTTCACTACCATCTGTCAAAGTCTGTGTCCATGTTAGAAACCCTTGGTATACAACTGAGGGACTGTCTCCCTCGGAGGATGGGCATATATATATATATTATATATATATATATATATATATATATATATATATATATATATATATATATATATATATATATATATATATATATATATATATATATATATACATAATAGTTATAAGCATAAATACTTATTCAAAGCATAGATGCAAAATTTTGAAACAGTTTTTTTTTCTCTCATTTGATGTAAAAACGATAGAACTGAACAATATGATATAATATTTTCTTTAATAGACATTCTCAATGATTGAGTTGTTTCTTCTAAATTTTCAACTCTACAGAACATTAAATATTTGTAAAGTCTGAATGCAATAAATGAGAGGAAGATATTATAAGGTTGTGTTGTTTCGTTGTCATCAGCAAAAAAACCAACAATGACATTTTTCCAAACAATAGTACACTTTAAGCATTGGCTTGACATATGCCAAACATGTTTTACGTTTACACAATCAAAAATTAAATGCTGTGCATTTTCTATCTCGGTTCTACATATTTTGCATTTGTTATGAACCCCTTTATTCAACTTACTAATTAACTGATTATTACTAAGTAAATTGTTTAGCAGTTTATAATTCAATGCCGTAATACTTTTATTTTTTAATTTTGTTGGAATATATTGATTTCCAAACTTCCTTATCTGAGATTTGGAAATCCCTACCAATTTTTCCTCGTGAAACTGGACTCTGAAATTTGAGCTTTACAAGCTTCGAATAAAAACATTTCGTTTTGTATTCTTCACCCTTCTGTTGCATTTGAATAATTTGGTATTTTGTAAAGTTAACATTAAAGTGAACCTTGAAATATTAAAAAAAAAATAAACTTAATATAGAAAAGAAAAAACGACGCCATACACAATATCCCCCTTTTTTTTTTTTTAAATCGTTATGCATGGATATGCATGAATATGCGATGGGTTGACTTTTAATACAACAGATAAAGCAATAATACAAAGTTAAAAAAATGCACGTCTAAAGTGTCATTTCACACGCTTGCGCTGGCTATCATCTAGTAAAACTAATATCAGTTTTTTGGTATTTATTCATTGTGTCCAGATTAAATACAATATGAGTCTGTGAATGATAACGAAATTCATTAAATAGGCAAAGTGTATTTTAGATTCATTTAGCAAAGATTGATGACATTTTCATTTTTACCGTGAATTTAATCAATTGAGTTTTAGATCATAAAAAAAAGAATAATCACAGTTGTTCAAGTGATACATGAACACAGTTCATTCAAAGAATTTCAAACTCTTGCAATTCTGTCTTCCTCAACAGCGTACAAGACGGGTTCATAAGTACAAGAATTTATATCAAATATTATAGTACTTGCGGTACTTTCCCGCTGCAACACATTACAATTGAAGCCTGGATGTATGTGATCTGTGGACACGTCCTGCGATGATGTATATTTGTGACTAGGTCTTGAATCATCACAGGGACAGTCAATTTTTGTTGTCTCCTTCGTATCTAAGGAAACATGTCTTTGTTCTCCTAGTGATGAAATGGGTTGAGACGTTTTCCTGTTTGCTACATTTCGGTTTTTTAGTTGCCAGATAACAAGAGTGATAAAAGCTAAAACAAAGATAGAAGACAAGACAGAAACGACAACAGTAACTGCCATAGAACTTCTTTCGGCGGGGTATGGCGTCGTGGTTGGGTATAAGTAGTCAGATTTCTGGGCTATATCTAAAATTTGAATAAATAAAACTTTTAGTACTAGTACGTATTTTTCTCACTCTGTTAACATCTATTTGTTATATATTAAACTCTTGTTTATTTTCTTTATATATATATTAAGTAGATTCATGTAGTAGATTAGTTTTAATTATCATTTGTTTATCTATGTGTATATTTGTTTGCATACATGAAGAATTGTCACATCCGGTGATGAAATTGCAATCAGATTCAATACAATGACATTTTTTTTGACATTCTTTCCCATAGGTTGGATATCGACATCTGTATAGACATCCGTCACCAGAATACCCAGTTCTGCAACCAACTGAAAAAAATACATTACATATCAAAAAAAAGTTGAATTTATAAGACTCCTATGTACATTTTACTCTCTCTCTCTCTCTCTCTCTCTCTCTCTCTTTCTCCCCCTCTCTCTCTCTATATATTTATAAATATATATATATATCAATAACAAACTTATTTTAATACCTTGATACTGAGATTAAAATGTGATAAATTTGACTCCTCTAAAATTCATTTCAGTTTTATATATAAATATATTTCATTGCATGTGCACTAGTATACATATTAATGTCCCATAGTCAATATTATCATTTAAAATTCAATTATCCATTCACATGTTTACAAAAAAATATCAATGATATATCACTTTGTGAACTGGTATAACTAAATTCTATTGACTATTTTATTAAACCACGATTACTGTTAGCCTTCAAACTTTGTTATCTCTTGGAGATGCTACTCAAACTACGAAGCCCAGTACTTCTTTCACCAATAGCTTATTAACAATCGTGATCGTACAGTTAAAATTTCAACAATTAAAAGCAGTCCAAATCAAAGAATCTGCTCAGCCTCATTTCACATGGGTATATATAAGATTTTACTGATGATGGACAGTTCTGACTAGTTCGGCCCATTTACGACGATAATGAGTGAACATTTAGTGTTCAAAATTTAGACTAATATGTTATTTCTAAATAAAGTAACAAAACTGTCAAAACTGCCAATCAAAGAGTACGGATGCAGGATTTGAGTCTCCGAGTCCTGAGTCTCGGAGTCCCCCACCTAGGTATGAGGCATCACGTACTCATAATACGTTCATTCATACATGGCATAAAGGTTACAAAGGTTAAATAGCATTACAGGACTAACATGCAATATCAGGGCCTTTATTATGGACACAGGATGCCAAATATGACAATTTGTTGATAACTTGTTTATATATTTTCAGTTTGGATTTTACTGTGCCAGAATCAATTAACCTCATTTAGGACTTAGAGTATTTGGATGCAGGCTTTGTGTGTCCCGCCTTATTATGACGCATCGCTTGCGTGCAATATTGAAATATCATGTATAAAAATATACATGAGTTAATGGTTTAAAAGATTATATAAAATATGCAATACATGACTCAATATAGACACAGACACAGAATCGCCAAATATGACACTTATTTATATACCCTCAATTTGTATATTATTATGCCCGTATTTGCAACTAAATATAATGCCATACACCGCAAACAATATTCTTATATTTTCCATACAGTGCCATTGCCAAATCTATTGTAGTTATTTATCTATTGTTGTTATAGTTTTTGTTAGCATAATGTTTTTCAAACTTACTGCGCAAAATATAACACAGCCTTTAAATATGCAATGAGATGTTGAAAATCTTGCCTTAAAATTAGGAAATACAAAATTTAAATACCGTCTGGTGAAAAACATCCCGTAGCGATGTCACAAAACTGTTCTGTACATTCACACTCCTCCTGACAATATTTTCCGTAGTTAGGATAGCGACATGGCTCTGAACAATTTTCGCCAACATATCCTGGTAAACAACCTGACTCCAACCAAAGTGAAAACAAAAATTCTTTTATTCTTGCACTTAACTAATTTTATATTAATTGTTTCAAAGGGAAAAAAAAATCAAATATAATTCTTTTAACACAATTTTCCATACCATTCTTAATTTTTATAATCAAAATTTGCAACAGCGTACATTACTCATTCAATGTAACATTTTTTGTTTGACTGTAATATCCTGCCTGATTTTTTTAAGTAAGTGTATTATCTTTTGATTTAAAAAGAAACCTTACCTTTATTTCTCATATGTTTTCCGTCCATAGAAATGAAGTTTTAGTTCAAATACAACGTCTCACTATAGGCATCATATTTGCATTGTCTAATTATGACAATCACAGTGATATTTGTTATGGCTGTGTATTAAACAAACAAAAAATGATATACAAACAATTAATACATTGTACAAAACAGAATACGGTATTGGGAAGCTTTACCCTTAAAATTGAAATAACAAAGAGCTTGGAAGTAAACCTAAAGACTGTAAACATATGTTTTTTGTAAATTTTAAATTCAATTAAAAAAAGAAACATCAGAGTTTTCTTAGGTAGGAGTTATAATGTTGATATGAGGTAATGAATAGTATCTTCAGATGATTTTCATTGTCTAATATTTGACGAACATTGCACACATGTTTGCTATGATATTCTGTTTTAACTATTAACAATTTAGTTAATTGAGTAAAAATGTGATTATGGTACAGTCAACTCAAGCAGTTAACAACATACAAAATAGCATAACATAGCATTTAAATCTCATACCATAGTATTTGAATCTCATACTATATCATTAGATTCTCATTCGTCATAGCATTCAATAGCAAAGCATAGCGATTTTAACTGATTTTTTAAAGACAAAAGTTTATATTGCGGAATAGCGGTAAACTTTTATTCCTCAATATTTTACTTCGAAATTTTTAAAAATCTCCAGTATGCCGCGGCCGTTTTGTTCAAATATCATACTGTATCATACCATAGTATTGACACATTCATTTTAATATCTCATAGCATTGCAAAATCTAATAGTATATGATTAAAATTGCATCCCATGCACAAAAACTGTTTTAATATTTATATATGTGAATTAGAAAGCATCTGCCCATGTTTATGACGTCATAGATTGTTAGACAAAGATTTTTGTGAAAAAGCATTTTTTGTTACTTATGATGATGTGCATTTGGTATGATACATGTAAAAGTGGAAGCCTATGTTTAACTCTTTATCTTTTGAATTGAACATGTTTAAATTCAATATATTTTTAAACAGGAGAATTAGAATATTTATACTGAATTATTGAATCAGTGCAAACATTATTATTTGGGGCTTAAAGACATCAGTCGATATTTAACAATTAGGTATATACGATAAGCAAAAATACATGATACAACCTTACCTTTCGCATCAGGTATGCATGAATAGAAAATAAAAAGAATATGTCTAGTATCTATGTGAAAGATATAGCTACATTGTACACGTTATGTGGGTGTTTTTTTCCTTTTTAGGAATGTAGAACCACGTATACATCCGTAAGAAATTAAAATAACTCAATTTGGCAATAATCCAAGAATTTGTTTTTAAAATGATATGGTTCCCGAAAGACTACATTGTAATATTTTTGTTCCTTTATTTATTTTTACCTCTTAACACATTTTACTGCCACGTACTTGCATGCTATAATAGAAAACACGTTCTTCTGTACATACATGATCCTTCAAAACATTAAAAAAAAAAGCCTATTTGTGAAATCAAACCTTCTGCCATTGAGTTTTATTAGGAGACTGGCTTAAGTATTTTCCTTTTGCAGAACAACTAAGTAGAAAAAAAACTTTTGCAATTTTTTGTCGCTGTAAAGACTAACTACCGAGAACAACTGTTTGTGTTATCTTCCCTTTTAAAGAGCTAGATAGAAATGCAAAAAAGGAAAACAAACCAAAAGAACACCGATGCTTATCTTTTATTTTTAAAAAACACCCTGAAAATTTAAGTCATCTCGGAATGTCAGTTGCCAGTCGGTCCAATTGTGTTTGCTAGACCCACCCCGACTTAATGTTTGCTCATGCTTTGACACAAATATCTGCTGTAACTTTTTGTAGAATCTGACAACGCTGTGCATGTACCGATAGTACTTATCACATTAGATTATCTTCATTTTGTGTTTGACTTTTTATGAGTAAATAATTCTTACTCTGATAAGCGAGGCATTATAAACGACTGAACAGGTTATTTGGCAAAGTTTAGATCGTACACATTAATGTTCATCAAAAAGTATTGGACTTCTAAGTAGAGCATTGGTTCTACCTTCAACTGATTGGCAGAAGCATTTTAATCGGAAGGGCTACTAACATATTTGTTTTTACTCTGATTTAAATATCACCCATTGTTGTCCAAGACATTTCTGTCATTTGTCCTCTGAGATATTCAGACATGATTGATTTGTAAGATGAATATAAATCCCAAAATTTTATTTTTCTGTTTAAGAATTATGCTAATTTTACTTTTGTATATGATTTGCTATAATACTTTGTCATTAGTTAGCTTGATGAATGCTTTCTTTAGTTCCTAAAGCATTATGTTGCGTATTATTTTATTTTGTCATACTGATCATCATCCTATCAGTTATTCATAAATAAAACTTATGAGCAAATACATTGCTGAGTTGTATTTAAATAAATAGAGTTCATTCCAATTTTCATTCCCCTCCCCCAAATCACCAAGTACATGAGTGTATCTTAAATCACAATTACAATGTTTTGAGGACTAGTATTGAAGTTTTAAATACAAGTTCGTACATAACAATAAATAGCTACATGGATGTCATTTTCCCGGCGCTTAGATGTTTATGAAATGTGCTTTGGATAACTTTAATAAGAAAACTATAATATTTGTAAATCCTGAGGGATCTTAAAAGTATTTCGTTGAATTTCAGTTCTTCAGATATACGAGTATGCAAAGGGTACTTGGGGTTTCTTGTAAAATTATTTGCAGTCCTGAAACATACAGATAATTTTTCCGATTGTGATTCGATTAAAAAGTATTATTTCAGAGTTAAGACGATTTTAACCAATATAACATAACATGCAATTTAAAGAATACCAGAATGTATTCAAAGGTTTTTTTATTTACAAAGTTGGTAAAGTAAAAGTATTTGACAACTAAAAGATGTAACATTTTAACGGAATAACACTTCGGTATTCTTTGATTTTGTTAAATTCTCTTTGTTGCCTTTTATGAACTAAATCCAAAAACGGAAATCACATTCGGCATTCATATTCTCAATATAGTTAGCTATAGGACGTGGTTTCCGTTTGTTATCAATGTATTTCACATACTGCACAATCAGGAAGATTTTATATGTGAGAACTACATGGCATATCCCTGTCAGATTACTTAAATGTTTTATAAAATTGAATGAAGAAATAAATAAATTTGTTAACAATAAAACAACAATAATTATGGAAATATACATACATTTGTACATATTTACAGCAATAGTAAAATAGCTCATACGTGTAAAATATCAAAGTAATTGTTGCGTTTCTAAAGACACTTTTCAGGCTAAGAAAATATGAAATGAATACCAGGTTAATTTTCATATCAGAAAATTTTAAGAAATTTTTTTAAAATCTGTTTTATTGGTCTACTAGCTCATGTTCTGACTATTTAAGCCTACAACAGCTACATGTGTATCTTGTTTTGATGGAAACACTTGAGATGTAGGTCAATATTGTGATTTATATGATTATAACATTCTTCCTCTTTGTGGCAGAATTTATATTGAAATTTAATATATACAGAATCTAAATGAATCGCTGCAGATTCAATAGGCAAGATATCAATACTAGGAATACTAGGAATCTCAATGCTTCGTACTATCTTTATTGGCATCAGATCTAGAACAAAAGGCTGACACCTTGGCTCCAATCAAATTACAATGTGGTAATGTATATGTATAATAAATCGAGAATTATGTGGAAGGAATTTGTGCGAGTTTGTTTAGTTAACATATCTTATTATCGTATATTCAGACTGAATGGCATGCTGTGTGTGTGAGCATTTGCGTACGTGCGTGGATACACAGTGTGCACCTATACAAAACTATCTTATAGAATAAATACGGATAATTTGGTCAATGCAACGAATTAATTGCTTAATTACGGAATTCCATGTATTTAGGGGAAGGAATTTAAAGTCTAGTTCATGAAACACTTGAAACCGAAAGTAAGAAACTATCGCGTAAAATACGATAATGAATGTGCAATTTCAGTTCTTCATTTATCGGTATGAGAGTTGTCGCTCTTCCATTAGATTTTATACATGAAATAATAGGCTTTATACAATGAAAAAATGACAATAACAAAGTGTCAACTATCTCAAAAATCCATAAAACAAAATACAAATCCAAAGAAGAGCAAGACGGACCTCTAAAAAGATAGAAGTAGAATCAGTTGCAATGGAGAAGTGAGCATCCTCTGCTGAACGGTAACATCCGCCGTGTGCTCTTTGTCGTAATCGGGGGGGGGGGGGGGGACGTAAAAGTCCTTAGACAATTATATAATTATTTATGGTCTAAAAATTATTATGAAAAACGTCAGTCAGCATGCGATTCAATGGAAGAATGTATTTGCTGACGAGGTCGTTGTATCGACCATAGAACTTACGAAAAGATGACTTCAGATGAGACTGTTATTAGTCCTGTTTTATCAACTTGTTTGTCGGTAGCTTGCCTCGCCTTAGAAATTGTTCATACGAAGAGCAAACCCTTTTAATCTCAATCTCAATAAAACCTATTAATGTAGCATAACGGGTCATATAACGAATACACTCTTTTCTTTCTTAACCTCAACAAAATCAAGAAATATGCAAAGACATAAATTTTGTTCAGACGCACATATGTTGACATTAAATTTTTCTCTTGACGCACGTTTCCGTTTAAACACTTCGCAATGTCATTCTGGATCAGTTTGGCTAGCGGAGATCTCTATCGGCGAACTATACAAATGACTGAGTCTAGCATCCTCATTGAAGCAGTAAGTGTTTGCTGTCCTCAGTGTCGTTGCTTTGTTCGATGTCTGTTGTTGTTGTTCTGGAGACGATGATCTCGTAATAGCTCTATTTGGTCTTTTTAGTCGCCAGATGACAAGTGAGATGATAGCTGACATCAAGACAGAGGACAGGACAGATACTGAAACAATGACCGCCAATAATGTATGTCCTGTTATTTGTTTCACCATTGTTTCATGGGATTCGTCCGACTTCAAGTCATTATCTAAACAAACGACAATTTTAACTTAAAATTACATTTACGGTGTATTTTCTTTGCTTTCTATATTTTAAAAATCTTAGACAATTCGATTTTTTTAAAATGATTTTGCAGGTTGTTTTTTCTTTTTATATTGTTTTGTTGAACTTTAATAATGTTGATAAATGTATTGCTAATAGCATACGATTGAAAGTGTCACATCCGGTGGTAATATTGCAAACAGATTCGACACATTCACATAATTGTTGACAATCTTTTCCATATGATGGATATTGGCAGCTTTTTTTGCACCCTTCGCCAAAATATCCATCAATGCATCCTTCTGAAATGAAAGCTTATCCATATAAAAATTAAACAACAACTGCCGTTGTAGGTAAAATACATATATCATTTTTGTTGTTGTTTGTTTAAAGGGTCATGGTCACGTTTTGGTAAAAAAAATTATTTTTCAGATTTTCATGTTTACAATGCTTCAGTAAGGCATTTTTAATAGTCAACCACTATGCTAGTGTCATTCGTTGAGTCATAAAGCTATAAAATCTTTGCTATGAAAACAAAGCTTTTGTTTACATTTTGAATGTTGAAGTTAAAATTGCAGTTTTAGACCTAAAAAGAATGTGTCAAACGTTAGGAAATGTTTATTTATGCATAAAATGAATTGGAATTACAATGCTTTAGTAAGGCATTTTTAATAGGCAACCAATATGCGAGTGTCATTCGTTGAGTCATAAAGCTATAACATCTTTGCTATGAAAACAATGCTTTTGTTTACATTTTGAATGTTGAAGTTAAAATTGCAGTTTTAGACCTAAAAAGAATGTGTCAAACGTTAGGAAATGTTTATTTATGCATAAAATGAATTGGAAGATAGACAAATCAGCTTTAAAAAGGTTATTTACTGGTGTAAAGAACCGATTTAAACAAAAAGCAGGGCACATGCCTTGTTTACATGAAAAAGAAATGTGAGCCCTGTATCTTGCTTGTTACTCTATGACTGACTCTCAAATTTCATTTGATTACTAGAAATGCATTCGTAAACCACTATAAATAATAAAAACAGAAAAATAAAATATGATCAAAATCGTGACCATACCCCTTTAAATAAAATAACTAAAATGAATGAAAAATGAAGATCAGTAGTATATCATTACCCGATAAAGTACAACAGAATTTTGTAAAATCGTAAACATTATTTTTCTATACAAAATTTCTTAATTTTGGAAAATACAAGTCAAAATATCAAATTCAAGTCATCGCTAAAAATTTACACGCGATACATTTTAAAAAATTTGTATCAAATATGTTCATATGTTTCTGAGAAACACTACACACGGAGACAATGCTTCTCTTCCCCCTCTTTCAAGGCATGGAAGTTACATAAAAATATTCATGAAAAGTTTTACTTCAAATAAAACTTTGAACATGTTTGTCAGTGTAGTCTACACACATTCAACAAGTGTTTTCTTTATTCCCTCACATTCTCCTGCAATACAGCTTCACTTCAGATTAATGATCCCAGAGGACAATATTCTTTGTTAACTAAGTATTTCTTGAAGAATATTTGAAATCCTTTATTTTTTTCATATGCATAGGTTAAAATTATCTTTTTATTTGACTAATAAGCATAACCAATTTTTAAGAATCATGACGCCATTGTTAGCTGTAGCAAAACAAACTAAACCCGTTAAGGTCAAGATCTAGTAAATGATTCCAGAGTGTATTTTTGGTACTTAAACCATTATTATGACACAATAAATTTGTTTAATATGTTTCCGTACTTTACAGGTTTAAAGGACTCATGTAGAAAATGTGACAGTTTTTTGTCATTCTATATTAAACATAAAAAAGTAATCCCGATACTCTATATTCGGTTTAACATCAATTGAAAGGAGGGTTTAAGATCTTGTTTAATGTTGTTTTTGGAGAGACTGCAGCCATTCTAGATATATCTCATACGTCAAAATGGACAAAACTCCGAGATTCGTTACCATTTTCTTCATAGTACATAGAAATTAACAGATAAAAACATAACTTTTTCGTGGTGTTTACAAAACGGTTAAGCCCAGGTACACCCAATAAAAGAAAGTGGTTACACATGTATGAAGCATCAATGAAAAAAAACACTGATAACCTGGATTTTATAAATCTTTGGGCATCTTGACCTTAAATGAAAATAATGGTATTCCATATTAAAAAATGATAGCGTCTCTATAGCTTGTAGGTTAGTTGAAGCTTTCGCATGATCGTATGATAGTGTCATTATTTGTTTCACTTTTTTCAGAACATTATGTTGTACTGGAAGTTTGAAAAGAAACTTTGCTGAATTTTTTTTTTTTATTGGATATTTGGCGACTTAGATCCCAACATCAAATTTATAATGATACGTTCTTGATAGCAAAGACGTTACAAACTTAAAGTGGATATTCATAACAAGGCAGCTGGCACAAACTAGTATCTACAAATGAATCATACTATATAGTTAGTGGTTGAAGCTAGATGAAATTCCACTTCCTTTAAACAAGGAAAAAAGCTACATTGAAAAAAAATTAGCGAGTTTTACAGATTCAACCTTAAATCATTCTATGAGACATGTTACAAAATAATGGTTCACTTAGTTCCTAAAGTAATATATTTTGTATGGCTTTGGTTACACTTTTCATTAAGTAAAATAGGTAACACAAAGTATAATTTCTAGTCAAATGGAGTAAATTACGCTAAACGTAAAGTCAAACAAATTAAATCATATTTTTGGAGTCTTGTTTTATTTTGATGAAGGATTTAAACTTTAAAAAGAAAGGAAAGTTGTACCGTTTGGTGAAAAACACCCACTGGCGATATCACAAGACTTCTCTTCACACTCGCAGAATCCATTGCAATGTTTTCCGTAATTAGGATAATGACATTGCTTGGAACAGTTATGACCCTGATATCCTGAAGGACAATCTGGCTCTAAAAAGAGGAAACAATTAATATCAATTAATTAACCTCCTTTATAATCCGATAATTAAACACACTTAAAACTAACAACTGATCTTGTATTGATAGCCAATGCCTTTTTCCCTACTTTTTTATGTATCTTTAGTTTGATTTATTCTGTTTATTTATAAAATACATCATAACTATGTTCATGAAACGTGTTTTATGAACCCTAGTTCGAGAACTTATCGTAAAACTTATATACATGTATATTTTTAAGTGTTGTGCACCAATCTGAAGGAAAACATAAGTTTTGTTGATCTTAATAATGGTTTACAGTTTAAAAAATCCAAGAGTACCGTCTGATGGTGAAGTGCATCCAGTGGCGACATCACACAATTTCTCTTCGCACCCACACATGTTTTGACAATCTATTCCGTAGTTAGGATAGGGACATCTCTCTGAGCAGTTTCGACCGAGATATCCTGGAGGACAATTTGTTTCTAAAACGAGGAAAACAAATACTTGCGTTTAAGAAAAACCCAAAAATAATTATAATAAAACTTAAAGTAATATTATACATGTATCTAAAATCAAAAAAATGTTTCGATTTTGTTTTTTCGTTTGGAGTTTTTTTTTCATATTCTTATTTTCTTTCAGTTGAATGTAGTTATATGTTAAAAAACATTTACATTTTCTTTTTATGATAGTGTTTTTAAACATATTGCTAAATAACAAATATCCCGGAAAAGTATATGAAAGTTTTTTTGTTTATTGCACCAATTATAAATTAAATATAAAATTCTTTTAAAAATAACCACACAAATTTGTGCGTGTCCAAACACAAAAATAAATTAAAGTGTACTGTCTGGTTCTATGCATCCAGTGGCGATGTCACAGAGCTTCTCTTCGCACTTGCACAATTCCTGACAATCTCTTCCGTAATTAGGGTAGCGACATTGCTCTGAGCAATTCCAACCCAGATATCCTGGATAGCATTCTGCAATATGAGGAAAACAACAGCAAACAATAGATTGCAGTTATAACCTGCAGTTATAAAATCAACTTTTGGGGGGGGGGGGGTGTAGAATTCCATTATGTCAATTTTCGATATATTTCTTTAATATTGAAACAAAGCAAGCTGATTACAAAGTTTCTTTTCGCGGGACGGTAAATTGGAAAACAAGTATTTGTGCACTAAAATTTTTAAGTTGAAGATTATTTACCTCTTCTATGTCATTTTTTTTTATCTAAATGAATAACGGCATCAAACAGATAAGCTTAAAATATGTAATATGCATGCATTTACAGTACATACATGACTAAGAAACGTTCTAAATTACAAATTAAATCAAATCATTTAGCGGAACCTGCACTCATCATATTTTTTCAGGCATGACTTATTAGACACAAATGATACTTATTACAATGTCTTAAGACGTTAACTAGTTACGACGTATCGGCTCTAACATACTTAACAAATAAAAATAATAGCACGGGTCAACATTGTGAATATGAAATACAGTTTTCAAAAGCATAATTTTGCTACGGGTCTTCGTTAAAAAATTAAGAAAGTCATTTTAATATTTATTTTTACGTAAATGTGGATTCAAAAAAGATGTATTAATACAGATTTTTAAAACAAATGCGAATAATTTATCTGTTGAAAAAAATGTTGAATTAGACTGAAAATTCTCTTTTAAAAATACCGGGTAATCTTTTTCAACAATATTCCAATCTAAGACTCTTTTTGGAAAAAGAGTTTGATTGATATGGCATTATCCAACTATATATTAGACATTAGCGAATGATACATTATTTTCAGACCAAAGGTATAAACACAATTTTTTAAAAAAAACAGAGATGCAATTTTCTTTAAAACCATCCTTTACCTTTGCATTGCAGGTGTTTTTCGTCCCAGGTTCTGCAACATTCAGTCCTGTATTTATATAGAATGTTGTGTATGTATACTAAGAAACTAACCTGTCTATCATTATCTAAACTGTCATAAATACATTAACATTTTACCAGAAGAAAACTATGATTTAGATTTGTGATTTTATAATCTTAAAAAATAACTTGTGTTTCATGCAAAATCTTACCTCTGACGGCAAATATAAATTAAAAAAAAGCAGAAGAAAACAATATGACCACCATCCATGTTAATTTTCGGTTCGATATCATACAAGGTTTAAGGTACCTTCGTATTGTGATTTTGTAAGGGTAAGAAGCATCAGAAATATTGATCGTATAATAATTTCCGCAATATATATACAAAATACGATCTGAACAGTGACCTCTTCGATGATGTATGATTCGATAGAAGAACACTCACTTGTATATCTGAATGTTTGATTATTTTATTTTTTCCTGGTCCGCCTGTTGAACCTTTTCCTGCTGTTTAAACATACTTGAGTAACAAGTTGGTGTCAATGTCTAATTAAATTACGTTTCTATATGGTTTTAGATATATTTAAAATTTATTAGACTTTAACAGTTTAAGTATATGATATTAAGTTGAAACTGTCCATTCCGTGAAAAAAGAATTGATCATTGTTCAGAATTAACAATTTTGTGCATATATGTAACTTACAACATTTACTTTTGTTATAAGAATGGAGAGTATAAATTAAATCTTTAGACAATGCTGAATTTTTATAATAAAACTGAATGTTGCAAAACATTGTTTGTTTTCATTCCGCGAGGATAACGTTTACTCAGAATACAAAAAACGTATTGATGATAACGAAAAAACATTTAGTACATGTATATATTGCAGAACTTAAACCGTGGTGATATATTTTAATTTCAAAAAACTAAGTCAATAACGTGTATTTACAGTTAGAGGTCATTAAATATTTGTGGATTTTTTAAACGAGATTTGTTTAACTCTATTATTGCATTGTTTTTGTTGTGAAGTTATTGACAATTAATTTCTTTCAAGATTTAAAGGACAGTGTTGCTTAATAGAGAGAAAAATATAGTTTCAATGAAAAAAAATTCAGTTCAAATACCTCTAAAAAAGTTTACCCCGCCAATTTTTACTCAATTTTACAGCAATACGAAAATTGATCTAACTAAAACATTTAAAGTAAAACAAAAAACAACTTATATTGTCTTTTTCTACTGCCATTTACATTTTTATGAGATCAATGATTTATATTTTGATAAACACTAATGTTGACTTATAGATAAAAACTTTTTTTAAGCTTTGTTATTAAATTTCTAAAAATTCTCTTTTTTGTCGGGGGGGGGGGGGGGGGGGGCAGAGTAAGGAAAAAAAATGTCAAATTTTCCTTTGTTCTGCCAAATGACTTTTTCATTTTATAAAACGTGTGTGTAGAACACATTTAATAAAACTAGAAATTTAAAATTAAAAAATATACTGATATTTTAATTAAAACCTTAATGTTGCAGTAAAAAGAGTATAATAATTATACGTATTATTTGCTTAGATAAAATTTAAATACATTTATTATCTATTGATACAACTTTCATATTAAAATATACAGATTAATTCAAGACATCTTTTTAAACAAAACACAATTGATTCAAATAATATTTTAAAGATTCAGACATTAACATGCATGCTTTGAACAAATTCTTCGATAGACATGGATCTTTAAAAAATGCTTATCAATAAATCTACAAAGCCCATTTTCATTATTAACATTTTGTATCACACATGAAATGCAATATGTTTCACTTAGAAAAAAGAAAATGACAGCTAACTGGAATATCACATAAAATTTAAAACAATGCGGTTTTCAGTTTTTTTATATACACAACTATCTTTATTATATGCATTTTGTGTGCTAATCATAAAAAGTGCGAATTCCGTAAATATGTTCCCCAGTAGTCTGACGTTCAATGGTAGTCTGACATTTACATTCTCATCGTTCATTAACGTATAAAAGTATCAAGATATGTAAAGTTATAAATCTCAATGACAATAAAAGCCGACGATTACGTCAAACGTTCCTTAGAAACAGTGTAAACTTACTAAATTAATGTACGAACACAAGAATTGCCACCCACATAGTAAGAACCTGAAACCTGGCACGACTGTAATGAACTTTCTATAGATAAATATTAATTTTTAAAAAGAATATCATATCTCGAATTCTTTGTAGTGCAAACTATCATTTCTGCTATAAATTCTTATTCTCAGATAGAAATATCTGATATAAACTGTTTTATTGATATCATTACACCTGTTTTAACCATTGTTTTCATCAATATACATTTATGGATGGAATAAAATAAAATGAAATTTACATTGTACCAATTAAATTATCTACTATAATACTAATGATGAACTCTCAAAGTTGCTTTAACAATTCAGCGGCTTTCTACTTGAGCATAAGTTTGCTACAATGTATATAATGCCAACCAAATTCGTACCTCGATCGGATCTGAATTCCCTCACATAACCTCTGACGGCTATGAATCTTCTCAATGCGTTAATGAAGGAGGAAGAAGACAATTCCTCTACTACTTCTATGTGAATTGCCCTTATGCTAAGGCACGTGAGTATCACACCCCATCTCTTACTGCTGGCCTGTCCCCCTCTTGTGCGTCTAGTCACTACTGACCACGGTCCAAACACATCAACTCCTGTGTATGTAAAAGGAGGAGCAGGGCTGACACGGTCCACCCGAAGATCAGCCATCTTCTGGGTTTTTAACTTTCCACGAAGAGTTCCAGCGCTTGGCACCTATAATTCAGAAACCAGCGGATCGGATCATGCTTTCCATAAAGAAACGGCTAGGTGTTTCACTTGTTCATGATAGTGTCGTACTTGCAAGGTAGTTACATGGTGCTTACGTGAAAGAATCACCGGAAACTTCTCATGTTTACCAAAGTCTGAATCTCTGAGACGTCCACCAACGCAAACTAGACCATACTGATTGAGGAACGGATCCAGGGTAAGTAATGAGCTGTTCCGAGGTACAGGCCTCTTGTCGAGAAAACATGAGTACTCCTCGGAGAACGTCTCTCTTTGCACTGTCTCAATAACCCATTGTTCAACTAACTGAAGTATCTCAACAGCCTTGATACATAGATGGGAACTGTTGTTAGCATTCTTCTGTTTGAAGACACATACTCTGTTCCATTAAAAGGCAGAGGCTCTAACAAGAGCAGGCCAGGATGAGAACTTATTGAATCATGGGTTCCAAATACATAATGGTTCTCGATAGATGTCTTCATCACATGAACCGCCAGAACGGGTTTAACTTCCTTATCAGTCTCTGGGTCAACAAGAGAGAAAGTACTATTTCCTGGCATGACTTCCCTCTGACATTTCTTGTAGAGTTGACCAGGTCCTTGCAACCATGGACTGTTTTGCATCTGACTTGCTGGAAGTGAGCGGGTCGCACATTCTGCGGGGTTTATGTGAGTGGGTACATATGTCTATTGTAGTCCTAAGTATCCGTTCAATACGATTGCTCATATATATGTAGAAGCGTCGGACACGGTTATTCATATAATCTTATACCACTTTACTGTCAATGTGAAACTGAACACAATCAACTGCAATGTATAATGCACTCACTGCAATTTCGTAGATTTCTACAGTGAGGAGAGCTCCACATAATCCCAGGCGAGGAATCGAGTTTCCATGTTTAGGCGCTACTTTTGCCTTGCCTGATGATTCCTACATGTATTTCACAATCCAGACAAATGGTCTTTAAATATGCCACTGCTGCAATAGCATCCTCGGATGCGTCAGAGTAGACGTGAATTTCTCGTCTTACAGCTTTGCTAAGAGAGGCGTCATGTTCCATGTAAGTGCGATGGATGTTAACTTCTTCCAGGTACTGAAGTTCAGTATTCTGCGACTCCCATTCGGAACGTTACTGTTCTGGTAGAGGGCTGTCCCAATCAGAACTATCTGTTACAATCTTCCGCAATATCATCTTTCCCCAAATAGTTACAGGAGCGACAAGGCCCAGGGAGTCATATAGACTGTTGATAACAGATAGGATGCCTCGACGTGTGTAAGGTTTCTTAGCAGCAGTCGCTCTAAATGTGAATGTATCTGACATCAAGTCCCAGTTCAATCCTAGGCTGCGCTGAACAGGAAGTTGGTCGTTGCCAATATCCAGATCCTTAAGAGCCTTAAGGTCCTTTGCAAGGTCATCACTTGCGAATGCACTCATCACCTCTTCTTTATTTGAAGCGACCTTGTGTAAGCGTAGGTTTCCTTCATTCTTCATCAAGCCAATTGCTTCGGATGATGACGGCAGGGATTTTAATCCATCATCCACATAAAAGTTTTTCTGAATAAATCTTTTACATCACTTCCATATTTCTCAACACTGATTTCTGCTGTCTTGTGGAGGCCGTAGTTTGCAAAAGCTGTAGAAGGCCGGTTTCCGAATATATGTACATTCATGCGGTACTCTATGAGACTGTTGCTAGGATTGTTGTCTCGATATCAAAATAATCTTAGGAAATTTCTGTGTTTTTCTTCAACAAGGGAGCTGTGGAACATTTGTTAAATGTCTTCTGAGATGGCGACTGGTTCCATACGAAATCTCAGAAAGACATGATGCAAATTGTTTGTAAGGTCAGGTCCAAATAGGAGGACGCTATTCAGGGAGAGTCCTTGAAACTGTGCGGATGAGTAAAAAAAACGGCACGAATCTGACCTGGTTTTTGGGGATGATACACTCCGAATATTGGAAGGTACAGACACTCTTCATTACTTGCTAATGGGGGAGGTACTTCTGCATGCTTGCTATCGAATACACGTTGCATAAATGTCACCATGTACTGAAGTTTCACTGGATTCTTGGACAGACTAGCTTGTAGTTTCTTGGCACGATTGAGTGTCTGTAGTCTATTATTTGGTAGTGGAGGACAGTCTTCCCGAAACGGTAGAGGTGCTACCCAATCTCCATCTGCATTCTTGTGTATACTCTTCTCCATCACTTGAATGAACTGCTTGTCTTCAATGGAGAGGCCAACCTTGTTGTGGTCTTTATTTCTTGTGAACACTGACGAGCCTTTGCTGTCCCACTTCTCAGAAACATGAATCCTGTTTTCACATGGTCTAAATACTGTAGTACGTCCGTTATCCAGAATAAAAAGGTTGTACGCACTGATATTTGAGTTCGGTGAACTTTTCCTAGGCAGGTCTCACCCACAATGATCCATCCGAATCTTAGCCTTTGGGCAAATGGCTCATTTCCTGATCCAACTCTCTGGTCAAGAACATGATGAGCGACAGGCAAGTCACGTCCAATCAGCAAGAGTGTGCGTGCCGATGTCCATTAGATGAGTTTAATGACGCACAATTTCCAGTGTCGCTACATCTTTTCTCACATCTGGAATGTTATTGCATTCAATGCTGGCAAATTCATTTTGGTGCTTCCGTCGAGAGATTCAACAACACAGTCTTCAGCCAAACGTCCTGAGAATACAAAGGAACCAGCACACGATGCGAGCTAATATTCCACCTCTTCTGAGTTTACATCAAGAAGATTAAGAAGGTGAGTAGTAGCTAGAGATCTGTTGCTCTGATCATCAATGAGGGCGTAAGTTAATACAGACTTGTCAGGGTGACTGGAACAGTACACCCTAACCAACAGTAATTTTGCACAAGATTTTCCAGGGAATGAAGAACTCTCATAAATCTCGGTGCAATTGGTTCGTTTTTCTCGTTGAGTTCCACGAGAACCATGTTCCTCCCCGCCGTGCCGTTGAGAGGCTAAGAGAGATGAATCAGTTTCCTCTCCCTGTTTCTCTTTAGTGTATTTACTTGTCACATGTAAAGCAGATGGATGATCCTCACTACCACAGTTATCACATTTTGCTCTCTCTTGACAATCACGTTTCATATGTTTATCTGAGTTACAACATCCATAGCATATTTTATAGTCACTCAAGAATTTTCTGCGAACTTAAATTGGCTTTGCACGAAAGGTTTTGCAATGATTCAGCGAATGATTTGTCTTGTGAATGGGACACACACTTTCGGAACTTACATCCGTTTTCCTCACTTGTATTGGTTGTCTGAGTGGAATGGCATGAAAAAGTTCCTCCTTCTTTGGTGGATAATGTAGGGTTGGCTGGAAACTTGGGATCATTCATCATTCTCGTCATTTCCTTTATGAAGTTTACGAAGAACGTAAAGGGTGGAAAGGAAACCTTCTGCTTCTGAAATCTTATACTTTGATGCTCTGTCCATCCACTTTGTCTGCATGTTGTATGGTAGCTTGGCAATGACTTGATTGACCCCCGGCAATGAATCAAAATATGCTAACAAGGAGGAGTAAGCAGGGTTCTCCTAAATGGACGCAATCTCACACAGCAGGTCGGACAACGTGTACAGTTTTTCAGTATCGTTGTAAGTCAATTTAGGAAAGTTCATCAGTTTTCGTTTCAAAGCAGATTCTATTAGTTCTGGGCTGCCATACCTTTCGTCGAATCTCTCCCACACTTTCCTCAAGGCTTCTGCAGGGTGACTGGCATTCGCAATCCTAATACTCTGTGCATGCTTAGTCGAATCTGCCCCGAGCCAATTTAATAGTAGATCTAATTCTTCCCTTGGGTTGACGCCCATATCTCGAGATATGTTTAGAAAGGAGGACTTCCAGACTGGGAAGGATTCGGGCTGCTCATTAAACACTGTAAAGCGAGAAAGCAGCAAATCTTTCTTCATTAGAAAAAGTGTGAGTTCATTTGCCATAACGTTATTGTTATTGTCAGTAACTGCAGGAGTGCTTGTACAAGCTTTGGCAAAAAGCGTTTTAGGTTGAGGGTTTAATGGTGTCTCTAGTGTCATAGAGTCCTGCGAAACATTGTCTAAATCTGCACAAGGATTAGGTACGGTAGGTGCAAGTGTGGATAGAGGTGCAAACTTGAATGTTTCTGTGCCATTCTTCTTTCAAATTTTCTACATACTGTTCTACAAGTTTCTTTTTATCAGCTACTGGAATGTCGAGAACACTATTTCTTACATCCTCTTACTCCAACGCGTCCACCTCTGCAGCAGCTGCAGCTGCTTCACTTTGTTGACTGAGTAGCTTCAAATTAGCATCTAGTTCACTGTTTTGGCGCTCTGTCTTGGCTAGGTTAAGCTTGCGAGTTTCCTCAATAATATAGCTGTTGTTTAATACTTTGTTGTTTTTAATACAAAACCTCTGTTTCGGTGTACTTCAATTTCACACGGGCAGCCTCTGCCTGAGCACGCTTCCAGGCTAGTAGTACCGAACTGGACTGGGAGATGGTAAAAAACTGAAACATACAAGAACAGATACTTAATACATTGTAGAAACAAGAATCAGGATGACAATTTACAAATATACGTCCAGAAATTATGAACATAATTAACCGTAGTATACGAAGCTCTAATATTGTAAATATACTCATAAGACAGTTAATGACTAGTTAAGTGAAATAATCTGGCTAAGAAACAATGTAAACTAATATAGACTATATGTGACTAGGAAATTCGGAAGCAGTAAATTAGCTTAAAACATCACTTAGACCATAATCCTGACATTGACAATTTAAGATATACGTTCAGAAAGATATACAAGTACTGTATGTAATAACAAAGACAAAACAACACTTATTCCATGCTGGAACGAATCGAAGTGCGTTTACGATAACAAGAAGCACAGGTATACAAAACGTACAGTATACGTATAATGATCAAGGTAAAAGTAGAACCAATAACCTGTATTTCCTGGAACATTCCGGCATGGGTCAGCACATCAACCCCATACCGAAAGAAGAGGAAGAATTATAAAAACAAATCCTCTGAGGCAGGTACCAGAGTTTATACTGAAATAGCTAGGAAACACATTTCAGATGTTTGATCCAACTGTAAATTTATCGCGGAAAATTTAGCGCAAGATCACTATGACGTCATATGTTAAAATCTAATCTGATTTGTTTACGTATCTCAACTCAATACGAAGGAATGGAAGCATGTAGAAAATATCTTGGGTATCATTAAAGCTTGTGCGGTACCCAAAACAGGTCTTCGAACCTCAGGGCACCGTAAACAACGCATTAAATGTTAGCCATTTTTGCAAAGCACAACGGGAGAAAATAGAGAGGATTATGGGATGTAAACACAAATTTTCTTGATGAATCTGTACATTTAGCTCGTTCTTTATCTCGCGCGTACTGGTTCTTTGAGCTCGCTTCGCTCGCCGGGGCTGCGCGCCAGCAAGCTGAGTTAGCTACCATCTGGTAGAAAACAATCCGTTGCGATGTCTCAAAATTGATCTTTACACTCACATAATCTCAAGCAATAATTCCTGTAGTTATGATAACCACATTGCTCTGAACAATTCTGACAATGATATCCTGGTAAACAACTTTAATCAAACAAAATGAAAACAAAAACCTTTTTACTTGTTGATAATTCATTATATGTTATTTCAGAATGAAATGCTTTGAATATATTTTTATAAACTTCTGCATACCATATACCTAATATCATTTTTAATTAATATCATTAAAATAGGAAACAACGTTCTTAACTTATATAAAGTGTTTAGTTTGACTAAAAAGCAAACGTCCTTAAAGTCTGATGCCGAATTATGACTTACAATGATAATTTTGACTTCACATTTGTGTACAAACTGACAGGAAAGTTAATTTTTCTTTATTACATGTGAATATTGATAAATCACAAGATGTTCTATATCAATTTTATCGTATTTGCAATAAATATAACATCACGGCATATAATTTGTTTTATGTCGCATGCTCTGAATCGAAACAATTATGTTAACCAGATGAGTCTACCAGGAAATTCGCCGATCTCTTCTCAAAAACCAGGTGATCAAGAGGAACGTGAGGATGCTTATTCAGAGAGTGATGACAATATAAAGACCGGTGACGATCTGAAGACTAGTGACAATCTAGAGACTGTTGACGATGAAGAAATTAATGATGATCAAAATAAGTGTCATACATGTATCACGTGTGGAACATAAATGTATACATAGATCTAAATAAATATTTCAAAACTGTGCAGAGGTTTGGCAAAATATATCTCATAAAATTGTTGCTGTTTTGGGTCACTACAGTGATTTAGTCAACCATGAAATACAACATTTACCTTGTCCGAACAGCAATACGTTGGAATCGAAGGGTACCCTTATCATGATGTTGGACGGAAAATTTCATCGTATGATTTAGTGACTTATCGAAACATATGTATCAATATGAGTGTAACTAAGCGAGGATAAACACATTATCTTTATTTGGTGCTAAGTGTCAGGTTAATGTCATGAACGAACACATCAAGAGACGCGAAAATTCATTGAACGACAGGAATGATGATTACCAATCGTTTAGGTAATATCCAATCTTTTTAAGCCCATGGTGTATGAAATTGAAATACATTTATTCAATGACTGTAAATGTAATAACACTCTTATCAAATCCCAAACAGGAACTATCCCCCCAAAGGCTTGCCCGAGGTGAACAGCTTCTGTCAAGAGTATAATGGAAGAGCTATATAAAGGTGAGCAGATATAATATTCACTTGAACCATATATATGCACGATTAATATAAAACTAAATATCCCTAGTACCATCTCTTGTATTAGTTGATCCCAACTTCCCGAATTTAAAACATTTGCAGGATAAAACTTGCATTGAAAGTTTGACACTTAACTAATGTATTTTAATTGCTAGTAAAATAGATATAGCTAGGTAGCAAAAGCAGTGGAAGCCCGGATTTGCAAGCCAAACGACAGAATCTTGAAAAAGTTCATGTTTTTAATTACCACACGTACATGTGTATCACTATGGACATCCAATGTGTGTATAAATATGCATATGGCTGTTTATAATTTGTATTGTATATAAAAAAAAAAGTAAAAGGCAACGTTACTACTAACATTTTGTTTTAAAGAGTAAAATATAAATATAATGCATTCATCAAAAATATGATTTTTTCAGATTCAAACATTATCATAAGCACCCCTAACCTTATTCCTACATTTTAGCATATACTTGTACCTTTTTAAAATTTGTCTTCGTGATTTTTTTTTAATTCAAAAATTGGTCCCAAGATATTTGAGACCAAGTTAAATCAAGAAAGACAACTCTTAAACAGGATCTTTCGAACCAAGATTTCTGCAATACTTCAGTATTTCTTTTAAATTTTCAGTTTTATTCAATTTCTTTTTTTCATCTCATTAACTAACAAATACTGTTTCTATTTTCAGATTTTTGTGGGATTTCATCCAGCAGTTTGCCTTAAAAGAATTTTTAAATATTTTAGTTTCATATTTATGTGGATTCCAATAAAAATTATACAAACTTCATTCATTATTTTTTTGTTTTTCATTTTCAAACTTTATAACATTTCACTTTCATAAGAGTTTTAAAACAGAAATGTTTAAAATTTTGACATATAAAGAGTTATCTGGAAGCAGACTGATATTTTAAAAATTCTCTAAAAAATAGAGTATTATACTTTGAGGTCTATTATTGTTGAATACTGTGCCTATTAGTTGTAACAAATGCATGTAACAAAAATCTCCTACACATATTTGGTGTAGACATCCCCCTTAAGGTCAAGATCTAGTCAATAATTTTAGAGTGCCTTTAAGATGTTATATTCATTTTGACGTCCTAATTGATTTGAAATACATATATTTCTGGTAATTTATGACGATAAAAAGATTTTAAAATGTCAAATAAAAAAGCGAAAGTGTAGTACACTATAAATAAACTATAAAGATAAATCATAAACTTAAAAAAGTTATACATGTATGGAGGGGCATATGTTATTATTTTGAGTAGGATAAATAAGTTGAACTAACTAGGTCATTATAATTTAGATGAGTTTTTTTAACGAAGAAAGGCTAGTTTGCATTCGGTAGGGGACATATTCTGAATCCTCAAAATGTTTTTCGTGTATATATTTAAATGTAGCATTTCAAATAAAAATTATTTAATATCTGGTCGTTAAATTCTTGCAAAATATTTTCAAGTTAAAATGCATATAAATCAACATTTTTATACATATATACATCAAACTATATATACCCCCATATAGCTCATACTAAATACGAAATCACTAATTTTGTTTTATTACACACAAAACCCCCATATCCATATATGTACATGTTTTATCTTTTTAAAAAAAAAGCATAGGCAAACAATGTTTATACAATATACATGTAACGCTATGATATCAACATTGCTAAACAAGAATGTACAATATTTTCTACTTTGCAAGTTCAACATTACGTTTAATAATAGTTTCAACTGATTTAAAGAAAAGTCGTTCATCTGGAGACATTTTGCATTTTTCTATCAGGTCGTCTATATTCCAAATCTTACTACACTTTGGGCATGGGAGACCTTCAGTTAAGGCACCAGGCAATTTCTCTTTTGTCCAATCAAAAAGTGAATTCGGAGCTGTACGTAAAAAAAAAAATAATATGTAAGTCATGCATAAAATACAATAAGTATAAAATGATCATAAAATTGTGTTTGGAAAAATAACTAGAAGAAGACATTGACGTCTGGTTTTCATTACAGGAATTACCTTTGAGAAAAATATTTTGGATTCTTCAGTCTCATACATAATTTGCAGATATTTTTGTGATAAAATAATTTATCAGATATAATCATATACGTATAAACATAATATAAAATCATATGGAAATAAATCGTGCTATTGCAGTCCGAAGGGCCTGCCTGCTTTGCAAACAAATGTTTAAGTGTAGGTTTGCAATTCTGAATTGAGAGTTAAATAAGGTCAAACGTGTTCTGTTAATAGCATAAAATAATCATTATTCACATTTTAAGATGAGGAAAACCAATTTAATGAAAAGCAAATATATGGTTTGCGAGTTTGCTTTTCATATCTGTAACTAATACTTCTTTAAGCACTTTAAACGAAAACGATATGACCACTTTGCTTTATAAATGGTGTCATGTTTCATAAAATACATGTAGTTTTAAATTCTTATGAATATATGATATGATACATTGTTTACATTTTTTGTAGATGCGGTATAGCTACCTGTCCAATGTCCACACCACATTTTACATTTTCCGACAGTTAAACGTTTGTTGGATATAACGTCATCAACCGGAGTTTCGTCATCCTCTCCTGTCGCCGTCATCCTGTTTTCGTTTCCTATCATCATTTCATTGGGTGTCGCGTTAAGGGTTTCAATTTCAGTGTCATCGTTGAAAATTATCCCCTTTTCTCTATCGACGATAAGTAGTATATCTCTTGGTTTTTTAATCTTTGCAGAGAGTAAGTCTCGTAGATCGCCGATAGTTTTGACGTCCTACAGAAATGAACAAATATGACTTTAAAATACTTGAATAAAAGGTCCCAAAAACAATCATAGAAACAAAAACAACAAAGATATGTCCAAATAGAAAATGTGCAAGAGTGTTTTATTTCAGTACTACTTTAAAAAAAAAGGTGTTTGCTAAAATACTAACTATCAACATTTCATAATTTTCAAGAAAAAGAAATCAAACGGTTAACGACGTTTTAGCGTTTTCTTGATTACTTTGATAAATATGTCATATTGATTATTAATGTTTTGTTATTAGTAATAAGTTTATTTAATTTAAGTTTGTTACCGTTGTGTAAAAATAAAATATCTTACTATATTCGATTTCTTTACATTCTTTATCTAATCAGCGTTTAATATGTATATTTCATTCAACAATATTTATTTAGCTTTATGAATTTTTAACTTTGTAATATTTCTATGATCAAAATACAGACCAGTGTATATGCGAGCTTTGTCTATTCCTTCATGGATTAAAAACGTAATAAAAAGATTTCAATAATTCGCCGATATCGGTAATCTGATTTTTGTGTCATTTAGAGAGCTTTAATTTGTATGAAATTGCAGGTTGATATTTATTAAATGTCAAATCCTGTATTCAAAACCTTGGGCCTGATGGGAGGACGAGAGAGTGTTCTTATCAATCCGACAACTACACCAGTCACAAATCATGCCATTGATTAATTTCATGATACTTTGACATTTCATCATTTTACCTGTATAATTGTATCTGAACTTGTATAAAGTGAAAATTTACATAGTGAACCATATTTGAATGTAAAAATTGTTGGTTTTTTTTTACTTTACATGAGTTTAACACGTTCTTTTTCACTTAACTAATTAAATGATTTATAAATTATCCAAATTAAATTTACCTAAGATAACAATTCTCGTCAACATCCCCGGACAAACTACGAATTCCAAATTGTCTGCTATCCTCTACTTTTTGGGGACACCTACATTACAATAATAAAGAAAACCCATCTCTTAATATGCACAAAATTTGTTTCGAATAATTTAGGAAAGTATCAACAAACATTAATATGTTTTCTAATATATAATTTTCCTTCAAGCCAAAACATTCAAATGATTGCTGTTCAAAAAGGTCAAGGAGATAACATAAGAGTATTTCACTAATGTGTGTTCCATACTGTGGTTTTATTAATATTCAAGGGTATCAATTTTCGTTGATGAAGTGAAAATCACAGTTTCAAGGATACGTAAATTCTAGGCCATTGACCCTATCCATACAAAATGTTAATAGAAATTGCATTTCAATGAACATTTAATTTCGTGGATCAACTTAACAACGAAATCCACGAAAATTGGTATCCAGCGATTATTGATGAAACCACAGTATTACAAACCAAGGGGAAAGGGGAACACGTTTGGTATGGTTGCTAGAAAAACCCCAATGAAGCCAAAAACAATTTTCACTAAATTTAACTTAGGATCACGTTCAATGAAACTATAAAGAGGCATTTTTCTGAATAAACCAGTTACCAGATTTTCTTGCGAACATTTTTTGCTATCATTTTGTATATTTTGCATACATATGTATGATTTATTAAAAATGATTCTCTTCTTTTTTTTTAAATTTGCAATCTGAATTGAATGAATGAATTAGAGTATTTAAGTTTTGAATTAGTACAACATGTAATTATGTATCAATGTGTGGGGGAAACTGAAATAGATTCGTGTACATGTTTTCCGCTTTCGCCGTTTTTTCACCTCCTTCATTCTTTTCTTCGTTTGCTATAATCGAAAAAAATATATCACAGTTATCTTTCGTAAAAAAAATATTTAACTCGGAAATGCCATGAAATTTGTCCATAAGTACTCTCCCTTACAGTTTCGTTAATTACTTAATTTATGATTTTTGACAAGAACAATTTAAAGTATTTCATGTATATATAATGTTTCGCTTTAAAAAAAATCGTAAATAATAATTTATTTTTTTTACTTTGAGTGGTGATAACTTTAAGAAAGAAAATCATTATGTAACATGTATAAATAACATTAATGTAAATAACCTTCCAACAACGGTGTTTCTACTGTTTCATTCTGGTCTTCAATTTGTTCTATAAAATAATAAAAGATGCATATTTATTTTCTTCGTAACATTTCAACGGCAGATTTAAATGCGATTATTGTTATTTAGCTTTATTAAAAAGAACAAGGCTATTTAATTCATTGTACTTGAATGAGGCATATGCATTGTTACGGTTTTGTTCACCATCTATTTTTCCATTTCTAAAAGTCAACCAAAATTTGAATGTGCAATAATATACAGAGCTCACAATTCTATATGTAAACAAAAGGTAGTTTATGTTTTTGTTTAAAAAATACAGACAGTACTGATCATTTTTGTTTCTAGTATTTAATACATTGTATAGCTATAGTTATGAAAACCTGTCACACCGAACTGCGTCCTCAAAGCGATCCCGCTGCGTCCTCAAATAATGTAAAACAGAAAGGTTTACGCAGTAGAGAATGCTCCCAATGACGTCATGCGACAATCGAAAGACCTTTAGATCTTTTATATGACAGTGTATTATTAGTCTCTATCGCGTTCTTACTGCACATTCACAGATTTTCAACGTGCTGTTTTTCATCTTGCTGCGTTCACACAGCGACCGGTCGCTGTACCCAAAAGAGCTGCTGCTGCGATCACCGCGCTCTTTACATATATTCTGCTTTCATTATACAGTTGAAGTATACCACTGAGGAAGTCAGCTAGATTACAGTTTCCTGAGAGCAAGTCTATTCCCCAAAGCAAATACGATATTTTTTGTCAACAAGTTGTAATGTCGAAGAGAAAAAAAATAGAATTGCACGAACATTGTATTGAGACGTAAACCTGTTTTGTGATGATGCAAGAAGAATAAGTATAGTAAATCAAAAAGGACGTTTGCAACTAGAATAAACCCATGTGGTTATGGATATTCATGATTTTATTCGGAATATTTTGGAACTTTTCCTTTAATTAACAAAAATTATCAAGTGTCCCGAATAGGTGTGTACCAAATCATCGAACTGACGCACCTTTTTAAGGGAATCACTTTTGTTTGCAGGGTATCAGTCTGTTTACGGCGTGAACGGCGATTTTCGGGGAATCAGCGAATAATTATATCGAATTACTCTTATATAGTGAAAAATATAGTTTTAATATTGGCGTTTATACCGCGCGTCTACGGTGTTTCTAGTGCGCTGTCAGCCAGACCACAAATGATTGAACAATGAATGGTGTACAATAGCAAACGATAGAGTATTCTCAAACTTAATGTAGATGAGTATGTAAAAAGTAGCATTTTCGAAAATTCCGGGTTTTAATTAATGACGTATGCAATTTCTTCTATCATGTAGCCCTTCTGTGATTTCTGGCAACTAATAACGGTTATTTTTTTAGGACTAGTTTACGAATTGTTCTGTCTTTTACAAATTATTTGGTTATAAGCTACGTGCTAATTACACTGTACTTTTTGTAAGTAAATCAAACAAAAAACAATGCCTTAAACTTTTGTTAACTTTTCTTCAAATCCAAAGATATTGAACGTCTTATACATACAAATCACGTATGTGGCAACACAATTTGGAAAAATTAAGCACTTTGGATGGAAATTTTAAAGTGTGTTAAAGTTGGTACAGAATCAACGCACTTTGAATAAATTGTTTAAGGATGACGTTTACTCAGAATGAAAAAAAAATTCCACTGATGATAATAAAAAACCATCTATTGTGTGTTATAGACCTTACATGGTAGTGTTAGTCTTCACTTTCAAAAAAGTAGGTCAATGACCTACTTTTTGAGTTTATGGCCATTAAATTTTTTTTGAAAATTTAAGAAAAATCCCTAAAAATTTTACACTATAATTGATATTTTCTTAATTGTGAAAATAATACAAATTGCTAAACTCTTTGACAAATGAAATACAGTTTATGAATGGCAGTGACATTATATAGATACAAAGCATTAAGTTTTCATTCACAATTTTTATAGATATTCAAGTCCGGATGTTCTCGTTTTTTCAGTTTTCAAATCCCTACCCATTTTTGATTGAATATAACATGCTAAAACATTTATAGTATTAAACTAAGTATATTGACCCTTCTCTGCTGGCATAAAGTTTATATGAGGTCAATGATAAAAGTTTTGAGATATGGCGTCTTTTATCATTCTTAAGCATTTTTCAACATTTTTGTAGTGTGTGCCGTACGATTATGTAAACGAAAAAGCTACAGTGGTAACAACGTTATTGTTGACAAGCCAATCGTGTTAAATCGTTCGTGTAACGTGGGTGATCGTTCGTGTAACGTGCGGGATCGTGCGTGTATCAGGAAAATTGGTTTGCGTTTTTTACCGTGCGTGTTCGTGCGTGATCGTGCGGTTTTTTCGTTTTGTAACTTTTTTTACGGAATGCCAGGATTTATTCTTAAAACAAAGACAAGTAGTTTTTGTAAAACAATGTGAATTTAAATCTTTTTATTATATAAGAACATTGACAGTTGTTAACATTCATTCTCTCTTTCGTCCTTAAATACTTTTTTTTTTTATTTCTATAGCTCATTCAATCCTTTGTTCGGTCGAGTTAGTTTTGCATAATTTTACAATCAGCCTATATCAAGCATCAATTGTGTCTTGACAAATAATTTCAATCATACTAGCAAAAGCGACACGTTGAATGAAAGCGGCTAAGCTTACCCATTTCCCGTTTTAAACTAAACGATTATTCCCAACGTTTTTCTTTCAAATGAGAATACGATACGCATTATTATCTAGTAGATTGTATACACATTTGTTTGAAATAAAACTTATTTAGACGCTTTAAGATTTAGAATAAATAGAAATAAATTAATTATTTACTGTACATTATGAAAATAATGGATGTGAAAAATCGAAATTCTATGGAAAAAGGTAACAAATTTACCTGTATCACGCATAATTAAATCGTACGTAAAAGAATTTAATTATATAAACAGTCAACTCGTATGTAAATAATTTCGTGTAGTTTATGCATTATCTTCATTTCAATTACACGTAATTTTCTTTAACTTATGATTGAAGTTAATATTTGTTATGGAGACAAAATATTAATGTGTATGGATGTGTAAAAGTGTTAACTCGTAAAATACAAAACAGTGCATGACTAAAGTACATGCCGCTTTTCAATAACACACAAACATAAAGCAATACAAATTAAAGTAATACGTTTCTTTAATTCTAATCTTAAAAATTAATTTTGATTTTGCGTGTTTAATGGTGTAGAATCGTTCGGTTGCGTGTTTTGTCGTTTTTGTTCGTGTATCGTGAAGATTCAGTAAGTTAGTGATCGTCCGTGTATCGTGCGTGATCGTTCGTGTATGGTGCGTGATCGTTCGTGTATCAGAATCGTGCGTGTCGTTTGTCAACAATAACGTTGTTACCACTGTAGATAAAAGCAACAGAAATTATGCAAATTAAGTTGACTAACAAATAAAATTATAACTTTTAATATTATAGTAACGCCAAAAATATTTTAGTGGAAAACAAAATCTGAAAAATTTAGTCCGATTTCCTCTGTTTTGCTAAAAGTCAAACTTTGTTTGAGCCTTATTCCAAAATATAGCAAAAATATCAAATGTTATGTCAATAATAATTCCTTTCATGAATACTTTTTGTGTTTAAAACAAAATTTACTCATGACATTGAACTTTTTAACAATCCGGATTTGAGACTCAAACCCTGAGTAAACAACGTCCTTAAAGTGCGATATGAAGGTACATCAACATTTGTAGCATCAAGACACATAACGCACTTTGAAAAATATGTATACATCAAACATTTTCTAATTTCTTGATAGTACAGTGTATGATGATTTGTTAACACTAATGAATCTCATTTACAGTCTTTAAAAACAGGGATAGGGATGAAGTTGGGGGTTAACCATAAATAAAGGTCAATTACGAAGATATCATTTGATTGATTAAAGTAAGGTAGTCCCCTAACCCTCTTTTTTTCTTTCAAAACATATACGTCATTCAGCAACTTCGAGTAAATGTATTAAATCAGTAAAAGAAATACGCGTTGTTGTAAATTAAGTACAGTGATATCAAAAACAAGAGCTGGTCAAAATAATTTCCCCAATGGCATGTTAAAGAATCTTTTCAAATTCTAATCAAATAAATCACTTTATTATAAAAAAGAAAATTACATGAACATTGACAAACATTAAATTATTATAAACTTATAAATAGGCATTAGGGTGTGGGTTTTTTTTTCGCAATGATCGTCTAAAAGATACTATTGTTTTTGATAACCATGTTATACATTATCTCCATTATCAATAAATAAATTAAATCATTTTCGTTTCTGGTACAGCACAATGTACGAGATAACTCGTAAGTTTGCTACTTACACAAAAAAGGGAAATGCAGTTGCTAAGCGAGGCAGTTTATGTCATATTTAGATACATTTAATTCAATTATCCCGAGTTGTTCTTTATGTAAATTGTCAAACTATACGTAAGCTCAATATGAGAAAAGAAAAAAATCTAATCGCTAATCGAGAAACTGTTTATCAAGTTTGCTGAGAATACATTGGGTTCATAAAGCTCCACAACGTTATAACAATTTTTTATTGTACCTATAATTATATACTATCCCGACTAAACTTTTAACTATTTATTTCAAAGTGCCTTAATATCGATGATATCAACGCACTTTGAAAAAGATTTGTTTTTCAAAGTGTGTTGACATGGGTCCAAATATTACCACACTTTTGTCAAAGTGCGTAATTTTTCAAAGTGCGTTGTAACACATGTAGAAGGTAAAATAATATTGTACATATTTTTTGTGAATTTTGCCTGCGATCCTTCGCCGATTCCAGGATTACACTAGGGGAACGCTACTAGGTGAGGTATGACTTTTAGCTGTTAATTGTCATTAAATTGGAAAGGAAATACCATTATTGTATAATTAAACATGAATTGTTGGACTTTTTCGACAAGAATGTCGAGAAACCCACATGTGAATCATGTTAAATAATATTTAAATATTAATTAATTCAATCAAATTATGTATCAGTAATAGAAGTATATCTGGAAAATTGTATGAATCCAAGCAATATTGAACTCTAGTCTCGTTCAACCAAACGCTCGGCTGTCAACCGTAAATCTCCGACAAGGATTTACGGAGACAGCCGTGCGTCGAGTTGAACGAGAATATATTGAACTCTGGCGTAGGAATACATACGACTACAAAAAAAATCTAAATTGTTCGTACTATTTAAAATCTGACTATTTTCAAGGTATTTATAAATACGATTCTTTGAAAAACAATGCTTTACCATACATTACATCGATTTTATCAATTATTTTCAAGAACTAAGTCTTGTCAGCAGTGATGATTTGTGCTGAGGTCCAAACGTACGCTGTTTCACATTCGGTTTGTCTGAGTAACTGCATAGGAGAGTTGAATAAATTCAACTCCCAAAAAGTAAATAAAACATCAAGCTAAAGACAGACTAAAATGTACTTGTTATCAATAAAGTTCTTACTTTCAATGTCGTTCTTTTGCAAACACAGTATTGTAAACTTTATCCATTTCAACTTGATCCCGACGACAAAGAACAAGATCAGCAAGACCAATATTATACCAAAACAAATAGCAAATGCAGATGGCACAGAGGTATTGTAATCCGCACTCCTAAAAAGAGAATACGCTTAATGTCTTCTGGAGTTTATATTCTTAAAGCTGACATGAATTCATAAAAGCATTTTGTCGCCATATTAGTTTCAATCGCTTCTCTACTACCACTGTGGTATATATACCGGTTGAGAAAGTTACGGTCGGTTGCTTTCCAATCGAGGCATCCAGGTTGCATGGACTAAATCCATAAGTTATACATTGTAGTAAAATGTGTGTTATAAAGAAAAAAGGAAACAACAATCAATAAATTACACAACATATTTACATGCATTCTTAGGAAGAAATTTCAAGGTACCTGTATTATTTTGCACAGATAGTGCTGTCTTACTGGTACTTTGCATGCACATCGAACACGTGTGTCGTTCATACAGAGTGCATAGTGGCTGTATCTTTTTTGAAGACACCGGCGGCACTACCTCCATCACAGTAGATAAATGATAGTAAATCCAAGAAAGTAACAACGTAACATAGTTTCCATCGGTTTCTTAAGAAACGCTCCGTTTCTAAAATCCATGCGACATTGCTCGATCTGCCACAGTGTGTGGTTTGCGCATGTGCGATGTTATTAAGTACACAAGAAAACGGTCTACAATTATCGAGAATTTTTGTAGTATCTGTGCCTGGATTTAAGTCTGTCTTGTTCCGACGCTCATTTGATATTCCTTGCCAGTGCAGTGTTTGTCATGTCATTTTTGTTCAAAATGCGTTTCGACAAGTCTGTTCGTTCACAGTAAGGTGTTCGGGTGTATGAAATACCTGAATGTGGTGAAGCATGAATAGCGCTCTCGGCCTTATATAGGGGTTGTTTAATTTAATTTAAAATATATTTTTTTGAGTAATCAAATGGATTAGGCAACAGGCAAAGCCTATATAAACCCCCTCCAAAAGGGTGTGTTTAGAGATATCATTGAACAGAACAATAGACATCGACTTATATGGCGGTAGTCGGAGATAAACGGGAAATAATGCGTATTTATAAATTCATATCAGCTTTAACGTTATGTCGAATGTTTCTAATAACAATTCTCTGATTTTAAGCTAACTACAAAAAATACATTAAAAGTTTGTTAATTAAAAACGTTAAATTAAATTCACATATCTTACATTCTTTGTTGGAAAACAGGTGTTTTATTAGTTATTCTTGTATTGTAACATGTCTGGTCTAAAAAAGATACAAGTATATTCATGATAAAAGATTACATTATATTAACTTTAAAATTAGTTGATATTAAAGGAAAAACATAAAGTCTAACAATATGATTTCATTGCGTACACTTGTAAGACTCATTGGATGGGAACCTTGATGGACATGGAGGATCAAACTTTGTACACTCCAAACCAGGGTCATTAATGATTCTTTTGTTTACTTCACTAAAACGGGCACAATATCCTGAAAAGAAGAACAAACGATATACATGCATGATAACTAAGAACACTAGATAAGCCTGAATTTCAATCAACATATGACATTAGTCAAATATTTTGTCTACGAAATTGGTAAACTGCAATTTAAGATGCAACCGCTGTTCTTCCAATATAATACATTATATGTATCTATAGCACATGTAAATTATGATTTATTGGCAGTTTATTATTGTTGATTTTTTATATGCATCATCATCATCATCATCATCATCATCATCATCATCATCATCATCATCATCATTTTGCTTGGGAACTGCTTATTTTAATTTCAATGGACCAAACAATTAAAACGTATATTAGTTCATGAAAATCTTCATAAATTCACTGAGGAAAAACGATGATTAGGAAATTTGTTCTGCATGCTTACAATGGCCGTTTAAAGAGAAGCACCAATAATCGCATGTCTATCATATGATAATTTTATTAAAGAATAAGGAGTCATTACTTAAATATTATGAGGTCATAACTTTGGTCGTTGCGTGCTAAAATCCAATAAAGCCCGAAGGGCCTTATAAAAAATTTGATCACGCCCGACCGAAATTATCACGTCACAATATTCAAAGAATTCAAAGAAGGGTATTTCTTTTACATGTACACACTTTTCAGCCATTTACCAAACAATAATTTGTACGCTGATAATTGAATTTCATTACGCATTTCTAAAAACGATGCAAAAGTAATAACTGCTGCCAATGTCGTTGTCCTAGCGAGCTAAGAAAAGCTTTAATCCCATGTATTTACCTGCCATAAACCATACAGGTGCACAAAGTTCCAACAACTCTGTTGTGTCTTCATTAAGAACACAGTGGTACACGAAGTTCTCAGCCTCTGTACAATTCTGAATCTTCCCGAGGAAATTACACTTTTTCTTCTCCGCTGCCGATTTCCACTCCATAGCGTTGGAAGGACAACGAGACACAATGGAGACGGTGGGTATTGACTCAGGACACATTGATGATGCTAAAGACTAAGAGGACGATCAAAGAGATAATCAAATACAAATGTTTAAGCACAGTTAAATAATAGTGGATTTCGTTCACTTACTTACAAAGAATGCCCCACTGGCAAACATAATGCCACAGAGCACTGACATCATTGTTTAAGTTACAATATTCTGAAGTCCCATTAGTCTATAAAGCAAAACAAACAAAGATACTATTAATTTCATTTAGAAGCAGAAAAATCACCTATATGTCTATAGATGATTGCATTTCAATTTGAAATTTTCAACGTAACTATGTCATATGCCACCTTTTTCAAAAATGTTTGTCCTTTTTTTTAAATCTCAGTCTACCCTACTTTGTAAGATTTACAAATTGTACTTAAACTTGAATATTACGTCAACTAAGTCCCAAGTTTTTAAAGGGTTTTTTTTCTGAACAGTGTTTTACACAACGTGTTTCACCATATTTTCCTTCCAATTTTTATTTTAATCTTTTATTAACTTCCACCGCCATTGTTGTATTGTTTTCCATTTGCTATGTATTAACCATATACTATCTAATATACTGACGTTTTTATTTACTGCGCATTTAAATTTTGTTCTTTAGGTCAAATTTCAATATAATTTTTATCACTGTTCCAAACAAGAGTTTCAAATAAAAGATTGCCTTGAAAAAATAATTGGGGGGGGGGGGGCCTTCTCCCCTATCCAACTTTTCCGTTTCATTTATTAATATAGAGGTACACTTTAGAACACAATCGTTTCAATGTTTACTTATCATAAGGTTTACTACCAATCTATGTCGTGGTATAAAAATATATATGCATATATATGTATGCATATTTATTTGCATTATTTAAACCAGAACTGTCAGATATAAAGTATATGCCATATGGTTAACTCACCCTACACTTTCTGCCAAGACGTTAATTAGTCTACCCGCGTTCCTGGGCCCCCCATTCTGGAAAGTTCTTCCCATCAAAAATAAAATGCCATTAAATTAATTCATTTTATTTAAGATTTTTTATTTTACTATAAATTGCCAAACCAAGGTATATACCTGCAATGCATTATGAATTCTTACAGTTTCCACCATGACGTTAATTAGTCAACCGGCGTTCTTTTTTACATGTACCCCGTTCTCAACAGAAGTTGTGCTTAGGAAGTGTCAATCATCAAAAACTAAATTCGTGCATTCAAGAAACGAATTGCTTTATTTCTTTTTTTAACATTTGTCAAAACTTAACTTATCTGTATGCTCTATATAAGTCACAAATAAATGTATTCATTCATTACGTAGTAATTCAAAATTATTTCGTTGCAAGTATCTATTTTCATGTAAACTCCACTGACTTGGATCCACCAAAGCGTGTCCACCACCTTACTCTTTTCTTTGCTATTTCGGGCTTGTTTATCGAAAATGAAAGTAGGTTTTTAAATAATTTCACAGAAATTATTTATCAGATGAAATCACTATTAGCTTACGGACATCATCTTATACGTGTTGTAATACCAAAGGTGTAAGCAGTTAGTCTGATGAAGGCATTTTTAGTTTGTTTGCAAAAAGTATTAATTCATAAGTATAGATATTAATTGGTAATAACCGTCAGGTTGTTTGGATCGACTATACTTATTTCATAGTTATGTAAAGATAACATATTAATTCTGATTTCTGTCCCTCAAACCCTAATTTTTAATTTTAATTGTAGTCGGCAGACACATTTTGATAAGTTGAATGATGTAAAATTTCCTACTCAAATGTACAAATGGCGGCGGAAATTTAACTCTTTTAAATCTAGAAACGTAGACGTATAAAATCATTAGTAGATAATAGAATCAAAGATGTATTTTAATTATCATTCTGTTAATATTGATAGAAAAGGTCGAAGAATGTATCGCTTTTTCATTTTTCAAAACAGAAATTGTCACAAACAAACTTAATTACAAAAATAGGAGAAGGTTTGATTCTTAGTGTAGTATCTCTGTTGAACGCTTAGTAAATGGCAATAAAATTTGTACATGTATATGTTATACACCCATGCTATGGTGAGATATGAATTTTTAAAAGAAAACTTTATATGCCATCTGTTTAAATTTAGAATCAAAACTTTGAAATTCGAATTGTTGATTTTATCAATATTTTTGAAAAATTGAAACATAATTACTGTGTAAAAAAGCCAATGATGTATATGATATAAGAATTTATATCTGTTCTTAAAATTATTGAATAAAATTTACAAATAAAGCAAATCAAATTATTAAATTGTGTCAAAAAATTCAAAATGTCGAAAAAAAAAATCCTAATGCCATAAAAGGGTTGTAATTCATATCAAATATCTCCCTTGAAAGACAATAAAGTGGTTAAAAAATAATATATGTTGTAGAGGACTTATTCATGTTCATGAACTAAAGCAAAAAGCAAAACTAGTTCATTGACAAATAATTTTACGTTACAACGGCATGTTTCCGGTTAATGTACTATTTACTGTTATGCTTTACCATCTTTGTTTCTGTAATCAAGAGTTCAACGAGCAATATCTTGATGCTTGAAGAATAATTTTTCAAACTCAAGCATATTCTTGCATTTAAATGTTTACCCCTCCGATCGCCCCAATATTCCTTTACGGTCAATGTTAGCACACCATTAAATTATACAAGTATTCACTGGTTGTCTGCTATTTGGGTAAACAGCTAACCGTTTGTATGTATATAGAAAGGCCGAGGGTATCCGTGTTCGCATAACGAAATAATGTTTCAACTTAAAGTAATGGAGCGTGTACATCACGGAATAGAGAACTGACCTACAGCGAATACTTATTCACATCACGTTATTAAGTTTAGACGTAACGTCATAAACTTATGACATTAAACTATAAAGTGTTGACATAATAAAACGATATATTTACATCATGCAATAAAGTGTTGATAAAATGTAAAAATACATTGATGTCATATTATAAAATGTTGACACAATGTATGGATAGAATCGCGATATGTACTGCAGTGTTGATATAATGTAAGGATATATTAATAGCATGTAATAAAATGTTGACATAATGTAAGGATACATTTTCCCCATGTAATACAGTGTCGAAATAATGTCATGATGTATTGACCTTTGGTTGTATAATGTTGGCATAACGTAAGGATAACTATACATCACAACGTAAAAGTTGTCATCATGTTAAGACATGTTTACTTCATCTAACGTGCTTTTGACATCAAGTAATAACGATTTGACCAAGTGTAAAGATATATTCACACCACGTAATTAACTTTGACATAATGTAATGATAATCTGACATAATGTACCTATAGTTTCATGCTATAAGGCAGCGATGGCGTTCCATAGTCGATTAATCTTTAACCTCGTTTGTTCATCTGGTCTATTTTTTCATCCCTATTATAAACGACTGTTCTTAATTTTTTTTTCTATTTGACAATGTTACCCGTTAAGTAAGCACAATATATAAAAACGAGCCATGTCCGATTATTAAAAATTTCACCAGAAATGTATAATCTATTTAACGAAGGTCCATTCATTTTTTTTTAATTTTCATTCGTTCGAAATCTAGATTTTTAAGCATAAGCAATATCACCTATACTACAAAGGACCTTCTATTCTTTTCGTTGTCATTTATTCAAAATTCAGAGGTCTAAGCCAGAACCCCATTAATTATCGACAATAATGTAATAATCAAAATATATACATGTATCCAAACTAATATAATGTGTCATTTTATTCAGTCTTTTTAAAATGGTCAAAATCATGTTAGATTTTTAGTAATTCATCGTTTAAAATGGTAGTGGCTGCTATGGACTATCATTATATTCATTTTCTTATTCAATCTTAATCGATTCTTAAATGGCGGTTTGAAGTTATATTTAATCAAAACTAAAGAAATGCAGAATAATGAAATTGTTAACAATTATTTACAAAATAAACAAGTTTTTCAGTAAAAACTACAATACAAAAATACATACCTTATTATGCCGATTATAAAGTCTTATCCAAGAGCTAGAAATAATCTAGGTTGCAATCTGCACGTCTGATAGAGACTGAATTTTCAACGTTGAACAGTTTCGTAATTCTTTTTCAAAAACCCAGGTTGTTTTACTTTCGGTTTGCATTGAAATTCCTTTTGTAAACTTGTTCAAACAGACAAGGCACAGATTTTGACAAAGGGTTCATATCACTATTTACAAAAGTGATTTCGTAGTTAACATAATGTAATTAACATTCTGTATCATTAAAAATGATTTGCTCATTTTTTCAAAAATATTAACAAATAGTTAAGCATGTTTAACAAATTAGTCAATTCTGTTATATAATTTAATGTCTTTGTATGAATATTTCATTCGTTTGCACAAGTTATTTAAATGCAATTGTTGTCTGGACTTTGAGGTCCACGCAGTAAATATATAAGCGAGGTTAAACCGGATGCTATAGAAAAAAATCAGTTTGAGCATGAGCTTACCTGGTTCTTGTGCAATATCATGGGTACCTATGGGAACGAGGGTAGCACACCTTTATATGTTTCGGGATCGGGATTCCATGTCATATGCACATGTACAGAGGCACTATAATTATTGTAAAATTATCAGTAAAGAGTATAGAAACAAAGTATTCCCTTTAAAGAAAAAATGGGCATGTGATATGAACTGACAGCATTGGTATAACGCGAATTGAAAAAATCGTAGTTTGTGCATATTAATTAACATTAACGTATTCCATAAAGTTGTGTAACAATGCACTTTGAAAAAAATTACGCATTTTGAAAAAAAATCAAAAGGCGTTCAATTTGAGACCAAGTCAACGCACTTTGAAAAAAATTCAAAGAGGATTGATATCGTTGATATTAACGCCCTTTGATAAAAAAATTGTTCAGGGTTTGGTCGAAAAAATTGGCACCTTTATAAACATGTACAATAAATAATTGGATTAACCGTGTTTAGCTCAACAGGATATATTTAAAAAAAAAAAAAAAGAACAAATGCATTTTCATGCAGTTACATATAACTTGATGAACAGTTTCTCGATTAGATTTTTTTTTCATCATAAGCTTATGTAGTTAGACAATTTACACATAAAGAGCATTACGTCAGATTGTAATTATCCAAATATGACATTAAATGTATTGCGTAGCAACTGCCTTTTCCTATTTTTGTGTTTGCAGCAAATATACTTCTTATTTTGTACATTGGGCTATGCCAAAATCGAAAATGATTCATATATATTGATATGGAGATCAATGTGTATATAGAATTTTTCAGCCGGCTTCAATTGCATGTCCTTATAAACAGACACGATGTGACAAAATGATACCTTAGTTATGTTGATCAAAAAACAATATGATGAAGTTTTTAATAATTTATTGTTAGTCTATGTACCTTATTTTTTATAAAAAAAATGATTAATTTGATTAGATTTCTAAAAGAGGGTATATTTTGAAACACTTACAGATTCTTTACATTCCGAATGATTCTAAAACTTGTTGTTTAGCGAGCTCATTTGTACGATATTTCTATACTTTATTTACAACATAGTGTATTTCTTTTTCATTTCTTATATGTTTACTACAAGTTGCTAAGTATTATTTGGTTTGGAAGGAAATATGAGGGTTAGTGGACCTTCTTCTGTAATCAGTAAAATGACCTGTATCTTTAGTTAATTCCAACCCCAACCTCGTTCTCAAAGACAGTCAATTAGACTCACTAGTTTTTTCAAATCATCATACCATCAACATATTATTACCTTCATTTCTTATCATTTAATAAAACATGTTCAATCCATAAAATGTAAAGTGCTATTGATCAAAAATGTAAATAATGTAAATGAAGCGGTGCGTATGAATGTATGAATACAAAATAACAACAACAGCAACAATATTCAAAATTAATGCGCATTCAGCTGATGCAGAGCTATGGAGCTGAATTTAATGGAATAAACACAAATAGTGAGTTAAAAACTGACCGGCTGAATTGAAAACGAAAGGAAAATACATGCCATGGCTTGTGATGTTATTCAAATTGCAGAAAGATTCGTTAAAAATCAGGCTGGTTTTCATGAGAGATCGCTGGAATATGCAACTAGGCTATCCATGCAAAGAGAGACGATCGTGGACGAAACTAGTTGAAATGTCGACAGAGAATAGTAGGCTATGTATAAGCGACTTTAGTAAACGTTGCGGTGACTAGATAGCCAGTGATATACTTAAATGGTATATCTGCCGCTTGGAATGCGCCGATGGAGTTTATGCACTACTCAAAGCTTTGCTTTACGATGCTTATTCTGATGACCGATCATGTACGTGTGTGAATTTAAAACTCATCGTTACCAAACAGCGGTGTTACGGTGAAAATGTATAGGCCTATATGTTCGTAATAATTATTCCTAAAAAAGAAACAGCCAGCGTCGCAGAAAATGTTGATTGATTTCAAGCAAACAAAATCGTGAGAAGACGCTCAACTTTCTGTTTAGTGAATTAAATAACGTTTATTGTTTATATTTGAAGGTTAAACTTTTAATGTTTCATATTTATAAAGTTGTTTTTTATTTGCTGGCAATAAACAGACAAAACTTTACACTTTGTTGACAGTGTTTAATTTAGAAATTCCCGTTCTAGAACTAGTGTTAAATAAGACAGATTTTAAAGTAAATCCGGTCAAAATTTTATTGATGCAGCTATCGAAGAAATTTTTCGACCAATAAGAAGCGCCGATATTTCATCAAACGAATAATAATTAAATGGTATTCAGATCTGGACTTTGTGATTTATATATTATGTTTCAAAGTGCGATAAGTGTCTCGATTATAAAAAATGTTGATGAACTTTTATAACGCACTTTGAAAAAATATTTTAAAGTGCGTTGATTTGGTCGCAAAATTAACGGACTTTGAAAAGTTTTTTTAAAGTGCGTAAATCTATTCAAAGTGCGATGCTACACAACATTATAGAATTCGTTGATGTTATGCCCGAATTTTTCCGATAAAAACAATGTATAAAGACTTCATATAATATATGGTTGAATAATAATGTCACTGTATATAAGTTCACATTTCAAAAGAAATGCATCAAAATATAAAATAAATTTACAAAAGCTGCATAGTTAAAAGGTAGTGCGAGGCACAATGTGTGGGCAAATAGTTAATTCGCCAAATACCTAGTATTATACGCACAATTTTCATTATTAGAGTTCATAGTTATGTTAAATTCTGAGGTAAAAGGTCAGTGCTATGCGTGATTAAATGTACACATTTAGTGATAAAAGGCACAAAATTCAGGATTGCTACTATAATGTGGATCATTACACTTTTGCAAATAGAGGTGTCCTCTGCATATGTCTTCATAAAAATGCAGGGCTTTTTCCGTTAGAAACATATGCATATTGTCCACGTATTGGAATCCTTTTTAAAGGACATCAACTTGTGCGCCATTTAACAAGGTCAGAAATTACTATCAAATGTAAGAAAATGTTTTAATATTGTATAGATTTTTTTTTGCTTAAAAAGGAATTCTATCGAAATTATATTTTACATTTGAAAGAAATGATAATTATTGTCTAAAATAGTAGTGTTTAATGAATGCCAAATGATCCAGACTCCTAAACTCATTATTAATCTGTGAATGATAAAGAAATTCAATCAAAAGACATAAAGTATTTCAGAAACATATGGCGATTTTGTGAACTTAACTATACATTATAAGACATTGGATGATACAGTTTGTACCCATGCACTTATGCACTACCACACACTATACACGTTGAACAATATATTATATTTCAACTTTTCATGTTCAGGATGTTAATGAAGGTACGTTTTGGATCCATACTGTACCTTTCAAATACATGAGGAACTAAAAATTACTTGCATTTAGCTATGTTTTAAAGTACATCTAAAATACACTTTAACAAACTTTGAATAATAAATCTAATGAATAATCACATTCGTTTCTTTTCTATAACTCATGTTGATAGTTTGCGGAAACTCTTTACATTTTAGACTCTCTCTCTCTCTCTCTCTCTCTCTCTCTCTCTCTCTCTCTCTCTCTCATTGCTTTTTACAAAAATCTTGAATGTTTATATAAGAATTGATACCTTTTTGACTGCATTTATATAAATTTGTTAAAACCCGTAGAGTTATATGAATCACAAGGGCCGTGTTTTACAACTGAAAAGAAATAAATCAATCATTTTTTTTCATAAACGAATTAATGTGTCGATTACATCTAATAGCATTAAAATAATTTATGTTTTCTCATGCGGCACATTCTCACCGCAGCTCTGTTTTTGCTGTCTGATAAATGAACTCAGCGCTTGTGAGAGTTAAAATATGTCATAAAGAAAAATATAAAAAGAAAATTATAAACAACATAGTATGGGATCAGACCAAAAACAAAATGTTAAATAATTCATCAACATGCTGATCCCCTTAAACTACAGAACAACAATATTGTGGTCAAAATTGTATACGACAGATATAAAACCAGCAAAAAGATGGCACCTCCAAAAAATATGCACCAAATGTGAATTGGCTAATGACTTTTAACAATTGTGAATGGTTCGTTCTACAAAAATGATATATAATGAGAACCTTTACATAAAGTTGTATATATTTACAATGTTTTCAGCTATCATTAATTTTTTCCATCTAGATTATATCACCAAAAAATTGTTAGGCGGAAGATGTATGGGGCTGTGTACATTAAAAATTCCTTATTGAATGTCATTCTCATTTTTACAGTCAACTGCCTCATTTTGTGTTTACAGCACATCAACAGAAAAAAACAGTTGTTCAAATGATACATGTACACACTTTTTTAAAGCGTTTCAAACTTTTGCAATTTTGTCTTCCTCAAAAGCGTACAAAACAGGCTCATACGTACATGAATTAATATCAAATATTATAGTGCTTGCGATACTTTCCCGCTGCATCACATTACGATCAAAGCCTGGATGCGTGAGATCTGTGGATACCTCCGTTGAAGAAGTATATTTGTGACTAGGTCTAGAATTATTACTGGAACAGTAATTTTTTGTTGTCTCGTTGTTCGTATCTTTGAAAACTTGTCGTTGCTCTCGTTGTGGTGAAATGCTCCGTTTTGTAACATCTCGATTTTTTAGTCGCCAGATGACAAGCGTGATAAAAGCTGAAACAAAGATAGATGACAAGACAGAAACGGCAACAATAACTGCCATAGAACTTCTTTCGGCGTTGTGTTGCGTCATGGTTGTGTATAAGTAGCCAGAGGTCTGGTTAATATCTAAAATCAGAACAATTAAAATTATAAGTACCAGATTTTTTTTCTCGCTCTGTTAACATCTTATGGTTAAATAAGAAACTTTTATTAATTTTCTTTTTTTATATATATTTGGTAGATCCATTTTGTAAATCAGTTTATTTGTTTATCCGTTTGAATTTGCGGTTACATACCTGTAGAAACGTCACATCCAGTGGTGAAATTGCACTTTGGTTCGATACACTGACACGCTTTTTGACAGTCTTTCCCGTAGGTTGGATATCGACATCTGTTTACACATCTGTTACCAAAATACCCATTTCTGCAACCAACTGTTGAGTTGTTTCATTAGTTTATTTCGTAATATTTTTCATTCTATAAATACCCCCCAAAACAACAATTGTTTTCAGAACATTCGATACTGAAATTAAACATTGATACAATTGAATCATCTCAAAATTCACTTCAGCTGATATACACGTTTGAGTTCTTTCTGTCCTTCCTACAGATTATTTTTAACGCATACATGCATGTACAAGTTAAACTTGATCCAGCAAGTTTATTGTGACGTTTCGCAACTTAATATGATAATATACGTCACAAGCAATATGAATATATTTTTAATGCAGTGTAATTGTCATTTCTATAACTACTGTTCTTATCTTTATCGTGTTTGTTAGCATTATGTATTTTATCTTCACTGCGAAACATTTAACACAGTCCAGAAATGTGCAATGCAGTCTGGATAATCGGGACTCAAATTAATTAAATAAAACATTCAGATACCGTCTGGTGAAAAACACCCCGTGGAGATGTCACAAAACTGTTCTTTGCATTCACAGAACCCCTGACAATATTTTCCGTAGTTAGGATAGCGACAATACTCTGAACAATTTTGGCCATGATATCCAGGTAAACAATCTAAATTCAACAGAAGTTAAAGCAAAGGTTATCTAGTAATCTCGGTCTCAATTAATTTTATATGTTTTATTTTTCAGTAAAAAATGTTTTCAAATATAATTCAATACAGGTATACTTTAACATATTACTCTTAATTTATATAATTCAATAATTGTAAGCAACCATGTACGTAACTCATCTGATATAGATGTGTTTGAATATAATATCTTATCGAATTTCTTTGAGTAAGTGTATGATTTATTAATAAACAATGAAACTTTACCTTCATTTTCATCCATTACTTTAAAGCAACCAGTCCTTTTTCAAATCAATAGATTTTCAGTTCAAATGAAATGCATCAAAATCGGTATTATTTTGTATTATCTAGTTTTGACAATCATGGTGATATTTATTATGGCTGTATATTAGAACAAACTAATATTGATTTACAAACAACTACTACATTGTAAGGGACAGAATACGGTGAGGGAGGCTTTACTCACAAAGGCTACAAAGAGCTTAAAGATATGCTTACAGAAACTAAATAATCATAATATTCAAAAATTCAATAATGACGTCCTAATAGGATTTATAAATCAGAAATAATATCTTCACTTAATTTTTCCTTGTCTAATTTTTAAAAAACATCGTGCGCATTCTTGCAGTTATATCTTATTTTAAGTTAACTATAGAAAATAAAGGTAAATGAATAAACACATGTGGGATTATGCAGGCACGTAGCATCAGGGGGGGGGCCAGGGGGGGCCTGGCCCCCCCACTTTTTATCGCAGCAACAAATTTTTTAAAATTTACATATAAAAAATGAATTATAATGGAGTTGGCCCCCCCCCACCTTTTTTGGAAGTTAGTAAAAAATTGGTATGAAAATTAGGAAATGAGTAGTCAAATTGAAGTAACCCCCCCCCCCCCCCCCCCCACGGATTAAGAATTTCATGTTTCGAAGGGAAAAAAAATTTGGTAGAGAGAATTTTTTTTTAAAAGTATAGTTGAGCCTACCCCCCCCCCCCCCCCCCCCCCCCCACGGATTAGGATTTTGACGATTTTTGGAAAACTTTAAATTTCCCTTTTTTTGCTTGTCAAGATTTTTTGGATGGGTCTGGCCCCCCCACTTTCAAAAACGATGCTACGTGCCTGTTATGGTACAGTCAGTTAAAACAGTTTACAACATACACTGTAGCATAAATGTTTTGAAATCTTTTGTAGCATAAGGCGGTTTTGTTCAAATATCATACTTATCATACCATAGTATTAGCAGTGACCCCAGTTTTTCCCCCCAATTTGGGATTGGGGGCTGGGACCCCTTAAATTGGGGAAAATAGTGACAAAACAGGAAAATTCGTTTTTATTGATTATTAATAAATTTAATGATTTCTATCATTTCTTCAAATACAAATTAAAGCATAATCATTTGCTTCTTTTTCTGGAGTTTTTGAAATTAATTATTATTCTGTTCAGTCTTTCTTGAACATTTTGACAACTTGTACAAGACTTAGTTCTTGAAAATAATTGATAAATTCAATGTAATGTATGCTAAAGCATTGTTTTTCAAGGAAGCGTAGTTATAAATACCTTGAAACTAGTCAGATTTTAAACGGTACGAACAATTTAAATATTTTTTGTTGTCGTATGTATTCCTACGCCAGAGTTCAATATAGTCTCGTTCAACTCGACGCTCGGCTGTCTCCGTAAATCCTTGTCGGAGATTTACGATGTGAGCCGAGCGTTTGGTTGAAGGAGACTAGAGTTCAATATTGCTTGGATCCATACAATTTTCGAGAAATATTTCTATTACTGATACATAGTTTGAATTAATTTTATCTTTAAACATTATTTAACATGATTCATATGGGGGTTTCTCGACATTCTTGTCGAAAAAATCCAAAAAGTTATATTTATAAAAATGTGCATAATTCTAATTAGAAACTACATGTACTAGTCATGCAAAATAACATATCATTGATTTTAAAATAAATAAACATTGACAAAATCAACTCCCGTCAGTTCTTCAGTATTTTGATTAATAAACTACAATTGGGAATTTCGGGTCCGAAATCGGGATGATATTAGGAAAATTTCCAATTGGGATCGAGGTCGACTTTCGGTCCAAAAGCAGGGCCAAAAAAACATTAAACACTTTCATTTCAATTTCTCGAAGTGTAACATACAAATCTCATCTAAACGCACGGCGTAAATTTATAAAAAAAAAAAAAGATGCATGAAATTATTGTCCTTGGATAGCCATGCAAATTTGAATTCAAAATGCCAAATAAGTCACACAAAAGAACTGTTTTTAATTCTGTTCAGTTCAATAGAGAGCATCCCCCCATGTTAATGACGTTTAAATCATAAAAATTGTTGGGGAAAAATATTTTGTGAAAACTTTTTTTTTAATTACTTATAAAGATATGCATTTGATATGGTAAAAGTTGGACCTTTATTTGACCTTTCCCTTTTGAATTAAAAAATGATTTTTAGATTCAAAATTTGAACAGGAAAATTAAAATATTTACACTGAATTGATCATTTAATGCACATCTTCATATTTTGGCATTTACATGTACAGGAGTTGATATAAAATATCAATGTATATATCATAGTCTAAAATACATTTAACAGCCTTACCTTTTGCAGAAAGTATAGATGAAAAGAAAACAGAACAACAAAATATGTGTGGAATCCATTTTGTAGGAATAGCTATCATCTGTTTACGTTATGATGTCTTTTTTTCCTTTTTTGAGGAATACAGACCCACATCTATATCCGTAGGGAACTCAAATTGGCAATGATTCAAGTTCCTTTTTTTTACTTCATATGGTTCTTGCAAGACTACATTTTAATGTATATTTTCCCTTATTTATTTTTACCTTGTGACGTTCTTCTGTCACGTACATGTACTTACATACTAAAATAGTAAACACAATTATTTTATCAATCAAAGCAGCACGTTACCATGTATATCAATATATTTTATTCACACATTTAAAAACTGTCTAATTAAAAATCCACACCTGCTGCTAATGGGTTTAATAGTAATTTGTATAAGGAAACTGGTCTAACTTTTTCCCTATAGCACAAGGATATTAGGATGAGAAATACTCTTGTAATTTTTTGTCGCCGTAACGACTACCTACCGAGAACTAACATTTGTTGTTTGTTTTTTTCACTTTTAAAGAGCTATTTAGCTAGAAATCCATTTGTAAAAAACCAGAAGAACCCCGATGACTATTTGACCAATGTAAAAGGCAGAAAATTTTAGTCATCTCGAAATGTCATAGTCCAATCTGTTGCTAGTTGGTCCAACTATGTTACATTTGTAACTAGACCTAACCCAACTAAAGGTGTGCCAATACTTTGACACGAATCTTGGCTGTAATTTTTTATAAAGTTTGACAATGTTGTGTATGTACCAACAGTACCATTCATAGGGGATATTCATCAATTCATGTACTATTGTATATTAGTGAAGAACTCTTACTCTACTCAGCGATGCAAAGTATACGACGACTACACAGGTTAGTTGGCAAAGTTTGGATCGTACACATTAATGGACATAGATAGATGCATAGATGGGACTTTGTTTGGGTTCTAAATAGATAACTGATTTTACCCTTAAATGATTTACAGAGACATTTTAATCGTAAGGACTAATAGCATTGATTTTTTACTCTGATTTAAATGTTAATCATGGTTGTCTAAGACATTTCTAACCAGAGCAATGGTTGAACCCTAAAATGATTGCCAGGAACATTCTAATCATCAAGGCTACTATCATTGATTTTTCACTCGGATTTAAATGTCAATAATGGTTGTCTTAGATATTTCAGTTAATTGTTCCTTGAAATATTCGACAATGCTCTATTTATTATAATTACTAAACTCAATATTATGTTCCATTGTGACCCATTAAGACAAAGCGGATGGGTTATATCAAACCTAGAAAAAAAGGGCGCACAGCTTTGATTAGTGGCGGAAAGAACTTATGACTTGTGATTTTTCTTGATTAACTGATAAATATGTTTTGCATGCTATAAAACTTTGTCATTAATTAGCTTCAAGCAAAGCGTTGAGTTATAAAATTTCTGAGTTTCATATAAATGATCAGATTCCATTGCAATTTAATTTGTTTCCCCTTACCAGGTGTCTAATATCATTATGATAAAGGTCTTGAGAACAAGTATAGAGCTTGAAGTACAAGTTTGTAAATAACAAAAAAAGGACTATAGCTTATAGAATGACATAACATGCAAGTTTTAGGTAACAGAAATCTTCTCAATTTTTTTTAATAATAAAGTTGATATAGGTAAGGTATTCGATAACAAAAATATCTAACACTATTACGGAGTAAAACTTTTATTATATTAGTAGACTTTGATTTTGAGACACATGCTTTTTTGTTTCCTATCTTATTAGCTAAATCTAAAAACGGAAAACACGTATGGCATTCATTTTCACAATAGAGCTCGCTACAAACAGGCTTCAGTTGACGAAGCAGTTTCCGTTTGTACATGTATAAATGCATTTCAATATGCTGCACAAGCAGGAAGATTGTGCATTTGAGAATTAATTGACATTTCCTTGTCAGAGTACCTACAACTTCTATAAAACTGGAAAATGAAATAAATGAATTTGTAAAATACAATTATAAAAACGCCACACATATGGAAGTATTCATAGATTTGTACATATTTACAGCAATTTTAAAATTCCTCACACATGTAGAATATCTAAGAAATCGTGTAGTTTCCGAAAGAACATTGGCTTTTCAAGTAAAAAATATTATATTATATTATATTAATAGAAACACTTGATATGCGTGTCCATATTGTGATTTATGTAATTATGACATTCTTTTTCTTTGGGGCAAAATTAGCCATGAAATTTCTAATACACAAACTTAATTATGACCTTTATCAGCCAATATACAAATAATTAGAACCTGATATTAAATACAAGCAGTGATTGAATAAAGTGCAGCTGGCAACATAGACATTATGGTGAAGTAATTTCAATAAAAATGTAAGTTGATGCACCTTTAAAGGAACATGTATATACAGTAATCAAACCCGAGGACTCAAGGTATCTGAGCAGTATCAAAAATAATTATGAATCTATCAATCCTAGAAAATTACATCTGCATCAGAACAAGTCGCTGATCTTTGGCTCCGTTCAAAAAAACAATATGGTATTGTATAAATATTAAACCGTGGACATATATGGAAGGAATTTAAGCGAGTTTATTTAGATATAAAATAGTTACCATATTTTAGACTGTATCGAATGTTTGTGCAAGAGCATGTGTTTACCTGCGTAAAGACACAATATGTACCTATTTATAATTTATCATATAAAATAAGTATTGATAACTGGATCAATGAAAGCAGTTACAAGATTATGTAATTAAGGTTATGTGGGGGGGGGGGGGGATTTATTGTCCGATTCAGGAAACAGGAGAAACCGAAGATTAGAGACTCTCGCGTATGCTACGATTGAAAATATGAAAATTATAGTTCTTGATTTAACGATGTGAGAGTTATCGTTCTTCCCCATGATTATATGCGTGAAATAACAGGGTTTAGCCATTCTCAACAAAAACTTCTTATTGATTGTTTGACATTTTTTTAAACTGCTAATAATGTCAGAATGCATAATTTCCAATCTATGAAACTTGGAGTGAAATGTCAAGAAACTTAAATGTACTGCTCTGTTCACAAACTTACTTCCTAAATTAGAATATTAAACTGTTGCATAACTTGAACCGGTTAAGCGTATAAAGAATACTGATAAAAAATAACTGATTTTTTTCTTTCTTGAAAAATAATGAGACATACAAAGATTGATACTCATAAAAACTTAAGGTGTAAGGTGTAAAATGTTATTTGTTGTACCCTCCCTACTGTATATACAATTACTGCCTATTCACATACAATGGCTTCAGAATTTTTACATGGGGCACATTCCCGTTGAAACACTCTGAAATGTCATTCTGGGTTTTTTAGGCTGGTGGAGAGCTCTATTGGCGAACTATAGAAATGACTGAGTCTAGCATCGTCATTGAAGCAGTAAGTGTTTGCTGCCCCCAGCGTCGTTGCTTTGTTCAAAGTCTGTTGTTCTTGTACTGGAGAAGACGCTCTCATGATTGTTCTATTTGGTTTTTTTAGTCGCCATATGACAAGTGAGATGATAGCTGACATTAAGACAGAGGACAGGACAGATACTGAAACAATGACCGCCAATAATGTATGTCCTGTTATTTGTTTCACCATTGATTCATGGGATTCTTCCGACTTCAAGTCATTATCTAAACAAACGACAATTGTAACTTTAAAATTACATCACGGTGTACATTCTTTGCTTTCTATATTTTTAAAATCTTAGACAATTGGAAATCTTTTTTTTTTTAAAATGACTCTGCAGTTTTGTTTCTTATTATGTTTTTGTTAAACTTTAAAAATGTTGATAAATGTATTGTTAGTAGCATACGATTGAAGGTATCACATCCGGTGGTAAAATTGCAAGCAAATTCGACACATTCACATAATTGTTGACAATCTTTTCCATATGATGGATATTGGCAGCTTTTTTTGCATCCTTCGCCAAAGTATCCATCAATGCATCCTTCTGAAAAAGAAACTCATCCATATAAAAATTAAACAACAACTCCGTTGTAGGTAAAATACATAGATCATTTTTGTTGTTTGTTTAAAAGGGCATGGTCACGAGTTTGGTAAAAAAATTATTCTTCAGATTTTAATGTTTACAATGCTTCAGTGAGGCATTTTTAATAGGCAACCAGTATGCGAGTGTCATTCGTTGAGTTATAGGCGAGTTATATAGCTATAAAATCTTTGCTATGTAAACAAAGATTTTGTTTACATTTTGAATGTTGAAGCGAAAATTGCAGTTTTAGACCTAAAAATAATGTGTCAAACGTTAGGAAATGTTTATTTATGCATAAAATGAATTGGAAGATAGACAAATCAGCTTTCAAAAGGTTATTTACTGGTGTAAAGAACCGATTTAAACAAAAAGCAGGGCACGTGCCTTGTTTACATGACAAAGAAATGTGAGCCCTGTATCTTGCTTGTTACTCTATGACTGACTCTCAAATTTCATTTGATTACTAGAAATGCATTCGTAAACCACTGTAAATAATAAAAACAGAAAAATAAAATATGATCAAAATCGTGACCATACCCCTTTAAATAAAATAACTACAATGAATGAAAAATGAAAATCAGTAGCATATTATTACCCGATAAAGTACAAGAGAATTTTGTAAAATCGTAAACATTATTTTTCCATACAAAATTTCTTAATTTTGGAAAATACAAGTCAAAATATCAAATTCAAGTCATCGCTAAAAATTTAAACGCGATACATTTTAAAATATTTGTATCAAATATGTTCATATGTTTCTGAGAAACACTACACACGGAGACAATGCTTCTCTTCCCCCTCTTTCAAGGCATGGAAGTTACATAAAAATATTCATGAAAAGTTTTACTTCAGATAAAACTTTGAACATGTTTGTCAGTGTAGTCTACACACATTCAACAAGTGTTTTCTTTATTCCCTCACATTCTCCTGCAATACAGCTTCACTTCAGATTAATGATCCCAGAGGACAATATTCTTTGTTAACTAAGTATTTCTTGAAGAATATTTGAAATCATTTATTTTTTTCATATGCATAGGTTAAAATTATCTTTTTATTTGACTAATAAGCATAACAAATTTTTAAGAATCATGACGCCATTGTTAGCTGTAGCAAAACAAACTAAACCCGTTAAGGTCAAGATCTAGTAAATGATTCCAGAGTGTATTTTTGGTACTTAAACCATTATTATGACACAATAAATTTGTTTAATATGTTTCCGTACTTTACAGGTTTAAAGGACTCATGTAGAAAATGTGACAGTTTTTTGTCATTTTATATTAAACATAAAAAAGTAATCCCGATACTCTATATTCGGTTTGACATCAATTGAAAGGAGGGTTTAAGATCTTGTTTAATGTTGTTTTTTGAGAGACTGCAGCCATTCTAGATATATCTCATACGTCAAAAAACTCCGAGATTCGTTACCATTTTCTTCATAGTACATAGAAATTAACAGATAAAAACATAACTTTTTCGTTGTGTTTACAAAACGGTTAAGCCCAGGTACACCCAATAAAAGAAAGTGGTTACACATGTATGAAGCATCAAGGAAAAAAAACACTGATAACCTGGATTTTATAAACCTTTGGGCATCTTGACCTTAAATGAAAATAATGGTATTCCATATTAAAAATGATAGCGTCTCTATAGCTTGTAGGTTAGTTGAAGCTTTCGCATGATCGTATGATAGTGTCATTATTTGTTTCACTTTTTTCAGAACATTATGTTGTACTGGAAGTTTGAAAAGAAACTTTGCTGAATTTTTTTTTTTAATTGGATATTTGGCGACTTAGATCCCAACACATCAATTTATAATGATACGTTCTTGATAGCAAAGACGTTACAAACTTAAAGTGGATATTCATAACAAGGCAGCTGGCACAAACTAGTATCTACAAATGAATCATACTATATAGTTAGTGGTTGAAGCTAGATGAAATTCCACTTCCTTTTAACAAGGAAAAAAGCTACATTGAAAAAAAATTAGCGAGTTTTACAGATTCAACCTTAAATCATTCTATGAGACATGTTACAAAATAATGGTTCACTTAGTTCCTAAATAATATATTTTGTATGGCTTTGGTTACACTTTTCATTAAGTAAAATAGGTAACACAAAGTATAATTTCTAGTCAAATGGAGTAAATTACGCTAAACGTAAAGTCAAACAAATTAAATCATATTTTTGGAGTCTTGTTTTATTTTGATGAAGGATTTAAACTTTAAAAAGAAAGGAAAGTTGTACCGTTTGGTGAAAAACACCCACTGGCGATATCACAAGACTTCTCTTCACACTTGCAGAATCCATGGCAATGTTTTCGTAATTAGGATAATGACATTGCTTGGAACAGTTATGACCCTGATATCCTGAAGGACAATCTGCCTCTAAAAAGAGGAAACAATTAATATCAATTAATTAACCTCCTTTATAATCCGATAATTAAACACACTTAAAACTAAAAACTGATCTTGTATTGATAGCCAATGCCCTTTTTCTTACTTTTGTATGTACCTTTAGTTTGATTTATTCTGTTTATTCATAAAATACATTATAACTATGTTCATAAAATGTGTTTTATGAACGCTAGTTCGAAAACTTATCCCAAAACTGATATACATGTACATTTGTAAGTGTTTTGCACCAATCGAAAGGAAAACATAAGTTGTGTTGATGGTTTACAGTTAAAAAAAACCAAGTGTACCGTCAGCAGGTGAAATGCATCCAGTGGCGACATCACACAATTTTTCTTCGCACCCACACATGTGTTGACAATCTATCCCGTATTTAGGATAGGGACATCTCTCTGAGCAGTTTCGACCGAGATATCCTGGAGGACAATTTGTTTCTAAAACGAGGAAAACAATTACTTGCGTTTAAAAAAACACCAAAAATAATTATAATAAAACTTATAGTTATATCATATCTAAAATCAAAAAAGTGTTTCAATTTTGTTTTGTTTTTTTTTTTTCTTTGTTTTTTTTTTGTCTGGGTTTTTTTTTCCATATTCTTATTTTCTTTCAGTTGAATGTAGTTATATGTTAAAAAACATTTACATTTTCTTTTTATGATAGTGTTTTTAAACATATTGCTAAATAACAAATATCCCAAAAAGGTATATGAAAGTTTCTTTTGTTTATTGCACCAATTATAAATTAAATCTAAAATTCTTTTTAAAACAACCACACAATTTTGTGCGTGTCCAAACACAAAAATAAATTAAAGTGTACTGTCTGGTGCTATGCATCCATCGGCGATGTCACAGAGCTTCTCTTCGCACTTGCACAATTCCTGACAATCCCTTCCGTAATTAGGGTAGCGACATTGCTCTGAGCAATTCCAACCCAGATATCCTGGATAGCATTCTGCAATATGAGGAACACAACAGCAAACAATAGATTGCAGTTATAACCTGCAGTTATAATATCAACTCTTTTTTTGGGGGGGGGGTGTAGAATTCCATTATGTCAATTTTCGATATATTTCCTTAATATTGAAACAAAGCAAGCTGATTACAAAGTTTCTTTTCGCGGGACGGTAAATTGGAAAACAAGTATTTGTGCACTAAAATTTTTAAGTTGAAGATTATTTACCTCTTCTCTGTCATTTTTTTTTATCTAAATGAATAACGGCAACAAACAGATAAGCTTAAAATATGTAATATGCATGCATTTACAGTACATACATGACTAAGAAACGTTCTAAATTACAAATTAAATCAAATCATTTAGCGGAACCTGCACTCATCATATTTTTTTCAGGCATGACTTATTAGACACAAATGATACTTATTACAATGTCTTAAGACGTTAACTAGTTACGACGTATCGGCTCTAACATACTTAACAAATAAAAATAATAGCACGGGTCAACATTGTGAATATGAAATACAAGTTTCAAAAGCATAATTTTGCTACGGGTCTTCGTTAAAAAATTAAGAAAGTCATTTTAATATTTATTTTTACGTAAATGTGGATTCAAAAAAGATGTATTAATACAGATTTTTAAAAAAATGCGAATAATTTATCTGTAGAAAAAAATGTTGAATTAGACTGAAAATTCTCTTTTAAAAATACCGGGTAATCTTTTCAACATATTCCAATCTAAGACTCTTATTGGAAAAAGAGTTTGATTGATATGGCATTATCCAACTATATATTAGACATTAGCGAATGATACATAATTTTCAGACCAAAGGTATAAACACAATTTTTAAAAAAAGAGATGCAATTTTCTTTAAAACCATCCTTTACCTTTGCATTGCAGGTGTTTTTCGTCCCAGGTTCTGCAACATTCAGTCCTGTATTTATATAGAATGTTGTGTATGTATACTAAGAAACTAACCTGTCTATCATTATCTAAACTGTCATAAATACATTAACATTTTACCAGAAGAAAACTATGATTTAGATTTGTGATTTTATAATCTAAAAAAATAACTTGTGTTACATGCAAAATCTTACCTCTGACGGCAAATATAAATGAAAAGAAAGCAGAAGAAAACAATATGACCACCATCCATGTTAATTTTCGGTTCGATATCATACAAGGTTTAGGTACCTTCGTATTTTGATTTTGTAAGGGTAAGGAGCATCAGAAATATTGATCGTATAATAATTTCCGCAATATATATACAAAATACGATCTAAACAGTGACCTCTTCGATGATGTATGATTTGATAGAAGAACAATCACTTGTATATCTGAATGTTTGATTATTTTATTTTTTCCTGGTCCGCCTGTTGAACCTTTTCCTGCTGTTTAAACATACTTGAGTAACAAGTTGGTGTCAATGTCTAATTAAATTACGTTTCTATATGGTTTTAGATATATTTAAAATTGAATTAGACTTTAACAGTTTAAGTATATGATATTAAGTTGAAACTGTCCATTCCGTGAAAAAAGAATTGATCATTGTTCAGAATTAACAATTTTGTGCATATATGTAACTTACAACATTTATTTTTGATATAAGAATGGAGAGTATAAATTAAATCTTTAGACAATGCTGAATTTTTATAATTAAACTGAATGTTGCAAAACATTGTTTGTTTTCATTCCCCGAGGATAACGTTTACTCAGAATACAAAAAACGTATTGATGATAAGGAAAAAACATTTAGTACATGTATATATTACAGAACTTAAACCGTGGTGATATATTTTATTTTCAAAAAACTAAGTCAATAACGTGTATTTACAGTAAGAGGTCATTAAATATTTGTGGATTTTTTAAACGAGATTTGTTAACTCTATTATTGCATTGTTTTTGTTGTGAAGTTATTGACAATTACTTTTTTTCAAGATTTAAAGGACAGTGTTGCTTAATAGAGAGAAAAATATAGTTTCAATGGAAAAATTTTAAGTTCAAATACCTCTAAAAAAGTTTACCCAGCCAATTTTTACTCAATTTTACAGCAATACGAAAATTGATTTAACTAAAACATTTAAAGTAAAACAAAAACAACTTATATTGTCTTTTTCTACTGCCATTTAAATTTTTATGAGATCAATGATTTATATTTTGAGATACATTAATGTTGACTAATAGATAAAAACTTTTTTTAAGCTTTGTTATTAAATTTCTGATAATTCTCTTTTTTCGGGGGGGGGGGGGGGGGGGGGGGGCAGAGTAAGAAATATAATGTCAAATTTTCCTTTGTTCTGCCAAATGACTTTTTCATTTTATAAATAGTGTGTTTAGAACACATTTAATAAAACTAGAAATTTGATATTAAAAAATATACTGATATTTTAATCAAAACCTTAATGTTGCAGTAAAACAAGTATAATTATTATACATATTATTTGCTTAGATAAAATTTAAATACATTTATTATCTATTGATACAATTTTTTTATTAAAATATAGAGATTAATTCAAGACATCTTTTTAAACAAAACACAATTGATTCAAATAATATTTTAAAGATACAGACATTAACATGCATGCTTTGAACAAATTCTTCGATAGACATGGATCTTTAAAAAATGCTTGTCAATAAATTTACAAAGCCCATTTTCATTATTGACATTTTGTATCACACATGAAATGCAATATGTTTCACTTAGAAAAAAGAAAATGACAGCTAACTGGACTATCACATGAAATTTAAAACAATGCGGTTTTCAGTTTTTTTATATACATAACTATCTTTATTATATGCATTTTGTGTGCTAATTATAAAAAGTGCGAATTCCGTAAATATGTTCCCCAGTAGTCTGACGTTCAATGGTAGTCTGACATTTACATTCTCATCGTTCGTTAACGTAAAAATGTATCAAGATATGTAAAGTTATAAATCTCAATGACAATAAAAGCCGACGATTACGTCAAACGTTCCTTAGAAACAGTGTAAACTTACTAAATTAATGTACGAACACAAGAATTGCCACCCACATAGTAAGAACCTGAAACCTGGCACGACTGTAATGAACTTTCTATAGATAAATATTAATTTTTAAAAAGAATATCATATCTCGAATTCTTTGTAGTGCAAACTATCATTTCTGCTATAAATTCTTATTCTCAGATAGAAATATCTGATATAAACTGTCTTATTGATATCATTACACCTGTTTTAACCATTGTTTTCATCAATATACATTTATGGATGGAATAAAATAAAATGAAATTTACATTGTACCAATTAAATTATCTTCTATAATACTAACGATGAACTCTCCAAGTTGCTTTAACAATTCAGCAGCTTTCTACTTGAGCATAAGTTTGCTACAATGTATATAATGCCAACCAAATTCGTACCTCGATCGGATCTGAATTCCCTCACATAACCTCTGACGGCTATGAATCTTCTCAATGCGTTAATGAAGGAGGAAGAAGACAATTCCTCTACTACTTCTATGTGAATTGCCCTTATGCTAAGGCACGTGAATATCACACCCCATCTCTTACTGCTGGCCTGTCCCCCTCTTGTGCGTCTAGTCACTACTGACCACGGTCCAAAAACATCAACTCCTGTGTATGTAAAAGGAGGAGCAGGGCTGACACGGTCCACCCGAAGATCAGCCATCCCCTGGGTTTTTAACTTTCCATGAAGAGATCAAGCGCTTGGCACCTATAATTCAGGAACCAGCGGATCGGATCATGCTTTTCATAAAGAAACGGCTAGGTGTTTCACTTGTTCATGATAGTGTCGTACTAGTAAGGTAGTTACATGGTGCTTACGTGAAAGAATCACTGGAAACTTCTCATGTTTACCAAAGTCTGAATCTCTGAGACGTCCACCAACGCAAACTAGACCATACTGATTGAGGAACGGATCCAGGATAAGTAATGAGCTGTTCCGAGGTACAGGCCTCTTGTCGAGTAAACATGAGTACTCCTCGGAGAACGTCTCTCTTTGCACTGTCTCAATAACCCATTGTTCGACTAACTGAAGTGTCTCAACAGCCTTGATACATAGATGGGAACTGTTGTCAGCATTCTTCTGTTTGAAGACACATACTCTGTTCCATTAAAAGGCAGAGGCTCTAACAAGAGCAGGCCAGGATGAGAACTTGTTGAATCATGGGTTCCAAATACATAATGGTTCTCGATAGATGTCTTCATCACATGAACCGCCAGAACGGGTTTAACTTCCTTATCAGTCTCTGGGTCAACAAGAGAGAAAGTACCATTTCCTGGCATGACTTCACTCTGAAATTTCTTGTAGAGTTGACCAGGTCCTTGCAACCATGGACTGTTTTGCATCTGACTTGCTGGAAGTGAGCGCGTCGCACATTCTGCGGGGTTTATGTGAGTGGGTACATATGTCTATTGTAGTCCTAAGTATCCGTTCAATACGATTGCTCATATACATGTAGAAGCGTCGGAGACGGTTATTCATATAATCTTATACCACTTTACTGTCAATGTGAAACTGAACACAATCAACTGCAATGTATAATGCACTCACTGCAATTTCGTAGATTTCTACAGTGAGGAGAGCTCCACATAATTCCAGGCGAGGAATCGAGTTTCCATGTTTAGGCGCTACTTTTGCCTTGCCTGATGATTCCTACATGTATTTCACATTCCAGACAAATGGTCTTTAAATATGCCACTGCTGCAATAGCATCCTCGGATGCGTCAGAGTAGACGTGAATTTCTCGTCTTACAGCTTTGCTAAGTGAGGCGTCATGTTCCATGTAAGTGCGACGGATGTTAACTTCTTCCAGGTACTGAAGTTCAGTGTTCTGCGACTCCCATTCGGAACGGTACTGTTCTGGTAGAGGGCTGTCCCAATCAGAACTATCTGTTACAATCTTCCGCAATATCATCTTTCCCCGAATAGTTACAGGAGCGACAAGGCCCAGGGGGTCATATAGACTGTTGACAACAGATAGGATGCCTCGAAGTGTGTAAGGCTTCTTAGCAGCAGTCACTCTAAATGTGAATGTATCTGACATCAAGTCCCAGTTCAATCCTAGGCTGCGCTGGACAGGAAGCTGGTCGTTGCCAATGTCCAGATCCTTAAGGTCCTTTGCAAGGTCATCACTTGCGAATGCACTCATCACCTCTTCTTTATTTGAAGCGACCTTATGTATGCGAAGGTTTCCTTCATTCTTGAGGGCAGACATAGTACGCGTCATCAAGTCAATTGCTTCGGATGATGATGGCAGGGATATCAATCCATCATCCACATAAAAGTTTTTTCTTAATAAAGTCTTTTACACCACTTCCATATTTCTCAACACTGATTTCTGCTGTCTTGTGGAGGCCGTAGTTTGCAAAAGCTGGAAAAGGCCGGTTTCCGAATACATGTACCTTCATGCGGTACTCTATGAGACTGTTGCTAGGATTGTTGTCTCGATACCAAAATAATCTTAGGAAATTTCTGTGTTTTTCTTCAACAAGGGAGCTGTGGAACATTTGTTAAATGTCTTCTGAGATAGCAACTGGTTCCATACGAAATCTCAGAAAGATATGAAGCAAATTGTTTGTAAGGTCAGGTCCAGATAGGAGGACGCTATTCAGGGAGAGTCCTTGAAACTGTGCGGATAATTAAAAAAACGGCACGAGTCTGACTTGGTTTTTTGGGGTAGTACACTCCGAATATTGGAAAGTACTGACACTTTTCACTACTTGCTAATGGGGGAGGTACTTCTGCATGCTTGCTATCGAATTCACGTTGCATAAACATCACCATGTGCTGAAGTTACACTGGATTCTTGGACAGACTAGCTTGTAGTTTCTTGGCACGACTGAGTGTCTGTAGTCTATTATTTGGTAGTGGAGGACAGTCTTCCCGAAACGGTAGAGGTGCTACCCAATCTCCGTCTGCATTCTTGTGTAAACTCTTTTCCTTCACTTGAATGAACTGCTTGTCTTCAATGGAGAGGCCAACCTTGTTGTGGTCTTTATTTCTTGTGAACACTGACGAGCCTTTGCTTTCCCACTTCTCAGAAACATGAATCCTGTTTTCACATGGTCTAAATACTGTAGGGCGTCCGTTATCCAGAAAAAAAGGTTTTTTTCACTGATATTCGAGTTCAGTGAACTTTTCCTAGCCTTTGGGCGAATTGCTCATTTCCTGATCCAACTCTCTGGTCAAGAACATGATGAGCGACAGGCAAGTCACGTCCAATCAGCAAGAGTGTGCGTGCATCTGAAAGCGGAGGAATGAATTCCTGGATGTCCATTAGATGAGTGTAATGACGCGCAATTTCCAGTGTCGCTATATCTTTTCTCACATCTGGAATGTTATTGCATTCAATGCTGGCAAATTCATTTTGGTGCTTCCGTCGAGAGATTCAACAACACAGTCTACAGCCAAACGTCCTGAGAATACGAAGGAACCAGCACACGATGCGAGCGAATATTCCACCTCTTCTGAGTTCACATCAAGAAGATTAAGAAGGTGAGTAGTAGCTAGAGATCTGTTGCTCTGATCATCAATGAGGGCGTAAGTTAATACAGACTTGTCAGGGTGACTGGAACAGTACACCCTAACCAACAGTACTTTTGCACAAGATTTTCCAGGGAATGAAGAACTCTCATAAATCTCGGTGCAATTGGTTCGTTTTTCTCGTTGAGTTCCACGAGAACTATGTTCCTCCCCGCCGTGCCGTTGAGAGGCTAAGAGAGATGAATCAGTTTCCTCTCCCTGTTTCTCTCTAGTGTATTTACTTGTCACATGTAAAGCAGATGGATGATCCTCACTACCACAGTTATCACATTTTGCTCTCTCTTGACAATCACGTTTCATATGTTTATCTGAGCTACAACATCCATAGCATAGTTTATAGTCACTCAAGAATTTTTTGCGAACTTGAATTGGCTTTGCATGAAAGGTTTTGCAATGATTCAGCGAATGATTTGTCTTGTGAATGGGACACACACTTTCGGAACTTACATCCGTTTTCCTCACTTGTATTGGTTGTCTGAGTGGTATGGCATGAAAAAGTTCCTCCTTCTTTGGTGGATAATGTAGGGTTGGCTGGAAACTCGGGATGGTTCATCATTCTCGTTATTTCCTTTATGAAGTTTACGAAGAACGTAAAGGGTGGAAAGGAAACCTTCTGCTTCTGAAATCTTATACTTTGATGTCCATCAACTTTGTCTGCATGTTGTATGGTAGCTTGGCAATGACTTGATTGACCCCCGGCAATGAATCAAAATATGCTAACAAGGAGGAGTAAGCAGGGTTCTCTTAAATGGACGCAATCTCACACAGCAGGTCGGACAACGTGTACAGTTTTTCAGTATCGTTGTAAGTCAATTTAGGAAAGTTCATCAGTTTTCGTTTCAAAGCAGATTCTATTAGTTCTGGGCTGCCATACCTTTCGTCGAATCTCTCCAACACTTTCCTCAAGGCTTCTGCAGGGTGACTGGCATTCGCGATCCTAATACTCTGTGCATGCTTAGTCGAATCTGGCCCGAGCCAATTTAATAGTAGATCTAATTCTTCCCTTGGGTTGACGCCCATATCTCGAGATATATTTAGAAAGGAGGACTTCCAGACTGGGAAGGATTCGGGCTGCTCATTAAACACTATAAAGCGAGAAAGCAGCGAATCTTTCTTCATTAGAAAACGTGTGAGGTCATTTGCCATAACGTTTTTGTTATTGTCAGTAACTGCAGGAGTGCTTGTACAAGCTTTGGCAAAATACGTTTTAGGTTGAGGGTTTAATGGTGTCACTAGTGTCATAGAGTCCTGCGAAACATTGTCTAAATCTGCACAGGGATTAGGTACGGTAGGTGCAAGTGTGGATAGAGGTGCAAACTGTCGGCTAACTCTTGGGTTTTCGGAACACATTGATGATATTTCATTGCGATCTTGAATGTTTCTGTGCCATTGTTCTTTCAAATTTTCTACATACTGTTCTACAAGTTTCTTTTTATCAGCTACTGGAATGTGGAGAACACTATTTCTTACATCCTCTTACCCCAACGCTTCCACCTCTGCAGCAGCTGCAGCTGCTTCACTTTGTTGACTGAGTAGCTTCAAATTAGCATCTAGTTCACTGTTTTGGCGCTCTGTCTTGGCTAGGTTAAGCTTGCGAGTTTCCTCAATAATATAGCTGTTGTTTAATACTTTGTTGTTTTTAATACAAAACCTCTGTTTCGGTGTACTTCAATTTCACACGGGCAGCCTCTGCCTGAGCACGCTTCCAGGCTAGTAGTACCGAACTGGACTGGGAGATAGCTGCAGATCTCTCGGAATGCGCCTCTTGCTTTACAACAATTTCTGGATTTAATACGTTCTTTGGCTCCATGACACACAATCCAGGGATTTTTTACTGTACCGACTCAATTCAGTAAGTTAAACCATTTATTAGATGCATGATGGTAAAAACCTGAAACATACAAAAACAGATACTTAATACATTGTAGAAACAAGAATCAGGATGACAATTTACAAATATACGTCCAGAAATTATGAACATAATTAACCGTAATATACGAAGCTCTAATATTGTAAATATACTAAATAAGACAGTTATTGACTAGTTAAGTGAAATAATCTGGCTAAGAAACAATGTAAACTAATATAGACTATATGTGACTAGGAAATTCGGAAGCAGTAAATTAGCTTAAAACATCACTTAGACCATAATCCTGACATTAACAATTTAAGATATACGTTCGGAAAGATATACAAGTACTGTATGTAATAAAAAAGACAAAACAACACTTATTCCATGCTGGAACGAATCGAAGCACATGTATACAAAACGTACAGTATACGTATAATGATCAAGGTAAAAGTAGAACCAATAACCTGTATTTCCAGGAATATTCCGGCATGGGGCAGCACATCAACCCCATACCGAAAGAAGAGGAAGAATTATAAAAACAAATCCTCTGAGGCAGGTACCAGAGTTTATACTGAAATAGCTAGGAAACACATTTCAGATGTTTGATCCAACTGTAAATTTATTGCGGAAAATTTAGCGCAAGATCACTATGACGTCATATGTTAAAATCTAATATGATTTGTTTACGTATCTCAACTCAATACGAAGGAATGGAAGCATGTAGAAAATATCTTGGGTATCAATAAAGCTTGTGCGGTACCCAAAACAGGTCTTCGAACCTCAGGGCACCGTAAACAACGCATTAAATGTAAGCCATTTTTGCAAATTAAAGCACAACGGGAGAAAATATTAGAGAGGATTATGGGATGTAAACACAAATTTTCTTGATGAATCTGTACATTTAGCTCCTTCTTTATCCCGCGCGTACTGGTAACCACATTGCTCTGAACAATTCTGACAATGATATCCTGGTAAATAACTTTAATCAAACAAAATGAAAACAAAAACCTTTTTACTTATTGATAATTCGTTATATGTTATTTCAGAATGAAATGCTTTGAATATATTTTTATAAACTTTTGCATACCATATACCTAATATCATTTTTAATTAATATCATTAAAATAGGAAACAACGTTCTTAACTTATATAAAGTGTTAAGTTTGACTTAAAAGCAAACGTCCTTAAAGTCTGATGCCGAATTATGACTTACAATGATAACTTTGACTTCACATTTGTGTACAAACTGACAGGAAAGTTAATATTTCTTTATTACATGCGAATATTGATTAATCACAAGATGTTCTATATCAATTGCATCGTATTTGCTATAAATATAACATCACGGCATATAATTTGTTTTATGTTGCATGCTCTGAATCGAAACAATTATGTTAACCAGCTGAGTCTACCAGGAAATTCGCCGATCTCTTCTCAAAAACCAGGTGATCAAGAGGAACGTGAGGATGATTATTCAGAGGGTAATGACGATCTAAAGACCGGTGACGATCTGGAGACTAGTGACGATCTGGAGACTGATGAGGATGAAGAAATTAATGATGATCAAAATACGCGTCATACATGTATTAGGTATGGCACCAAAAAGGTATACATATTTCAAAACTGTGCAGACGTTTGGCAAAATATATCTCATAAAATTGTTGCTGTTTTGGGTCACTACAGTGAAGTAGTCAACCATGAAGTACAACATTTACCTTGTCCGAACAGCGATACGTTGATTTGAAGGGTACCCTGATCATGATGTTGGACGGAAAATTGCATCAAATGATTTAGTGACTAATCGAAACACATGTATCAATATGAGTGTAACTCAGCGAGGATAACCACTTTATCTTTATTTGGTGCTAAGTGTCAGGTTAATGTCATGAACGAACACATCAAGAGACGCGAAAATTATTCATTGAACGACAGGAATGATGATTACAAATCGTAACGTTTAGGTGATATCCAATCTTTTTAAGCCCATGGTGTATGAAATTGAAATACATTTATTCAATGACTGTAAATGTAATAACACTCTTATCAAATCCGAAACAGGAACTATCCCCCCAAAGGCTTGCCCGAGGTGAACAGCTTCTGTCAAGAGTTTAATGAAAGAGCTATTATTTTCTCATTTATTGGATAAGTATTTTATTAGCTCTATCTATCTATCTATCTATCTATCTATCTATCTATCTATCTATCTATCTATCTAATCATCTTTCCAAAAAGAACAGTGTTATCATTATTATGTTCATTTTATGTCACAGCAAATTACATATTAATTTTGTAAACAACTCTTTGTGTGCAGAAGACAAAGTAACGTCACGTTATATTGTCACATTTTCTAACGTCATAGAAAAGTGTCATTCATTTTCATTTTGCACTTATGCACGTTCTTCAAACTGAGTCGAATTTAACATTTAATTCAAAACGTCTTTTATTCTTAGCTGGCACAATTCGAGTTACTTTAAAAGTGAAATGTCCGAAAAATACCTACTTTCTTTTTATTTTTCCTAACCAAAGTATCTTCAATGGCATTCAATTTTAAAATTCAAAACATCAAACGTATTCAAGAATTATTTAGAATTTATGACTGCAAATTTGGTGCTATGAGGCGTATCGAAACTTTGTAAAATGGAATTACATTGAATTAAATCAAAAAAATATAATTGTGTGTGTGTGTATATATATATATATATATATATATATATATATATATATATATATATATATATATATATATATATATATATATATATATAATATTTGACGTCATGAAATTTAATCTGATGTCGAATGATATATTTATACAAAATTTGTATTAACCCCTAATCGAATGTTCAGATAATAACCTATGTCTTTGAACAACATTAGGACTGAATATAATGACTTGTTAAGGTCAAGATCTAGTAAATAATTTCAGAGTTCCTTTTGATGTTAGATCCATTTTGACGTCCTAATTGATTCAATATACCCATATCTCTGACGATAAAAAGATTTAAAAATGTCAAATAAAAAAGCGAAAGTGTAGTACACTATAAATAAAATATAAAGATAAATCGAAAACTTAAAAAAAGTTATACATGTATGGAGGGGCATATGTTTTTATTTTGAGTAGGATAAATAAGTTGAACTAACTAGGTCATTATAATTTAGATGAGTTTTTTTAACGAAGAAAGGCTAGTTTGCATTCGGTAGGGGACATATTCTGCATCCTCAAAATGTTTTTCGTGTATATTATTTAAATGTAGCATTTCAAATAAAAATTATTTAATATCTGGTCGTTAAATTCTTGCAAAATATATTCAAGTTAGAATGCATATAAATCAACATTTTTATACATATATACATCAAATTATATATACCCCCATATAGCTCATACTAAATACGAAATCACTAATTTTGTTTTATTACACACAAAACCCCCATATCCATATATGTACATGTTTTATCGTTTTAAAAAAAAGCATAGGCAATCAATGTTTATACAATATACATGTAACGCTATGATATCAACATTGCTAAACAAGAATGTACAATATTGTCTACTTTGCAAGTTCAACATTACGTTTAATAATAGTTTCAACTGATTTAAAGAAAAGTCGTTCATCTGGAGACATTTTGCATTTTTCTATTAGGTCGTCTATATTCCACATCTTACTACACTTTGGGCATGGGAGACCTTCAGTTAAGGCACCAGGCAATTTCTCTTTTGTCCAATCAAAAAGTGAATTCGGAGCTGTACGTAACAAAAAAAATAATATATAAGTCATGCATGAAATACAATAAGTATAAAATGATAGTTAACTTGTGTTTGAAAAAATATTTTTGTTAACAAAATAATTCATCAGATATAATCATCTACGTATAATTATAATATAAAATCATATGGATATAAATCGTGCTATTGCAGTCCGAAGGGCCTGTCTGCTTTGCAAATAAATGTCTAAGTGTACGTTTGCAATTCTCATGGGAGAGTTAAATAAGGACAAACGTGTACTATTAATACATGTAGCATAACGTAATCAATATTCACATTTTAAGATGAGAAATCCCAGTTTACTTTGAAGCAAATATATGGATTGAGAGTGTGCTTTTCATTTCTGTAACTAATAATTCCTTAAAACGAAAACATTATGACCACTTTGCTTTATAAATTGGGTCATGTTTCAAAAAATACATGTTATTTTAAATTTTTATGAATATATGATTTGATACATTGTGTACATTTTTGTAGATGCGGTATAATTACCTGTCCAATGTCCACACCACATTTTACATTTTCCGACAGTTAAAAGTTTGTTGGATATAACGTCATCAACCGGAGTTTTGTCATCCTCTCCTGTCGCCGTCATCCTGTTTTGGTTTCCTATCATCATTTCATTGGGCATTGCTATAAGGGTTTCAATTTCAGTGTCATCGTTGAAAATTATCCCCTTTTCTCTATCAACGAGAAGTAGTAATCCTTTTGGTTTTTTAATCTTTGCAGAAAGTAAGTCTCGTAAATCGCCGATAGTTTTGACGTCCTACAGAGAAGAACAAATATGACTTCAAAATACTTGAATAAAAGGTCCAAAAAACAACCATAGGAACAAAAACAAAAAAGATACGTCCAAATAGAAAATATGCAAAAGTGTTTTATTTCAGTTCTCTTTTTAAAAAAAAGATGTTTGCTAATCAATTACTTAAAATACTAACTATCAACATTTCATAATTCTCAAAAAATAATTAAACGGTTAACGATGTTTAGCGTTTTCTTGTTTACTCTGATAAATATGTCATTTTGTTTATTAAATGTTTTGTAGAATTAGTCTAATTAGTAATAAGTTTATTCTATATAATTTAAGATTGTCACCGTTTTTTAAAATAAAATATCTAACTATATTAGATTTCTTTACCTGCTTTATCTAATCAGCGTTTTTTAAATTTTCGAGACATTAATTTAAAAAAAATAAAAACAGTCTTTAATATGTATATTTTATTAAACAATATTTATCTATCTTTATAAATTTTTAATTTTGTAATACATTTATGATCAAAATACAGACTGGTGTATATGCGAGTCTTGTCTATTCCTTCATGGATTAAAAACGTAATAAAAAGAGTTCAATAATTCGCCAATGTCGGTAATTTGATCTTTGCGTCCTTGAAAGGGCTTTAATTTTTATGAAATTGTGGGTTGATATCTTTAACGTTAAATCATGTATTCAAAACCTTGGGCCTGATGGGAGGACGAGAGAGGGTTTTTATCAATCCGACAACTACACCTGTCCAGTCACAAATCATGCCATTGATTAATTTCATGATACTTTTTACATTTCATCATTTTACATGTATGATTGTATCTAAACTTGTATAAAGTGATATTTTACATAGTGAACCATGTTTAAATGTAAAAATTGGTGGGGTGGTTTTTATATTATTTTTTTTATTGCACACATTCTGCAGACATAAAATGCATGATTATGATGCTTTAAATATAATTTCAGAATTCATCAAAATTTTATTTGAGAGAGAGAGAGAGAGAAAAAAAAAGAGAGAGAGAGAGAGAGAAGGAAATTTCAAGTAAAAATTTGATTCCAGATGTTCCAATGAGTATTAAACATCTCATTTTCACCATTTTTGTAAGAAATATATTTCTGTGTTTCATAGAAGAGCTTTAAAGACGACATTGCATAAGAAACACTCAACTGTTTCTCAGTACACCTGGCTGTGAAAATATAGTACTTTAACCAAAAAAATCATATTAAGGATATCTTTGCTTTTACCAAGGGTGCCTAGAATGAAAGTATTTTTGGTAAATGTAACCTGAAAATTGATATTTTTCTTCTAAATAGTGTTTAAATTTTTCTAAAAAAGATTGAACGCAATCACAATCCCACAATATATGTTTTATAGTTTCCTCTTCTCTGTGACAAAAGGTACACATTTTAGAGTTTACTTTTTAAATTTTGAATAAAAAAGAGTTTGTTGCTAAAATTTTGTTAATTATTCTGTATTGGAACCATTGAAGTTTACAGCTTTTTGTTATTATGAAAGGTAGTATATGGATTAATTTCTATATCCATGTCCTCTATATCTAATAATTCATTCCACCTTCTTTTACCTGTTGTTACAGAGGTATTATTGTTTAAAATATCATAAAAGAACTTTGACTTTTTACATTTCATAACTTTATATATGTTTTCTCTAATAAGCGGATTTGCTAATTTTCGTAAAGTTTGGTTTTCATCCAATTTTCTGATGTATATGTCTTTACAGCATGGATTATACTTGCATATTCTAAAAAATTCACCTTTAAATTTGTATACATATCACAAAACTTATCAAAACTAAGAAAAGTACTATCTTCCTCAATGATATAATTGATGTATCTAATATTATTATCAAATAGTTGTTAATTAAAAAAAGATTTCCCTACAATATGAATCAAAGGGTTATATAATAAAGGTAAGTCTGCAGTTGCGCCAGACTATAATATATTATGCAGGTCAACCAATGCTTTAAATACATCTATCCAGAACTTGTTTTTTAATGATTTTAAAAGTGTAATAATGTCTTCAATACCACATGATGTAAATTTATTTTGATTAAAATTAAGTATAAATTGACTCAACCCCCTGTTTGTAACAATAAGCTGTCTCACCCAGAATAATTTCGTGGAAGATATAAATGCTTTGTGGTGGGTTTTTTTTCACTTTACATGAGTATACACGTTCTTTTTTACTTCACTAATTTCATGATTTATAAAAAATCCTAACTAAATTTACCCTAAGATAACAATTCTCTTCAACATCCCCGGACAAACTATGAATTCCAAATTGTCTGATATCCTCTACTTTTTGGGTACACCTATATCATAAAGATAAAAAAGTCATCTCTTAATATGCACAAAAGAACAAGGGACGTTATTAGCCGTATTTGGCCGCAAAATTTATCATATTTTCAACGTCTTAGTTTTGTTTTTTGATGTGGTGCATTGTACTAAGTTCGATACTGGCTAAATTCAACAGGCACCAAAATGACGTCATTTTTCATTATGACGTCACTAGTGTACGCTAAACATGGAATGATCTCCAAAAATCGTTATAATATATAGAAATATGAATAATCTTTGCTGAAATTAAAACCTTTCACATGCATTAACCGCTTTTATATTTAACATACTTAATTTCTGAATCATAACAAATTCATATACTGAAAATGGTGACGGTTAATAACTGTGAACAATGTGAATTTTAGCAGAAAGGATTAGAAAATTGCACATTTTAACAACGTAATTCAAACAACGCGATCCGACACGAACAGTTACTCGGCGTAACACGCGGTTTTTACCGGTGAAAGAGGGTTTATCTTATATAAATCTAAAAAAAATTTTTGTATACGTAAGAGAAGCCAAAAGGAAAAAAGAAATAGAAATTGCAACCGAAAAATAAATAAATTGATCAATAAATAAATAGAAAACTACAACACACACACTATTTAGATGTAAACGATTATATAAAATTTTTACAGTGGATTTTTGTTGAGATCATAACAGAAAATAATCGTTGACATATTGAAAGGATTGATTAAAGCACTAATAATTTCCTCTTTAACTAAACAGTTTATGTTTAAGTCCATTTGTATCCGTCATATGTGATCGAAGTAGTTTAATCAATCGTAAAACCAGAACAGACGTTAGACATATTGTCTTCGTCTTCCGTGATCTTTTCTTACTTTCGACTAGTACCGATGGTCGGCTGATTAAATATTCACCTGTAACTTCGTGGGCATTGCTTCAATTTATCGAGGAAAAGGGTTCCGCGCCTGACCGCCGCTTATATATTAACCGACAGCCGGTAAATGTTTAACCTAATCCGTATACGGTTGATCGTCAGTGTATCAGCCGATTAGTCAAAATCGCCCCAAAGACCAATTGACCCTCGATCGTCAGTCGGCCGACATTTAAGAAAATCCAAATGTCGATCGACCGAGCGACGACAGACATAAGAACTGTACATGTCTTCCGAAGGTCGGAAGATGATCGAGAATTGCTCGATGGACTACTAGTATTGAACGACTGGTTTAACTGAAGAAATCATCCACCGATGCAGAAAAAAATGTAACTTGGCCCGATGGACACAAAATTGGTCGGCATGAATACGACATCGTCCAAGACAACGGCTGATGAACTGCCGACTGTCACCAGATTAATCCCATTTTTACCCCCCCCCCCCCCAAAAAAAAAAGTCCGCCGTTGCTCGTTTTTGGAAATATGTCTCAGGTTTTACTCAATTCTGCGATATCAAATCTAAAATATTAATGAAGACAATTAAACCTTCTCGATAAGAACAATATATGCAGTTAATTTCAACCTATATTTTCTTTCTTTAAAACATTTTTATATTTACTAGTATCTATTTTTTTCCTTATAAAACATGCACATGTTTCACACACCGGTATATTAAAGGAATAAGGAATCATTCTTTGAGTATTATGATGTGGTAATTTAGGTCGGGGCGTGATCAAATCCAATAAAGCCCGACGGGTATATATTATATGATATCTTATTACTTATATTCATATAATTTTCAGATATTGTACGATTAATTACATTGTATTTGAATATAAATAATCAAACCTCACTTGCGCCCCAATTATACGTCATTTGAATTGAATGGACTGTACAGTACAAAATCGATACGTAGTGTTATCACAGGCAAAGACACTGAAAAATGTACATATTCATTTTTTTAGCGCGCAGAATTAGTGAATCAGTAGATAAAGTGTCTTTCGTGATCTTGTCTAAAATTTTAGACTTCATCTTTATCAAACCACTTAGAAACCTTTTGTTTAAAGGCTACAACACTTGTTCCAAGAAACGAGAGAGAGAGAGAGAGAGAGAGAGAGAGAGAGAGAGAGAGAGAGAGAGAGAGAGAGAGAGAGAGAGAGAATGTGATAGACTAAACTTTACGTACATTTAATTTTAAATCACTAATATAAGCTATTTATTTAATCTAGATGTCATATATTAAATCCTTTAATCGATAAAATAATGCACAATAGCATATTATGATGAAATTCAACCAAGCAGTTTCAGAGTCCACGTGCTATATATATACTCAGCCAGTTAGCTGCATCACATGCTCCTTCCGCGAGTCGACAACAAAAACGTGTCGTTCCTTTGTTTTTCAAGTCCGAAGATAATAGAAGTATGATCAGCAATAATCTAGTCTTACATTGTTTGTTATGTTTGATATGATTCTTACACTGCGAGTGTGAAGTTTAATTTGTAGATATTCTATACGTTGAACAGAAATAAACTCTCTCTCTCTCTCTCTCTCTCTCTCTCTCTCTCTCTCTCTCTCTCTCTCTCTCTCTCTCTCTCTCTCTCTCTCTCTCTGAATGTATGTTTGTGCATACTAACAGTGACTGAACTACTAAAGTCTTATTTGAATAAATTTTATTTATTCTAGACTCACGGTTTAAACAACGATCTCCACACAATGACTAAAAGTTTGTAGACGATTTATGACCAGGTTTATAGGTTTTATCTATACAAAGCACACATAATTATATTGAAAAGAAAGTGCATTGACCTGTGTTTGTTCTTAATACTTGCTAGAAGTTAAAATATATTATTCATCTGTTTAATTAATCAGTTTTCTTGTATATTATTGTACCGGTTGGTAAATGATTTTCTTTGTGAAATTCCCGCATTTATAAAGTTGCTAAATTGTTCTATCCACGCGCGTCGATTGTCTTAAATTACATGTATAGTTGTTTGTGTATTAAAAAAAAATCAAGAAACTAACAAAGTATAAGTAAGATATTAAACAATAAAATGCTTTCTATGGTGATTCATGCGGTAAATGAAGGTGGCAACATTGCAGAAAAAATTAAATTACCCGCGTTCTTTTTCTCTGCATTGATCGCTAATTTATTGTTTATATTTACATCTTTCTATCAACAAATTAATAAATTGGTTGAAAAAAGTCAGAAAAATTAACAAAATTATTGTTACGTACATCAGTACGTTAGGTATAAGAAACAGCCAAATCGTCTCCTATTGGAATTTGATTCTGACATCACCATGATTATTTCGTGTAGTCCGGGATTTTTCTTAGGTTGCTGAAGGTTTCGACCGATCAATAAACTAGTAAGAACTGGATCGTTTATATTTCAGTTCTGTCAATTTCAACAGCGCTATGAATGTACAATCCATTTTCGTAATAAAATAGAGGGAATCATACTTGGTGGATGTAAATAATATATTCATTTACCTCTACTGGCTTTCGAGTATTTCTCTGCAGTACGGATTCCCTAACTATGTCGGGTTAGTTAATACGAAATTCTTATTCTAAACAAAGGGAATGGAAAGTTTGGAAATAAATACTAATACCAAAAAAATAAAAAAAAATAAAAAAAAATAAGAGAAATGTTTGGTTGTGTTAAAATCCGGTTAAGCCTGTCCGTCATGTTTATGACGCCGCGTTAAAGGCTTCGTAAAATGTCGACGTTTCGTTTTAAAAAGGCGCCGTGTTTAACGTAAAATGTATCATACTTACACTAAAGCTATATGAATAAATCATATACCATTGAGTTTTGTTTATTCTTGGCTTTTGAAAATGGTAGGTATCATTAGATTTTAAAACACGGCAATTTTTGGCCAATAACGTCCCTTGTTCTTTGTTTCGAATAATGTAGAAAAGTATCAACAAACATTAATATGTTTTTCTAATATATAATTTTCCTTCTAGCCTAAACATTCAAATGATTGCTGTTTAAAAAGGTCAAGGAGATAACATAAGAGTATTTCACTTATGTGTGCCCCATATTACAAACCAAAGGTAAAGGGGAACAAGTTTGGAGGGTGTGGTTGCGACCCCCTTCCCATGAAGCCAAAATTAAAATCAATTTTCACTAATTTTAACTTAGGATCACGTTCTATGAAACTATAAGGAAGCATTTTTTTAGTAAACCAGTTACCGGATTTTGTTGAAAACATATTTGCTATCATTTTGTATATTTTGCATACATATGTATTATTTATTAAAAATGATTCTCTTCTTTTTAAATTTGCAATCTGAATTGAATGGATTAATTACGGTATTTAAGTTTTGAATTAGTACAACATGTAATTATGTATCATTGTGGGAAAATGAAATAGATTCGTGTACATGTTTTCCACTTTCGCCGTTTTTTCACCGCCTTCATTCTTCTCTTTGTTTGCTATAATCGAAAAAAATATTCTACAGTTATCTTTCGTAAAACATTATTTAACTCGGAAATACGCAAAACCACAGCCATGAAATTTGTCCCTTAGAGTTTCGTTAATTACTCAATTTATGATTTCTGACAAGAAAAATTTAAAGTATTCCATGTTTATATAATGTTGCGCTTGAATAAAAATCGTATATAATATTTTTTTTTACTTTGAGTGGTGATAACTTCAAGAAAATCATTATATAACATGTATATATAACATTTATGTAAATAACCTTCCAACAAGGGTGTTTCTACTGCCTCATTCTGGTCTCCAGTTTGTTCTATAAAATAATAAAACATGCATATTTATTTTCTTCATAACATTTCATCGTCAGATTTAAATACGATTATTGTTATTTAGCTATATTAAAAAGACCAAGGCTATTTAGTTCATTGTAATTGAGTGAGGCATATGCATAGTTACGGTTTTGTTCAACATTGATTTTTCCATCTCTAAAAGTCAACCAAAATTTGAATGTTCAATAATATACAGAGCTCACAATTCTTTGTTATATAAACAAAACGTAGGTTATGTTTTTGTTTAAAAAATACAAACAGTACTGATCGTTTTCTTTCTAGTATCTAATACATTGTATAGCTATTATTATGTAAAACCTGTCACACCGAACTGCCTCCTCAAAGCGATCCCGCTGCGTCCTAAAATAACGTAAAACAAAAAGGTTCACGCAGTAGAGAATGCTCCCAATGACGTCATGCGACAATCGAAAGACCTTTAGATGTTTTATATGACAGTGTATTATTAGTCTCTATCGCGTTCTTACTGCACATTCACAGATTTTCAACGTACTGTTTTTCATCTTGCTCCGTTCACACAGCTACCGGTCGCTGTACCCAAACGAGCTGTTGCTGCAATCAACGCGCTTTTTTACGTATATTCTGCTTTCATTATACAGTTTAAAGATACCACTGAGGAAGTCAGCTAGATTAGAGTTTCCTGAGAGCAAGTCTATTCCCCAAGGCAAATACGATATTTTTCGTCAACAAGTTGTAATGTCGAAGAAAAAAAAATAAAATTGCACGAACAATGTATTGAGACGTAAACAAGTTTTGTGATGATGCAAGAAGAATAAGTATAGTAAATCAAAAAGGACGTTTGCAACTAGAATAAACCCATGTGGTTATGGATATTCATGATTTTATTCGGAATATTTTGGAACTTTTCCTTTAATTAAAAAAATTATTAAGTGTCCTGAATAGGTGTGTACCAGGTCATCGAACTGAAGCACCTTTTTAAGGGAATCAGTTTTGTTTGCAGGGTATCAGTCTGTTTACGGCGTGAACGGCGATTTTCAGGGAATCAGCGATTAATTATATCGAATTACTCTTATATAGTGAAAAGTATAGTTTTAATATTGGCGTTTATACCGCGCTTCTACGGTGTTTCTAGTGCGTTGTCAGCCAGACCACAAATAATTGAACAATGGATGGTGTACAATAGCAAACGATAGAGTATTCTCAAACTTAATGTAGATGAATATGTAAAAAGGAGCATTTCCGAAAACTCCGAGTTTTAATTAATGACATAGATAAAATTTATGCCATTTCTTCTATCTTGTAGCCCTTCTGTGATTTGTGGCAACTAATAACGGTTATTTTTTAAAGACTAGTCTACGAATTGTTCTGTCTTTAACAAATTATTTAGTTATAAGATACGTGTCAATTACACTGTACTTTTTGTCAGTAAATCAAACAAAAAACAATGCCTTAATCATTTGTTATCTTTTCTTCAATTCCACCGATATTGAACGTCTTATGCATACAAAACACGTATGTGGAAACACGCTTTGGAAAAATTAAGCACTTTGAAAAAAAAATTTAAAGTGCGTTTAATTTGGGACAGAATCATTGCACTTTCAAAAAATTGTTTAAAGTGCGTTATGAAGGTACATCAACATTTTTAGCATCGAGACACATAACGCACTTTGAAAAAATATGTATATATCACTAATTTTCTTGATAGTATGATGATTTGTTAAGAATAATATAGGGATAGGGATGGGGTGGAAGTTAACAATAAATACAGGTCAATTACGAAGATATCCTTTGATTGATTACGGTAAGATCGTCCACTACCCCTGTTTTTTCCTTTCAAAACATAAACGTCATTCAGCAACTTAGAGTAAATGTATTAAATCAGAAAAAGAAATACGCTTTGTTGTAAATTAAGTACAGTGATATTAAAAACACGAGCTGGTCAAAATAATTTCTCCAATGGCATGTTAAAGAATCTATGAGTGTTTCAACATAACCCCTCTTTTCAAATTCTGATAAATCACTTCAGTATAAAAACGAAAATTACATGAACATCAACAAAAATTAAATTATTATAAACTTATAAATAGGCATTAGGGCGTGGTGGGTTTTTTTTTTAATCTCGCATTGATCCTCGAAAAGATCCTATTGTTTTTGATAACCATAACTAACGTATTTTTTTTTTACATCATGTTAGTTTATAGGCCCATGCAATTGAAGCCAGTTGAAATATGTTATCTCCATTATCAATAAATAAATTAATTTTTGTTTCTGGCACAGCACAATATACCAGATAACTAGTAAGTTTGCTTCTTACAAAAAGAAGGGAAATGCAGTTGCTAAGCGAGGCAGTTTATGTCATATTTGGATACAGGTTATTCAAATCTCCCGAGTAGTTCCTTATGTAAATTGTCATCAAACTACATAAGCTCAATATGAAAAATATAAAAATCAAAGTACTGATTCAGAAGTACTGAAAGCCGGGCTCTTTTGTTGTGTCTTTTGCATATTGTGTAGTAAAAACTGGCAATCTCTCTCTCTCTCTCTCTCTCTCTCACCATGTTTTCAATGTCGGAAATGTGCCAGAGAGCGACTACATTGTTTTGTAAGCGGCTAATAAGAAAAATATTATTATTTATTATTTATAAATCAACAGTGAGTTGAATTTTGAAACAAGCGTTATAAAATGAATCCCCTTACTCTCATTACTTCTATACGCAGCCAAATACCAATACTTTAAAAAATAGTTTATGGAAATTCATGTGCATTGTATATATGTGCCCAAAACGCACAGTCTTGTTTAAAAAACACGTAATTAATAAGAAAGGAAAACAAATTCAACGCAAAAACATGGCTCTCTGTGTAACTATTTCGTAGAGCGGAAGCTTTTACTTTTACGCTTTCAGCAAAGCCCAGATAAAAATCTAATCGACAAACTGTTTATCAATTTTGATGAGAATATATTGGGTTCTTTCTAAAATATATCCCATTAAGCAACACAATGTTAAAACATTTTTTTATTGTATCTAAAATTCTACAAAATCTCAAACTATATATTATCCCGCCTAAACCCTGAACTATTTTTTTTTCAAAGTGTGTTAATATTGACGATATCAACACACTTTGAAAAAAGATTTTTTATTAAATGTGCGTTGACTTGGTCCAAAAATTAACGCACTTTGAAAATTTTGTCAACGTGCGTAATTTTTCAAAGTGCGTTGTAACACAAGTAAAAGGTCAAATAATATTGCAATTATTTTTGTGAATTTTGCCTGCGATCCTTCGCCGATTCCAGTATTACACTAGGGGAACGCAACTAGGTGAGACATGACCTTTAGCTTATAATTGCCATTAGATTAGAGATGGAAATGCCATTATTGTATAATTAAATAAAGAATTTGTTTCAAAAACCTCGATGCAAACAAAAATATGACACGAAACTTGTTTAATAATCAAGAATTTCAAGCTCCGTATATTAGTTTTATCTTAAAAGGTGATGTTTAGCTTACTTTATGCATGATTCAACGTACCATTTTGCGTAGACATTCAAATATGAACAATACAATTTTAGATTTCTCAGCTGAGTTAGCTTAGTAAACGCATACTTTAAAAAAGTAAATAAAACATCAAGCTAAAGACAGACTAAAAAGTACTTTTTATCAATAAAGTTCTTACTTTCAATGTCGTCCTTTTTCAAACACGGTATTGTAAACTTTATCCATTCCAACTTGAATCCGACGACAAATAGCAAGATCAGCAAGACCAATATTATTCCAAAACTAACAGCAAATGCAGATGGGACAGAGGTATTGAAATCTGCACTCCTAAAAAGAGAATGCGCTTAATGTCTTCTGGAGTTACATGTAATAGCCTTTAAGCTGACATGAATTCAAAAAAGCATTTGGTCGCCATATTAGTTTCAATAGCTTCTCTACTACTACAGGGGTACATATACCGGTTGAGAAAGTTACGGTCGGTTGCTTTTAAATCGAGGCAATGAGGTTGCATGAACTATATTCATGAATTATACATTGTAGTAAAATGTTTGTTATAAAGAATAAACAACAATCAATAAATTACACAACATATTTATTCTTAGGAAGAAATGTCAAGCTACCTGTATTATTTTGCACAGATAGTGCTGTCTTACCGGTTCTTTGCATGCACACCGAACACGTGTGTCGTTCATACAGAGTGCTTAGTGGCTGTATCTTTTTGAAGACACCAGCGGAACTACATTCATTACAGTAGACAAATGATAGTATATCCAAGAAAGTAACAACGTAACATTGTTTCTATCGGTTTCTTCAAAAACGCTTCGTTTCTAAAATCTATGCGACATTGCTCGATCTGCCACAGTGTGTGGTTTGCGCATGTACGATGTTATTACGTACACAAGGAAACGGTCCACAATTATCGAGGATTTTTGAAGCACCTGTGCCTGGATTTCAGTCTGTCTTGTTCCGTCGTTTTTTTGATTTTCCTTGCCAGTGCAGTGGTTGTCATATCATTTTTGTTCAAAGCGCGTTTCTACAAGTCTGTTCGTCCACAGTAACGTGTTCTGGTGTATGAAATACCTGAATGCAGTGAAGCATGAATAGTGCTCTTGGCCTTATATAGAGTGTGTTTAGAGATGAACAGAACAATAGAAATTGACAACTAATATGGCGGTAGTCGGAGATAAAAGGGAAATAATGCGTATTTATGAAATCATATCAACTTTAACTTATGTCAAATGTTCTTTATTAAAAATTCTCTGATTTCAAGCTAGCTACAAAAGATACTTAAAAGTTTATGAATTCAAAACATCGAATACACATATCTTACATGTACATTCTTTGTTGGAAAACAAATGTTTTTTCAATTATGCTTCTGTAACATGTCTGGTCTAAAAAAGATACAAGTATATTCATGATAAAGATGACATTTTTAGTAACTTTAAGATTAATTAATGTTAAAGGAAAAACATAAAGTCAAATAATATGTTTTCATTGCTTACACTTGTAAGACTCATTGGATGGGAACCTTGATGGACAGGGAGGATCAAACTTTGTACAGTCCAAACCAGGGTCATTAATGATTCTTTTGTTTACTTCACTAAAACGGGCACAATATCCTGAAAAGAAGAATAAACGATATACATGCATGATAACTAAGAACACTAGATAAGCCTAATTTCAATCAACATATGACATTAGTCAAATATTTTGTCTACGAAATTGGTTAAATGTAATTTAAGATGCAACCGCTGTTCTTCCAATATAATACATTACATGTATTTATAGCACATGTATATTATTATTTATTGGCAGTTTATTGTTGTTGATTGTTTATATGCATCATCATCATCATCATCATCATCATCATCATCATCATTTTGCTTGGGAACTGCTAATTGTAATTTCAATGGACCAAACAATTTAAACGTATTTTAGTTCATGAAAATCTTCATAAATTCACTGAGGAAAAACGATCATTAGGAAATTTGTTCTGCATGCTTACTTTGGCCGTTTAAAGAGAAGCACCAGTAATCGCATGTCTATCATATGATAATTGTATTAAAGAATAAGGAGTCATTACTTAAATATTATGAGGTGATAACTTTGGTCGTTGCGTGCTAAAATCCAATAAAGCCCGAAGTGCCTTATAAAAGATTTGATCACGCCCGACCGAAATTATCACGTCACAATATTCAAAGATTTCAAAGAAGGGTATTTCTTTCCCATGTACAAACTTTTCAGCCGTTTACCAAAGAATAATTTGTACGCTGATAATTGAATTTCATTACGCATTTCTAAAAACGATGCAAAAGTAATAACTGCTGCCAATGTCGTTGTCTTAGCGAGCTAAGAAAAGCTTTAATCCCATGTATTTACCTGCCATAAACCATACAGGTGCACAAAGTTCCAACAACTCTGTTGTCTCTTTATTAAGAACACAATGGTACACGAAGTTCTCAGCCTGTGTACAATTCTGAATCTTTCCGAGGAAATCACACTTTTTCCTCTCCGCTGCCGATTTCCACTCCATAGCGTTGGAAGGACAACGAGACACAATGGAGACGGTGGGTATTGACTCAGGACACATTGATGATGCTAAAGACTAAGAGGACGATCAAAGAGATAATTAAGTACAAATGTTTAAGCACAGTTAAATAAAAGTGAAATTCGTTCACTTACTTACAAAGAATGCCCCACTGGCAAACATAATGGCACAGAGCACAGACATCATTGTTTAAGTTACGATATTCTGAGGTCCCATTAGTCTATAAAGCAAAACAGACATATACATTTATACTATTCATTTCATTTAGAATTAGAAAACTCACCTATATGTCTATAGATGATTGCATTTCAAGTTGAAATTTTCAACGTTACTATGTTATATGCCACCTTTTTTCAAAAATGTTTGTCCTTTGTTTTTAAATCTCAGTCTACCACACACACTTAAACTTTGTAAGATTTACAAATTTTAATTATTAATAAACTTAATTCAACCAGCAAAATATTACGTCAACTTAGTCCCAAGTTTTTAAAGGGTTTTTTTCTGAACGGTTTTTATACAACGTGTTTCACCATATCATCCTTCCAGTTTTTATTTTAATCTTTTATTAGCTTCCACTGTCATTGTAGTATTGTTTTCCATTTGCTATGTATTAACCATACAGATCTAATATACTGACGTCTTGTAAAGTAAATTTAAAGTAGATTTGCATTAGGCAATTCATCTCCATTATTGGTAATTCAATTCCAGAGTCTTGTCATCAGTTTGGAATATTAACGGAGACAGGGCATCGATCACGTGACTTTTCTTGATCACATTTTTTGTAGTTGACTGAAAATATTATAAACTTAAAAAAATTTCAAACCAGTGAGTTTTTATTAAGTGCGCTTCTTATTTTGTTCTTTAGGTCAAATTTCAATATAATTTTTATCACTTTTCCAAACAAGACTGTCAAATAAAAGACGGCTTTGAAAAAATAATTGGGGGGGGGGGTCCCTCCCTTATCCAACTTTTCCGTTTCATTTATTAATATTTATTAGAGGTACACTTTAGAACACAATCGTTTCAATGTTTACATATCATAAGGTTTACTGCCAATCTATGTCGTGGTATAAAAATATATATAATTTAATATAAAAAACGCCAGTGTATGCATATTTATTTGCATTATTTAAACCAGAGTTGTCAGATATAAAGTATCTACCAAATGGTTAACTCGCCCTACACTTTCTGCCAAGACGTTAATTAGTCTACCCGCGTTCCTTGGCCCCCCGTTCTGGAAAGTTTTTTCTATCAAAAATAAAATGACAATAAATGAATCCATTTTGTTTAAGTTATTTTAATTTACCATAAATTGCCAAGGTATCTACCCGCGATGTATGATGAACTCGTCCTACAATTTCCGCCATGACGTTAATAAGTCAAACCGCGTTCTTTTCTACATGTACCCCGTTCTGGAAAGTTCTATCCAATTCTCTCACCAGAAGTCGTGCTTAGGAAGTGTCAATCATCAGAACTAAATTCGCGAATTGAAGAAACGAATTGCCTTATTTCTTTTTTTAACATTTCTCAAAACTTAACTTATCTGTATGCTCAAGGTAAGTCACAAATAAATATATTAATTCATTACGTAGTAATTCAAAATTATTTCGTTGCAAGTATATATTTTCATATAAACTCCCACTAACTTGGATCAACCAAAGCGTGTCCACCACCTTACTCTTATCTTTGCTATTTCGAGCTTGTTTATCGAAAATGAAAGTAGGTTTTTAAATAATTTCACAAAAGTTATCTATCAGATAAAATTCAGTTATAGCTTACGGACATCATCTTATATGTGTTGAAATACCAAAGGTGTAAGCAATTACTCTGATGAAGGCATGCATTTTTTAGTTTATTTGCAAAAAGTCTTAATTTATAAGTATAGATATTAATAGGTAATAGCCGTTGTAGATGTCAGGTTGTTTGAATCGACTATATTTATTTTATAGTTATGTAAAGATAACATATTCATTCTGATTTCTGTCCCTCAAACCCTATTTTTTTTTATTGTAGTCGGCAGACACATTCTGATAAGTTGAATGATGTAAAATTTCTTAATCAAATATACAAATGGCAGCAGAAATTTAACTCTTTTAATTTTAGAAAAGTAGACTTGTATAATCATTACTAGTTAATATAGAATCAAAGATGTATTTTAATTTAAATAATTATTCTGTTAATATTGATAGAAAATGTTGAAAAATGTATCGCTTTTTCATTTTTCAAAACAGAATTTGTCACAAACAAACTTAATTACAAAAATAGGAGTAGATTTGATTCTTGGTGTAGTATCTCTGTTAAACGCTTAGTAAATGGCAATGAAATGTGTATATGTTATACACCCGTGCTAAGGTTGAGATATGATTTTTTTAAAGACAATTTCATTCGGCGTTCTTTATGTGCCATCTGTTTGAATTTAGAATAAAAACTTTAGAATTCAAATTGTTGATTTATCATTATTTCTGTAAAATTGAAATATAATTGCTTTGTAAAAAAAAAAGACGCCAATGATGTATATGATAATAGAATTTATATCTGTTCTTAATTAAAATTATTGAATAAATTTCCAAATATAGTAAATCAAATTATTTAATTGTGTCAAAATATTAAAAATGTCGGGAAAAAAATCCTAATGCCATAAAAGGGTGGTAATTCATATCAAATATCTCCCTTGCAAGACAATAAAGTGGTCACAAAAATAAAATATGTTGTAGAGGACTTCTTCATGTTAATGAGCTAAACAATAAGCAAAATTAGTTCATTGACAAATAATTTTACATTACAACGTCATGTTTCCGGTTAAAGTACTATTTACTGTCATGCTGTACCATCTTTGTTTCTGTTAAGACTTCAAACAAGCAATATCTTGACGCTTGAATAATTTTTTTAAACTGAAGCATATTCTTGCATTTAAATGTTTACCCCTCCGATTGCCCCAATATTCCTTTACGGTCAATGATAGCACACCATTGAATAATGCAAGTATACACGTAACCTGGATTTGTGCGTACAATAATTAATGATTAAAGCTTGTGAATTAAAATCCATTTATCTTCAACGAAAACTCTTAATTTACATTACCCAACAACAATTTTAAAAATAGACCACATAAAACTTTACATTACACTTGTGTAACCACAGGTGTACCTTTACGATTCTTAACTAAAACATTAAAAACCTTACACCGTGTTCTACCATCTAAAAATAACTGATATGTTGAAATCAAGTTTCGCATAGCTACAGATGGTGTCCGCCTATCTTTAAAAGCCCTTGAAATACCGAGTAAAAGGTATTATTTTTCTTTGTCGACTAATCTTCAACCTCGTTTGTTCATCTGGTCTATTTTTTTCATCTTTAGTATAAACGACGGTTCCTAACTTTTTATTCTATTTGACAATGTGACCCGTCAAGTAAGCACAATATATAAAAACGAGCCATGTCTGCTTTTTAAAAAATTCATCAGAAATGTATAATCTATTTAACGAAGGTCTATTTTTTTTCATTCGTTCGAAATCTAGATTTTAAACAATATCACCTATGCTACAAAGGACCATCTATATTCTTTTCGTTGTCATTCATTCAAAATTCAGAGGTCTAAGCCAGAACCACATTAATCATCGACAATAATGTAATAATCACAATAAAACAGATCCAAGCTATACATGAACACTTTTCAATATGCTTCATTTTATTCAGTCTTCTTGAAAATTGTCAAAAATCATGTTAGATTCATCGTTTATAGGGAAGTGGTTGCTATGGACGGACTATCATTGTATTCTTTTTCTTTACAATCAATTCTTAAATGGCGGTTGAAAGTTATATTGAAATGCGCGTGTTTCAAAATAATAGAATGTAAACAATTCTGAACAAGTTTTTTTAAGTAAAAATACATACCTTATTATGCAGATGACAAAGTGTAATATCCAAGAGCTAAAAATAATCAAGGATGCAACCTCTCCTTCGGTTAAAAGTTTTGTATGAGAAATGATTTAAAAATTATGATTTTCTCAAGAAAGGGAAGCTCACCAAAATACGGTTTTACAAGTTTGTCGTCATCAATATTTTCAGAAATAAACCACAGGTAGGCACGTCTGATAAAGAATAATTTTTCAACGTCGAATAGTTTCATAATTCTTTTTTTAAAAAAACCCAGGTTGTTTAACTTTCGGTTTCCATTGAAATTCCTTTAAAATTTGTAAACTCGTTCAACCTGCAGACAAGGCACATATTTTGACAAAGGGTTCTTCATTATTACTATTTAAAAAATTAATTTCACAGTTAATATAATGTATTTAACATTCTGTATCATTGAAAATGATTTGATTATTTTTTCAAAAAAATCAAAAAATAGTTAAGGATGTTTAAAAAATTTGTTATCTCTGTTATATAATGTATTGTCTTTGTATGAATATTTCATTCGTTTGCATAAGTTATTTAAATACAAGTGTTGCCTGGACTTTAAATTCCACGCAGTAAAGAGGTTAAAATCGGATGCTAGGGAGAAAAAAATCAGTTTGGGCATTAGCTTACCTGGTTCTTGTGCAATATCATGGGTAACTAAGAGAACCAAGGTAGCACACCTTTATATGAATCGGGATCGGGATTCCATGTCATATGCACATGTTCAGAAGCACTATAATTGTAAAATTGTCAGTAAAGAGTATAGAAACAAAGTATTCCTTTTAAAGAAATAATGAACATAGAATTAAATGGACAGAAATAATGTGAAATAAACTGACAGCATTGGTATAACGCAGTTTGAAATATTTGTAGGTTGTGTATACCATTAACATATTCCATAATGTTGTGTAGCAACACACCTTGAAAAAAATTACACACTTTGAAACAAAATTCAAAGTGCGTTAAATTTGTGACCACGTCAAACCACTTTGAAAAAAAAAATCAAAGTCCATTGATTTCGTTGCTATTTACGCCCTTTGATAAAAAAAAAATTCAGGGTTTGGTAGAAATAATTGACACTTTTATATACAATAAATAATTGGATTAACCTTGTTTAGCACAACGGGATATAGTTAAAAAAGAACCAATTGCATTTTCAGTAGCATGTAACTTGATAATTATAGTTTGTCGATTAGATTATTTTTTTTAATATAAGCTTATGTGGTTAGACAATTTAAATATAAAGAACTTTTCGGGAGATTGGAATTATCCAAATATGATATAAAATGTAATGCATAGCAACTGCCTTTTTCTATTTTTGTGTATGCAGCAAACTTACTTCTCATTTTTTACATTGGGCTATGCCAGAATCGAAAATGATTCATATATATTGATATGGAGAGTATTAATACATAGCATTTTTCAACCAGCTTCTATTGCAGGTGCTTATAAACAGACATGATGTGAAAAAAGGATACTTCAGTTATGTGAATAAAAAAAAAAGATTTTTTTTAACATCAGTGCAAAAGAATAAAAACCACACTTTAGTGTTTATTTTGAAGTTTATAATAATTTATTGTTTGTCTATATACCTTTTCTTTATAAAGAAGCGATTTTTTTTATTTGATTTCGTAAAGAAGGCATATGTTGAAACACTTACATATTCCTTAACATACGATTGGAAAAATTGTTGTTTGGCTAGTCGTTTTTATGATATCACTATACTTTAATTACAACAAAGTGTATTTCTTTTTCAGTTCTTATATGTTTACTCCAAGTTAATGAGTATTTTATGGTTTGGAGTGAAAGTTGAGGGTTAATGGACCTTCTTCCTGTAATCAGTTAACCGACCTGTATCTTGAGTTAATCCAAACCCCAGCCTCATTCTCAAAGCCGGTAAATTAGATTTACTAGCGTTTAACGGACTTTGAACATTTTTTTAAAGCGTAAAATTCTTTTCAAAGTGCGTTGTTACACAACATTATGGAGTACGTTAATGTTATGCACAAACTACAACATGCATCAAATATCATAAATCGCGAGTTTTTGTTGTTTTCCGAAAGAGCTTACCTATACTTTTAGTAGACGAGGCTTGTGTGCTTCATGATAAAACAATGTAATGACTTCATATAATACGTTGTTGAATAATAATGTCACTGTATAATAGTTTACCTTTCAAGAGAAATGCATCAAAATATAAAATCAATTAACAAAATCTGCATGGTTAAAAAGTAGTGCGAGGCGAAATGTGTGTGCAAATAGTTAATTTGCAAAATGCCTAATATCATACATATGTACATGCAATTTTCATTATAATTAGAGCTCATAATTATGTTTAATTCTGAGGTAAAACGTCAGTGCTATGGGTGATTAATTGTACACATTTAGTAATAAAAGGCTCAAAATTCAAAGTTTGCAAATTTACATTTGGTCATATTTTTATCTGCATAAAAATTGAAAGCGGATACAGCTATGAGTCACACTTTCCTGAGATGGAAGCTTTTAGAAATCAATATTAAGGTCTTAGAGACCCTGGAGACCATTCTTATCATAACTTCTTACTTCTGGATATTTTATCGAATAACATTGTAAATATGCTGTGAATAATGACTTATACCAGAACATTATAGTACATGTATACCAAGAATAAAAAGGGGCTTTAAGGGGTCAATGAAACAAACCTGCAACTCTTATAATCAGGTTTTGATATATTTAGTTAATTTCAATATTTTGCAAATATATATGATAGTATTGAGATCAAATGTTACATAATAATTGGCAAAACCAAAACCCAAATGCTAAATCTTTGACGCTGTTAATCGAAATGAGGAAATATTTTAAAGCATTATTTCAACAAAACATTTTTTGAATGATGTTTTTAATATCTGTACACTTTCAATGTTCCATGTTTACACCCTTTGTGTATCACGTGGTGTTAAATACAGACAATCAAACAATCAAGCTTTTGCGACTTGGAGAGTCTATTGCAATTTATCAACATTTTTATTTACCATACATCTTATATTTGTTTTTTTTAAACTGTACAGTTACAAGTCAAAGTGTTTTAAAGTGTACCTAAAATACACTCTCACAAACTTTGAATAATAAATGTAATGAATAATCACATTTGTTCCTTTTTAATAATTCATGTTGATAGTTTGCAGAAGCTCTTTTCATTTTAGACTCCTCTCTCTCTCTCTCTCTCTCTCTCTCTCTCTCTCTCTCTCTCTCTCTCTCTCTCTCTCTCTTTCTCTCTCTCTCTCTCTCATGGCTTTTAACAAAAATATTGAATGTTTATATATAGAATGATACCCTTTTGACAGCAAACTTATATAAATTTGTATAAACTTGTAGAATTAGATGAATCACAAAGGTCATGTTTGTTTTAAGCAAGATTTTATTACTTAAATCCAAATAAATCAATGATTTTTTTTAAAAAGCTAATTTATGTGTCGATTATATTTAATAGCATTAAATTAATTTATGTTTTCTAATGCTGCACATCCTCACCGCAGCTCTGTTTTTGCTGTCTGATAAATGAACTCAACACTCTGATAAATGAACTCAACACTTGTGAGAGTTAAAATATGTCATAAAGAAAAATGTAAAAAGAAAACTATAAACAAAATAGTAGAGGATCAGACAAAAATCTGTTCACAAAAGATGTTAAAAAATGTGCCAATATGCTAATCCTCTTAAATTACAGATATGAACAACATTATTTTGGTCAAAATTGTATGCAATATATATGAAACCAGCAAAAAGATGGCACCTCAAAAATAAAATATGCACCAAATGTGAATTGCCTAATGAGTTTAAACCACTGTGAATGGTTCGTTCTACATTAATTATTTATATTGAGAACCATTTTATAAAATTGTAAATATTTACAATGTTTTCAGCAATTATTATTTTTTCCATCTACATTATATCACCGAACAATATTTAGGCGGACGATGTATGTAAAATAAATCCAACAGATGTTGTGTTACTTTTTAATAATTCAAGGGGGGGGGGGGCTTGTACATTTAAAGTTCTCGTATTAGATGGTATGCTCATTTTTACAGTTAACTGCCTCATTTTGGGTTTTACATTATAAAAACAGAAAAAAACAACAGTTGTTCAAATGATCATGTCCATACTTTTTCTAAAGCATTTCAAACTTTTGCAATTTTGTCTTCCTAAAAAGCGTACAAAACAGGCTCATACGTACATGAATTAATATCAAATTTTATAGTGCTTGCGATACTTTCCCGCTGCAACACATTACGATCAAAGCCTGGATGCGAGAGATCTGTGGAAACCTCCGTTGAAGAATCATATTTGTGACTAGGTCTAGAATCATCACCGGAACAGTAATTTTTTGTGGTCTCGTTTTTCGTATCTATGAAAACTTGTCTTTGCTCTCGTAGTGGTGAACTATTTTGAGATGTTCTCCGTTTTATAACATCTCTTTTTTTTAGTCGCCAGATGACAAGCGTGATAAAAGCTGAAACAAAGATGGATGACAAGACAGAAACAGCAACAATAACTGCCATAGAACTTTTTTCGGCGTTGTGTTGCATCGTGTTGTGTTGCGTCGTGGTTGTGTATAAGTAGCCAGAACTCTGGTTCATATCTAAAATTAGAACAATTAAAATTATAAGTACGAGATTATTTTTCTCGCTGTGTTAAAATCTTATGGTTAAATAAGAAACTTTTATTAATTTTTTTTATATATTCATATATTGGTAAATCAGTTTATTTGTTTATCCGTTTGAATTGTGGTTACATACCTGTAGAAACGTAACATCCAGTCATGAAATTGCAGTTTGGTTCGATGCACTGACACGCTTTCTGACAGTCTTTCCCGTAGGTCGGATATCGGCATCTGTTTACACATCTGTCACCAAAATATCCATTTCTGCAACCAACTGTTGAGTTGTTTCATTAGTTTATTTCGTAATATTTTTCATTCTATAAATACCCCCCAAAACAACAATTGTTTTCAGAACATTCGATACTGAAACTAAACATTGATACAATTGAATCATCTCAAAATTCACTTCAGCTGATATGCATATACACGTCTGAGTTCTTTCTGTCCTTCCTACAGATTATTTTAACGCATACTTGTATGTTCACATTAAACTTGATCCAGCAAGTTTATTGTGACGTTTCGCAACTTAATATGATAACATACGTCACAAGCAATATGAATATATTTTTAATGCAGTGTAATTGTCATTTCCATAACTACTGTTCTTATCCTTATCGTTTTTGTTAGCATTATGTATTTTATCTTCACTGCGAAACATTTAACACAGTCCAGGAATGTGCAATGCAGTCTGGATAATCGGGACTAAAATTAATTAAATAAAACATTCAGATACCGTCTGGTGAAAAACACCCCGTGGAGATGTCACAAAACTGTTCTTTGCATTCACAGAACCCCTGACAATATTTTCCGTAGTTAGGATAGCGACATTGCTCTGAACAATTTTGGCCATGATATCCGGGTAAACAATCTAAATTCAACAGAAGTTAAACCAAAGGTTATCTAGTAATCTCGGTCTCGATTAATTTTATATGTTTTATTTTTCAGTAAAAAATGTTTTCAAATATAATTCAATACAGGTATACGTTTACATATTACTCTAAATTTATATAAATAAATAATTGTAAGCAACCATGTACTACGTATTTCATCCAATATAAATTTTTGTGTTTCAATCTAATATCTTATCAAATTTCTTTGAGTAAGTGTATTATTTATTGATAAAAATGAAACATTACCTTCATTTTCAAGATTTTTTTCATCCATTACTTTAAAGCAACCAGTCCTTTTTCAAATGAATGAATTTTTAGTTCAAATAAAATGCATCAAAATCGGTATCATTTTGTTTTATTGTCTAGTTTTGACAATCACTGTGATATTTATTTTGGCTACATGTATATATTAGAACAAACTAATATTGATTTACAAACAACTACTACATTGCAAGGGGCAGAATATGGTATGGAAGGCTTTACCCACAAAAGCTACAAAGAGTTTAATTATATGCTTATAGATACTAAATAATCATAATATTAAAAATTAGATACTGAAGTACTCATACGATATAGAAATCAAAAAGTTAATGTGAGGTCAGGAATAATATCTTCAGTTAATTATTTACTTGGGTAGCCATGTAAATTTGAATTCAAAAGGCCAAATACGTCAAACAAAAAAACTGTTTTTAATTCTGTACATTAAAAAAGAAGGCATCTGCCCATGTTTATGACGTTATAACTCATAAAAGCTGTTGGAGAAACGTATCTTATGAAAACTATTTTTTTGTTTACTTATAAAGATATGCATTTGATATGGTAAAAGTTGTTTTTTTTTACTTTTATTTGACTTTTCCCTTTTGAAATGAAAATGATTTTTAGATTCAACAGCAAAATTAAAATATTAATACTGAATTGATAATTTAATGCACAACTTCATATTTAGCCATTTAAATGTATTGCATGTTCAGGGGTTGATATAAAATTATTAATGTATATATCATAATCAAAAATACATATAACAGCCTTACCTTTTGCAGCAAGAATAGATGAAAAGAAGACAGAACAACAAAATATGTGTGGAATCCATTTTGTAGGAATAGCTATCATCTGTTTACGCTATGGTGTCGTTTTTTCCTTTTTTAGGAATACAGACCCACACCTATATCCGTAGGAAACTCAAATGACAGAGTTTGGCAATAATTCAAGTTCCTGTTTTTTACTTTATATGGTTCTTGCAAGACTACATTTTAATGTATATTTTCCCTAATTTATTTTTACCTTGTGACATTCTTATGTCACGTACATGTACTTACAAACTAAAAAAGTAAACAACTATTTTATCAATCAAAGCAGCATTTTGCCATGTATCTATCTATCTATCTATCTATCTTTTAATTCACACATTCAAAAACTGTCTAATTAAAAATCAACACCTGCTGCCAATGGGTTTAACAGTAATTTGTATAAGGAAACCAGTCTATCTATTTCCCTATAGCAGAAGTTTATCAGGAAGAGAAATACTCTTGCAATTTTTGGTCGCCGTAATGACTACCTACTGAGAACAAACATTTGTTGGGGTTTGTTTTACTTTTCAGAGAGCTAGCTAGCTAGAAATTCATTAAACAAGAGGCCCAGGAGCCACATTGCCCACCTGAGCAACAATTGCCTTTACTCTGATCAAATAAGCATTACAGTATAAAAATCACAATATCTTGACAACTAAGTACAGTAGATGTTGCTTAAAAAAATTTAGCAATTTCTATCCATATATTTTATGGTAAATTTCAAGCCCCTTTTGTTGTTGTACCTGTAAGAAGATTTTTCTCTATTCCTTTATACCCCCCCCCCCCACCCCCACAATTTATGCTCCCACTTTTTTCTAGAGAAACATTTTCTCTATATATTCCTACGTAAAAATTCAGCCCCCATTATGGCCCCGCCCTACCCCCATGGCCAGGGACCATGAATTGAAGAAACTGGAATCTGCATTAGCTGAAGATGCTTCCACTCCAATTTGAGCTTTTCTGGCCTAATAGTTTTTAAGAAGAAGATTTTTAAAGATTTTCTCTATACATTCTTATGTAAAAATCCATCCCCCCATTGTGGCCCCACCCTATCCCCGGAGACCATGTTTTAAATAAACTTGAATCTACACTACCTGATGATGCTTCCATACAAGTTAAAGCTTTTCTGGCCAATTAGTTTTTGAGAGGAAGATTTTTAAAGATTTTCTCTATACATTCTTATGTAAAAATCCATCCCGCCCATTGCCGTCTCACCCTACTTCCAGGGACCATGATTTGAACAAATTTGAATCTACACTACCTGATGATGCTTCCATACAAGTTACTGCTTTTCTGGCCTAACAGTTTTTGAGAAGAAGATTTTTGAAAAATACCAACAATTTTTCAATAATTCTACATTATCTCCCCTTTATAGAGGGTGTGGCCCTTCATTTGAACAAACTTTAATCCTTTTCACCCAGTGATGTTTTGGGCCAAGTTTGGTTGAAATCTGCTAAGTAGTTCTGGAGAAGAAGATGAAGATGTGAAAAATTTATAACAACGCCAACGACAACGCCAACAACAACGCCAACGACGACAGACAACAGACAAATTTTGATCAGAAAAGCTCACTTGAGCTTTCAGCTCAGGTGAGCTAAAAAACTTAAATAATCCCGATGATTATTTGACCAATGTCAAGCCGGAAAATTTAGTCATCTCGAAATGTCATAGTCCATTCTGTTGCTAGTTGGTCCAACTGTGTTACATTTGTAAGGAGACCTAATCCAATTAAGGTGTGCGAAACTTTAAAACGAATCTTGGCCGTTACACTTTTGTAAAGTTTGACAATGTTTTGCATGTACCAACAGTACTATTCACAGGGGATATTCATCAATTTTTGTACGACTAGTACTGTATATCAGTAAAGAACTCTTACTCTACTCAGCGATTCAAAATATACGATGACTAAACGGGTAAGTTGGCAAAGTTTTGATCGTACACATAAATGGACCTAGCTAGTGCATAAATGGAACATTGTTTGGCTTCTAACTAGATAACTGGTTTTACCCTTAAATGATTTACAGGGACATTTTAATCGTACGGACTAATAACATTGATTTTTTACTCTGACTTAAAATGATAATCATGGTTGTCTAAGATATTTCTAACTCGAGCAATGGTTCAACCCTAAAATGATTGCCAGGAACATTCTAATCGTAAGGGCTACTAACATTGATTTTTCACTCGAATTTCAATGTCAATAATGGTGTTTTAGATATACCGGTCAAGTTCCTTGAGATATTCGACAATGATCTATTTATTACAAATACTAAATTTTGAGATCATGTTCTATTGTGACACAATAAGACAAAGCGGATGGGTTATATCAAAACCTTAAAATAAAAAGTAAATAAAAAAGGCGCACAACTTCAATTAGTGGAGGAAAGTACTACAACTTTGTCATTTTCTTGGTAAATACAATTTGCCAAAGTATCTGAATTTAGAACTGCAGGATGATTCTAGCCAGTCAAACAGCTATGAAATTGATTTAAAATACTTTGGTTGTAGGATTATGGTATTTTCTAATTGTTTAACTAGTCACAATTCCTTATAAATTCTGATTTTTCTTTTTTAACCTAAAATATGTTTTGCATGTTATAAAACTTATTAATTTTATAAAACTCATTAATTGGCTTCAAGAAAAGCGTTGAGTTATATAATATCTGAGTTTTATTTAAACGAACATTGCAATGTAATATGTTCCACCTAACATCATTATGATAAAGGTATTGAGGACAAGTATAGAGCTTGAAGTACAAGTTTGTAAATAACAAAAAAGGACTATAGCTTATAGAATGACATAACATGCAAGTTTAAGATTAAAGAAATCTTTTCAATTTGTTTTAATTACAAAATTGATAGAGTACAGGTATTGGATAACAAAAATATCTAATACTATTACGGAGTAAAACTTTTATTACATTAGTAAACTTTGATCTTGATACATGCTCTTTGTTTCCTATCTTATTAGCTAAATCCAAAAACGGAAACCACATTTATTTTCACAATAGAACTAGCTACAAACAGGCTTCAGTCGACGAAGTGGTTTCCGTTTGTACATGAATAAATTCAATTCAACATACTGCACAATCAGGAAAATTGTGCATTCGAGAATTAAATGACATTTCCTTGTAAGAATACTTACAACTTCTAAAAAACTGGAAAATTAAATAAATGAATTTTTAAAATACAATTATAAAAACACTACAATTAATATGGAAGTATTAAAGGCTTTGTACATATTTACAGCAATTTTTAAATCCCTCACCCATGTACAATATCTAAGTAATCGTGGCGTTTCCGAAAAAAAAAAGTTGCCTTTTCAAGTAATGTATATATATATATATATATATATATATATATATATATATATATATATATATATATATATATATATATATATATAATTTAAAGATATTACGTTTTGCTTGTGTACAATTTGCTATATTAGTTATAAACGTCTCCGACAACTATCTTGATTTGACTAAAAGAATTTAATAGAAACACTTGATATGCATGTCCATATTGTGATTTATGTATTTATGACATCCTTTTTTTGGGGGGGGGGGGGGGAGGGGGGGCTAATAAAGCCATGAATTTTCAAATACACAAACTTAATTATGACCATTATCAGCCAATATACAATTAATTGGAACCTGACATATTAAGTACAAGCAGTGTCTGAATACGTTACATTAGTGAACATTGCCATTATGGTGAAGTAGTTTTAATAAAAATGTATTTTGATGCACATTTTAAAGACCATGTATATACATTATTGAAAACCGAGGACACAAGGTATCTGAGCAATATTTATTAAATTATGAATCTATCAATCCTAGAAAATAACATCTGCATCAGAACAAGCCGCTGATCTTTGGCTCCGTTCAAAATAACAATATAGTATTGTATAAATATTAAAGCAAGGAATTTGTGCGAGTTTATTTAGATATAAAATCTAATTACCATATTTTAGACTGTATCAATTTATCATATAAAATAGGTATGGATAACTGGATCAATGAAAGCAGTTGCAAGATTATGTAATTAGGTGTATGTGAGAGGGAAATTTTATTGTCCGATTCAGGAAACAGTTGAAACTGAAGGTTAGAGATTCTCGCGTATGCTACGATTGAAAATGTGAAAATTATAGTTCTTGATTTAACGATGTGAGAGTTTTCGTTCTTCTCAATGATTATATGCATGAAATAACAGGGTTTAGCCATTCTCAATAAAAACTTCTTATTGATTGTTTGACATATTTTCTTTCAATGATAATAATGTCAGAATGCATAATTTCCAATCTGTGAAACTTGTAGTGAAATGTCAAGAAAGAATTTTTATGATATGAGTTGAATTTGGCCCCCATAATTCGCCATTTTTAAAGTGTTTCGGGAACAATAAAATGTTATGTTAATTTTTAGAAGAGTTGATATTAGATTTATTTTTCACCTATTTATTTGATTTATTTGCACTCACTTGCAGTATATGACGTCAGAAGTGATGTTATTTCTATAATTCAATCAAAATCAGTCAAAAATTGACATTTTTTTTATCTTTTAACGAATGGGAAATATAGAACGCATGCTTGAACAAGGAAAATTTGTTTGTTAGTTATTAGGTTTGGCTAGTTACATCTCTGAATAAAATATTTTGTTTGTTAAAGCATGCGCTCTATGTTTTCTGAAAGAAAAACTGCATGAAAACAAGCTGTTTTATGCTAAAAATGCAAAAATGGCGGGAAAAGGTTGTCTTTATGATATCATATTTCTAAATTTTAGGCATTTGAATCAAAATGAACCTAATGTAAAAACATCACATCACATATCTGTACAAAGAAAACAAAGAATTACAGTTAAATGATGATGTTCATTTTAAGGGGCCATTTTAGTCCTTTAAATATACTGTTCTGTTAACAAAATTACTTCTCAAATCAGAATATTAAACTCTTGCATAACTTGATACATGAACTGGTAAAACGTATAAAGGATACTGATAAAAAATAACGGTTTTTTTTCTTTCTTGAAAAATAATGAGACAAACAAAGATTGATACTCATAAAAACTTTTTTAAAAGTGTAAAATGTTACTTTTTTTACCCTCCCTACTGTATATACAATAAGTGCCTATTACATACATTGGCATCAGAATTTTTACATGGGACACATTCCCGTTGAAACACATTGAAATGTCATTCTGGGTTATTTAGGCTGGAGGAGATCTCTATCGGCGAACTATAGAAATGACTGAGTCTAGCATCGTCATTGAAGCAGTAAGTGTTTGCTGCTCCCAGCGTCGTTGCTTTGTTCGATGTCTGTTGTTCTTGTACTGGAGAAGACGCTCTCATGATTGTCCTATCTGGTCTTTTTAGTCGCCAGATGACAAGTGAGATGATAGCTGACATTAAGACAGAGAACACGACAGATACTGAAACAATGATCGCCATTAAGGGGTTTCCTGTGATTTGTTTCACCATTGATTCATGGGACTCGTCCAACTTCAAGACATTATCTAAAATAAAAATAATTTTAACTAAAGAATTTACCTTCACGATATGTTTTTCTTTGCCATTTAAGAAAAGTGACTATTTGGGGTTTATTTGTCTTGTTAATAAGATATACGTACGTTTGAAAGTGTCACATCCGGTTGTAAAATTGCAAACAGATTCGGCACATTCACATAGTTTTTGACAATCTTTTCCATATGACGGATATTGACAGCTTTGTCTGCATCCTTCGCCAATGTATCCATCAATGCATCCTTCTGAAAAAATACATTGATATCAGTATTAAGGAACAACTACCCTTATTCGTATAGAAAAAATATTAGTTTTCCATACGAAATTTGCCAATTTTAATAGAAAAGAGTCAAAATATCAAATTCATATCATTGCTGAAAATATGTTCATTTGTCTATGAGAAACACTTTACACAGAGACCAAAAATCCCTCCCCAACTTTTCAATTAATATAAATATTCATGAAAGGATTTACTCCATATTAAATTTTGAACATGTTTCCTAGTTTAGTCTTTACATATTCAGTTAATAATTTCTTTATTCACTAATATTCTCTTGTAATATATATAACTTCATGATTAAAAAAATCGATTCCACATGGCAATGGTTTTTTTAAAATATTTCTTGCAAAATTATTGGAATCATGTAAAACGTTTTTCTTTTCTTTGCATAGGTTAAACTTATCTTTTTATTTAACTAATAAGCTGAGTATCTTTTAAGACTCATTTTGTAAAATTAGTCATTTCTTGAGAATGGCAGATATTTTTGGTTAATATAATGTATTGCCTATAAACCACTGACAATTTACAGATTATCATTTTCTGTTCTATATTACATCTAGTTCATAGCTCAGATAATTGTCTAATAAATTCTTGTTCATTCTAAGAAGTTTTTGAACAATTATGTTGCATTTCTGCGTTGATAGGATACGTTAAACATAAATGAAATAAAACCAAATGTATGGATGTAGTTGGATCATATTAAAGGGTGTTCACTGTTAATTACGTTAAGAAAATGTGTAAGAATACATCCTACGCTTTACAACTACAATGTAAACTATATTGACTAAGTAAAGAGGAAACTGTCAAAAAATCATCAAATAGTATCTTATCTAGGATATGAAAATTTCAAATGGTGAACCTCATACCGGCAGTAGGATATACTCCCGGAAAACTGGATATATAATACCCCTTCCCCCATAGGAAAACTACTACAAATTACAATTCCCGCTCATTTGGCCTTCTTCCTAACGTTTTTGGTTCAGTTTTTAGAAAGACGTTTATAAAAAAAAACAGGATTTGTGCATCCCTAGGAACAAGTTATTGCTTTTTAAAAAGATACGAAACTAGAGAATTTTGATGTGAATAATCATAGAGAATTAAGTTGATAAAGTGAGGTTTTGTGTTGTGTCAGAACATTATGTTGTACTGAATGTTTGAAACGAAACTTTGCTGAATTGGTTATTTTCTTATTGAATAGTTGGAAGGCTTCAATCCCTTCATCAAATTTACAATATATAACGCTCTTGTTAGCAAAGACGTTATAACGTTAAGTGAATATTTTAACAAGGCAACTTGCACAAACTAATATATAAATTTTGGTTTTTGTCTTCCATTATAATTCGTGATTGATACTAGACACCCTTTACTTCCTTTAAACAAGGGAATACTACATTAATAAAACGTGTACTATAACTTAAACTTCAAATCATTCTACATAATGTGTTAAAAAAGTGGTAGTTCAGTTAGTTTAAAAATTAATAAGTTGAATTGTTATGGTTAATCAGGTTAATGAGGGAACGCAACATTTAAGTTCTTGTCAATGGAGTAAAATTACGCTGAATATAAATTAAAAAAAATCAAATCTTATTTTTAAAGTTATGTTCTATTTTGATGAATGATTTCAACTTTACAGAAAAGGAAAACGGTACCGTCTGGTGAAAAACACCCATTAGCGATATCACAAAATCGCTCCTCACACTCGCAGAATCCCTGACAATGATTTCCGTAATTAGGATAGTTGCATTGTTTTGAACAGTTATGACCTAGATATCCTGAAGGGCACTCTGTCCGTAAAAAGAGGAAACAATTAATTTAATTAATGAACCTCTTTTATAATCCGACAATTAGCCACAATCAAAAGTGAAACTAAATTTTGATTTTGTATTGATTACCAAGGACGTTTTCTTACATTTTTTAACAAACCTTTACTTTATTCATAATTACTTTCATATAATTTCATAAAAGTGTTTTCTCAACGCTGCGTTAATGCACTTATCCCAAAGTTCATTAGCAAGTCTTTTTGATAAGTGTTTTGCGCAAATCATAATTCAAACTAAAACTTTATCAAAATTGATCTTGATACCGATTTACAGTTTTAAAAAATTAACTTAAGAGTACCGTCAGCTGGTGAAATGCATCCAGTGGCGACATCACACAATTTCTTCTCGCACTCACACAGTCCTTGACAATCTATTCCGTAGTTAGGATAGCGACATCTCTCCTGACAGTTTTGACCAAGATATCCTGGAGGACAATTTGTCTCTATAACCAGGAAACAATTATTTTGATTAACCTTAGATAGTTAATTACACTAAAACTTATAAAATATTGTGTCGAAAATCAAAGAAGAGCTTTGCGTTTGTTTAAGTGTTGTTAGGGTCTTCCGTTTCCAACGGAAGACCCTATTGTTTTTGTTAGGTTTCTTTTTCTCTATTTTTCACTATTATTATTCTTTTTTTTCTTAACATTTTTCTTAAAACTCAAATATCTCAAATATGCTACAATGGATTTTTATGAAAATATCACGAATAATACAAAATACCAAGGTCTTTTATCATGTACATTTTTGTTGATGACGTCACTTTCGGTCGGCCGTTATATTCATTTTTCTTTTGGTAAAAAGTGATCTTGTCCTCCCTTTTTCGCAAAAACGATTAGAGATAGAAAATTGAAAGTTTCAGGAATGATAGATTTTTTAATTTCTAGGGCCGATCAGGTAAAACTACGATCGTCCGCCACTTCCGGTCTGCTCAAACAGCATTTTTGGAAAATTGTGTTTTAAATTTTTTTTTAAATCAAATAATCTCCATTTTTTTTCCCATCAGAATATGTTTTAAACTTATCAAATTTTAATATGAGCAGGTCGTCCGTCACTTCCGGTCGTCACTGGAAGTGATACTAATATTTCGATTTTTGGAATTTTAAATCATATGCGTTTTGTTGACATTTTTGTACTGAATACAAAACTAAAAACCGTTTTAAAATCGGACAACGCATTGCAGAGATATTGAAGTGTAAAAATGACGTTTTCCGGAAATCTGCATTTCGCAGTGTAGGTTGAAAAATTAGTTTAAAAGGAAGTTAATATGATAGTAAATCGTACCAAATGTCAACAGTTTAATTGAACACTATCAATTCAAAATCAAACGAAAGACCCACTTGTTGCTCGCAACAAGGTGCCTTCAGGTAATTCAGGCATTCTCGAGAAATTAATTAAGCGTCAAAGCTATGAAGCGAGAGTCTGAATAGCTCAGTCGATAGAGTCGTGGACATGGCCCAGGTGACCCGAGTTCAAGCCCCAATTGCCGCAATTTTTATTTTTTTACTATTTTTCGCTTAGATCTACGATTTTATCTTTGAAGTGATAAGTTTAATCTAATCTATTTAAAAATCGGACGGAAAACCCACTCGTTGCTCGCAACGAGATCGTGTCTAGTTTTGTTTTTATTTTGTGGGTTTTTTTTGTTGTTTTTTTTTTGTTCGTTCTTTTTTTTAAATATATTTTTTTCATGAATATAAGTATCCATATTTTTTTTTGGAAAGGTTTTTTTAACTAAATATATTTTTCTATAGCAGCTATCCTGAAAAAAAGTATTTTGATGGTTTTTTCGTTAATTGCACCAATCATAAGATAATTTAATATCCTTGAAAAAATATATATTGATGCGTGTCTAAATTTTACAAAAATATACTAAAGAGTACTGTCTGGTTCTACACATCCAGTGGCGATGTCACAGAACTTCTCTTCGCACTTGCACAATTCCTGACAAAATCTTCCGTAATTAGGATAGCGACATTGCTCTGAGCAATTCCAACCCAGATATCCTGGATAGCATTCTGCAATATGAGGAAAACAATAAACAGCACATTTTTAAAATGCGGTGCTCTCTCTCTCTCTCTCTCTCTCTCTCTCTCTCCTCTCTCTCTCTCTCTCTCTCTCTCTCTCTCATATTAATAGAATTTATTCATAAAATAAATTTTGACTTTTCAACGCGATTTTTTGTAAAATAATTTAATTTAAAGCATATAGAGTTATTGACTAATGTTAAAACAAGACTTCCTGGTAATAATACTTCTTTTGGCGAGACAGTCCATTCAGAAAGATATCTTCGAACTGAACTTTGAAGCTTGAAGACCACTTTTCCAGTGTCGATTTTAATTCATCTTAATGAATTACAGTAATAAACATATACACTCACAACGTGAAAACCATGCATTCACAGCACATATATAAAAAGGAACGTTCTAAATTAAAAATTAATTCAATTAGTGGACTTTCTTATGGCATGAATGATTAAACACACTGGATACTTGCTACAAAGAATTAAAGGAAGGAGTCTTTTCTGGTTTTCGACTTATCAAACGTAAATTTGATTAATTGCCCATTAAATCAAGATGAAAGGAAATTAAAAACCTTATTTTTCTTTCTTATTTACTATCATACAACTTGGCATAGAAATAGTAAATAATGTTTAGAATCTAAAAAGGACTATATTTTTAGCGGCGTATTGACGTAGGAAAATATCAAATGTTTCGCAATTCAGAATTGCTGTAGATTAAAGAATCTGTTCTAGCATTTTAAAACAATAACATTATTGTTTGATTTTTTTAACTAATTCAAACTAATGATATGATACTTGGGTTTTAGAATTTGTTTTTAAAATAAGATTTCCCAATCCAATTACTTTTTTATTAGTTTTTTAAAGCGCTCATTCTATACATTGATTTGTGTGAAACAATCACTAAAATCTGTTTTTCTCTCTTATAAGATTGGCAATATATTAGCTTTTCTGTCAATTTATATCTTTCTATAAAGTCCTTATAATACAAAAAAATCAGAAATATTCTAATATTTGAAGCATAAAAAAAATAATCAAAATATTTTCATATTATTTGGTTATATGATCTGTTTTACTGTGTCAATACTTCATGAATTTCTTATTATAAGAAGAATGTTTCATAACGAGAAGACTCTTTCCCTAAGATGTTTGTTTAATTTACAACAAATAGACCCTTATATATTTAGAAAATAAAATGTCATATACGGGTCAACGATGTAATAATATATAACAGTTCGCAAAAGGAAAATTTTGCTATAGATATCCGTCGAAAAATAAATAAAAATGTTTAGAAAATAAAATTTCATTTTCGGGTCACCGATGTAATAGTATATATGTATAACAGTTCCAAAAAGGAAAATTTTGATACGGTATCCGTCTAAAAATAAATAAAGATGTATCAATACACAAATAAACTTAAAGTCTATTTTGCATTAGAAAAAAACCTAGAAACAGTTTATCTGTTGATAAAGTCTGTTAATATGGAGACTTTTAAAGAAATCACCATTTTGCAACAATATCTTAATCATTTTAAGACTCTTTTTTGGAAAAAAGTTTGATTGAAATAAAACTATCCAAAAATATATAAAATAGTTCATTATACAAGGTTTTCAGACCAAAGGTAAATACAAAAGTTTTCAAAAAAGCGAAGATAGGTATTCAAAACCATCCTTTACCTTTGCAGTGCAAATGTTTTTCGTCCCAAATTCTGCAACATTCAGTCCTGTATAAAATATATAAAATCGTGTGTGCCTATTAAGAAATAAACCTACCTATAATTATCTAAACTCTTAAAACCACACTTACATTTAATCAGAAGAGAACTATGATTTGAATTTGTATAATTTTTGTTGAATATAATCTTATAATCTTAAAATATAACTCATGCTACAAGCACAATCTTACCTCTGACAGCAAATATTTATAAAAACAAAACAGAAGAATGCAATATAGCCACCATACATGTCCATTTATGGGTTCGATACTATACAAGGTTTAAGGAACCTTCGTATTTCCTTTTTGTAAGGGCAAGAAGCATCAGAAATATTGATCGAATTATAATTTCCGCAAAACTATATGTAAAATACGATCTGAACTGTAACCCCTTGAATGCCGTTTGAATCGATAGGAGAACAATCATTTTTATATCTGAATGTTTAATTACTTTATTTTTTCCTGGTCCGCCGTATTAAACCTTTTCCTGCTGTTTAAACGTACTTGAATAACAAGTTGGTTTAAATGTCTAATTAAATTAAGTTTTCATAATGTTTTAGATACATATGAAATTAATTTATACATGTGATTGTAGTTTAAAAGTTTAAGTATATGATAATAGCCGGAAACTGTCCTTTCTGTGAGAGAAAAAACTGATCATAGGTCAGAATGAACAATTTGGGCATATATCTGACTTAAAACATTTACTTTTGTTACAAAAATGGACATCAGTTCAATTTTTAGATAATGCTGATTTTTTTAGAGAAGAAAACCATCTGTTTCATAACCTTTCTTTATTGTACGTTAGAATGATGTTGACACAGAATGCAAAAAAAATTGATGATAATAAAAAAATGTAGTACATGTATATGTTACAGAACTTTAACTATTGTGATATATTTCACTTTCAATAAACTGGGTCAATAACCGGTATTTTGAGTAAGAGGTCATTGAATATTTGCGGATGTTTTAATCGAAAATTGTTCACACTATTATTGCAATGTTTTTGGTTATAAAGATATTGGCAAATAAATTCTTTCAAACAGTGTTGCTAAATAGAAAGAAAAATATAGTTATGGAGAAAATATTTCAGCTCAAATTACCTCTAAAAAAGTTTTACCTAGAAAATTCTCTATTCAATTTAACATCAATCTGAAAATTGATAAAACTAAAACACTAATAGTAAATAAAACTTATTTCGACTTTTTCTACTGACATTAACATTTCCATGAGATCAATGATTAATACTTTCAGATATACTTATGTTGACTAACAGATAAAAACTTAGGTTTGTGTCAAATTATGTTAATTTTTGGGTCCGGGAGTGGGGGGAGGGGATAGAATAAGAAATTAATGTCACATTTTCCTTTGTTCCATTTAATAAAACTAAACAAGAGGCCAATAGGCTTTAACGATCGCCTGAGTAGCATTTAACCCATTCACAACCTTGTTGAGGAGTCTAATATATGCATTTAATTAAGTCTCTTTCTGGAATAGAAAAAATATGGATTTGTAAAGAAGACCACCTTCCTGTCAGAAATCTTTCAAAAAAGACTTTAAAACCTACAATTTTAGCGGAAAACTTAAAGATCATAATACAGTGCATGTCTGGATATGGAAAAGTTGCAAAACTCTAATAAAAAAGATTTCCCTTTATTTGTTTACTTTTATGATAGGTTCTATGTGCATATGTTTCGTGGATAAACTAAAATAATGTAGCTGTTAGACATGTTTTATCTAAAACAACCTCCCATACCCCATCCTCAGGGGCAGGCAGAAATTCTCCCTGTGGCATATAGACAAATGACAAATAAATAGCTTTAAAAGCCATCATGAGTAACTATCTTCTCCTGTTCCAGCTTTTGAACATTCAACCTTCATTGGCGATTTATCACCATCTGGCATTTATATACTAAAATCATTTTACATGTATCAGCGATTTTAGTTTGCCAATTATTACTTTACTGCATGTATTAAGAAGTCTATTTAATTATCTAGAATGTTAAAAAAAACTGTTTTTGCTTCAAATGATCATACTACTTCTATAAAATTACATTATATTCAATGATTAATTACTAAATATGATTTTGGCTTCGCCCTAGAGTCAGAACCCCTACCTCGGGGGACATGAAATTAAAATTTTTGGTAGAGGGCTTCCTGGTTTACAAAATCTTGCGTTCAGTTTTCCTTACAGGTGTGTGGGAGTAGAGAAATTATTTTTAAACATTTTATGCATTAACACAATACATCCATTTTGACCCCTCCCTAGATTCAAAACCCATACTCCAGGGGATATGAAATTCAAAATTTAGTAAAGAACTTCCTAGTAAACATAATTATGAAGTCAGTTATCTTAAATATTTGTGAGAGTAGGTAAGTATGTTTTAAACATCATATGCATTAACACTATATGGCCATATTGCCCCCCCCCCCTTTCGTAAGTCCCGAACCCCTGATCCAGGAGCCATGAATGTCACAATATAGGAAGAGTTAGTGGACATCATAACCAAGCATTCAGTTTTATTCCCACATATGTGGGAGTAGAGATGAATATTTTCAAAGATTTAATACATTTTCACAATATGGCTATATTTTTTTATGGCCCGGCCAAAGAGCCTAAAGTCCTGTCCCAGGGGTCATGGAGATCACAATTTGGGTAGAAAACTTAATGGACACCATACCATATATTTAGTTTATAACAAATATATTTGGGAGTAGAGAAGAAGATTTTCTAAGATTTAATACATTACCATATGGTCATATTGGCCCCACCCTTAAGCATGAGCCCCTGATCTAGGCGCCATGTATTCTAAAATTTTGGTAGAGGGCGTCATGGACATCATAACCATGCATTTTTTTCCTCGCGTGTGGGAGTAGAGAAGAAGATTTTCCAAAATTTTGCATTTTTTCATAATTGGCCCCACCTGTGGCGCCCCGAGGTGGTAGAGCCATAAATTTCAAAAATTACATCTCTAGTACCATAGAGATGCTTCACACCAAAAATGGAAACAACTGGCCTTGTCGTTTTAAAGCAGAAGTTAAAAATGTAAAAATTGTTTAGACACGACGGGCGACGCACGTAGACGTACGAAAACAGATAGAATAGTTTTTAATTTTTACATTAAAAATGAACTTTAAAAAATAGATATTTTAGTACAAAACCTTAATATTGTAGTAGAAACATTGCTATTATAAATTAATTGCTAAGATATAATCTAAATACATTTATTATCCAATGATACAACGTTCATATTCAAATATAGAGATTAATTCCAGACATCTTTTTATATAAAAAACACAATTCATTCAATGCATGCATGATTTGAACAAATTCTTCGATAGACAGGGAATGTTTAATAATTCTTATCAATAAATTTACCAATCACATTTTCATTATTGATACTTTATATCACACATCTTATACATTCATTATTTTTCACTTAGGTTATTGAGAGCTAACCAGAATATCACATAAAATGTAAAACAATGCGGTTTTCAGTCTTAAATTTTTTTTCAATTCCCATTATTGCATGATATGTGAATTTTGTTCGCTAAACATTGCTAAATCCGCAAACTTGCTCCATAATAGTCTGTTCAGTAGTATTTTGACATTTACATTCTCATCGTTCATTAACGTATACAAGTATCAAGATTTGTAGAGTTATGAGTCTCTATGACGACAAGAGCCGACGATTACGTAAAACGTTCTTTAAAACATTGTATACTTACTAAATCAATATACGAACACGGGAATTGCTACCCACAGAACCTGAGTTGCGTTTTACAAAAGAACTTACGGCTTACGACCAAATTAATAAATGCTAATTAATCACCAACTAAACAATGATTTATTCTTATGGTTTGAAAATACAATTATGGGAATTGAAATATTTGTAAACAAATGAAATTAACACATATGAATTGTCTTATTAATAACATTACAACCTGTTATAAGAATTGTTTGCATTGATAAACTTTCAAGGATGGAATAAGATAAATATGTACAGTGTAACAATTTACTTATCTAGTACTTTAATGCTAATGATGAATTCCCCAAGTTGCTTTAACAATTTAGAAGCCTTTCCTCTTGAGCATAAGTTTGTTACAATGCATATCATGAATACAATATTATGCATTATTACTCTCTATTTCACTCTTCATCGCTTTTGTAGACTCAGTAGACTCAAATCAGTTCAGCAGATGATATATTTCGGTCGTTTTCTTCCTCGTCTTTGTTTTCATTCTCTTGTGCTGTAAAATAGAACAATTCATTTATTGTCTTTGAAAGTTAGATTTGTTTATGCATGCACTGCCTATTACAAATAGTGACATTGTATATTACAATCTAGGAACAAACTCTCTACTTGATATTTCATACTTTGTCGATTTTATAGAAATTAAAAAAAAAAAAGAGCATCATTTTTGGGAAAATCGGGAAAATAAAAGTCAAACCACAAACATTACATGCTAATAATATCACAATTCCGTACAAATAACATATTCTAGACGTTCTATACTCTGTTGTTAGAATGTAAGCATAAAATATGATTTTGAGAGGCAGGGTTACCATGTCAGAAACTAAAATTAAAATCATCAAAAATGAAATAACAATTGCCATGAAAAGAAAGACAAATTTGAGTTTTATTACAGTAAGATAATGTTTCAATCCAATTCTTTGTTTAATAAGGATATTTTAAAATATATTGCTTAGTAAAGCTTATTCTAGATGAGACGGGTTGAAGATTGAGTTCGTATTGTTATTGCGATGTTAGATTGAATTTGTAGTGTTAGTTTGATATCGATGCAAACAACTAAATTTTGCAAACACTTTTAAATTCAAATTCTGTAGCTTTTCTCCAGCAAATAAAAAAAAACTCGTCATAAGACGTTTTTCAGCCTTGGATTACCAACCACATATAGGATCACCATGCACATATATGACGTCGTAAAATAAGAAAGAAGAACCGCTGCTAGGATAAGAAAACTGTTGAATACAGGTATTGGAAAAATTTTAGTCCGCACACAGTATATAATACAGGACATGCTAGAAATCGTTTTCTTATAATTTTCAAATATGTGTCAGAAAACCAAAAACTGCATAGTGAATGGATAAGCTTGATAAGTAAAGAATGTTATTTTACCGGACATTTTCGGATATAGATCGTAAATGTTACTAGAATAGTAAATGATTGAATCTTTGCTTTTGTTGGTGTTTTTTGGGTTGTTTTTTTTTTTTTTTTGGGGGGGGGGGGGTAAAAACATAAGGGCTTGTAATTATTCAAAATTGAAATATGCCGCCTAACAAAACACTGATTTCTAAAATACTATTCTTATGTAATAAATCATGCATGCCATTATCATTACATTCGCTTTTTATATATTGTTGAATAAAAAAAATACCTGATATATTTCTGTTTTTCTAATCACCGAATCTTACTAAGTGAACATTTGTAACTCTAAGTAGAATTGGTTTGCATGAATACATGTACAAATAGATTGACATGTGAATGGTCGAAAAATCGAAATAGGAAAATCTATATTATAAATTGATTTTCGTTGTGCTGTAAGCAGAACAATAACACATGCACTATTTGGAGAACAAAATCATTATCATAATCCTATTACAATGTAATAATCAAATTCTATTATTGAACTCTATCGCTTTGATAACATTGTTTGTTATAGCATCATCAATTACGATTTCCTAACAGTACCAATGGCAGTTTTTTTTCTACCAAAGTCAATGTTTCAACAATAATTTTAAACACTTTTCATTTTAATATTTAAAATCTTTTATAAAATATAACAATTTAATAATTAAACTACTGAGTATGAAATCGCAATTCAAGATAACTTTCAATGAGTTGATTATGTTTAATACATGTAATAACATTACCTCTTGAGTCTTTCTTGTTTCTTTGTGGAAAGTTGAAATGTATCCAACCAATCTTGTATCCCAGAAGAACTATCATCACCAAAATCATCGATATGCACGCAAAAATTGCCAATAAAACAATTGAAATAATTGGAGTGGATTCATTTCTATAAAAATGAAAAAAATAATTTGGCTTTTAAAGAACATGCATAAAGTTCCTCGTCATGAATCGAACGAAATTCAATGTAAATGTATACTGAAATTATGTTTTAAAAAATTGGGTTTGCCAAAAAATCCTACTTTTGTAGATGAAATCCTGAATGAGCTTCAACATTTTCACCCGCAGTCTTGTAGCACATTTGGTCTAAAAGAAAACATGCAATTTATTCTTTTTTTTTCTATTTTATGTGGGCAAGTAGGGCACAATCTTCCTTCCACACAAATGATAGACACAATGAACACAAAACAGTAATGTCAGAACTTTTAAGCAAAACGTCACTACGTACACATGTAAGATTCATTGGATGAGAACCTTGACGGACAGGGAGGGTCGAACTTTGTACAGTCCAGGCGCGGATCGTTAATGATTCGTTTGTCTACTTCACTGAAACGGGCGCAGTACCCTAAATGTAAAACGAAATAAATGTAAAATAAAATGGTGCATGTCAAATACTTCGAAATAGTAGATCGATAAACATTGTATTTTGAGTAAACTTCTTCTAAATCAGTAAAAATGATTACATGTACCAGTAATTTGCACGGAAAAAATATTTCTCATAAATCTCTTTTAGTTTCGAGTCGCTTATTGAACCATTCAAAACTTAAAACAGATATGGATGAATTGAAAAAAGCACAGGAATCCAATTCAACAATATTTATTCATTTTGTTTTGAACAATCCACTGATATATTCATTTGGTATTATGTACGAGAAACAGCTTAATATCACATCTGTAAACCATTCTGTACTCGACTCAAACTAGGTCAAAACTGCAATAATCATTAACAATTGTACAAATAAATTAGAAAATGATAATTTTAGTTTTTTAAGGCGTCGAGCTAATGCTCGGCAGCCTTCTAGCGATCGTCTGGATTGGCAATCGTCCAAAAATTCACACGCTGCACCGCCTTTTAAATGCGCATAAGAAATAAGTTCCTAAAAGTATTAAACGTATTACAAAATTTTTTTTTCCATTTATTCAACTAAATTGTGTACAAAAAACCCAAATTGGCCTCCCTGGTGATTGACAACTCATTGCATAAGAATAAATTTGCTTAATCAAGAAATGGCGGATGAATACAATCAGGCCTAAGTGTAAGATTCACTAGATATTATTTTAGTTTATCGCTTACATTTTAATTGGAGACCGTGCCCGATAGAAATAACATTTTAGATGTAAATTTATTTGTTATCGGGGACGGTCTCCAAAATAAATGTAAGCGATAAACGTATCTAGTAATTTCGTTGCAAAAAAAATAAACTCGATAATGCAGTTAGTTTGGTCAAGCATTTTAGATAGCACGTGTTGTGGATTTGTTTGTAAACAACCATACCATAGAAAATCTTGTTTCAAACGGGAATTGAAGTAAATAAATGTATGTTTTATTATTATAATTAGGGACACACTGTTAATGTATTCAAATTATGAACCTGTGAAAGTTGTTCAAAGACTGTTTGAAGCAGAAAGAAACAAATTATTTTTGATTTGAAATTTCTTCGATTTTTGCAATTATGATGAGTTATTGTATTAAAAAAAGCACCACTACCTATTTTATAAGAAAATATACTGATTTTTGTTTTTAAAGCAGCAGAAAACATAATTCATTTACTTTCTATTCTAAGTCTAATATCATTTGATATGATTATTAGTACAGAAATTCAAATTATTGGTATCATTCTATATAAAAGAAAAAAATGTCAGCTCGACGCCTTTGTGGCCGTTCCGGCCTTTGATTTTAATTTAATTTGAACTATATTGAATTATGCTTTATTCACAGCAAAAACTTAAAACTTTATAACTTGTAGCTCCTTTTTGTATATTTGTATCTTTTAAAAAAATGTATATCAAGATATATATTAACATAAAATCTTTATAGCAAGTGATTTAACTTTGAATATGTTTAGTTTATCTTAACTTTCTGATTTAAACAAAGAGCATCAATTTCTTTTCTTTTTTTTGAATGATCTTGCTAAGGTTGATATAAAACCTGCCAATATATATAGGGCTAGCATTTCCAGGAAATTACATTATAATTTCTTTGAGTGGGAACTTAAATTCAGCCAAACACAAAAGGTCTATATTAAAAATTCGATATACTTACCGTTCATAAAATGAACTGGTGCACACAATTCTAATAGCATTGTTGCTTCTTTATTGAGGACACAATGATATGCAAAATTATCAGAATTCGTAGTACACGTTTGGACCTTTCCTATATCATTGCAACTTTTTCTTCTTGCAGCCGATGACCATTCCATGGCATTGGAAGGACAGCGGGACACAATGGAAACTGTTGAAATGGACTCGGGGCACATATTTAATGCTAAGGACTACAATGGCAAATCAAAGGTTTTACGTTTTGTCTTTAAGCTCAAATTGCATAGCACTGGTCAATAAGTCAATACTTACAAAAAGAGTTACACTCGCAAAAACTGTAAGTTGTAGTGCAGACATTTCTTTTTCAATGCTAATCGTCCGTACTTACTTGGTGCTAAAGATAAATCAGAAATTTCAAAAAAAAATTAAACTTTGATTCAAAAATGATTTGATTGTGAAAATTAAATATGAAAAAAATACTGACTACTGTTATTCACCGCATGCAAGAAGTGAGGAATAAAGTTTTTAAAGAATAACAAACAATTCTCTGTATAGTTTGATTCTGCCATAAATATTTATTGAATGCCATTGGGTTTGCTTAAATGCACTTGAATTGATTTGTACGTCAAAACTTTAAATGTATTCAAAGATTACACTTAAAGATATTTTATATGAGAGAGAGAGAACGAGGATGCATAAAAAAATTACTGAACGAAAACAATCTTCGTGTACCTTATCTTTCTACAGTTGATAGAATAGAGCATAACATGAATGAAAACAGTTCCAATACCGAAGAAAACAAAATGGCACGTCACATAATATTAAACGTTTACTTCAACCTCTTGCATTTGCCAAATCATTGATGAATTATATATGTCCTGCGTAATGGAAACTTAAGGAATGAACAAGTATATATAAACGAGCAAGTCTTTTGTTTTAGTATAATCTACTTGTAATAAAGATCAAACTTACCCCATTAATGGCATTTCATACGTTCTCTGCAAACCGAAAGTATAAAAATATCGGAAATACCTAAGTACTTTCATTTTCCACGAAATGCATTCCTTGTGAAATTGCAATTATAATTGAACCAAAATCTCATTGGTGCTTAATACAAATTTATAATTACACGAAAATATGTACATGTTAATTTGGACCAAAATTATTTTAACAATTTATACATTTGCTAATATGCTTAGGTTTTTTTTTCTAATGGTATGTGTGTAAATGCATGCATTTATTACCTAGGTTTTGTTTGAAGCTATGATTATATACTTTGGATAAATTTTCCAAATTAATGGTTCACTTATTGACAGTACATATATCATTCACTAAGCCAGCTAGAAATCAAAATATACTAACTAATCATGAAAATAATGCTGATTCAAGTTTTTTTAGTATTTTATTTTCCATTGCATAGGATACATTGACAATAAATGTTTAAGTAAATTCTATTTATATGTGTGCATATGTATGATGGATACAGTATAAGTTTTTATCTACAGTGATTTGACTGTATTCATATTTGTAATGGCAAAATCAAACACTGTTCCACACTATTTTATCTAAGGTAGCCAAGGACACCTGACCCCAAAAAAACTATCCAATTTTTTTTTTTTTTTAAATTTACATATTTCACATAGTAGTGTGTACTGAGCAATATATGAAAATATGAGCATGGCATTGAGGGTTCGTTACTGAGCTGTGATGTGATGAGTTACCCCCCTTTCTTTGCACTCTATAAATCATAAAGAAATGTATAAAATTACCAATAAAAAATTTATTTTGCAACAAGCATTCAATATCAAAGATATTTGTCATCAAAGTTCTTAGCTTAAACTTATATTAACAGTTAATTACTTCAGCATTATTAGAATTTGAAAAAAAAGCACAGATAAGTCTTACAATTCCAAAAAATTGACAAACTTGACACACACAAATTGACACTTATTTGGTTGTAAAAAATTATCTGTTAAATAAAATTTTTATTTTTTATTATAATAAGAATTATTTGACCAATACTATTTCTCACTAATAAAATCATGGCCACATTGAGGGCAAATTAAGGCAGCAGATGGTCATTAACAAACCCCCCCACACACACACACACACTTCAAGAATTAAAAAAAAATTGAAAAACTTGATGCACACATATTGACACTAATTTAGTTGTAAAAATTATCTGCTTATTAGAATATTTGTTTTATTATTATAATGAGATTTGACCAATACTATTTTTCACCAAAAAAAAAATCCATGGCCACATTGAGAGTAGAAAGAAAGAAGGGGGTCATTAACAACACCCCCCCCCCCTTTAAAATTAAAAAATTGACAAACTTGACACACACAAATCGACACTAATTTAGTTGTAAAAAATCATCTGCTCAATAAAACAGTCATTTATTTTTTATTATAATGAGAAGTATTTGACCGATAGTATTTCTCACTAAAAAAAATTCATGGCCACACTGAGAGCAAATAAAGGCAGCAGATGGTCATTAACAACCCCCCCCCCCCACCCCTTTTTAAAACAACTCAAAATAAATTGACAAACTTGACACACACAAGTTGACATTTATTTGGTTGTAAAAATTAATTATCTGCTCAATTAAGTTTTTATTTCATATTATAATAAGAATTATTTGACCAATATATTTCCTCACACAGTATTTCATGGCCACAACAATAAAATGAAACAGCAATATTCAGACATTTTCTAAGAAGAATGAACATGTACATGAATGTCAATCGAACAAATATGACATGAATACACTTTGATGAGGTAAATAGATGATTTAAAAATCAAATACAGTTTCAAATATACCATAATGATTATTTCATATACATGTATGTTCCTTACCTTAGACATAAGACCATATCTGTCTTATACGACATAACTACAAAAGGTACAATTATGTTCCAACCAGAGTATTTTTTGACATGAAAACACCCAACACGGTAGGAAAATAAAGCAAGGTAAAGCAACAATGTAGAAATTATGATTGCATCCAATTATGGTGTCAGCTCTTCTTCAGAATTATGTTTTGAGGAGATTGCATATATAAAGCATCTGGTCACATATGAAAGTTGGTTTCAGTTGTTTATAATCTTTGGCTAGTTTATACAGCTGTTTTGTCAAGTTCTTTTTCAGTTGATTCTTGTCCTGCTTTTTTTGAAGGGATGGAAAGTCATTCCATAGTCGAGCCACAGTGGTGGAATCTTTATCAGCATGTATGGTCTGAACCTCACATCCATCTTCCTTCATCCGAAATAACATTGCTGAAGCAATATCTGGCTCCATGGCCTTACTAGAACATACAACACAAAAATTAGTTCATATTTATTATGTTAATACGATAAATTAAAAGTCCTATGACTTTACCTCAAAAAAATCATTCATTTTCTTTTTGTTTAATGTGGGTCTTGACACAGTGACCTTTCCATTATTTACATTAAAAATATCATTTATAGTAGCTCTTTGCTAACATATACCGGTATATGTAAGATATAATTATTATAAACAATTTCAAGACATACAAACCTGACCAATTACTGCTGCAGTTGTGATTTGGTACTTAGTTTCATTTCTATCAAAATGATACAGGCAATATTTACATGTTTTTAACCTCACATCAAACTCAAGGACCTTTCCACTTTGAGCACCTATAACACTGGCATGGCCTGTTGATTTATAAGACATGTTTTAACTAACACATGCTTACTAGTTCATGCACTGGAATCCACACCTATTTATTAAAGATATTCAACAAAATATCTACCATATATATATATACATATATATATATATATATATATATATATATATATATATATATATATATATATATGATTATTGTCATTTCTATAATTTTGAATTTATCACTTAGGGCATGATGTATTTTAATCTCCATAATAATTGGATGTTTTCTATAGTCTGTCCCAAGCTATTGCTTCCTCCATCACTTTTTGATTACCGGGTATTTTTAATAAAAATACACATACCTGTGAAAGAAATGCTGTTGAAGTTGATAAATTATATTATGTTATTTTTTCCATTTTACCATTGTGGCCTAAATTGCAATAACTTCGTAAATTGCATGGATACCATAACACATTTTTAATTTTATTTCAGTTATGAAGTTTGAAGGATAAATACCAATACCATATTTCTGATGAAAAAAATACTTTGAGCCTGAAGATCAGGAACCTTTAACTTTAAAAGAATTAAGTATTTCAATCCAACTTACTTCAAGGCTCAAAATTAAAATAGAATTAGAGCAGGTCATTATAACACATAAAAAATATCAAATGGCTTGCAGAGAGGCTCAGCTTTTTAAGATAGCATTTATCATTGCTAAGAAATTAACAGAGTTTTTGTATGTGCACACACACACATATATACACACTGGTATACACCTGGTATAAACACATACTACATATGAGAGAGAGAGAGAGAGAGAGAGAGAGAGAGAGAGCATTCATGTCAAGTTTGACTTACCAAGTGTAACTTTTGAATTGCTATCAAAGGCACCTTTACTGTTTCTCTTTCCTGTGGAAACTGTGTTAGTAAATCCACAAGTAATGGTATCACATTTGATGTATAGCAGGTACCGAGCCCGTAACGCTTTTCACTTTCAAAATTCGATAAATGCAGCCGATTGTTACAGTGAACACATACATGCAGTTCAGCAATTAAGGTTCTTAAGTTTCACTACCCTTCGGCCTTCATTCCACTGAATACCGTCCACACTTTCAACACATACGTTTTCCAGTACATCGTAATCGTCGAGATTGACAGATATGTGTCGTCTGCCTGGAAATATGGCGCCGAGTCGTTTGCATATGAATGTTCAATGTTAGAGTTTTCGTTCTTTTGAACGCTATTAAATTGTTTCATACGCGATGCCTTTTTATATTTACCTCTACTACAAAATTTCCCTTTGACTTTTAGCGGCTAATGTTGACAGTCCGCCATATTGATTACAGCATTTCCAGACAGAGAAGTTCTTTATTTAGAATTCACATGTTTTTTCACGTGATCGCTATCTATAGCTACGTTAACTACAAATAATAATAGGCCCTATTGAATGACTTTTAAACGTATCACAAAGTAACAGTTATCTAAGTGTCTGTTGTAATTAATGTATGTGTTGCTAGCTATCTCCTTTTTTATATTTTTGAAGTTTTCTGTGTGCGAAATATAATTATTTGTTAATCAATGACAACTTTACAAACAAGCAACAAGGAATGTTTACATTCTAATAGATAGTAAAAATTTCCATCTGAAAAATGTCTCAAGTGTACATGTAACGAGCTTACATATCATATGCTATGTTTTTACCACCATAGCAGCACAGATCAACAAAGGAGCATAAATTTCCTTGTTAAATTACTAACCGTTACTGTACAGCTACGTTGATTGGTGCATGTTTCGACGGAACAGACAGGCATCCAAGAAGAGTCTTAGATACTTAATTAGATTAATATTATTTCTATTTCTTGTGTTACGTAGTGATTGACGAGAACAACAAAATTCCATGCTTTTAATCAATGTATGTGAATGCTTTAAAAAGACAGTGAAAAGTAAGGCTATAAACTAGATTTCTTTGTCAGTTCTTAGTGGTTCTGAAGGTAGAAAGCAGTACTTGAATACTTTATATCGTTTGATTTTTTCACACCAACATTAATTAGTAGCTAGATAATCATTGCGTTGTGTGAAGTAAATCTACGGTTACAGTACGGTTACAAAGAATAATAAACAATGATATACATTAATATTATGATTTTTTTCACGAATGATTGATTAAGAAAAATATTCATATAGTCTTAACAGGATCGGGTTCCAAATTCATTCCAATCATTTCAAAACTATTTATATCACTTAGATTTCCATTAGGATTAACGTTTTCAATGTCATTTCTCAAACTGTCTCTCACTTCGGTTAGGATCTTTCCGAGCAGATTTTTTCCCTGCCATGTCTGTTTTTTCCACGCTCTTGGATCTGTTTTGTCTAATCCTATGCCCCATGTCTCGCTATCTTTTCTAGCTTCTACCAGGGTTTTTGGATATGTTGAAAGCAATTTTTGCTTTAATTCTTCGTTTTGAAAAAACTGGAAACAAATGCAAATAATTGTTTAGCTGTTCAATAAAGTTAGTTTCATAGATATGGACGAGATCATTTGCTATAAATTCACTTCTCATTTAAAAAAAAACGTAATGCAGGTGGTGATGGTTCAAAGGTATTTTTTTTTATTTCCTACCATAGGAATTAGTAAAGACTATACAAGCACGTATCAATTTTTGACGGTGAGGAGGGGGAACCTTCATCTAAAACATCTGGACAAGCAATTAAAGAAAAGAAAAAGGGTGAATTTTCCAAATTATTAAAAAAATCCTAATTGTAAATTCAATTCAATTCATTTGGAATTCCTTATTTTAGTTTCATTCATTACATGCTCCGACAAAAGTTAAGGGTGCAACTTTATGTTATTTCCATTTTTAAACTAGTATTTCAAATTGAGAAAAATGTCTGCTGCAAAAAAGTCGGGGGGAGGGGGGGGTAGGGGCAGCCTCTCCTCTTGGTACTAGGTGCCTGTGATGTGTACAGACGTTTTTATCTAGACACTGTAGTCTTTACTCTACGTGGTCTCATAATTCCTATTTGGTATTGTTCGCTAATCAGCGCGCAAAAACTATGAATGAGACACATAGTGACGCAAAGTCTCGCTTTTCCATAAATGCAATAGCTGGAATCTCGACCCAATGGTTTGAATGAACGATCGCATACATTGGCAATGATCCAAGGGGGGGGGGAGTTCAAATGAATTTTTTGACATTTGTTTTGTAATAACTACATACATGTATATCATGATTTGGATTGAATGATGTGGAAGAAATCTACCAATTTAAAACACACACTTGCGTTGTAATTGTTTAATGTACATTAGTAAGACATGCGAGTTATGTACCATCTTTTAAATGAATCATATAGCATAATTGATCGAAAATTTGGTCATGTATAGATATACCTCGCTTTGGCGATTTAGTTTCTCTAGTAAATTTTCCAGCTTTATGAATATGTATTTGTTTTAATCTAAACTGATTATTCTTTGGTAATGGTGATAGTCCAACACCAATTATTTACATTGTACCCAAAATACAATATGTAAATTGTAACAACTCGTTGCTATGAACCCCCCTTTCAATCGTACAACTATTTTGCTTTATCTATTTTTAAATCAGGATTACACACGTGCACGGTGAACAACCCTTTTACTTGAACACCCTTGCTCGCTGTCATTTATTTCATCCCATTTTACATTTATCAATTATGAGTGTACATGTTTACAGAAGCAAGAATAATACTTGGGCGTTGATACCTATTTCGGCATAGTGTGTGTTGACAATTAAAACCGCCTGAAACCCCCCCCCCCTCGTTGGAAACTATATCATCACTAGGATCACCCCCACCCCCTACAAAACATTTTTTGCATAAAATATATTGTAGATAATATGTTCAGCTTGATCAAACTTGACTAAACGGGAACTTAAAGACAGTTTAAAGACAATTTTAAAGGAGCATAAATGTAATTTAAGGATGATTAATGTTGGCTTAAAGGTGGCATAAAGAAGTTTAGAATTAAAGACCTGTATAAGCTTTAGCTTAAAAGTTGCTTAAATATCGTATATCCTTTAAGTTCCTTTTAGCCACACTTAAACTTGCATAAAGGTGGTTTTTTCGTGGCAAAATAATCTATCGGTGTTTTTTTTAAATACTTGGACGTAAGAAGTACATCAATTTACTATACCAAGCAATACATTAAGGTAGTACGAAACACCTCTGAAATTAATTATTTGAAATATTTTCTCAAATACACAAAATAATGACCTATAATTATGTAAAAATTAATTTCAGTCCATTATCTTAAGAAAAAAATATAAATCATACCCATCAATCACTCAAGGCCAAATAAATTTAGGATACAACGTATTTCGAAACATACATTTGGATGGTGTTCATATGATTTTTATGCAATTTATCCTTATATCATTTAAAAATGCGTAACTTGTGTTCTTTTAAAAGTAAAGACCTGAAATTTGGACACAACCATCATTAGTATTTAAGCTTTATGTCAAACAAATTTCAAGGTCATATCAACAGGTCAAAGGTCAAATATGATGACGTCATCTAGAATTTTTATCAATTTAAACCTCGGTCAAACATACTTAAACCTTAATTAATCTAAAACTAACGGCTAAATTTTCTTTATTTTGATATATTTTAATTACAGGGTTATGCTAATCATAATTTCAAATTTTAATCAAATTTGAATTATTCATTTTCTTTTTAGATACCGTTTAGTGCTGCAAATTTTCGTCTTAAAATAGTGTTCTCAAGCACTAGATTTACATTATATTGCATGAGAAATTATCTAAAGTTACCAGTTAGAATTTATTTCAGTATTTTTAAGTAACAAGAAGGTCTCCTGTTTAAATGGCAGCACAAATATTTGTAATATCTTGAAAAATAACTTATTGGCATAAAAAATTATAACAATGACTATTTCATTTTACACTACACTGAATGAAGATTCCAATGGTAGGTTTGGGGCGATGTGGGCAAAAATTGTGAGGTCGGATTTTTTTCAAATTTTACGTATTAAAAGATTTCATTCCGAAGAAAAAAATATAAAAATTTCAGAAAAATTGAATAATAGGAAAAATTTAGCTTATCTGTTTTGTACTACCTTAAATTTAAAGTCCAATAAGATAGTAGATGTGTATGTGCTGATAACGCATACTTGTGTATATTTTAGCAATACCTTTGCCATGTTTCCACTTCTGACAATTGTTTCACGACGGTTTTTCCAGGCATCTGGTTCAAAGTTCTTCACATTTTTTCCGAATGCGTTTATAAAACTGGGGTCTTTTAATTTCATGATGGTATCTGCTGTCTCCCCATCACCCATTATTTCTGTTTAATAGATATATACATGTATACATGCCTCATGGTTGAGTTCTAACATTTAAAAAACTACTTTTATATGCTTTACTCCATCGGATAAAATTCCTTTTTACAACACCGCGACACAATTTATTAAAAAGACCGATTAGTAAAAAAAAAACCCATTAAATTAGACGTAACTAAGAATACTGATTATGCTATTTTTCCTTAGAATATAATTTACAAACATCCACATTTTTCTATTAGAATTGGTAATTTGATTTTTTTTTATTTAAAGCTATCTTATCTAGAGTTTGAAAAAGTCATTGAATGACCATGAACATTTAACGCTATAAGGTTATATATATATATATATATATATATATATATATATATATATATATATATATATATATAACAAAAAGGTAGATGGATTTTGTATAGATTAAGAAGATATTTTGTGAATGCGCTGTGAAAGACAAACTCCTATATTGCAATTCATTACCGACTTAGCCATCTTTATAATATAGATTTTTAAAATTATTTCCTTTTCATTCTCAATGCATTTTTATGAAAAAGACAAGTATATTGGAATTGCACATTTATTTCTTATTAAAATATTTATCCGAAAGCCACCACTCTTCTCTTGGTAAATTGTCACATCATTGAAATAGTTCAAGTGTTCTGAATATTGCGAGTTGTCTATGTCACCAAAGAACGCAAATTCGAGCAAAAGTTTTTACCAAACCAAATTAATATCATACATGTAATATACCTAACTATAAAAAAGGCAACATTTTGATGTAATAAAAAAAGGACAGACTTATAGACAAAAACTTCAACAGACTAAACCGTTTTTAAAAGAGAAACATACGATACATTGTTCATTTATCTCTTCTCTCATATAATTTTGTTTTTTTGGGTAATGCCAAAAAAATGTGCATCATAGAGGTTAGAATTAATAGACACCACATACTTTTAGCTTAACTTTAGGACAAACTCCTATTTCAAAACAGTTGTTAGGTACGTGCTGGTGATGTAAATAATCAAAAAAGAAATGAAGCATAGTAATGGCGTTTTAAATTTCTTTGTTTTGACCGTCTATGGGACATACGACACAATGACTACAAATCCTTAGAATTTGAAATTTAAAGTATATAATTATGATCTTTCACAAAAAACAGTCCTTAGAGGCTGAGAAATTTTTACACTATGCGAATTGTATTTCTGTTTGCTAAAGCATAATTACAAAATAGTGTATTTCCAAATCACTTTGCGAATAGAAAATTTGCAGAAGAAAGCTCAAAGTAGCATGCGGTGAAGATTGCAAACGAAAGGTAAATAAAGGTAAATACATTTCCTTATCCCATCATTACACCCAGTCCCTAATTTACCTCATATGGATGGCTTTTGGGCATAAAATTTAGCATTTGTCAAGTAGTTACTGAGAGGAGCTATGCAATTGTTACCCTTCATTATATGTTAATTATCAATGTCATCTCATCGAAGTATTGCCATGAAAGGCCCACCATAAACATGACCGGAATGGTAGAAAGGGGACAGTTCTACTATTAATAGGCTTTCCGGAGGGGTAATATGACAATGAAAAGGGGGAATTACTGCTAAATAGCCTTCCCCTAGGAGAGAATCTACCAATTCCGGGGGGACAACAGTAATATAGACATTTTTTTCAAGGAGGAAAGTTGGCAAGGGAGAAAGGGTACTATTCAACATCGGTGCATGAAAAAGCTGACATTTCCCCCCAAGAATTTAGTATTAACCTCACAAATATTATATACCTTGGACTTCAGATGTTAGTTTAGTTTAATATATGAAGCAAGACAAGAGAAGTAACTATAGTTTATGTGCTTAACTTATCTTCCTCTAAGGGTGCTTTTTATATAGTAAGTCTTGTTAAGTGTAAGATGCTGGATAATAAAGCATATGATCTAGCTACACAGTTTAATGCAACAAACATGAAAACATTGATAGGAATATTCTTGAGGGTAATCGTGTTCAAAAAACAACTTGTAAATCCGAATTTGCAATCTTGTTGGTGTGTGATGCTGAGTATGAATGAGTGTAGTTTTGGTCGTATAACCTATAAAACTCGGGTATAAATACTTGAAATGACCCTGCAGGCCTTCAATCTAATTTTTTGTACAGATGCTTAATTGCAAAATGATGTTTGTTATTTACATGTAACCTGCCAAATAACACTTTCCATCTATAGTCTCTGCATTTGTATTTCCATTTTCTGAAATATCACGGCTGACATTTTACAAATCGACAAATGTAAAGCCTACAAGTCTGTTGAATTTTAATATGACCATATATAGAAACATTGACGTCACCGATCGAAAATGCTTGCTACAGGTTAAGGCATGTCGTACTCGCCGGAATACAGACGGAATAAATAAAAAAAAATATTAGGTAGACCTATAATTATATTATCTCTGGATAACAACATTTCTTAGAAAGTATTATTTTTCGGAAAAATAAATCATGAGATTGGTGTACATTTTATCAAGAGAATGTATGAAAGATGTATAAAAGAAGAATTCGATCGGCTTCAGATATCTTCTTAGAACTGGACAAAATTACATATAATGACTTTGTTTGAATATACATGTATATAGATATAAATGCGTTTTTAATAGAGTACATGCAACAAATTATTAAAGTATAGAGCTCGGCTGAATTAAGAAAATGTCTTCAAAAGCCTCCTTATCGTTTCCACAAAGTTCGGACAAGAACCCCCACCCTCCCCCACGAAAAATTACACGGGGTCGGCCAGCTGGTCAATTAAAAACTGAAGTTATCGATAAGAAAAACAAACAACTTAAAGACATTGGTTTTGAGATATTGATTGATTTGAGACATAAGAAGCGACACCCCCTTTAAAAGTTCATAAATAAAAATTCCAAAGATAAGGTTGGCTGTCGTGAAATTTAAATGTGTATTCATTATTTTTAAAAACGTTTCATTTTGCATTGTCGGCAATATATAGGGAAAAAGACCTATCATGCAGGTGAAAACTGGCATTTTTTATTATTTCAAGCACTTATTACGGGATATGGGTATGACGTCCTTAATGTCGGTTCAATATAGACTCACTTTGGGAAGTTGATTGATAAAAGTTTTCCGGAGACCTATAATGATACAGCTCTACAGCAGCTTATGAACATGTACTGTTTACCATAGAGAAGCTACTTCCTTTTATAAAATTGAAAGTTTAATTAACTAATGAAAACAATAAAGCTGCAAAATGTGCATCATGCGAAGGAACTGAGTCAAATCTTCCATGTGTTTATACCCGAGTTTTATAGGTAACAAGATTAGAATTACACATATTCATACTCAGGCTCTCACACCAACACGATTGCATATCCGGATTTACAAGTTTACATGTCTGGATTTTTTAACACGGTTATCATTCATAGAATTTTATTACAGTCTGGTCAACATAAATATATTTATATCAAACAAACCAAATAAGAATTTAAAATTAGATAAAATCAGAACAAGATTTAGATTGACAATTCTGATTTAGAAAAATAACTCGACATAAATAATAAAGACTACCTGCTTTTGTATACATCATGTACTGCTCAGCACAATTATATTCTTTGTCATCAATCACGAATGTGCAAGGATACCACTGACTGAAGACTGAATCTTTCCTTGAAAAGTATATGTATTCCTCTTTCTCATTTTCCGATGGAAGACTGTCATTTCCTCTGCAACCTGGTTCTATTCTACAAAATAAATCAGAAAAAAGTCAATCCAAGGCGGTGGTATATATATTTAAATGTCCTCTATACATTTTACTGATAAATTGGCAAGAACGGAAACAATATTTGTAAGGGAAAGGGAAGTCAGGTATTTAAATGTCGTTTCTTCTTTGACGTTTTATTTTTTGCCGTATTTATCAACCTGACACGATTAATTGAACATTTTACAACTAAGGACAGAACCATTAAGAATATCATGGATATCAAAAAGATAAAAAAAACGATTAAAAAAGAAATGATATAGTTTGACAAATTTTATCTCAAAACATAATAATTTTATTGGTTATCCTCAAAAAATAAATTTTAAGTTGAGTCTTTCGCATATATTGTTTCAATACTTTAGGATATGAATTTTCCTTTTGAGTTGTTGTTCAGTGTTTACAAATAGCGTTAAACAAACAAAATATGTTTACATTGTGCAATATTTACCATATTTGCTCTATTCATAATACATGTACGAGCATATGTTAATTTCCACAACAGAATTAGCATGAAAGGTACAGCCATGAATAAATGTCAGCTATAATTGCTTTTCCATTTACTACATGTATGTCTTCCGAGTTACCTTTTTCCATCGCAGTTTTCTCGATTCCCTTAAAAAGACACAAAAATACGAAAGTGCTTTTGATAAACGTTTGGTTATTGGAATTGATTTTGACTTATTATGTATACATAAAACTGTAAATACACATAAAACACAGTATCCAAAGACAATGGTTATCTAAAAATTTTATGCAAGCATATATTTTATGGAATGATTAGAATGTGTACTATTTGAAGCTGCGTCGGTATTTAGAAAGTAACCAAGAATTTAATCCTATTTTGAAATGCTGCATTTTAATTTCGCCTAATTGTTGTTTGTAGCAAATCTCTTGTAGTATATATATTTAAAGTCAACTATATTTGTAAAACTATCTGTTGAATATGAATAACAGAATCAGCCAATATCTTGTTTATGTTTTTCTACTCCCCCCCCCCCCTTCCTATTTTTTTTTTATATTTTTTTTTGCATTTTTGCATATATCATATTAGTGCAAAAGCTTATATAACTAAACTAATATTTGCAGCAATAGATTTTATAGTGGAGTCTATCTAGAGATATCTACGATGTTTTCATAAAGTTTTACCAGCTATTAAGTCAATATATGAATGTTTTAAAAATTATTTATAGCATATTTTTTAAGGGGAGGGGGGGGGGGTAAATAAAAGCTTATTTAAGTAAACTGTGGACTCATTTTGAGTCTTTGGTATGTTTTGTTTTAGAACGTTAGGATAGAAATTTTCTTTAACGTTAAGGTGTTGTTATTCTGTGTTTACTAGGTACAACATAGCGATTTTTAAATTGTCAAAATATAAAATTTTCTGACAACCAATTATATTAATTCAACTGGTTCTATTTTATTACAAATTGCGTTAAACAAATGAAATTTGATTATATACTGCAATATATACCATATTTGTTCCAGTGTCCAAAAATTTTAAATTTTTGGTTTAAAATAGGGACCCTGCAGGTCTTTGATGGTTAGATGTAAAAGCTTGAGCGATTGATTGAAATTTCTAAACACTCTTCAGCTATGAACGTGTTGTTAAGGGTAAAGAATTTAATTCATTTACATGTACGAATGTATACTGTACCGTAATGTAAGTAACAAATACACATTATAAGAAAAGGATATCATGGACAAGAAGAGGATATCATGGACATTCATTTTATTTTGAAAAACAATTCATTTAGTTTATCTACAACGAAAAAACAGAATAATACATAATACAAAAAAAAATGTTAAAATTGTACTTGAACAGACCGGCGCTCTATGTTATCAATAATTAAGCAGCTACAAATCATTGGAAGACTAATATTCAGGATTTATTTGATAGCCATTCTCTGTATCAAATTTTTGATGATCTGATATTTGTCCATATCAAATTTAGTCGTTTTAAAATCAGTCTTATTGATACAAACGTCTTTTAATATATATAAATTGACATCAAATTCTAAATGTGCTGTGGTAGCATTTATGTGTCAAATAATATATTGTCTAACTCATCTCTGCTAAATAACTCTAGTTCTTGAAACTTGAATAAAGTTTTAACATTTTTCAAAAATCAAGTCATATTAAGTTTACTGGGTCTTTCATTTGTTTATCTAGTTCAATGACCTTTTCTTTCATTCCGACAGTGGTCGGTAAGTTATAGAACGAAAAACGTTCAATATAGCTTAAGCGCTTTCATTTTAAAATCTTCGAAAGCTATATAATGATATATAATGATATATAATTGTAAACCAACGAGCTACTATACGCAACCTCAAATGACCATTAAAAAACATTTTTCTTTAACTTTAGTGACTTAAATTGACACTGAATTATTGTTAAAAAATAATGTAAATCTTAAAACATATTTTCTTTTTTTTTAAATATATATACATTATAAAGCTTATGAAGATTTTGAATGAAAGCTCTATTGAACGTTTTTCGTGTTTCTTTTTAAAATGTTACATAGTCAGTGAGCAATTTCTGGAAGCTGCTAATGCAGATAAAAGCTGATGATATGTTATTGAAGAATTTATTACAGACCCTGAAACGTACTACTACACAAAAAAAGCGTGTGACTTTCGTGCGAGAAACGTTTCGTGTAAACCGTTTAGCGTTTCGTGTAAACCATTTCGCGTTTCGTGTGAATCTTGAAGCTTTTCGTGAAAACCATTTAGCGTTTCGGGCAAAGCGTGAAAATCGTTTCTGGCAAAGCGTGCGAGAACGGTGTGAAACGTTCATCAGATTTCATTCGGAACTCTCTGACAATTTAATTGTTTCAAAATAGCGCTCGTGTTAAACATTACTTTAAACTGATTGGCAAACCTCCTTTGAGATATTCTCGTGAAAAAAATCTATAAGAAGTGATATACATGTACTTATCTTTTTACAAAATTGAAATAATTTTTAACAAACAAAAGAAAAGTACGCGTATTGAAAGAAGACTGGTTACTGAGACTATTCGGCTGTGTACACCCAGTACACATAACCTCGGACATCGGGTAAGACCTTCTCCTGGCTGAACCTGTCAATCAAACTCTGTGTATTCGTTTTCATTGGATGATCACGCGTCTCTTTTTTTGTCAATAGCCAATGGAAATTTAATGACTTCAAGGTAGTCGGAATCAGTATTTGATGATGCACACAAAATCAATGATAGATTATTTAACATTAATTTGAACAAAATTAAATGTAAACATAGAAAGAAACTAGAGACGAGCTCGTTGCAAGCAACGATTAGGTTTTCCGTCGTAGCTGCGTCATACTTGTGACGTATTACAAAAAATTGATAGCTGACCATAGTACAATATAAGATGTGTAAACACTGAGAAACAAAGTATTATATTTCTGTGACCGCGTAGATTTTACGGTGATAGAGTATTCGTCTGGATCTGCATCGGTCGTATGCATTACGAACCGGGTGAGGGAATGATGGCGTAAAGTGTAAAAGGTATAAGGTTGTGGCGCGCTGTGGGCCGTAAGCTAAAACGAAGAGTAGGTTTGCCGTATTCCCGAAGGTCCACCAGTATACAGTTCCAGAGAAATAAACAAGCAATTGATGCAGGATTCCACATTATTGGACGAGACTCAACGATGGCAACATTACAACAATTTAACAGACAGACATGTTACAAATAAGTCGGATATGGCCAGTAGTGGCCTCCGGACTCAAGACTCTGGGAGAGTCGGACGTGGCCGGGGCTGGCCGCCGTATTCCAGACTGCGCATTGACAATTGTACAAATCTTAACAATGAGTATTAATTGACAGGTAATGATATAAGTAAGCTGAGTGAAAGCTTCACAGATATAAAACAATTAAATAAACTCAATGAGTCTTTGATGTCCAAGAAATGAAAATCTGATAATTGCACAATGTTGTTTTAAGAGATTAATAGTCCTTGAGACATGACACTCTGTCTCTTTGAAATCACATATAAAGTCTGAAAAGTGTCAATCACTAAATAAAGAAGAAATAAACTGTGAGAAAAAAATTACGAAACAGATGTTGAATTTTACAAGTAAGGTAAGAAAAAAATTATAATTGAACAGTGCATTTTGCACGATGATACTACATGTTTATAAGCAAATACCGATCTTAACACGTTGTCTCTAGTTTAATTCGCCCGGTTATGCCCGGTACGAAGGTAAAAAGACCATTGGCAAACGTTTTACACGCATTTTTATCGAACACAAGCGCCAATGAAGCTCTTAGTATATATGCGGAGATCCTGGAAATTTTACAGGGGGTTTTGAAGAATAATTTTGTATTTCGAGGAGGGGGAACATGCGCGGATCCGAAAATTTTTCCGGGATGGGGGTTGAAAAGTCAGACGGTTATTTGAGTTTGCCAAGGCATGTGCGAGGCATATTTGGTAAGTTTATAATGTACACGTAATTGAAAGAAATTTCGCTGGGGGGGGGGGGGGTGTCTGGAACCCTTCCCCTTCTAGATCCGCGCACGGAGAAGACCGATGCCGGTAATTTTACTGTAATTTTAACCATTTTTATTAAATTATTAAATTAAAACTTAAAACTTAAGATACGAACCATTTAGTCTCGGTGAGTACTGCGTCCGCGTACGAAAATAATGGCAATTTTCAAGAAATTCGGATGGACGATCTGTGTCCTAGGTCGTCCATCCGATTCTTTTTCTGACTAAAATCTACAGACCTGCAGTTAGAGATTGTCAACTCTTATTGATTATGTCAATTTGTTTGTCTCAAAGAATCATTTTTTAAATCAATAAAGTTTTACCTTAAAAAAAAGAAAGAAATCGGGCACAATTTTCAATGTTAGCATTTTACAATTTTATGGTCTAATACAATTTCAAGAAACAACTCTCCATTGCTTTATCCGAAATATTGCATGAAAAAAAAATTACATCGCATTTTTTAAATTACAAAAGGATATTCAAAATGAACTTGGATTAACCGCTAACAAACAGGCATACAGAGAGACTGAGAACCAATTTCTTCTCCTTTTTTTACATCAAAAGAAATTCAAAAATAAATCAAAATATAATTTTTCTTTGTATGCGTTAATGAAAATGTAGATCAGCAAGGGGTTCTTTGTCGTGCAAGCACCTACTTAATAGATTTTTATACGGGTCTACAACGATGACAAATATCGAAAAGGCAATATTGTGGGTGAAGGATGAATGTGTAGTTTGTTTTTGAAGTTTATTTTTGATACATGTAATTATATTTATCTGGATCGGTTATGTTTGTTAGTTTGTTTTGTTTATTAAAGAGGGGAATAAAGAAATGAGTAATTTCCAAGCACGTACATGTAGCATCGTTTTTGAAAGTGTGGGAGGGGGGGGGGGGGGCAAACTCATCCAACAAATCTTGACAAATAAAAAAAAAAGAGAAAAAAATTGAATTTTCCAAAATTTTCAAAATTTCACTCATAATTTCATGATTTTTATACCATTTTTTTACATGCTACCAAAAAGGGGGGGGGGGGGGTAACTCCATGATACTTCAGTTTTTTTATGTAAATTTTAAAAAAAAAGTTGCTGCGAGAAAAAGTGGGGAGAGGACATCTTTATGTCATGTAACATGTGAAACTGATTTCATTCCACCCACAATCTTGAAATAATGAAATAATTTTAATGAAAACAATATAAATAGACGTCATAAATCCCATATCAAACGACATATTACCACTTGATTCTGCGCGTCTTTTTAATGAATTTATAAACAGCGGCAAATTCTAAAATGTATTTTTAAAGGTAATGTTAGCTGCAAGTGTGTAGACCTTGGATGAAAAATTTCGGATGGTAGTCAATTTTTCCGGGATACAGACCGAGTGGTACACATATGCAGCTAATGTAACTAAGAATGATTCCAATAAAATACTTTGTTGAGTAATGCAAGCTTTAAAGAAAGCAATACTTATATTTGTTTAAAATATAACACCCAAATACTTCGTCTTACATTCTCTTTTTGTAGAACAAGCGGAACCAGTATCAGTCTGACCGGCCTCACCATATACATTGTTGGAATTTAATTGTCCTAGCATTGCATTGCTCTGCGTGTACACAATTTTTTTTAAAAATTAAACACTTAAAGTGTTCATCTATATGGCTACACATAACGTACACACGTGATTCAAAATAACCCAGACGGAAAACGGTAAAGAATTCAGTCATTGAGTCTACATTTTATAGAACTTGTAAAAAAAAACACATTGCGGGTTTGAATGTTTGTTGATATGTCAATCTATCAATATACAGTTTGTTAATTATTTTCGAATGCTAAGGCCACAGCGTATTTGTTGAACATTGAACAACATTTTTTCCATGCCACTTTTTTCCATGGAAGATAGCGAATACAAGTATAAAGCATTTATAAAATTTATTTAATCACCTCTTTAGAATTGTGTATGGAATAAATAATTTATAAGTTGCTGCTGAAGGTTGTTTGGTATTTTCGTTTGTAGATGTTTTGCAAGTAAAAAACCTGAAACGCGGGGCAAGTCATAATTAATATTCCTAATAACCGTAACTTAAAACTAGCGGCTTTGGATTCAAATATTATCGTATACGAATATTAAGTTCACTTTTTAAAATCATCTCCACGATGATAATTATATTATATCCATCGCAAATCAGTATTTTTTTTTGGCTTTAAAAGAATTGTTCTATCGGGAGCAATCCCGCGTTCGTATTGAATTGCCAGCGTACATTTGTCATGTCAATAATACACATTGTGCTTTATAAGATGGCTGCGTATACGTATTGTAGAAAAGTTGAATTTAATTACCATGCATTGGAACCATTTTATTAACACATCTCCCAGTACTGAAACAATTCAAAATGTCTCTGTTACAGTAACACAGTGGGGCGTTAATCGTGTACGTCCAGCTCTACAAGCACATGCACTGTCGTCTAGGCGACGGCCTGAATACAGCTAGCGACTCTCCTATCGATCGGTTACCTGAGTCTCGTAATGCATCTAAATATAGACAGGGGCACAGTTATGAAACAAACCGAAGCCGATCACAAAAAGAAGGTCAAAGAGGTTCATCTATATGAAAAGAAAATGTACATATGAATAAAAACCTTTGGGAATTTTATGTGGAATTATTTTTGCGCGCTACATGTATCAGTTAGTGCATTACAAGAAGCCCTTTCATAACCTCATAAACGTGTGCACCCCCACAAAAAATGGACCAAACTGACAACAATTGTTTCTGAAAATACTGACTATAAATTACGAAAACATTAAATTGAATACTATAGAAGGATTCAAAATTAATTTCTTTACAACTTTGCTTCAATAATGCATTAGAAATTTTTATTCCTTTTTAAGTTATTGACAAGAAACTTTGGACGCCTCTAACTCCCTAATTATAAGGGCCAGCCCCTTTTTCGGTATACCGAATGAAAGGTCTGGGTAAGACCAAGAACTTTTAAAATACATGTTATAACAAATTTTTATCACGTAGAAAACTAACACGGAAAATACGCGATTTTTTTTATTTTTTTTCTTACCTTTGTTTCAACATCTATACCACCCCTTTTATTTGCATTTAAAAAATAAATAAAATATATCTCGCACAAATTCAATGTATTAGCTTCCAAACCAGCCCATCTTTGAGACTCTGCCAGTCATCGTTAAAGCTAAACCCCCTGGACAAAAGAAGTCGTTAAATTTTACTACAAGGGGAATAACTCAAAACTGGATAGGGATTGTCTTCAACTAAAATATGCAACGACAACATCACGCGGCATGTTATCAGTCCTGAAAATTTCAAAACAATCGGTGAACAAACGAGCGAGATATTAAGGATCAAAGTTGGCGTCTAGAAGAAAAAAAAAAGAAGAAGAAATTTGAAAATTTTTCAGAATAATAGTAAGGTTTTCCGCTGGGAGCGGAAAACCTTAAATATACTGTTCATTTCTATGGAAGTAAATTCTTCTGAATCCCGATTAAAAATATTTCTACAAGTTATTATTTTAATTATTAAAACACTGATAACGGAAAACAACAAGTAATTAACATACTGAAATTTTCCCAAAATGTACATATGCAATTAATTATTATGGGAATCTATATACATGGTACTTAATTCAAATAGATTATGATAGATATATTGTACGCCGTTATGCGGGGCGCCGCTTATGTATACGAATATTGAGACAAAAATATAAATCATTTTTTGTTCTTTCCGAAATCCAAAATAGTAATGACAACTTTCTTTATTGTTTCTTTATTGTTTAATCTATTGATTTTTCTATGTGATATTATGTACGGAACATTTATTTACGCGATTGATTCGACATAAAAAATATTAATAGGTTGTTTTATAGCATTTTTCTAACTTATGTGACTATTTTTATTTTATATAACTTTCAAAATTATCAATGTAAATAATAACAGGTTTATTTACAGTTAGTATTTTTACATCGTATTCTCTGAAACCAATAAAAATCTTAATGTGAGAAGAAAAAACAAATCCCACCGAATACTGGAAAACCAAATTATCAATGTAAATAATTACAGGTTTATTTACAGTTAGTATTTTAACATCGTATTCTCTGAAATTAATAAAAATATTAATAATATTAATATGTAAGAAGAAAAAAAAAATCCCGCCGAATACTGAAAAACCGATATCAGTTTGTAATCATACGGATTTTATTTTTGGTATTGAATGTTGTGTTACGGTAACTTTTTTCTCTGGAATTTTTATTATTTACGGGACTAATAAGAATCATGGATATTTCTTTTGAGCAATAAATATATTTATAGAAGTAATGTTTTTGGCTAATTCTGTGAATAAATCAGTTTTTGCATTAAATATATGTACCAAATTAATTTAATTTATCAATTCAATACGTATGTACATATATGTTTTTAATATCAGTATTTCTATTATTTCGTGTTTTCTTAAAATTAATTCTTACTAACAGAGTCGGGGTAAAAATCCGAGAGGACCCGAATCGATCAGGATAAAAGCGTGTCCAAAGCGTGTGAAAAGCGAGCAAATCGTTTCGTGCGAGAATCGTTTCGTGTAAACCGTTCAGCGTTTCGTGTAAATCGTGCAGCGTTTTGTGTAAACCGTTCAGCGTTCCATGTGAACCGTTTAGCGAGCGTGTAGCGAGCGTGCAGCGAGCGTGTGGTGTAGTAGTACGTTTCAGGATCTGTAGTATAGTAGTAAGCATTTTTCTACTTAGATTGCGTTTTCTTTGAATGCAGAAATAATTTAATTTCCAAAAGAGGGTATTTATAACGAAATTTGGAGTTATATACGATGTGATACAAATGTACATTGTGTTGTTTTTATAAATATACTATGAGGTAAATTTTATCATAGAAAAAACTGAGTTGTCATTTCGGTAGAAAACAATAATTAAGAGATAGAAAATAGAAATAGGAATCCTTATCAAATCATATGTTTTTCAAAGTATATATTTTTCGAATCCGCAAAAACATAGCTTGCATTGATGACACACTATTTTCAGAACATTCCTAAAGAAGAACATTAAGTTCATTGGCATTTGCTGGTGGTGTTTAGCTAAATGTATTTCTTGGAAACTTCAAATTGGGCTAATTCTTTAGCACTTTATTTTTTTTTATATAGAAGCGAGATTTTCTTACATCGTTTTTGAGACTTCTACCTGATCAATGAACATGATTAGATTTTGGGACGGACTTTCCGCGCTTTTTTGTAAATAAAATCATGTGGAAGGAGATATTTCTTATATCATTTGATTGGATATTAAATGAAAAAAGGACATCTTAAGGACTGGTTTTTGTCTATTATGAGTAAAATGTAGTAAATGTAACATGAGTGAATTGAGATTTCTGAATTTATATATTAATAAAAGATGTTCCTTAAAATAAGTGTTTGTATGCCATACAATAAATATACCAGTATAAAAAGAAGAGACATTCGAGCCAGTCAACTACAAAAATAACTCTACTATGAAATGGAATGGTGTAAAATGATGTCTTATGGAAAAACTGAACCGATGAACACTTTTTTCAAATAAGTAACCATTAAACTAAAAATAGTAGATGTTATTAAGAGCATTGTGACCTTGATTATTAGATAAAACTTAGCCATAAGAAACGTATATGAAAGTAGCAAGATGAACCATAATCAAAATGTGAGCAACAACAACTATATTGAAATACTTTTTATAAGAAAGCATTATGCTAAGAATTGACCATAAGGCATATAAGACAACATGTACCGTGCCGATCAGACCATACCTAACAGAAAGTAAACCCGAACTAAACCCTGGGTTTACTTTCTGGGTTTACTCTGGGTTTACTAGAGTGGACCCAGAGTAAACCCAGAGTAAACTCCAAATAAACCTAGAGTGGACACAGAAAGTAAACCCCGATCAGAAGTATACCCTGAAAGCAGACGCTGCATGTGTATTCGGAATATACAATTGGAAGGAATCACAGGCAGTAGAATGATAAGATAAAATACAGGTCTGCTTCACACTTCAGTGCGTATAGTTGACTCCAAAAACAAGTCTCGAGTAAACCCAAAGTAAACCCCGAGTGGACCCAAACTTTTAAAAAGTAAACCCAAAGTAAACCCGGGATTTAGTTGGGGTTTACTCTGGTGTTAGGATGGGTCTGATCGGTACTGTATGTGCGTGATAAATGAATGAAATGTAAAAACACAACTGAATGCGTATGATAGGCATATATGTTATCAACCATACTCAAACAATATGCATAATGATGCAAACCAATAAATGATGAACCATGTAAGTAGATATATAAACACACTAATAATTATGACCATTAAGTATAGATGACAACATATATGCCCCTAATGAATGAATAAAATGTAAATACACAACAGAATATGTATGATAGGTTTATATGTTGCCAGCCATAAATAAAACACATGCAAAATTACGCAAAATAGGTACATGTTGTACCATAAATGTAAATACAAAACAGACTGATGAGTGTATCCATCAAGTATATAAGACAACATACATGCCCCTGATATATGAATGAAATGATAAAGACAATTGAATGTGTACTAGTATTATAAGCTATTATGTTGCTAACCATAAATAAAACAAATGCATAATGACGCAAACGAGGTACATGTACATGTTGTACCATTTATGTAAATGCAATAGACACTAATGAACGTGAACATTAAGTATATAGTTGACAACATATATGCCCCTGATAAATGAATAAAATGGAATTACAAAATTGTATGTGTATGATAAGCTCATATGTTGTCAAGCATAAATAAACCATATGCATAATAATGAAAACAGACTACAGAGATGAATCATGTATGTAGATATATAAAAACACTGTTACCAGATAAACAGTAAAACCATAAATGCATGTATAATTATAACAATAGGGTCCAGACAGTGCCATGACTGATTGTCAACAACATATGAGACATACCCCCTGCTTCTAGCTTGTTTAACATAACCCATTGAAGAGCTGTACTTAACTTCTCAAATATTTGACAGGAGCTACTTGCCTCCATTGGCAAACAGCGTTCGCAGTAGAATTTACCTTTCCAAGTAAAACCCAAAAAATGATAATCCTTTGGGTTCACAGGGATTATTCTGAAGGCATCCTTTATATCTGTTTTAGCCATAAGAGAACCCATCCCATATTGATGAACCAAACTGAGTACCGTATAATTGAATCATAATGAACCTGAGAGTATTCTCTAGGTATATTAGAATTAACTGAGTCCTGAGCAGGAAAGGATAAACCATGAATGATTCGAAACTTGTTTTGCTCGGATTTTGGTACAACCCCCAGAGGAGAAGTTTTAAAATGAGGTAAAAGGGGTCTTGTGAATGGGCCAGCTATCCTCTGCTTACCTATAAACCCGTATGAATGTAATCTTCAATAACTTCTGGGTGCTCATATGTAGACTTATGATTATGAGGAGGATGAATGGAAGGGGCCTTAACACAGCCTAATCTAAACCCAAATGTAAAGCCATTCACTAACAATTTCAATTTATCTGCCTCATAACCTAATAGTTCATTGTGAAGTCTTAACTGGTTTACTGGAGTTGGAAGAACCAGCGCCATTCCTGTTTGATGTGATAGATTTGGATGACATATTTCTACACTGAAATCGGGGGTGGGGTCCACTACAGGCTTGGCAAGTATATATGGGCGAATCGACAAGGTAAGGAGTTACATTTTTTCCAATTGTTATAATTGTAGCACTGTTTTGCCCGAAAGGGCTGCTGTTTACCATTATAAGCTTGGAATTGGGTAGGAGACTTTAAACCCATAGAGGCTACCTTAAGTCGCAACTCTGTTACCACTATCTCCCAAGGCAGGAGGGATGTCTCTCTTATTTTCCTAAATGACTCATCATGCATTCTCCAGGGTTGGTCCCCATGAAGCTTGTGAATCTCCCTAATTGTAAACATGTATTTTAACAGATTGCATGCCTCATGGGGAAATTTCTGTAAGTAAATTGTACTGAATACCAGAAAAGCATCTGTCCATTGGTGGATTGTAATAGCACTGGTGTTAAGCCGATATGCGTACCATTTGGTACGCATATCATAAGATGGCGACGGCCCCTGCAGGTTCGTAAGTTTACACAACTCTTTTTATTTATTCAGATCGTATTTCAGCGGGTAAAACATAGGTGTTTGAAGAGCTACTGAGTCTTCACATGTAGCAACCTATAAAATAAACCAAAACTGCATATTAATTGAAATTTTCTTCTTTAATGAAAATCTCGATGATATGCGTACCTTCGGCATGTTTATGTTTTCGGATATACGTACCATATTTTGATGATATAGGTACCAGCTACTTTCCTATTATATATTGTGTTTTCTAATTTTCATTGAACTGTGCGGTTTTGAGACGTTGAATGCATTTGTATTATATTGTTTTATTATCGTTATCCCCAGAGCGTCAGTATGTTGAGAGCTTGGACAAATATCGTTACGTTATAGTAGCGAGAATCAAACATTCAAATTTAATATATTGATTGATCTCTTGTTTTTAGTCGGTCGGTTCTATCGGTTTTGATATACGCTTAATACTGAACCTCGATTGACGGATTCTGGCAATACTTTTTTCAGAGAATTCAGACACGATAATGGTTGAATCTCATGTAAGTAGATAATATTCAAATAGTTGTCAAGAAATCATCCTATCCACTTAATGTCAATTGTTTTAAAATGATAAATACGCCGAGTATTAATTGTTTCATGCTTTATTAGATGAACAGAATTCCTCATTGAATGGTGAAATTTTGAACAATTTTTTTTTGTTTCATTCGTTCGTATTTCTTATAATTTTATATTTATAAACAAACTCATTTTTCAAATTTTTTCAAGTTTTGAATATTAATTATTTTTTGAGAAACAAATTGAAAGACTCTAAAAACCTGTATCATTGGGACTTCAATGTTGAATTTGGAATTAAAGTGAGATTTTGGTAATCTGATGATTATATATCAGGTAATCTAAATCACCTGTATTTCTTTTGTAAATATATATTTTTTTTAATTTATAGTTTTCATTTAACAAGTTGCTTTATTTTTTTTTACGAAATATACAGTTTAAAAAGTTATAAATATACAAATCCTTTTAAAAAAAAATATCAATTGAAGCTCAGCAATACAATATTTTTACATTAATATAGACTTTTTCGGGTTTAAACAGTTAGTGGGTTTGATGGGTCTTTGATTTCAAGCACCCCTAAGCATAAACATAGAGGTATGAAAATATTTCTTTACACTGAACGGTTTTCGTTTAAATTATTATAATTGCACAATTTATTATTGTGATTTCCAAAAAATGGTGTCTACGGTACATGTGTATTTTACGTGAACAAAATATCTCTGTGGTTATATTTTTTTAAAGATGATGGCAAGATATGTGAAGTTTGTGGAAAAGATGTTTAGTTCAAAGCAGGGCATGCAAGTACCAGTACACAAAATACTGGAGCACACAAAGGAACACAAATTCAAGTCTGGTCAATGTGAGAAATGTTTTTTGTCGCGGACCAGATTAAAATCGCGCCTGCTGCTATAATTAAATGTAATCCATTTTTATATATTTATTTTGATGAAGTAACAATTCACACTCACATATGCATGCACGCGCGCGCACCTACCCATCCACGTACCCACAAACATGTTGAATTTATATTTTTATTTTAGAGGAAAAACCCTATGCCTGCGACAAATGTACCAAGGCGTATGTCCATAAGAAAGATCTCCGAAATCACAAGTTGGCCCAGCATGATGGGGGGGGTGGTTAAATGCGATGATTGTAATTCTATCTTACTCTCAAGAGGCACATTGAAGCAAAACACAAAAAGACAACATTTTGCATATAAACAAAATCTGCTGCGTCACCAGCGTAAAAAAAAAACATGGTGGCAATAAAATGTAAACATTAAACAATGAGTCAATGACGTATAATTATGTGTCCTTTGACTATTATTTTTTTTTTTAGAGTAAACGATGAAGAGTTTCTTAATCATTGTATTTTATTTAGACCTTTTGATATCAACCTCCTCATCTGAAAAACCAAAGCCTTTTTGGAAAAGTATTTTATCAATTTTTATATGAGTGGTACGTATATCTTACCGATGGTACGCATATCCAGAAATTCTTATTTGTTTTATGGTACGTGTATCTGTTTTTGTAGGTACGCACATCATCGAGATTTTCATTAATGAAGAAAATATAAATTAATATGCAGTTTTTCTTTATTTTATAGGTTGCTACATGTGAAGACTCAGTAGCTCTTCAAACTCTTATGTTTTACCCGCTGAAATACGATCTGAATAAATAAAAAGAGTTGTGTAAACTTACGAACCTGCAGAGGCCGTCGCCATCTTATGATATGCGTACCAAATGGTACGCATATCGGCTTAACACCAGTGAATAGGTGTTTTTTGTGAAGCCGCTTGTTGTAGCTCAATTTTCCCCGCTTGTACCACAATTAAAAGGGGTTCATCTCCTGAGGTCGGCAATAAATTTTTTAAGTCAACAAATTCATTGTTCCAAATTTTAAGTTTCAGTTTTGAGGAAACTGATGCTCCTAGAGGCACACAATCTGATAAGTGAATTTGAGGGCTACTAAAGCATGCAAACTACTACCCATACTCTGAGATAAATTGCCTGCGGGCTCACATGAACACATTACCCGGTAATGTTCCCAGTGCAGAGGCAGGAATTGTGGCAGCCGCAGAGGCAGGAATTGTGGCAGCGGCCGGTATAGCTTCCCCAACTACTGGTGCAGTATCCTCAACAGAATTTACCATTGGAGGTTGCCCAACACTTTCACCGATGTTTTGTTTCTCACAAGCAGCATTTTGTTGGTTTACAATTTCTTTTGCCAGAAGTTCATAATCAATATTTGGTAGCACTTTGACAGTGTCAGTCTTGTCTCTCTCTCTTTGGGTGGCATAATGGCTAAATATATAATAAAAATAATAAGTATGAATCCTATCCTTTCACATATATGAATAATTTAATTATGGTTGTAACGCGGCATTTGATTGGATAGAAAAATTTAGTTAAATTTGTATAACCTGGTTTGCACGTCACAAGACACGTCACAATGCACCAACGTACTAATTCACTTGACGTTACGTTTGAATTTTGAACAGATTTATATCATTTTTAAAAGTAAAACAGACTCAATTTGTACAGCAAATTCCAGAGAATTAAATTATAAGGAATGAACTCAATATCTACCCAAAATATACTCGTATAACCTGGGTTGGAGCAATTTACGCTTTTTTATAATCCGCTTCGCGGATTATAAAGCGTAAATTGCCCCAACCCAGGTTATACGAGTATAACTTGGGTAGACATTGAGTTCATTTCTTAATTAGCCTAAACCATAACCATTTTTTCATAATAACTTTTGCATTAACAGATGATTTCAACCATGTACTTGGTATTTTGACCTGATCAGTTAAGCGAATACCAACACAGATTTTGATATACATGTACATGTTAACATAAAATTCATAGTAATAGGAACATGTCCCACTGACCATATGGGTAACACAGACCCAATGTTCCTTCATCATTATTAGTACATGTAGATTCAAACATTCATGTAACTAAATAGTCCCAACATGACTTTAATTACATAACATTATTAACATTAAATTCATAATTGTAAGGCCTAACAAAAAATATGTTTGTTTACGGTTACCTGACCGACCCTATATTTAATCGCCGACCCTAATTGTTTTTTTTTTTTCAATCGTTAGAAATCCGGAACTCACACGTGGGTACGTTTAACTTTTATATTCATCTTAATTGGTCAAGCGTTTGAAATCGAAATCGAAAGTGAAAAAAAACATGGCGTCGATATCACATGTTCTCTGCAGTTCGAAGAATGCGCACACATTGCCGAATAACATGACATTGATCCAGGTGTTTGATCGATATCATGGGGGAAATGAAAAGGTTCCCGATTTTAAAGTACAAGGCAAACAACATGGAGGGAAAGATACATGTAGTTTTGACCACAGGAGTCGGCGATTTTATCAATTTCTTGAAAATAAATGAGAAACAGGCAAAATCCTACCAATGAGCTTCGAGAGCGTTGCGAGCGAAGCGACAGGATGGCAACGAGTTTTCTAGATTTTCTTTATTTCGCTATCCAATTGATATTGAACACCAGACATAAACTCTGTGGTGTTATCTTATCAATTTCTTGCATTTATTTCCGTAAAATTAAATCCATTTTTACACATCTCAATCATGGCCATGTTTGATGCTTGTGGTCAGCAATATCATGTTTGTTTTTTTTTAATAATGGTGTCTGTTTTTTATAAAAACTTAGCATATCGAGCCATTTTCAAGGAATATTCTGCATAAAATAGTATACTCTGTTGCACTATTGATACTATTACTAGGTCAGGCGCGGATCAAAAATTAATCCTCAGGGGGGATCTCTACTAAGCATGTTATTTGTTGCAACAGCAGACAAAAACTATTTTTTTGTATTGTCACATTTATTTCTAAAGCACATTTATAAAATCAATAAACCTCTAGATTCTATATTTGATTACAAGTACCTAGATTCTGTAAAATAGGCTATAAATACGAGGCATGATTTTTCCTGCTAAACTGAAGGGTCAAATAAAACCACGTGGTCTAAAATTTAAATGACAATAACATTCGCAGGGGTGCATACGGCAAACAAAAGTAAGCATGACACAATGGCAAAACAGTTTTGTATTATCAGTTTATGTGACATTTGTGAAGTTTTGTAAAAAAAAAAATAATAATAATAAAATAAAAAAAAAATCCTACCTACCGACCCTAGTTTTTTTCAGCATGTAACAGTAAACAAACATATTTTTTTGTTTGGCCTAAAGAACATGTCCCACTTACCATATGGGTAACACAGACCCAATGTTCGTTCATCATTATTAGTACATGTATATCCAAACATTCATGTAACTAAATATTCTCAACATGATTTTTAATTACATGTTAACATTACATTCATAATTGTAAGGAACATGTCCCAATGGCCATATGGGTAACACAGACCCAATGTTCCTTCATCATTCTTTAGTATGCAAACTCAACGAACATAAAAATCAGTTCCAGCCAAAACGCTTAATTAAAATGAAAGGTAGAACTTGAACTGATACTCATCAACATGAAAAAATCACACATTTAAATTTCAGGGAGTTAAGACATAAACTGCCCCTACACTGTCTTAATTAAAACATATAAAATGTAAATATATATAAATATGGATATATATATTCACATATTATTAAAGTTTTCCGCTGGGAGCGGAAAACCTTACTATTATTCGAAAAATTTTCAAATTTCTTATTATTTTTTTTTCTTCTAGACGCCAACTTTGATCCTTAATATCTCGCTCGTTTGTTCACCGATTGTTTTGAAATTTTCAGGACTGATAACATGCCGCGTGATGTTGTCGTTGCATATTTTATTTGAGGAAAATCCCTATCCGGTTTTGAGTTATTCCCCTTTTAGTAAACTTTAACGACTTCTTTTGTCCAGGGGGTTTAGCTTTAACGATGACTGGCAGAGTCTCAAAGATGGGCTGGTTTGGAAGCTAATACATTGAATTTGTGCGAGATATATTTTATTTATTATTTAAATGCAAATAAAAGGGGTGGTATAGATGTTGAAATAAAGGTAAGAAAAAAAAATCAAAAAAATTCGCGTATTTTCCGTGTTAGTTTTCTACCTGATAAAAAATTGTTATAACATGTATTTTAAAAGTTCTTGGTCTTACTCAGACCTTTCATTCGGTATGCCGAAAAAATGGCTGGCCCTTATAATTAGGGAGTTAGAGGCGTCCAAAGTTTCTTGTCAATAACTTAAAAAGGAATGAAAATTTCTAATGCATTATTGAAGCAAAGTTGTAAAGAAATTAATTTTGAATCCTTCTATAGTATTCAATTTAATGTTTTCGTAATTTATAGTCAGTATTTGCAGAAACAATTGTTGTCAGTTTGGTCCATTTTTGTGGGGGTGCGCACGTTTATGAGGTTATGAAAGGGCTTCTTGTAATGCACTAACGGATACATTTAGTGCGCAAAAAAAAATTCCACATAAAATTCCCAAATGTTTTTATTCATATGTACAATTTCATTTCATATAGATGAACCTCTTTGACCTTATTTTTGTTGTTTGTTTCATAACTGTGCCCCTGTCTATATTTAGATGCATTACGAGACTCAGGTAACCGATCGATAGGAGAGTCGCTAGCTGTATTCAGGCCGTCGCCTAGACGATAGTGCATGTGCTTGTAGAGCTGGACGTATACGTTTAACGCCCCACTGTGTTACTGTAACAGAGACATTTTGAATTGTTTCAGTACTGGGAGATGTGTTAATAAAATGGTTCCAATGCATGGTAATTAAACTCAACTTTTCTACAATACGTATACACGGCCGTCTTATAAAGCACAATGTGTATTACTGACATGACAAATGTACGCTGGCAATTTAAACGAACGCGGGATTGCTCCCGATAGAACAATTCTTTTAAAGCAAAAAAAAAATACTGATTTGCGATGGATATAATATAATTATCATCGTGGAGATGATTTTAAAAAGTGAACTTAATATTCTTATACGATAATATTTGAATCCAAAGCCGCTAGTTTTAAGTTACGGTTATTAGGGATATTAATTACGACTTGCCCCGCGTTTCAGGTTTTTTACTTGCAAAACATCTACAAACGAAAATACCAAACAACCTTCAGCAGCAACTTATAAATTATTTATTCCATACACAATTCTAAAGAGGTAATTCAATGAATTTTATAAATGCTTTATACTTGTATACATTCGCTATCTTCCATGGAAAAAAGTGGCATGGAAAAAATGTTGTTCAATGTTCATCAAATACGCTGTAGCCTTAGCAATCGAAAATAATTAACAAACTGTATATTGATAGATTGACATATCAACAAACATTCAGACCCGCAATGGGTTTTTTTTTTTACAAGTTCTATGAAATGTAGACTCAATGACTGAATTCTTTACCGTTTTCCGTGTTGTTTATTTTGAATCACGTGTGTACGTTATGTGTAGCCATATAGATGAACACTTTAACTGTTTAATTTTTAAAAGAAATTGTGTACATGCAGAGCAATGCAATGCTAGGACAATTAAATTCCAACAATGTATATGGTGAGGCCGGTCAGACTGATACTGGTTCTGCTTGTTCTACAAATAGCGAATGTAAGACGAAGTATTTGGGTGTTATATTTTACAAATATAAGTATTGCTTTCTTAAAAGCTTGCATTACTCAACAAAGTATTTTATTGGAATCATTCTTAGTTACCTTAAATGCATATATGTACCGCTCGGTCTGTATCCCGGAAAAATTGACTACCATCCGAAATTTTTCATACAAGGTCTACAGACTTGCAGCTAACATTACCTTTGAAAATACATTTTAGAATTTGCCGCTGTTTATAAATTCATTAAAAAGACGCGCAGAATCAAGTGGTAATATGTCGTTTGATGTGGGATTTATGACTTAAATGATAAAATGTAAATATATATAAATATGGATATATATATTCACATATTATTAAAGTTTTCCGCTGGGAGCGGAAAACCTTACTATTATTCGAAAAATTTTCAAATTTCTTATTATTTTTTTTTTCTTCTAGACGCCAACTTTGATCCTTAATATCTCGCTCGTTTGTTCACCGATTGTTTTGAAATTTTCAGGACTGATAACATGCCGCGTGATGTTGTCGTTGCATATTTTATTTGAGGAAAATCCCTATCCGGTTTTGAGTTATTCCCCTTTTAGTAAACTTTAACGACTTCTTTTGTCCAGGGGGTTTAGCTTTAACGATGACTGGCAGAGTCTCAAAGATGGGCTGGTTTGGAAGCTAATACATTGAATTTGTGCGAGATATATTTTATTTATTATTTAAATGCAAATAAAAGGGGTGGTATAGATGTTGAAATAAAGGTAAGAAAAAAAAATCAAAAAAATTCGCGTATTTTCCGTGTTAGTTTTCTACCTGATAAAAAATTGTTATAACATGTATTTTAAAAGTTCTTGGTCTTACTCAGACCTTTCATTCGGTATGCCGAAAAAATGGCTGGCCCTTATAATTAGGGAGTTAGAGGCGTCCAAAGTTTCTTGTCAATAACTTAAAAAGGAATGAAAATTTCTAATGCATTATTGAAGCAAAGTTGTAAAGAAATTAATTTTGAATCCTTCTATAGTATTCAATTTAATGTTTTCGTAATTTATAGTCAGTATTTGCAGAAACAATTGTTGTCAGTTTGGTCCATTTTTGTGGGGGTGCGCACGTTTATGAGGTTATGAAAGGGCTTCTTGTAATGCACTAACGGATACATTTAGTGCGCAAAAAAAAATTCCACATAAAATTCCCAAATGTTTTTATTCATATGTACAATTTCATTTCATATAGATGAACCTCTTTGACCTTATTTTTGTTGTTTGTTTCATAACTGTGCCCCTGTCTATATTTAGATGCATTACGAGACTCAGGTAACCGATCGATAGGAGAGTCGCTAGCTGTATTCAGGCCGTCGCCTAGACGATAGTGCATGTGCTTGTAGAGCTGGACGTACACGTTTAACGCCCCACTGTGTTACTGTAACAGAGACATTTTGAATTGTTTCAGTACTGGGAGATGTGTTAATAAAATGGTTCCAATGCATGGTAATTAAACTCAACTTTTCTACAATACGTATACACGGCCGTCTTATAAAGCACAATGTGTATTACTGACATGACAAATGTACGCTGGCAATTTAAACGAACGCGGGATTGCTCCCGATAGAACAATTCTTTTAAAGCAAAAAAAAAAATACTGATTTGCGATGGATATAATATAATTATCATCGTGGAGATGATTTTAAAAAGTGAACTTAATATTCTTATACGATAATATTTGAATCCAAAGCCGCTAGTTTTAAGTTACGGTTATTAGGGATATTAATTACGACTTGCCCCGCGTTTCAGGTTTTTTACTTGCAAAACATCTACAAACGAAAATACCAAACAACCTTCAGCAGCAACTTATAAATTATTTATTCCATACACAATTCTAAAGAGGTAATTCAATGAATTTTATAAATGCTTTATACTTGTATACATTCGCTATCTTCCATGGAAAAAAGTGGCATGGAAAAAATGTTGTTCAATGTTCATCAAATACGCTGTAGCCTTAGCAATCGAAAATAATTAACAAACTGTATATTGATAGATTGACATATCAACAAACATTCAGACCCGCAATGGGTTTTTTTTTTTACAAGTTCTATGAAATGTAGACTCAATGACTGAATTCTTTACCGTTTTCCGTGTTGTTTATTTTGAATCACGTGTGTACGTTATGTGTAGCCATATAGATGAACACTTTAACTGTTTAATTTTTAAAAGAAATTGTGTACATGCAGAGCAATGCAATGCTAGGACAATTAAATTCCAACAATGTATATGGTGAGGCCGGTCAGACTGATACTGGTTCTGCTTGTTCTACAAATAGCGAATGTAAGACGAAGTATTTGGGTGTTATATTTTACAAATATAAGTATTGCTTTCTTAAAAGCTTGCATTACTCAACAAAGTATTTTATTGGAATCATTCTTAGTTACCTTAAATGCATATATGTACCGCTCGGTCTGTATCCCGGAAAAATTGACTACCATCCGAAATTTTTCATACAAGGTCTACAGACTTGCAGCTAACATTACCTTTGAAAATACATTTTAGAATTTGCCGCTGTTTATAAATTCATTAAAAAGACGCGCAGAATCAAGTGGTAATATGTCGTTTGATGTGGGATTTATGACTTAAATGATAAAATGTAAATATATATAAATATGGATATATATATTCACATATTATTAAAGTTTTCCGCTGGGAGCGGAAAACCTTACTATTATTCGAAAAATTTTCAAATTTCTTATTATTTTTTTTTTCTTCTAGACGCCAACTTTGATCCTTAATATCTCGCTCGTTTGTTCACCGATTGTTTTGAAATTTTCAGGACTGATAACATGCCGCGTGATGTTGTCGTTGCATATTTTATTTGAGGAAAATCCCTATCCGGTTTTGAGTTATTCCCCTTTTAGTAAACTTTAACGACTTCTTTTGTCCAGGGGGTTTAGCTTTAACGATGACTGGCAGAGTCTCAAAGATGGGCTGGTTTGGAAGCTAATACATTGAATTTGTGCGAGATATATTTTATTTATTATTTAAATGCAAATAAAAGGGGTGGTATAGATGTTGAAATAAAGGTAAGAAAAAAAAATCAAAAAAATTCGCGTATTTTCCGTGTTAGTTTTCTACCTGATAAAAAATTGTTATAACATGTATTTTAAAAGTTCTTGGTCTTACTCAGACCTTTCATTCGGTATGCCGAAAAAATGGCTGGCCCTTATAATTAGGGAGTTAGAGGCGTCCAAAGTTTCTTGTCAATAACTTAAAAAGGAATGAAAATTTCTAATGCATTATTGAAGCAAAGTTGTAAAGAAATTAATTTTGAATCCTTCTATAGTATTCAATTTAATGTTTTCGTAATTTATAGTCAGTATTTGCAGAAACAATTGTTGTCAGTTTGGTCCATTTTTGTGGGGGTGCGCACGTTTATGAGGTTATGAAAGGGCTTCTTGTAATGCACTAACGGATACATTTAGTGCGCAAAAAAAAATTCCACATAAAATTCCCAAATGTTTTTATTCATATGTACAATTTCATTTCATATAGATGAACCTCTTTGACCTTATTTTTGTTGTTTGTTTCATAACTGTGCCCCTGTCTATATTTAGATGCATTACGAGACTCAGGTAACCGATCGATAGGAGAGTCGCTAGCTGTATTCAGGCCGTCGCCTAGACGATAGTGCATGTGCTTGTAGAGCTGGACGTACACGTTTAACGCCCCACTGTGTTACTGTAACAGAGACATTTTGAATTGTTTCAGTACTGGGAGATGTGTTAATAAAATGGTTCCAATGCATGGTAATTAAACTCAACTTTTCTACAATACGTATACACGGCCGTCTTATAAAGCACAATGTGTATTACTGACATGACAAATGTACGCTGGCAATTTAAACGAACGCGGGATTGCTCCCGATAGAACAATTCTTTTAAAGCAAAAAAAAAAATACTGATTTGCGATGGATATAATATAATTATCATCGTGGAGATGATTTTAAAAAGTGAACTTAATATTCTTATACGATAATATTTGAATCCAAAGCCGCTAGTTTTAAGTTACGGTTATTAGGGATATTAATTACGACTTGCCCCGCGTTTCAGGTTTTTTACTTGCAAAACATCTACAAACGAAAATACCAAACAACCTTCAGCAGCAACTTATAAATTATTTATTCCATACACAATTCTAAAGAGGTAATTCAATGAATTTTATAAATGCTTTATACTTGTATACATTCGCTATCTTCCATGGAAAAAAGTGGCATGGAAAAAATGTTGTTCAATGTTCATCAAATACGCTGTAGCCTTAGCAATCGAAAATAATTAACAAACTGTATATTGATAGATTGACATATCAACAAACATTCAGACCCGCAATGGGTTTTTTTTTTTTACAAGTTCTATGAAATGTAGACTCAATGACTGAATTCTTTACCGTTTTCCGTGTTGTTTATTTTGAATCACGTGTGTACGTTATGTGTAGCCATATAGATGAACACTTTAACTGTTTAATTTTTAAAAGAAATTGTGTACATGCAGAGCAATGCAATGCTAGGACAATTAAATTCCAACAATGTATATGGTGAGGCCGGTCAGACTGATACTGGTTCTGCTTGTTCTACAAATAGCGAATGTAAGACGAAGTATTTGGGTGTTATATTTTACAAATATAAGTATTGCTTTCTTAAAAGCTTGCATTACTCAACAAAGTATTTTATTGGAATCATTCTTAGTTACCTTAAATGCATATATGTACCGCTCGGTCTGTATCCCGGAAAAATTGACTACCATCCGAAATTTTTCATACAAGGTCTACAGACTTGCAGCTAACATTACCTTTGAAAATACATTTTAGAATTTGCCGCTGTTTATAAATTCATTAAAAAGACGCGCAGAATCAAGTGGTAATATGTCGTTTGATGTGGGATTTATGACTTAAATGATAAAATGTAAATATATATAAATATGGATATATATATTCACATATTATTAAAGTTTTCCGCTGGGAGCGGAAAACCTTACTATTATTCGAAAAATTTTCAAATTTCTTATTATTTTTTTTTTCTTCTAGACGCCAACTTTGATCCTTAATATCTCGCTCGTTTGTTCACCGATTGTTTTGAAATTTTCAGGACTGATAACATGCCGCGTGATGTTGTCGTTGCATATTTTATTTGAGGAAAATCCCTATCCGGTTTTGAGTTATTCCCCTTTTAGTAAACTTTAACGACTTCTTTTGTCCAGGGGGTTTAGCTTTAACGATGACTGGCAGAGTCTCAAAGATGGGCTGGTTTGGAAGCTAATACATTGAATTTGTGCGAGATATATTTTATTTATTATTTAAATGCAAATAAAAGGGGTGGTATAGATGTTGAAATAAAGGTAAGAAAAAAAAATCAAAAAAATTCGCGTATTTTCCGTGTTAGTTTTCTACCTGATAAAAAATTGTTATAACATGTATTTTAAAAGTTCTTGGTCTTACTCAGACCTTTCATTCGGTATGCCGAAAAAAATGGCTGGCCCTTATAATTAGGGAGTTAGAGGCGTCCAAAGTTTCTTGTCAATAACTTAAAAAGGAATGAAAATTTCTAATGCATTATTGAAGCAAAGTTGTAAAGAAATTAATTTTGAATCCTTCTATAGTATTCAATTTAATGTTTTCGTAATTTATAGTCAGTATTTGCAGAAACAATTGTTGTCAGTTTGGTCCATTTTTGTGGGGGTGCGCACGTTTATGAGGTTATGAAAGGGCTTCTTGTAATGCACTAACGGATACATTTAGTGCGCAAAAAAAAATTCCACATAAAATTCCCAAATGTTTTTATTCATATGTACAATTTCATTTCATATAGATGAACCTCTTTGACCTTATTTTTGTTGTTTGTTTCATAACTGTGCCCCTGTCTATATTTAGATGCATTACGAGACTCAGGTAACCGATCGATAGGAGAGTCGCTAGCTGTATTCAGGCCGTCGCCTAGACGATAGTGCATGTGCTTGTAGAGCTGGACGTACACGTTTAACGCCCCACTGTGTTACTGTAACAGAGACATTTTGAATTGTTTCAGTACTGGGAGATGTGTTAATAAAATGGTTCCAATGCATGGTAATTAAACTCAACTTTTCTACAATACGTATACACGGCCGTCTTATAAAGCACAATGTGTATTACTGACATGACAAATGTACGCTGGCAATTTAAACGAACGCGGGATTGCTCCCGATAGAACAATTCTTTTAAAGCAAAAAAAAAAAATACTGATTTGCGATGGATATAATATAATTATCATCGTGGAGATGATTTTAAAAAGTGAACTTAATATTCTTATACGATAATATTTGAATCCAAAGCCGCTAGTTTTAAGTTACGGTTATTAGGGATATTAATTACGACTTGCCCCCGCGTTTCAGGTTTTTTTACTTGCAAAACATCTACAAACGAAAATACCAAACAACCTTCAGCAGCAACTTATAAATTATTTATTCCATACACAATTCTAAAGAGGTAATTCAATGAATTTTATAAATGCTTTATACTTGTATACATTCGCTATCTTCCATGGAAAAAAGTGGCATGGAAAAAATGTTGTTCAATGTTCATCAAATACGCTGTAGCCTTAGCAATCGAAAATAATTAACAAACTGTATATTGATAGATTGACATATCAACAAACATTCAGACCCGCAATGGGTTTTTTTTTTTACAAGTTCTATGAAATGTAGACTCAATGACTGAATTCTTTACCGTTTTCCGTGTTGTTTATTTTGAATCACGTGTGTACGTTATGTGTAGCCATATAGATGAACACTTTAACTGTTTAATTTTTAAAAGAAATTGTGTACATGCAGAGCAATGCAATGCTAGGACAATTAAATTCCAACAATGTATATGGTGAGGCCGGTCAGACTGATACTGGTTCTGCTTGTTCTACAAATAGCGAATGTAAGACGAAGTATTTGGGTGTTATATTTTACACAAATATAAGTATTGCTTTCTTAAAAGCTTGCATTACTCAACAAAGTATTTTATTGGAATCATTCTTAGTTACCTTAAATGCATATATGTACCGCTCGGTCTGTATCCCGGAAAAATTGACTACCATCCGAAATTTTTCATACAAGGTCTACAGACTTGCAGCTAACATTACCTTTGAAAATACATTTTAGAATTTGCCGCTGTTTATAAATTCATTAAAAAGACGCGCAGAATCAAGTGGTAATATGTCGTTTGATGTGGGATTTATGACTTAAATGATAAAATGTAAATATATATAAATATGGATATATATATTCACATATTATTAAAGTTTTCCGCTGGGAGCGGAAAACCTTACTATTATTCGAAAAATTTTCAAATTTCTTATTATTTTTTTTTTCTTCTAGACGCCAACTTTGATCCTTAATATCTCGCTCGTTTGTTCACCGATTGTTTTGAAATTTTCAGGACTGATAACATGCCGCGTGATGTTGTCGTTGCATATTTTATTTGAGGAAAATCCCTATCCGGTTTTGAGTTATTCCCCTTTTAGTAAACTTTAACGACTTCTTTTGTCCAGGGGGTTTAGCTTTAACGATGACTGGCAGAGTCTCAAAGATGGGCTGGTTTGGAAGCTAATACATTGAATTTGTGCGAGATATATTTTATTTATTATTTAAATGCAAATAAAAGGGGTGGTATAGATGTTGAAATAAAGGTAAGAAAAAAAAATCAAAAAAATTCGCGTATTTTCCGTGTTAGTTTTCTACCTGATAAAAAATTGTTATAACATGTATTTTAAAAGTTCTTGGTCTTACTCAGACCTTTCATTCGGTATGCCGAAAAAATGGCTGGCCCTTATAATTAGGGAGTTAGAGGCGTCCAAAGTTTCTTGTCAATAACTTAAAAAGGAATGAAAATTTCTAATGCATTATTGAAGCAAAGTTGTAAAGAAATTAATTTTGAATCCTTCTATAGTATTCAATTTAATGTTTTCGTAATTTATAGTCAGTATTTGCAGAAACAATTGTTGTCAGTTTGGTCCATTTTTGTGGGGGTGCGCACGTTTATGAGGTTATGAAAGGGCTTCTTGTAATGCACTAACGGATACATTTAGTGCGCAAAAAAAAATTCCACATAAAATTCCCAAATGTTTTTATTCATATGTACAATTTCATTTCATATAGATGAACCTCTTTGACCTTATTTTTGTTGTTTGTTTCATAACTGTGCCCCTGTCTATATTTAGATGCATTACGAGACTCAGGTAACCGATCGATAGGAGAGTCGCTAGCTGTATTCAGGCCGTCGCCTAGACGATAGTGCATGTGCTTGTAGAGCTGGACGTACACGTTTAACGCCCCACTGTGTTACTGTAACAGAGACATTTTGAATTGTTTCAGTACTGGGAGATGTGTTAATAAAATGGTTCCAATGCATGGTAATAAACTCAACTTTTCTACAATACGTATACACGGCCGTCTTATAAAGCACAATGTGTATTACTGACATGACAAATGTACGCTGGCAATTTAAACGAACGCGGGATTGCTCCCGATAGAACAATTCTTTTAAAGCAAAAAAAAAATACTGATTTGCGATGGATATAATATAATTATCATCGTGGAGATGATTTTAAAAAGTGAACTTAATATTCTTATACGATAATATTTGAATCCAAAGCCGCTAGTTTTAAGTTACGGTTATTAGGGATATTAATTACGACTTGCCCCGCGTTTCAGGTTTTTACTTGCAAAACATCTACAAACGAAAATACCAAACAACCTTCAGCAGCAACTTATACATTATCTATTCCATACACAATTCTAAAGAGGTAATTCAATGAATTTTATAAATGCTTTATACTTGTATACATTCGCTATCTTCCATGGAAAAAAAGTGGCATGGAAAAAATGTTGTTCAATGTTCATCAAATACGCTGTAGCCTTAGCAATCGAAAATAATTAACAAACTGTATATTGATAGATTGACATATCAACAAACATTCAGACCCGCAATGGGTTTTTTTTTTACAAGTTCTATGAAATGTAGACTCAATGACTGAATTCTTTACCGTTTCCGTGTTGTTTATTTGAATCACGTGTGTACGTTATGTGTAGCCATATAGATGAACACTTTAACTGTTTAATTTTTAAAGAAATTGTGTACATGCAGAGCAATGCAATGCTAGGACAATTAAATTCCAACAATGTATATGGTGAGGCCGGTCAGACTGATACTGGTTCTGCTTGTTCTACAAATAGCGAATGTAAGACGAAGTATTTGGGTGTTATATTTTACACAAATATAAGTATTGCTTTCTTAAAAGCTTGCATTACTCAACAAAGTATTTTATTGGAATCATTCTTAGTTACCTTAAATGCATATATGTACCGCTCGGTCTGTATCCCGGAAAAATTGACTACCATCCGAAATTTTTCATACAGGTCTACAGACTTGCAGCTAACATTACCTTTGAAAATACATTTTAGAATTTGCCGCTGTTTATAAATTCATTAAAAAGACGCGCAGAATCAAGTGGTAATATGTCGTTTGATGTGGGATTTATGACTTCTATTTTTATTGTCTTCATTAAAATTATTTCATTATTTCAAGATTGTGGGTGGAATGAAATAAGTTTCACATGTTATATGACATAAAGATGTCCTCTCCCCACTTTTTCTCGCAGCAACTATTTTTTTTAAATTTACATAAAAAATTGAATTATCATGGAGTTGCCCCCCCCCCCCCCCCCTCCCCATTTTTGTAGCATGTAAAAAAAGGTATAAAAATCATAAAATTATGAGTGAAATTTGAAATTTTTTGGAAAATTCTAAAAAAAAAAAAAATTCTTTTTTGCTTGTCAAGATTTGTTGGATGAGTTCCCCCCCCCAAAATGATAAAATGTAAATATATATAAATATGGATATATATATTCACATATTATTAAAGTTTTCCGCTGGGAGCGGAAAACCTTACTATTATTCGAAAATTTTCAAATTTCTTATTATTTATTATTAAAGTTTTCCGCTGGGAGCGGAAAACCTTACTATTATTCGAAAAATTTTCAAATTTCTTATTATTTTTTTTTTCTTCTAGACGCCAACTTTGATCCTTAATATCTCGCTCGTTTGTTCACCGATTGTTTTGAAATTTTCAGGACTGATAACATGCCGCGTGATGTTGTCGTTGCATATTTTATTTGAGGAAAATCCCTATCCGGTTTTGAGTTATTCCCCTTTTAGTAAACTTTAACGACTTCTTTTGTCCAGGGGGTTTAGCTTTAACGATGACTGGCAGAGTCTCAAAGATGGGCTGGTTTGGAAGCTAATACATTGAATTTGTGCGAGATATATTTTATTTATTATTTAAATGCAAATAAAAGGGGTGGTATAGATGTTGAAATAAAGGTAAGAAAAAAAAATCAAAAAAATTCGCGTATTTTCCGTGTTAGTTTTCTACCTGATAAAAAATTGTTATAACATGTATTTTAAAAGTTCTTGGTCTTACTCAGACCTTTCATTCGGTATGCCGAAAAAATGGCTGGCCCTTATAATTAGGGAGTTAGAGGCGTCCAAAGTTTCTTGTCAATAACTTAAAAAGGAATGAAAATTTCTAATGCATTATTGAAGCAAAGTTGTAAAGAAATTAATTTTGAATCCTTCTATAGTATTCAATTTAATGTTTTCGTAATTTATAGTCAGTATTTGCAGAAACAATTGTTGTCAGTTTGGTCCATTTTTGTGGGGGTGCGCACGTTTATGAGGTTATGAAAGGGCTTCTTGTAATGCACTAACGGATACATTTAGTGCGCAAAAAAAAATTCCACATAAAATTCCCAAATGTTTTTATTCATATGTACAATTTCATTTCATATAGATGAACCTCTTTGACCTTATTTTTGTTGTTTGTTTCATAACTGTGCCCCTGTCTATATTTAGATGCATTACGAGACTCAGGTAACCGATCGATAGGAGAGTCGCTAGCTGTATTCAGGCCGTCGCCTAGACGATAGTGCATGTGCTTGTAGAGCTGGACGTACACGTTTAACGCCCCACTGTGTTACTGTAACAGAGACATTTTGAATTGTTTCAGTACTGGGAGATGTGTTAATAAAATGGTTCCAATGCATGGTAATTAAACTCAACTTTTCTACAATACGTATACACGGCCGTCTTATAAAGCACAATGTGTATTACTGACATGACAAATGTACGCTGGCAATTTAAACGAACGCGGGATTGCTCCCGATAGAACAATTCTTTTAAAGCAAAAAAAAAAATACTGATTTGCGATGGATATAATATAATTATCATCGTGGAGATGATTTTAAAAAGTGAACTTAATATTCTTATACGATAATATTTGAATCCAAAGCCGCTAGTTTTAAGTTACGGTTATTAGGGATATTAATTACGACTTGCCCCGCGTTTCAGGTTTTTTACTTGCAAAACATCTACAAACGAAAATACCAAACAACCTTCAGCAGCAACTTATAAATTATTTATTCCATACACAATTCTAAAGAGGTAATTCAATGAATTTTATAAATGCTTTATACTTGTATACATTCGCTATCTTCCATGGAAAAAAGTGGCATGGAAAAAAATGTTGTTCAATGTTCATCAAATACGCTGTAGCCTTAGCAATCGAAAATAATTAACAAACTGTATATTGATAGATTGACATATCAACAAACATTCAGACCCGCAATGGGTTTTTTTTTTACAAGTTCTATGAAATGTAGACTCAATGACTGAATTCTTTACCGTTTTCCGTGTTGTTTATTTTGAATCACGTGTGTACGTTATGTGTAGCCATATAGATGAACACTTTAACTGTTTAATTTTTAAAAGAAATTGTGTACATGCAGAGCAATGCAATGCTAGGACAATTAAATTCCAACAATGTATATGGTGAGGCCGGTCAGACTGATACTGGTTCTGCTTGTTCTACAAATAGCGAATGTAAGACGAAGTATTTGGGTGTTATATTTTACACAAATATAAGTATTGCTTTCTTAAAAGCTTGCATTACTCAACAAAGTATTTTATTGGAATCATTCTTAGTTACCTTAAATGCATATATGTACCGCTCGGTCTGTATCCCGGAAAAATTGACTACCATCCGAAATTTTTCATACAAGGTCTACAGACTTGCAGCTAACATTACCTTTGAAAATACATTTTAGAATTTGCCGCTGTTTATAAATTCATTAAAAAGACGCGCAGAATCAAGTGGTAATATGTCGTTTGATGTGGGATTTATGACTTCTATTTTTATTGTCTTCATTAAAATTATTTCATTATTTCAAGATTGTGGGTGGAATGAAATAAGTTTCACATGTTATATGACATAAAGATGTCCTCTCCCCACTTTTTCTCGCAGCAACTATTTTTTTTAAATTTACATAAAAAATTGAATTATCATGGAGTTGCCCCCCCCCCCCCCCCTCCCCCATTTTTGTAGCATGTAAAAAAAGGTATAAAAATCATAAAATTATGAGTGAAATTTTGAAATTTTTTGGAAAATTCTAAAAAAAAAAAAATTCTTTTTTTGCTTGTCAAGATTTGTTGGATGAGTTCCCCCCCCCCCCCCCACACACACTTTCAAAAACGATGCTACTTGCTTGGAAATTACTCATTTCTTTATTCCCCTCTTTAATAAACAAAACAAACTAACAAACATAACCGATCCGGATAAATATAATTACATGTATCAAAAATAATCTTCAAAAACAAACTACACATTCATCCTTCACCCACAATATTGCCTTTTCGATATTTGTCATCGTTGTAGACCCGTGTAACAATCTGTTACATTATATATGTAAGTAGGTGCTTGCACGACAAAGAACCCCTTGCTGATCTACATTTTCTACATTGATCTACATTTTCATTAACACATACAAAAAAAAATATATTTTGATTTATTTTTTAATTTCTTTTGATGTAAAAAAAAAAAAGAGAAGAAATTGGTTCTCAGTCTCTCTTTATGCCTGTTTGTTAGCGGTTATTCATTTTGAATATCCTTTTGTAATTTAAAAAATGCGATGTAAATTTTTTGTCATGTAATATTTCGGATAAAGCAATGAAGAGTTGTTTCTTGAAATTTTATTAGACCATAAAATTGTAAAATGCTAACATTGAAAATTGTGCCCGATTTCTTTCTTCTTTTTAAGGTAAAACTTTATTGATTTAAAAAATGATTCTTTGAGACAAACAAATTGACATAATCAATAAGAGTTTGACAATCTCTAACTGCAAATCTGTAGCTTTTAGTCAGAAAAAGAATCGGATGGACGACCTAGGACACAGATCGTCCATCCGAATTTCTTCAAAATTGCCATTATTTTCGTACGCGGACGCAATACTCAGCGAGACTAAAAGGTTCGTATCTTAAGTTTTAACTGCTTTGAAAGGTAATATTGGTTTTCTGATAATTATGAACATGAATAATTAAATAAAAATGGTTAAAATTATAGTAAAATTACCGGCATCGGTCTTCTCCGTGCGCGGATCTAGAAGGGGGAGGGTTCCAAACCCCCCCCCCCCCAGCGAAATTTCTTTCAATTACGTGTACATTATAAACTTACCAAATATGCCTCGGACATCCCTTGGCAAACTCAAATAACGTCTGACTTTTCAACCCCCTCCCCGGAAAAATTTTCTGATCCGCGCGTGTTCCCCCTCCTCGAAATACAAAATTATTCTTCCAAACCCCTTGTAAAATTTCCAGGATCTCCGCATATATACTAAGAGTTTCATTGGCGCTTGCGTTCGATAAAAATGCGTGTAAAACGTTTGCCAATGGTCTTTTTACCTTCGTACCGGGCACAACCACAGTCCCACTCTGTGAATAAAATGCGGCGAATCAAACTAGAGACAACGTGTTAAGATCTGCATTTGCTTATAAACATGTAGTATCATCGTGCAAAATGCACTGTTCAATTATAATTTTTTTTTTTGACTTTACTTGTAAAATTCGTAATTTTTTCTCACAGTTTATTTCTTACAAAGTTACTTTTTTATTTAGTGATTGACACTTTTAATTTTAGACTTTATATGTGATTTCAAAGAGACAGAGTGTCATGTCTCAAGGACTGTTAATCTCTTAAAACAACATTGTGCAATTATCAGATTTTCATTTCTTGGACATCAAAGACTCATTGAGTTTATTTAATTATTTTATATCTATGAACCTTTCACTCAGCTTACTTATATCATTACCTGTCAATTTATACTCATTGTTAAGATTCTTATAAATAGTTATGTACAATTGTCAATGCGCAGTCTGGAATACGGCGGCCAGCCCCGGCCACGTCCGACTCTCCCAGAGTCTTGAGTCCGGAGGCCACTACTGGCCATATCCGAATTGTTTGTAACATTTCTGTCTGTTAAATTGTTATAATGTTGCCATCGTTGAGTCTCGTCCAATAATGTGGAATCCTGCATCAATGGCCTGTTTATTTCTCTGGAACTGTATACTGGTGGACCTTCGGGAATACGGCAAACCTACCCTTCGTTTTAGCTTACGGCCCACAGCGCGCCACAACCTTATTCCTTATACACTTTACGCCAACATTCCCTCACCTGGTTCGTACTGCACACGACCGATGCAGATCCAGACAAATTCTCTATCACCGTAAAATCTACGCGGTCACAGAAATATAATACTTTGTTTCTCAGTGTTTACACATCTAATATTGTACTATGGTCAGCTATCAATTTTTTGTAATAAGTCACAAGTATGACGCAGCTACGACAGAAAACCTAATCGTTGCTTGCAACGAGCTCGTCTCTAGTTGAATATCATTATTCTAGAGTGGTAGCACATAAGATCTAAAATCATACTGGCCTCAAAACTTTTGAGTGCAGGATCATCGCATTCCTAATGCTGCGGCGAAACTTCCTCATGGGCTGGTCCTCGGCAGGGGTACACAGCAGATGGACACCATCCGGGCCTAAATAATGAAAGTCCTTCCAAAACCCCCGATGTCCCAAGAAATAAATTCCACCAAGGGGCTCAGCAAAACGTTTCAAATGTTCATTAGTCTGAACCACAAAGACGTTAAAATTTTGGCATGATGCAAACTGCATTCGGCGAATTAACTGGCCTATTATCACTACCTTTACTCCAACACCATCTCTTAAATACTGTCCAACAGATATAATATCCCTAGCTAATTTCTCACTGTTTGTACTTTCACAGATATCATTTTCACCAATCTGTAAAAACACCACATCAGGAATTGAGTCAAAATGCAGAATCTCCGCCCTGAAGACACGCTTGCTTAATCTCAAACCGCCTTTTCCTCTAAATGATACTTTAAACACTTCAGGGTCCAAATTCAGATTGTCTGTTTCTGTCTGCATACAATAATCTCTTAATCTTCTGATGTAAGAATGTCCAATCACGCACACATTTAAAATACTCATTGTTTACATATTGTACCCCAACCGGAACCAGCAGAAATAATCATGCGATATCGCATACAACAAAAAACTAGAAACTGCGTTTCAAAACTTACAGTATCAAAACATTACTCGTGCTAACACTCTCATAGATGAAGACAGAATGACCCTACTCTCACTGGTCAGATACTGACCGCATCAAACCACGTGACCGTATCGCTTAATTTGATTGGCTATTAAATTAAATTTGGGGAGAATTACACCATGGAATTTTTAGCAATTATGCCTACATAATAGGTCACTGGGAGGTTTTTAGACTATGAACACTGGCGGATTTAAGGGGGGAGAGGGCGCACTAAATATTTTGTTTTTAATCCAATACATGTATTAGGTATAAGTAACAGTATGTGTCAAATTGTTATATACTTTTGTGTAAAGTGTACATAACTGAAAAAATACCACTATTTTGAGCCTGGTTTTACCTTCAAAATACACGAAAACCCAGGAGCTTCCCAGACCCCCTGCCTCAATAATTTTATCCACGCCCCCTAACTACAAATCCTGTATCCGCCCCTGAGGAATTTGGGCTAAAAATAGACATGGACAGTGACCACTGCAGAGAAATTACATAATATGGCCAACGACCTCAACAAGGCCTGGGAAAGAAATGCAACTTATCTAATCAAACATAAACATGAACAAGAGGCCCAGGGGCCACATTGCTCACCTGAGCAACAATTGCCTTAATTCTGATCAAATTAGCATTACAGTACCAAAATATCTTGACAACTAAGTACAGTAGATCTTGCTAAAAAAAAATAGAAAATCTGCCAATTTTTATCCATCTCTTTTTTGGGGTAAATACCAAGCCCCTTTTGTTGTTGTACCTGTAAGAACATTTTTCTCTATTCCAATTTACCCCCCCCCCCCCTCCATTTCGTGGCCCCCCTTTTCTCTAGGGAATCATGGTTTCATCAAACTTAAATCTGCACAACCTGTGCTTTCACACTTAGTACTGAGTTTTGGACCGAAAACTTTCCCAGAATATTTTTAAAGATTTTTCTCTATATATTCCTATGTAAAAATTCAAACCGCCATCACGGCCCAGCCCTATCACTAGGGACTGTGATTTCGCAAACTTGAATTTACACTATCCGAGGATGCCTCTACACAAGTTTAGGCTTTTCTGGCCAAATAGTCTTTAAAAAGAAGATATTAAAGATTTTCTCTATATATTCCTATGTATAAATTCATCCCCCATTGTTGCCTCACCATACCCCATGACTATTATTTAAACAAACTTGAATCTTTACGATCTTGGGATGCTTCCACTTAAATTTGGGCTTTCCTGGCCTTATAGTTTTGAGAAGAAGATTTTTAAAGATTTTCTCTATATATAAAAATTTATCCCCCATTGTGGCCCCGCCCTATCCCCAGGACTTGAACAAACTTGAATCTACATTATCTGAGGATGGTTACAATTTGAGCTTTCTTGGCCATAAAGTTTTGAAAAGAAATTTTTTTAAAGATTTTCTCTATATATTCCTGTATAAAAATTTATCCCCTAATTGTGCCCCACCCTACCCCTGGGGACCATGATTTGAACAAACTTGAATCTACACTATCTGAGGATGCTTCCACTCAAATTTAAGCTTTTCTGGCCTTATAGTTTTTGAGAAGAAGATTTTTAAAAAAAATTCGATATATTCCTATGTAAAACATGACCCCCCTCCTGTGGCCCAACCCTACCCCCGGGGACCACAATTTGAACAAACTTGAATCTACACTACCTGAGGATGCTTCCATTTTAATTTGAGCTTTTCTGGCCTGATAGTTTTTTAGAAGAAGGTTTTTAAAGATTTTCTCTATATATTTCTATGTAAAACTTGATCCCCTAATTGTGGCCCACCCTACCCCTGGGGACCATGATTTGAACAAACTTGAATCTACACTATTTGAGGATGCTTCCACTCAAATTTAAGCTTTTCTGACCTTATAGTTTTTGAGAAGAAGATTTTTAAAAAAAATTTCGATATATTCCTATGTAAAACATGAGCCCCCTCTTGTGGCCTCACCCTACCCCCGGGGACCATAATTTGAACAAACTTGAATCTACACTACCTGAGGATGCTTCCATTTTAATTTGAGCTTTTCTGGCCTGATAGTTTTTTAGAAGAAGATTTTTAAAGATTTTCTCTATATATTCCTATGTAAAACTTGATCCCCCCATTGTGGCCCCACCCTACCCCTGGGGACCATGATTTGAACAAACTTAAATCTACACTACCTGAGGAAGCTTCCACTTTGATTTGAGCTTCTCTGGCCTAATAATTTTTTAGAAGAAGATTTTTAAAGATTTTCTCTATATACAATGTATTCCTATGTAAAACTTGATCCCCCCATTGTGGCCCCACCCTAACCCCGGGGACCATGATTTGAACAAACTTATATCTACACTATCTGAGGAGGCTCCCATTTTAATTTGAGCTTTTCTGGCCTGATAGTTTTTTAGAAGATTTTTAAGGATTTTGTCTATATATTTCTATGTAAAACTTGATCCCCCCATTGTGGCCCCTCCCTACCCCTGGGGACCATGATTTGAACAAACTTGAATCTACACTACCTGAGGATGCCTCCACACAAGTTTGAGCTTTTCAGGCCGAATAGTTTTTGAGAAGAAGATTTTTGAAAAATACCAACAAATTTTCAATAATTCTCAATTATCTCCCCTTTAAAGAGGGCGTGGCCCTTCATTTGAACAAACTTGAATCCCCTTCACCTAGTGGTGCTTTATGCCAAATTTGGTTGAAATCTGCCCAGTGGTTCTTGAGAAGAAGATGAAAATGTGAAAAGTTTACAACGCCGACGCCGACGACAACGACAACGACAACGACGACAGACAACGGACAAATTGTGATCAGAAAAGCTCACTTGAGCCTTTGGCTCAGGTGAGCTAAAAATACAATAAATCAGCAAATAAAATTATAGCATTCAATACATAAATACAATTATTAACATAATTGCTGTTTGTTGCTCTGTATTATTAAAAACATCAGCTGTACCGACTAGATAACTACATTGAACTACCATACGAACATATAGTAACTGCACATCTTGATGAAACTTGAATGATGTCGACAAAACAATCTAACCCGATTTCGTTTTACCTTCTTTTGAACGAACTGACTGTTGCACGGTCGCTTTTCGCATATATCCGCATATCAATATCATTAAGATGCGCTTTATCCGTTAAAAGGACTCAGATTGAATATTTTCCATAATCCTTGACGCTTCCAGAAGGAGAAATTGTTTCTCTTCTTGAACATTGCTTTCAATTGTTTGTTTACATCTATGACCTTGACTTTGTAACGTGGATTTAAACCATTGGAATACCTCAGCAGTGACTGACTAACTATATCCTGAGAAACATTATGCGCAACTAGCAAGAATTCTGCAAACAAGCATATAACAGCCGCTGATTTTTTCTGGATTTTCTTTTCGACATTAATCATTTCCATCAATCCGAAGGAAAACTATTTGTTTGATATGAATGAAAACCGTGCTTGAATCGTTTTGATTGAATGGATTGTGGATCCGGGCATAGTGTTCCCCCACCTACACCCATGAATTGATAGATATGGCAAGAAATTAGGACTGCGTTTTAGGTAGGCCTAATACTTTTGTATCCTAGGGTACACTCCTTTACATGTAAAATACATACTGTGGAATCATTGAAATTCGTGGGGCCAATTTTCGTGGATTGCTTAAATTTTACAGGTACCTGGGGACGTAATTTCGTGTATTCTCGTATACATACAAAAGGAAATATGACTTTATTGCCGTGTTTTATTAGTTCGTGGAGGAGGTTAATTTGTGGATGAGAGATACCCACGAATTCAACGAAAATTGATCCACCACAAAATCTAATGATTCCACAGTAAGTAGAAAGTTACAAATATGGTACACTATGTATTCTCACTGAAATTGAAAGATGACTTCATAACAAAATTTAAAAAATCAAACCAGGGAGCTGAAGGAAAGGGTACAGTGGGTTCAAAGGGTACACTTGGATACAGTAAGGTTACAACACTATTAGAAAGTGACACAGGGGTTTAGAAGTCTATATTTCTTCTAAGTAGAAAATCAAACAAGGGAGCTGAATAAAGATTACAGTGGGTACAAAGGGTACAGACCTTGATTTTTGTTTGTTAGATTTAAATTTTTGTTAAAGTCTCAAAACACAACCTAATAAAATATATGGGCTAACTAGAGAAGAGCTCGTTGCAAGCAACGATTAGGTTTTCCGTCGTAGCTGCGTCATACTTGTGACGTATTACAAAAAATTGATAGCTGACCATAGTACAATATAAGATGTGTAAACACTGAGAAACAAACTATTATATTTCTGTGACCGCGTAGATTTTACGGTGATAGAGAATTCGTCTGGATCTGCATCGGTCGTGTGCAGTACGAACCGGGTGAGGGAATGTTGGCGTAAAGTGTATAAGGTAAAAGGTTGGGGCGCGCTGTTGGCCGTAAGCTAAAACGAAGGGTAGGTTTGCCGTATTCACGAAGGTCCACCAGTATACAGTTCCAGAGATTGATGCAGGATTCCACATTATTGGACGAGACTCAACGATGGCAACATTATAACAATTTAACAGACAGACATGTTACAAACAAGTCGGATATGGCCAGAAGTGGCCTCCGGACTCAAGACTCGGGGAGAGTCGGACGTGGCTGGGGCTGGCCGCCGTATTCCAGACTGCGCATTGACAATTGTACATAACTATTTATAAGAATCTTAACAATGAGTATAAATTGACAGGTAATGATTTAAGTAAGCTGAGTGAAAGGTTCACAGATATAAAATAATCAAATAAACTCAATGAATCTTTGATGTCCAAGAAATGAAAATCTGATAATTGCACAATGTTGTTTTAAGAGATTAACAGTCCTTGAGACATGGCACTCTGTCTCTTTGAAATCACATATAAAGTCTGAAAAGTGTCAATCACTAAATAAAAAAGTAACTATGGAAGAAATAAACAGTGAGAAAAAATTACGAAACAGATGTTGAATTTTACAAGTAAAGTCAAAAAAAAAAATTATAATTGAACAGTGCATTTTGCACGATGATACTACATGTTTATAAGCAAATACAGATCTTAACACGTTGTCTCTAGTTTGATTTGCCGCATTTTATTCACAGAATGGGACTGTGGTTATGCCCGGTACGAAGGTAAAAAGACCATTGGCAAACATTTTACACGCATTTTTATCGAACGCAAGCGCCAATGAATCTCTTAGTATATATGCGGAGATCCTGGAAATTTTACAAGGGGTAATTTTACTGTAATTTTAACCATTTTTATTTATAATAATTATTCATGTTCATAATTATCAGAAAACCAATATTACCTTTCAAAGCAGTTGAAACTTAAAACTTAAGATACGAACCATTTAGTCTCGGTGAGTATTGCGTCCGCGTACGAAAATAATGGCAATTTTCAAGAAATTCGGATGGACGATCTGTGTCCTAGGTCGTCCATCCGATTCTTTTTCTGACTAAAAGCTACAGACCTGCAGTTAAAAATTGTCAAACTCTTATTGATTATGTCAGTTTGTTTATATCAAAGAATCATTTATTAAAATCAATAAAGTTTTACCTTAAAAAAAAGAAAGAAATCGGGCACAATTTTCAATGTTAGCATTTTACAATTTTATGGTCTAATAAAATTTCAAGAAACAACTCTTCATTGCTTTATCCGAAATATTGCATGAAAAAAATTTACATCGCATTTTTTTTAAATTACAAAAGGATATTCAAAATGAAATTGGATTAACCGCTAACAAACAGGCATAAAGAGAGACTGAGAACCAATTTCTTTTCTTTTCTTTTTTTACATCAAAAGAAATTCAAAACTAAATCAAAATATATTTTTTCTTTGTATGCGTTACTGAAAATGTAGATCAGCAAGGGGTTCTTTTTCGTGCATTCACCTACTTAACAGATTGTTACACGGGTCTACAACGATGACAAATATCGAAAAGGCAATATTGTAGGTGAAGAATGAATGTGTAGTTTGTTTTTTAAGTTTATTTTTGATACATGTAATTACATTGTATATTTATCTGGATCGGTTATGTTTGTTAGTTTGTTTTGTTTATTAAAGAGGGGAATAAAGAAATGAGTAATTTCCAAGCACGTAGCATCGTTTTTGAAAGTGGTGGGGGGGGGGCAAACTCATCCAACAAATCTTGTCAAAAAGAATTTTTTTTTAATTTTCCAAAATTTTCAAAATTTCACTCATAATTTCACGATTTTCATACCATTTTTTTACATGCTACCAAATTGGGGGGGGGGAGGCAACTCCATGATAATTCAATTTTTTTATGTCAATTTTATAAAAATAGTTGCTTCAAGAAAAAGTGGGGAGAGGACATCTTTATGTCATATAACATGTGAAACTGATTTCAAGCTTGAAATAATGAAATAATTTTAATGAAAACAATATAAATAGACGTCATAAATCCCACATCAAACGACATATTACCACTTGATTCTGTGCGTATTTTTAATGAATTTATAAACAGCGGCAAATTCTAAAATGTATTTTTAAAGGTAATGTTAGCTGCAAGTCTGTAGACCTTGTATGAAAAATTTCGGATGGTAGTCAATTTTTCCGGGATACAGACCGATCGGTACATATATGCAGCTAAGGTAACTAAGAATGATTCCAATAAAATACTTTGTTGAGTAATGCAAGCTTTTAAGAAAGCAATACTTATATTTGTTTAAAATATAACACCCAAATACTTCGTCTTACATTCGCTATTTGTAGAACAAGCAGAACCAGTATCAGTCTGACCGGCCTCACCATATACATTGTTGGAATTTTATTGTCCTAGCATTGCATTGCTCTGCATGTACACAATTTCTTTTAAAAATTAAACACTTAAAGTGTTCATCTATTTGGCTACACATAACGTACACACGTGATTCAAAATAACCCAGACGGAAAACGGTAAAGAATTCAGTCATTGAGTCTACATTTTATAGAACTTGTAAAAAAACACATCGCGGGTCTGAATGTTTGTTGATATGTCAATCTATCAATATACAGTTTGTTAATTATTTTCGATTGCTAAGGCTACAGCGTATTTGATGAACATTGAACAACATTTTTCCATGCCACTTTTTTCCACGGAAGATAGCGTATACAAGTATAAAGCATTTATAAAATTTATTTAATTACCTCTTTAGAATTGTGTATGGAATAAATAATTTATAAGTTGCTGCTGAAGGTTGTTTTGTATTTTTGTTTGTAGATGTTTTGCAAGTAAAAAACCTGAAACGCGGGGCAAGTCATAATTAATATCCCTAATAACCGTAACTTAAAACTAGCGGCTTTGGATTCAAATATTATCGTATACGAATATTAAGTTCACTTTTTAAAATCATCTCCACGATGATAATTATATTATATCCATCGCAAATCAGTATTTTTTTTTTTTTGCTTTAAAAGAATTGTTCTATCGGGAGCAATCCCGCGTTCGTTTAAATTGCCAGCGTACATTTGTCATGTCAGTAATACACATTGTGCTTTGTATGACGGCCGTGTATACGTATTATAGAAAAGTTGAGTTTAATTACCATGCATTGGAACCATTTTATTAACACATCTCCCAGTACTGAAACAATTCAAAATGTCTCTGTTACAGTAACACAGTGGGGCGTTAAACGTGTACGTCCAGCTCTACAAGCACATGCACTGTCGTCTAGGCGACGGCCTGAATACAGCTAGCGACTCTCCTATCGATCGGTTACCTGAGTCTCGTAATGCATCTAAATATAGACAGGGGCACAGTTATGAAACAAACAACAGAAATAAGGTCAAAGAGGTTTAACTATATGAAATGAAAATGTACATATGTATAAAAAAATTTGGGAATTTTATGTGGAATTATTTTTGCGCGCTACATGTATCAGTTAGTGCATTACAAGAAGCCCTTTCATAACCTCATAAACGTGCGCACCCCCACAAAAAATGGACCGAACTGACAACAATTGTTTCTGCAAATACTGACTATAAATTACGAAAACATTAAATTAAATACTATAGAAGGATTCAAAATAAATTTCTTTACAACTTTGCTTCAATAATGCATTAGAAATGTTTATTCCTTTTTAAGTTATTGACAAGAAACTTTGGACGCCTCTAACTCCCTAATTATAAGGGCCAGCCCCTTTTTCGGTATACCGAATGAAAGGTCTGGGTAAGACCAAGAACTTTTAAAATACATGTTATAACAAATTTTTATCAGGTAGAAAACTAACACGGAAAATACGCGAATTTTTTTGATTTTTTTCCTTACCTTTGTTTCAACATCTATACCACCCCTTTTATTTGCATTTAAAAAATAAATAAAATATATCTCGCACAAATTCAATGTATTAGCTTCCAAACCAGTCCATCTTTAAGAATCTGCCAGTCATCGTTAAAGCTAAACCCCCTGGACAAAAGAAGTCGTTAAATTTTACTAAAAGGGGAATAACTCAAAACCGGATAGGGATTTTCCTCAACTAAAATATGCAACGACAACATCACGCGGAATGTTATCAGTCCTAAAAATTTCAAAACAATCGGTGAACAAACGAGCGAGATATTAAGGATCAAAGTTGGCGTCTAGAAGAAAAAAAAAACTAGAGCAAAGCTTGTTGCAAAGCAACGAGTGGGTCTTCCGGTGGTGTCGAGAGTAAAGATAGAAGTTCCTGTATGTAGCAGAGTTCTAAAACCAACTACAAAGAAAATGAAAAAAATATTTTTTTAAAAATCGAATAATTCTTAGAACGACCTAACAATGTCTGAATGATTTCAAGAACGAATTAACAAAAACCTTAACAATTTCTAGAACGACTTAATAAAAACAAAGTCCCGAATGTCTTCAAGTACGAATTAACAATTTCCGAATCATTTTAGGCACGAGTTAATTTAACTTTTAACATAACACTATTTTCTTAACCAAGAACCTGGAATCAAAATTTCCGGAAAACTCAATTTTTAAATCCCGATATTTTTGTAATGCATCGTCCGATTTTAAAACGGATTTCAGTTTTAAATTAAGATTAATAAAAGCTCCTTTTTTGCTTGATGATTTATATCAAATTATTAGTCAGAAAAGAGTTATTATAAAAAAGACTTAATAGCCTTTCTGGCCCCTAATTTGAGGGGTCAGGCCCTTTTTCTTGATATCAAATAAAAGGTCTCGCTAATATAAACATATTTTGTTCTACAAATGTTCACGAATGGTTAACCATTATCGAGATATCTAAACAACTGTATTTTAGGGGCCGACCCTTTAACTCTTTACCGGGGCCACTAACAACAAAATTTATGGTATCATATTGTTCAGAACATTATTTTGAACAACTTTTGTTCTACATTGCTTTAAAAAATATTTCTCCTTTTTCACAGATATTAATGATCAAAGTTTTGAATTCTGGCCCCTTGAAACCCATGATTACGTAATATATGACTTAGGTATGATACTGTATAGATAAACAGCTGTACAATGAACATTTTTGCTTCTATAATTAATAACAAATAATTGTTCAGTAAAGAGTTCTTGTAAGAAGATTTAAGACTCCTCTTGACCCCTAATTAGCGGGGCCAGCCCCTTTTTCTTGATATCAAATGAAAGGTCTTGCAAATATAAAAATATTTTGTTAAACAAGTGTTCACGAAATGTTAACCGTTCTTAGGATATCTTTACAAATGTGTTTTTTAAGGGCCGACCCTTTATCTCCTAAATGGGGCCATGAACAAAAAAAATTAAAGGTGGCATATTGTACAGAACATTATTTTAAGCAACTTTTGTTCTTCAATGCTTTCCAAAATATTTCTCCTTTTTCATATATTAATGATTGAAATTTTGAATTTCTGGCCCCTTGAAACCCCTAATTACGTAACATATGACTTAAGTATGGTACTGTATAGATAAACAGCTGTACAATGAACATTTTTGCTTCTATAATTAATAACAAATTATTATTCAGTAAAGAGTTATTGTAAGAAGACTTTACAGCCCTCTTGGCCCCTAATTTGAGGGGCCAGCCCCTTTTTCTTGATATCAAATGAAAGCCCGTGTAATTTGAAACAACTTTTGCATTACATGTTTTATAAAAAATATTTGTACATCAAAAGATTTCACAAAAAATGTGCAAAAATTTCGTGAAAACATTTGGTGTCAATTTTCAGGTCCAGGCGAGCTTTGAGGCCTTTAGTAATTTTCATCATTGGAAGCATGGGGGTACATCTACATACATTCATCTACAATCCCTGAAAATTTCAAGCTTCTATCTTGATTAGTTTCGGAGGAGATGCATGGACAAAATGACCCTTAAAAATTTATAAAATCGTCAATATCTGAAACCGGAAGTGACGTCAGCAAAAAATTTAACTAAAAACATTTATCCCCTCCGATGTCTTTTAAGTATGGAAAATTTTGTGCAAATCGGGCGAATAGTTTTCGAGAAATAAAGCTTTAAAGAAGGCAGAAAAAGAATGTTAAGAATAACTAGACACGATCTCGTTGCGAGCAACGAGGAGGTCTTCCGTGTGTTTTAGAACATGAAATACATGTACGACCTTGGTTTTGCTATTTAACGGCTAAACGTGATTTAAAATATAAGACGAAGGTCTACATTCTAAGGGCCAGATACTATTTTGTTTTAGATGTATGAGCTTTGGTTGAAAACATTTAGATCTTTAATTCGAGAGGCAGCCTCTTTTTCCTCGTATCAAATGAAAAATCATTTACTTTTAAAGATATTTTGTTCAACAAGTGTATAGAAATTTGTTACCATTCTTGAGATATCTCAGAAAGAGCGTTTAAGGGGCCGATCACTTATCTCCTTATAGGGGTTGTTTAACGAAATTTTGAAGAATCCATATTGTTTAGTAGATCATTTTGAGTATCTTTTCTTCTATACTACATTTCAAAATATTTTTCCTTTCTGAGATATCGGTGATCAAAGTTTTGAATTTTGAACCCTTAAAAACCTTAATTACGTATCACATTATAAAATCATGACACTGCTTGGATACATAACTGTGAGATAAACATATTTGCTTCTATAATCTTTCACAAAATATATCTCAGTAAAGGGGCTATAGATGAAAGACTTGAGAGCCCTTTGGTCCCCTAATTTGAGGGGCCAGCCCCTTTGTCTTGATATCAAATAAAAGGTCTTATAAATATAAAAAAAATTAACATTATATGTTTTAACAAAATATTATTCAGAAAAGAGATAAACAAAGAAAACCAGAAAAAAATTATGATATTTGTTTAATCTCAATTTTTGGGTCCAGGCGAGCTTCGGCGCTTTTTGTGATCGAAATGATTTTAAACCTTCATGCACAATTTCAATCTTCCGTCTACCATCACTGAAAATTTCAAGTGTATATCTGCTATAGTTTAAAAGGAGTACTGCCGACAAAATACCTCTCTGAAAATCGACAAAACGACTATATTTCAAAACCTGAAGTGACGTCATCAATAAAAAAAATTTGCAATACGGTTCACATCGTCATCTATAAGATCGAGAACTTTCATAAAAATCAATTGAGTTGTTTTTGAGATCTTGCATGCACAAAATTTGTAAGAAAAAAAATGATATAGAAGAATAAGGAAAAAGGAACAAAGCAATAACAATAAGGTTTTCGGTTGGAAACCGAAGACCTTAATAATAAGAAAAGTGAAAAAGAAACAATAAAATAATAGAAAGGTCTTCCGCTGAAGACGGAAGACCCTAATAATTAATGTTTTTGTCTAAATCTTAATGTACGGGTGTTTTCAACTTGTACTTCAGTCCAACAACCCCTTTATTTTGAATATCTTATTTAGAAAGTCAAACAAAAAATGGAGAGAAGGAAATAGAGAGAAAGAACAAATCTTGGCTCCGGCAAGATTCGAACACACAGCTTTTGCAGGTGTCATAACAAAATTTCATCGTAGACTGGTCCTCTGTCTCTATCATACGAAATATATATCGCGCATATCAGACAGGCATCGCCAGTCTATATTTCATCATCGAAGGTTCACGTCAAAACATGGCTGACGCGAAATAATTCCCGATTTTCTCTTTGAATTTGGGGCGTTTCCGCCCGGGACAGGAGCTGAATTTTTGTATGAGATGAAAAACAACGTGTAAGATGTCTCACTACTCAGGTTTGGTAACAGTGCGAGGTCATTTGAAATATTAATGCGTGTTTGTGTCTGGAGGGGGATGAAAAGGACCGAGCTTGATTTTCGTCGTAAATAAATCGAAAGTAGAATTTTGAGGTGTGGATCTCGGATTCGGTTAACGACAATTAGGGGAAGTCCTAAAACAATGACTGATGCATTTTACACATGTATTTCAGAGTAGAGATTTTTTTGTGTCGTTTATTATTATGTTTGACTGTTTTATATCAACAGGATTGATAAAATTCTTATAAATGTAGAAATAACGAAATCAGTAACACGTAAATTTATTCATAAAAAAATTAATGACAGTAATTTCCACAGTTCTAACATTCATAAGTAGTTCACACGCTATCGTAGATACAGACTAAACAGAAAACAAGAAATATACATGCAACAGAAATATTACGCGGCTGCTTACATCCCTTGCACTGTGTAAATTTTAAGTCCCCATACAGGCTATACTCGCGGCTTGATATCGGAAATTTCTTCTTAATTGTTCAACCCGCTGCAAATTTGGCAGAAAAACAGAATGAGGCCCGAGGTACATTTACACAAAATTTCATGAGGATTGAGTGAAGGGCTCGGGAGTTAGAATTTTTTTCTACAGTACATGTCAAACACGAAAATTAAAACTCAAATGCCAAAGAGTTCATAACTCTGTTAGTAATGAACGAATTGGTCTGGTAATTAGTACGGTAATCTAGAATGGTACTAAGTTGAAATTAAAGGTCCGAGATCAAAGATCAAGTAAAATCGGGCCAGAAAATCTAAATGATTTTATGAAGGGGGGGGGGGGGGGGGGGGGGGGGGGGGGGGGGGGGGGGGGGGGGGGGGGGGGGGGGGGGTGGTCGGTGACTTCTATATTAAACGGAAAATACTAAATTCCCAATATCACTAGAGTTTGAGATACGTGCTTGACCTTTATTTTGCTATTTACCAGCTAAACATGATTTGGAAATAGAATGAAAAATCCTTTGATTTTAAACATACTCTTTTCTTCAATTTCTATATCCTCTTTTTCTTTTACAAATAAATTATAAATGTATTGGACTTCTCGCCCTTTTTTTGTTTCTGATATATGTATAAGAGCTATGATTGAAACATTTAGATCCCTCTTATCATGTAATTTGATGGGCTAGCCCCTTTTTCTTGATATCAATGAAAGGTCCCTTAATATTAAACACATTTTGTTCAACAAGTGTTTAGAAATTTGTTACTGTTTTGAGATATTAGGGAAAGATTGCTTTAGGGGGCCGACCCTTTATCTCCTTATAAGGACCATTAAACGAAACTTTGGTGGTTAAATATTATTACGAATATTATTCTGAGTATCTTCTCTTCTATAATGCATTTCAAAATATTTCTCCTTTTTAAGAAATAAATGATCAAAATATTGGACTTCTAGCCCCTTTAAAATCCAAGTTATGTAACATATCAGAAAACTTTTAACAAATATAGGTAGATAACTGGAAGATGAACATTTTTGCTTCTATAATACATTACAAAATATTTTTCATTAAAGAGATATAGATAAAAGACTTTAGACCCCTCTTGGCCCCTAATATGAGGGGCCAGCCCCTTTTGCTTGGTGTCAGTTGAAAGATCTTTTATAGATTAATTTTTGATGCTCTACATGTGTTAGCAAAATATTGATTAGAAGAAAGATATTTGTGATCAAATCTCAAATTTCGTAAAAATTGTCAAAAAAATTTAACATCAACATTTTCAGTTCCGTGCGAGCTTCAAGGATGATGACTTCTGGTCAAATCTAAAACAAGCAAGCAAATCTACCATAACCACTCTATCTTGCATATAAATTTCAAGTCCCTAACTATAACAGTTTTTGAGGAGATGCGTGGACAATTTCATGTTCCAAAATACATGAAAAAGGGAGATAATTCAGAAACGGAAGTGAATTTTTAGACAGGAAGTAAGATGCAAAGAGATATTCACCTAAGACATCATCCCTGTAAAAATCATTAAAATCGATTGAGAAATGGCTGAGAAATTAAGGGTGACTACCAAGAAAAAAAATAATAATATAGAAGAATGAGAACGCGTAGAAAAACAGTAAGGTCTTCCGCTGAAGACGGAAGACCTTAATAATAATAGAAAGAAACCGTAGAATAACAAGAGGGTCTTCCGTTGGAAACGGAAGACCCTAATAATAAGAAATTTGAAAAATTTTCAGAATAATAGTAAGGTTTTCCGCTGTCAGCGGAAAACCTTAATGATATACTCGGCTTTTTTTACAGTTTCTATTTATTACTGGTAATTATACCCGCACTTTCTAAAGAAAGTTCGGGTATATTGTTGTTACCCTGTTCCGTCCGTCCGTCCGTCCGTCTGTCCGTCCGTCCGTCCGTCTGTCACGTTTTACTTTCTCAAACTGCTCTTACATCTTATAAACCAGCAAACTGAACTCTTGGAGTTTGATTTGGGGTATCATGTTGTTTTGTAAAAAGGTTTCAAAAATTCTCTGTTAGTCCTGGGGGTCAAATAATTGGTAAAAAATGACGTTTTTTCACAAAAAACCTTCTTCCTCGAACTCCTCCTACATTTTCAAAAGTAGACAAATCATCTTTTGGAATATGTTTTAGGGTATCCTTTACATGCGCAATAAGGTTTCGGAATTTTCAATTTTGTCCTGGGGGTCATTTAATGGCTAAAAAATGACGTTTTTTTACAAAAAAACTGGTTTAAAAAACGTCATTTTTTTTAAGCAGTAGCCAAATGATCTTCTAGAATATGATTGGGGGTGTCATATTGAGGCATGATCAGGTTCCAGAATTTTTTTTTTAATTAAGGGGATCAGTGGGCAACAAAAAATGACGTTTTTTGGCAAAAAAAATATGGTTCCCAGAACTCCTCTTACAACTTTTGGAGTAGCTACGTCATCTCTTGGGATATAATTGGGGCTGTCCTATAGATGTGCAATAAGGTTTTAAAAATTTAAATTTCATCCTGGGAGTCAAATAGTAGCAGAAAATTGACGTTTATCACTAAAAAAACAAACATTGATCCAAGAGCTCCTCTTATGATCTAATGGATAGACAATCATATCTTGGGATATGATAGGGACTGTTCTATAGATGTGCAGTAAGGTTTTCAAAATTTAAATTTCATCCAGGGAGTCAAAATGTAGCAGAAAATTGACGTTTATCACTTAAAAAAAAACATAGATCCTAGAACTCCTTTTATGATTTAATGGATAGACACATCATATCTTGGGATATGAAAGGAACTGTTCCATAGATGTGCATTACGGTTTTGAAAAATTAAATTTAACCCTGAGGCCCATTACCTACCGGTACATACCTTTTGATGCCCTTTAAGGATCAAGAATATATATGGTTAAGGGGTGGGGATCTCAACCGTTTTCGAGATATTCGTGCACTTCCTGTTCAAGGGGGGTCATGACCACCCCCGGGGCCCATGACCTACATACCGTTTGATGCCCCTTGACACAAGGAACAAGAATATATATGGTTTAAGGGTGGGGATCTCAACTGTTTTGAAGATATTAAGGGACTTGCTGTTTGAGGGCGTCAGGACCACCCACAGGGCCCATGACCTACATAACATTTCATGCCCCTTGACATCAGAAACATGAATATATATGGTTTAGGGGTCATGATTATAACAGTTTCTGAGATATATGGTAATTTCAAATTCCTTGGGGGTGGGGATGACCCCAGGGGTCAGATCTAATAAACCCTATATATTGCCAGTAACAGCCAATATATGATTATGAAAACCCTATATTATTATCTTTGTCCGTTTTCAAGTTACCATTTACAATAGAGTCTATGATTCTTCCTACAAGGTTCAATGTTAGACCCCACACCCTTTTGACACCCCCCCCCCCCCCCCCCCCCCTCCCCCGAAAAGTGGTTGTCTAACCCAAAATGAGAAAAATCAAACCAGGGTGCACAACTAGATTTGCAGGCCTATCATATCCTAGAGTTTTGTACAATTATGTTCAGCCATCTCTGAGAAACAAGTTCAGAGCGGGAAAGAAGAAAAAGAAGATGAAGAATATATACATGTATTAAGAACCGTACAAAAACAATAAGTCTCCAAACTTCTTTCAGGAGACTTAATAATTAATAAAGATTAAATAGAGATAGGATCATCAAACATCAATAATTTAAAGATAATTGACAATATCTGATTCTAAGGGGGTCAGGATGACCCCTTAGGGTCATGACTTACATGCCATAATGATCTGATGCGCCTGCATGACCTAAGGAGGAATAATATCTTTGGATTAAGGTGGGGATCTCAATGGTTTTTATGATATTTGATAATTTCAGGAAGAGCACTTGGGATCATGACCTACATACCATCTTAAATGCCTTGAACAAAGAAACAATAATATAATATGTACATGATATATGATTCAATTTAAGAACCCAGATATAGATCAATCATCTGTTTTGTAATACTTCCTATGTATAAATACATGTACATGTATTAGTTTGTGTTTTGTTCTATACTATTCATGTTCATGACTGTAGTATGGCTTAGTCTTATTTTAAATTACATTAAAAAATTGTCAAATATATGACTTGGAACCCCCACTCCCAAACAAACTCAAATATAAACTGTTCTCTCCCCCCCCCCCTTCCTTGTCGAATAATCTATTAAAATCAAAATATAATTTGGGTGTCTAAAAACTTTTATAAACTGGTAAAAAATGTTATTCTTAAAAAATATTACATTACACCTTGCATAATTGACAAATGATCTATTGAGATACGATCAGAGGTCATATTTCTACCTTGGGATCAAGTAGAATTCATTGACAAGTTAAAATTAATTAATAACAATAAATGATTCAAATTATAAATGTTTATACTCCACATTCACCCCCCCCCCCCCCAATCTAACCTGCTTTTAAAGATTCAGTCTTCTTAATACATTCTTACATGTGTACAGTAGCAAATTTTAAATCATTTCTTGATTGCTTTTTCTCTCGTGATTCACATTAACATTTTGGAAATTGCTTAATTCAATTTTTAAGATTTATAAACAAAATGTTATATGCATCACTGCCATGTGTATTCACCTATTTGGGGCAATTGTAAAGTCTCCTAAACAAAGCAGTGGCATCATTAGGCTAGGAATTACCCACATGGATCAAACACTACTGCATAACATATGAATAAGATAAAATACATTATTATTTCTAGTTCTAAAATGTCAGGGTGTCTCCAAGGGGGCATAATCTTACAATACAATTTTACGCGCAATGACACAAAGAGCAAAAATAAATTAAACGGTTTAGGGATGAGGATCTCAGATCTCAGAAGTTAACAAAATATACAGTGTATCATATCATTTCCTATTTCATAAAGGCGGGGGGGGGGGGGGATGGGGGGGTTTAAAGACAACACCTGGGGGTCATTAATGTACTTTACACCAGTTGATGCATCATAATGACTTTAGAAGATATTTTGTATTTTCCTGTTTCGTGGGGTCAGAACAGTCCCATAAGGTCATGACCTACATTGTATTTGATGCATTATAATACATTAAGAAAGAAATACTCCTTCCTTCCTATTATTACTCATATAAAAAATATAAGTGTCTACACTTACTTACATATGTAATACACAAATTTAATAAGAAATTGTTTATACAGGGTCAATATGGGGTCAACTCAACAGTGCATGCAGTCTGACAAATGAAAAAAAAAACTTTTGCAACTAAAATGACAGAAACTTTACAAATGCGATAGGATAGGTAACGATGATAAGCTTATTTAAATACAGTATGCTGTCAAAGGGAGATTACATTTAGAAAGTGAAAGTAGAACTTATATACATGTGTATGTATGCTAGCTGGCAGGAATCCCATGCTGGCATCTTATTATATTTTGCTACTGCTACTACATGTATTATGCTTACCTAAATTGGTCAGCATCATAATGATAATCCAATTAAAACACAATAATGAATTCCTTTAGCTGATCTTAACTACCGTAATCCTTTTCTGCATACGGAAAACACAGACATGTATGTATGGGTGTTGCTAAAACGCGGAACGGAAAACGGAACGGAATGGAAAATATCATCACTTTTATCGCTTAAAAAGGGTATAGACTGGCCAGAAACGATTTACTTTGTATCTTTTATTTATATCTAATGAATGATTATCAACATGTTGCTATCTTATTAATATTCATATGAATGTCTATTAATCATAGCATTGTATTCATTCGGCTTTAGTTGAGTACGAAACGGAAAAATCAAATGTATACGAATTGTGAAACATTAACATGATTAAACGAGCAAATTAGCTATAACTTTTTACTTATTTCTCTTATATGGTATTGCTGGCATATTAGCGTAACGTACGCAGTTCAGTGAAAGCGTTTTATGCGTGTTTTGAGTATTTTTATATTATTTTTAAATATGATGTACATGTATATACTTACATCAAAATTGAATTTTCGGTGCTCTAGACGATCTTTTATCATACAGACGATACAGTATCATTGAGATGGAAGAAAAAAACTGTAGGACTGACGACATTAAAAAATTAAAATACAGTAAACATTAAAATACACGGTAATTTGTAAAACTAGTAATTTGTGAAACTAGTATTTTTAGCAATGCAATTTTGTTTACGTTTGCATTACAAAGCATGCAGTTGTTTATTCCAGCAGCTATATACATATGATCCGAATAGAGAGCTCTAGACGTTGCCTGGTTTGATTTTCCGATTATATATTGGGACTATAGTCTGTCGATCCCAAAATATTCATGCAGCACATTTGGACGATTTATAATGGAAAATGTTGACATCTTTTCTCCATTTGGAAGTCACTCAGAAGACCTTGCACAATTTTTCAACACTATCATCCGGGTCTGTTAAAATGCAAAACCCCGTAGACTTCTTTATTTTTAGCCGTGTATTTATACCAGCTGATAAGCTAGAGAGGACGTTTTAAAGAAAGAATAATGAGAATGTTTAATGCCTCTAAAAGAGAATCGCTTGAACCCTGAGGTATATATAAATATACAGCAAAAAGTGAATCGAGGATATTTTGAGACAGAATATAGTGGTCAATGCATGTACTGTTAATTTTGAGGAAATAAATATTCTTGAATAAATAATCTAATATTGCTAATCTTTCAAAAAAAATTAAAAAGGTACATAAAGTATATCGTTTTAGCATACTAAACAAATCTATGAGGTAAATAACATTAGATAAGATTTTCCGTTTTCCTTCTGTTCCGTTTTCCGTTCCGCGTTTTAGCAACACCCATGTATGTATACACGTGAACCCATCTAATCGAAGAGCTGGGTAAAACTAGTACCCGCTAATGAGACATGCAAACCTGTGTTGTGTACGTAACTTCAGACAAAGATCAGTCATTTGTAACATGCATGTATTTTTATGATCTATTCTTCAAATCCACTTGCACTATTTTATTAGGTAAATAACAGCTTTAAGGTGGTGCAGGACACCTGCATATTGTGATGTACATGTATACTTCCTATTGAGATAAACAATAAAGTATGATGAATATTGATTAAATATTTTATCCCCTGCGAGATGATCATGAACAATCATGATTTACCCTTGAATGATTCATGAATTATATTCATGAAATGTTCATGAACAGTTCATGAGGATCCCATGAACTTATTATTGGACATTTTAAAGTCATGAATTTTTGTTCATGAAAAAATGTTGATGAATATTCATGAACATACTTTTTCATGAATAATTCATGAACAGTTATATTCATAAAGCTTCATCATTTGATGAATGTCCAATAATAAGTTCATCGGATCTTCATGAACTGTTCATGAATAAGTTTAATGAATCTTCATGAACTATTCATGAATATCATTATGAATTTTATTCATGCATAATTTATAAATAAATTCATGAACAGTTCATGAAAATTCTTACCTTCTACATTTTGTATATAAAAAGGTAAAATCTCCTAAAAAATCAAATATAAAATACTTTATTATAATAAATTGAAGAATAATGAGACAATATCTTAAGTATCACATAATTCTTATGTACTGACTATCACTTTAAATAATCAGCAAGTTTAATAAAGTTGTTTTAAAAAACAACAGGTAATGATAACAATACTAACTCATTAGCTTTAAAGGAATGTTACAATATTAGAATTGACATACCAATATGCAATGATTGGAAATATAAGCGACATTAGAATATGATTGCTAGTTGATAACTATCAATATGTTCTTTATAAAATCTTCCTTTGTTGCATCTTCCTTGACTCTGCTCATGTTATTTTCACTTGTATTCCATATATTGCAATGTGCATTTACTGCATGGTAGGTAAAATGCTCCATCCTTTAAATGATTTTTTTCTACAAACCCAGAGTGTCTTTGTGACAATACTTCTTGGTGGCAATTCTTCAGGCTTCACATATAGCTCCTTCGGTGGCAGAAGAGTTGTACCTCTGTACTGTACAAAAATAATATGACATTCAAATAGCAGTATAATTATGACATGTCGTTTAAAACATTTGGAACATCAACTAATCATTCAATCATCGCATTTAATTTTTATTTCAAATATTTTTATCAAATGATAAAGCTGAAATTGCACTAGAGCTTAAGAATGAGAGTGCCTACCCTAGAAAAAGTGATATCGCAGAAAAATAAAACAACTCAAGATGAAACAAGATGAAAAATTCAGGAGAAAACATAAATAGGCATTATGCCTGCTGTTCAATCCATTTCAATGTATCTATATACTTGAATAAAATACTTCTTAAATTAATTACGATGAAACTATAACTGTTTTCAAATTTGTAAATGATTCTGGCCATTCTATTAGAAATTTTCAATTACTTGCAATAGCATTTATTTATTACTTACTGAAATTTATGTTCAATGATCACTATCTTTAGGACTGTCCAATATTCTGGTTTCACTGCATAATTCTAGAGTAAAAAAATTTGTATTAACTCAAATGACATCAGCGTATAACTTTACCTTTGTAATTGCACCGATTTAGGTATAACAAATGTGTAATTTATTATCAATTATGTAGTTAAAACTTATAAGTTAGTCAAAAAAGAATTTCACTACAAATTAAAAACCGCCATTTTGAAATGTTTGAAAAAATGAACAAAACTTTATCTTACGTACGTTTTGACTCCCTCATAAAAGTTATTTCAATATACATGTATACATACTATTTTACCTTTAATACCATCACTTTGAACTACATCTGCTGCATTATCTTCTTGCATGTTCCATGCTTAATTAATCCATCGCTCATGTTGAAGATCCGTCTGCTTACATTCAAAATGCGTAATCACTGGGCGGAAGTGACGTAAAAGAATCAAAACAACTCTCTGACTGTGTATTCTGAGACTCTTTCATTTGGTTAAATAATTTTTTTTAACATATGTTAATAATAATCAAAAAATATCTTTAAATGAAACTAATTTTAAAATGCTTAAGTTTTCATTATTATATTTTCAGAGATTATAAGAAACGTACGATTTAATATCGTTCGGTTTACACAAGTTGTGTCTGTTAAACTTCAACCCCCTTCGTTTTTGAACCCTCAAGGTTTTGGAACTTAAAAAATAATTTACACTCAATTAAATATTCTTTCATACTTTATTTCTATAATATGCATTAATGTTTTAAAGTAATATTTTCATTATTGCTTATTATTAAGTTAATTGACAAATTGAAGTTCAGTGTGTTTTTGTAACGGAGGCGAATCAACATGACACCTCATAAACAATGGCGGACTCCTCGAAATTCGGAGTGTAGTTACAGTAGTAACGGTAGTTGTCTGAGTTCAAAAGGGCTAATCAAAAATAAATTGTTTGAAGTTCTCAACGGAATATTTACGTAACGGATTTGTAACTTCTTAGAATGAATCGCTTTCAAATGCGTGCAACAGTAATGCCTTTTACAAAGAAACCGCAAAGGTTCTAAACTCGACGGGGTCCAAATTTCAACCGAATGTGCTCGGAACATTTTCTCTGTCGTTCTCACAGGAACACACGCACTTCGTCTTGTGTGTATTTATGCTTCTATGATAGACTGACAACCTACCACGTCTTTAATAAACTTGATATACAATGTACTTCAAACAACTTGGAATTCAACGTATACTAAATCTTTTTTCCAAAGAAATATGCAAATTTTTTAATTATTTCACTTTTTCAGTTTAGTTTACAAGATTTGTAACAACATAAAACAGTCATAATGTATCATCTGCAAAGACTGATTATTCACTGATAAATTATGTCATTTTAAAAAAAATATATAAATTGAACAATGAAGAAATTAAGCGTCAAATTTAGGATCTAGTAATGACCATTTGATCATGATGTCCGAGACCTTCGTTGTTGTCAATGAATTTACATGTTTCTTAGAATTGAATGAATAATGTAACTATAATATATCACAACTTTCTTTTTCAAAATTAAAGATGCCACATTTATATAGGTGTTTGCATGAATATTCATGAATGTTCATGAAGACTGTGTTTTAATATTAATATTTTAAATTGTATAATTTTTTTCTAAAAAGATAATGTTCTGAATACTAAGAGTAAACTATGTTATTTATAAAAGTATTTGAAATTAATTATATATTTCGTAAATTAGAACTTCATGAAAATTCATGAATGTTCAATACCTAGAACTATTGAATACCAGGTATTTCCTGTATTCTTGTATATTCATAATTTATTCATGAATTACATTTTAAGAATATATTCATGAATAAAATTCATGAACCACCTTTATGAACCAGTTATGAACCAGTCATGAATACATCATGAAACTTCATGAACGGTTCATTAAAGTTCTTAAAATCATGAATTTCATCTCGCAGGGGTACCCCCCCCCCCCCAAATAATGTTACCTAACATTGAAGCGCAATGGGTTAGAGCGTTTACATGTCTGTAAGAGCATTGGGGTCCAAGGTGTATTTTTGGTAATTTACGAATTTTCATGGGGAGGGGGGGGGGGGTCTGGACCCCTCACTCCCACCCCTTCTCTAAATCTGTGCACACGATGATGTTCATGTAGGCACACAGTAGCAAATCTAAAACCGGCAACCGCCACGGGGAGGGGGCATAATTTAATTTTTAATTTTGTTTGTAATAATTATATAGACCATTATACTTCCTATGACATAAAATGTTAAGATTAATGATTAACTGAAAATTCACTGCAAACAGTTCTACCCCAAATTGCACATAAAGTGCTGCTCATGTCACGATGTGTATTATCATATGGGCAGGGATCTCATCCTTCAGTTATGAAAATTATAATTTTTAAATGTATTACCGGAGTTTGCATGTAGCCTTCATTTTTAATTAAACTGGTACAAAACAGTGTTATTTAGGGGCAAACACATGGTGCGGCTATTACTGTCTAATGACAGCATCTAGTTCAAATTGCTTAGGTCATTTAAGTCTTGATTTGAGAGTTAACTATAAATTGGAGTTCAAAAATACATCTCCAGTCACATTCATTTTATCAGTATAACCTTTTCCTCGATCTCTACTTTAATACTAAAGTGATTTCTTTTTTCTTTTCAGTTTCAGTGGCATTGGTACAAATGGCTGAATCTTTTAAAACTAATTATAAGATATATTCCCACTTTGTATTAAAAATTAGCTTCTTTCATTTTATTAAGTTAGTTTTCACATTTGATCTAATAATAGAGTCCTGAACTAAGTTGAACTTTGAACCAACTTTTTCAAATAAAACATTTTCAAAAATATGTTTCCCAAAATAATAATACCAGCAGAACACATACTCTCTCTCTCTCTCTCTCTCTCTCTCTCTCTCTCTCTCTCTCTCTCTCTCTCTCTCTCTCTCTCTCTCTCTCTCTCTCTCTCTCCAGTACTTAATAACTATATCCTTTTGGTAACCCTTTTCTCCTTAAAGAGATATAGGAAGTGAAGCTTAGTATTACATCAAAACAAAGTCCTAATTTCTTGCGATTTATGCAAATTTCTTTACCATTGCGAAACCTATATTGTACCAACCAGACCTACGATTTTGAAATTTAATTGACTCTAAATGTTGAATGAAAGAGTGTTCCACAATTAGTACTCGATAAACCAACCATTGTTATCAATGTAATTTAGGTAGATAATATGGGTGGTTTATACCTTCTACGTATTGCAATTTTTCCTGCAATCCAAGATATCACGTTCGGCGGCGGTTGTTAATGATTACCCCCCTTATATGCACACAATCATTATTTTACAAGCTTGACTTACAATGAGATATTAATTAAACACATACAAGTATGTTAACACAAAATTTGTTGCCAAAATATGTTTTTATTTACAATAAAATTAGTTTTATTTGAATAAAGATTATTTGTTGTATTGATATCAATTGCAGATATCGGGCCTTTTTGGCAGACCTCGGAAAAACAGTTGATTATTCTCGTTAACGATTTTGTCAGACCTAAGTAAAACTAGTGGGGGGGGGTTCAATGAAAAAAAATGAATCCCTTATAAGGAATTTTTTTCCAAATTAGCCGAGAAAATACGAGGATCAATAAAAGCTGTTTCATAAATTACGTCCTTGATCTTCAATAACAAACGGATGACTCTTTCCTAAGATTCTATTTTAATGATTGTCCCTCTCTTTTCTCTTTTCTAAATACCATTTTTTTTTACCTTTTTTGTATTTTTCTCTTTTGTAAAGATAAATTGCAACGAATCCTGTTATAACTGCTACGTAAAGGAACCCATTCACGATGAAAATGACAATTTGTAGTTTGATAGATCCATCGAATGTCTCTGGTTCTGAATTTCTTAAGACGTCGATATCTTTAGAATCATTAAAATAAGTTTCCGTTGTAGTCAAAAGTCTGCAAAAAAAATACGCAAATATACAAGCTGGATTAACATCATAAAATCTCATTATTAGTGAACAAAATATGTTTACATGCACCTCTTTTGGCAATTCTTATTAGCAACAAAGCAATTAAAGTCCAGGTTGAGTTGCAGGCATGCAGGATCTATTTAAAAAGATAAAAAATATTTATTTTACCTCACAATTTTAAAATGTAAAGTAGTAAATATATGAATTGAAAAAAATTGTAATACTAACAGCGACCAAAGGGCCACATCGCTCAATTTAGCAAAAATAGCCATAACTTTTATCAAATCAGTTTTGTCTAATCAAATACAAAATATCTAGACAGTTTGGTATTGTAATTCATGTTTAAAAAGGATATTTTAAATTTGCTCTGCATATTAATCATATAAATAGTGCGTGTTTGGGGAGGTATCAGTTAAAGTTATAACTATACTTTCATAACAAATAATGAAATCTTATTGGTTTAGACGCAGTTTGTAATCCGTTCCGTAAAAATTCCTCCATCTATTCCATACAAAGTTAACCTCCAGTTGTTGCCCCATTCTACTCCCAGGGATCATGATTTGAACAACCTGGAATCAACACTACATGTGAATGCTTCAGTCTGATTAAAATCACCCCCTTTTTCCTTACACACGTCAGGGTCTGCAAGGTATCGATAGGAGGTCAACTTCACACAACCTTAATTTCTGGCTAATAAAGGAAGGGCTTCTACTGCTTTAGCAAATTTATTGGAACTTTTTAGAAGGAGATACCGTATTTTTTTTTTCTTGGCGAGACACAAATTGGCGGATTTGGGCCTACAAGGTATATCATTAATTTCGGCGGATGTAATATTGGTGAAGCCTTTACCATTCGTTTAAAATTCTCTGTCAGTTTTTTTTAAATATTTGAGACGCTAATGTACTAAATCCTATGTTACCATTACAAGGTAGTAAAATTTGATGTCATACCCTGGCTTTACACACTTCAATATTTTCAAAATAAATAACTAAATAGTACTTAAACAGACGGTACGGTGCATTTTATAAAAAAAAAAAAACAACTTGAAACAAAATTCCGATTGGGTTCAGTATTTTGTACTGCTCAAAAATCTATAAACTTTCAGAAAATAAAAAAGGACTAAATTTGGTATGGTCAAATATCTACACCCAATTTTATCGAATTTTTGAAAAGTATTGTATAAAATTCAAATCTTCATAAATCATTGTACAGAAGACGCCTATCACTGTAATCTTGACTTAAGTGTCATCATTGTTCATTCGCTTTTTATCCATGACGTCACCTGAATGACCTAATTCCCGCAATTTTGCACAAAATCAAACTATTGTCATTTTTCCTTGTATTTCGCATTCGGAAGTATAGAGCGAATGTCTGCTCAAGTACGATTTTAACGTATGTTAACGTTTTTTTCCTATCAATATACATGTCATGCTAAAAATGGTACTTGAGCAAGCCTGCGATCGATGTTTCCCAGCCGGAAAACCATCAGAAAACACCCATATGTTGCTAAAAAAATCAATTTATCAAAAAAGGCAATCTTTATGACGTCATTCCTACATTCTGACGTCACCATGATGAAAAACTTATACACATTATAACTCTTTTCCACCTTTTTTTTAAAAAACCTTTATAAAACTTTAATTCTGGGTGCAAAAAATGCATATTACCGCACACAGTCCTTTCTCCATTAAATCGGTTTAATTGTATCATTTGAATTATTCATGGTCAATATATATATATATATATATATAAAACTTTTAAAACACTTTCAAAATATTTCGACCGTGTTACCGGTCTTCATCAGTCGGTGTTTATTGTCTATAGCAACACAACGTAGAACATATACTATGACGTCACAATATGAATACAACCTGGCAAGTGACGTCATACAACAAAATTGCGCCAAAAACATATGAAATATAGGTGAGAGTCTATAGAAAGCACATTGATAGCCGTAATTAGTACATAAACAAGTAATATATGAAAAATGTATAGATAACGGGACATAAAATAAAGGAAATGTCTATACAAACTAGTGATAATGTAGTCTAAAGACAATAATGTTCCCTTTTGTTTATACCAAAAGGCATATAAGTATTTAATTTTTTCTTCCACAAATTTTCTCTGAATTTTCTGTAAGTTTCATCTTTGTACAATTTTTCAATACCTATTACAGAATAATCCTCAACTGTGTGTTCGTCAGTATAAAAATGCATTGCTACAGGGTCGTTAGTTTCTCTCCTGATCAGTGACAAATTTAAAACATGTCTTTGATATAAAGTCACCATCGTTTCCCCAACATATACAATTTTGTTACACTTTTTACAAAACACCCTATAAACAACATTACTTGACTTGCAATCGATATGATTTTTAACTTGATACGTTTTGCCCTTAGAATCTTGAAATTGGCCAGAACAAATAATATATTTACACATAACACACACGGTTCGCATAAGTTTTGTTTTTTAAAAAAGAGGTTATTATGTTTCTTATGGACCAATATGTCTTCCAAGTTTTTGTCTCTCCTGAATGCCACTATAGGTGTGTTATGAAACGCAAGTTTAAGGCGGTCGGAATTTTCGAGAATTTTTTGACGTTTCTTTAATATTTGATGAATATTTGGTAGTCCTCTGGAATAGTTAAACACAAACGGAACACGGTTACACTTTTTGTTATTTTTTCTGTAGTTCAATAAATCCGAGCGGTTGAGTTTATCTACCTTCGCCAGCTGATCCTCGACCTCCTTGTTGGAATATCCACATTTGCGTAAATTAGTTTTAATTTTCTCCCGTTGTTTGAAATATCCCTAATCTGTTGAGCAGATTCGGCGCGCACGGATACCCAGTCCAAATGGTATAGAATTTTTTGTAGATTCAGGATGGCTGGATTTTTTATTTAGGTACATGTGTTTGTCAGTGGGTTTACTGTACAGGTCGGTAGAAAGAAATCCTTTTTCAATAGAAATATTTACATCTAGGAACTCTATGCTAGATTTAGAAAAGCGTAGATCAAGCTGAATATTTGGATGTATACCATTTCCCATTTTATGGAAGTGTAGGAGATCGGCTTCTGTCCCTGACCAGATTCCAAATATGTCATCGATATATCTAACATAAAACAGAGGTTGTACGTTACACTGTTCCAAAAGAATACGGTCCCAATCCCCTATATATATACACGCATAGTTTCTGCCAAGTTTGGATCCAATAGCAGTTCCTTCTGTTTGAATATATTGTTTGTTGTTAAAACTAAAATTGTTATTTTCCAGGCCAGCATCCAGCATCTGTAAAATGGTATTTGTGTCAACTTCTTTTTTCTGTCGTTGTTTTAAAACTTTTGCTATTACTTTCCGCGCTTCTTGTCTGGGTATACTGGGATACAGCGCTTTCACGTCCATACAAAATAATATTGAGGAATTGGATAATGGTTGATTTACGGTAGAAAGTTTTCTTTAAAAATCCGTAGTGTCTTGTACATAACTTTTTTAACGATCGGATTGCCTCCTCCAATTGCGATTATATATATATATATATATATATATATATATATATATATATATATATATATATATATATATATATATATATATATATATATATATATATATATATAAAATAAATAAAACAGAATGCGACAGTCCAAATTAAATAAATTGTTTACTGTTAGCGCTTTCAGCCATGTCGGCTCTTCAGACAGTTATACAAAATTAAAAACGTTGTTTGTAACGTTGTCAATGACGACGTCATTGACAACGTTACAAACAACGTTTTTAATTTTGTTGGTTTTGCTGTGTTGGTTGCAACGAGCTTCTTTTTTAAACTATGACTAACATGCACCAAACTATGGGTTTATGTTGATATGATTAATGTTAAACATATACAAAGGACATAAAATGAAAATATTCTGGAATAGTTGGAAATATTTTGGAAACGAGGAAATATGTATTTTTTGTCAACTCCATTTTTCCACATTATCAATCTTTTAACACCAATGTATTGTAATATGCATTGCTTTTGCTTTGCGTTTTTGCTTATTTCAATTTTTCCCAATATTTGTAACTTATACATTTCAATAAATATAATTTTATTTGTCAAGAGAAATAAAGATTGCATTAAAGGTCGTTTGTAAAATGAACCCGTTTTGTTTGAAACTGAAAACCAAACAAAAGATATTAACTGGATTAAATTATTTATTTAGCATATCATTAAATAAACGATAAATATAAAATTGTGTAGGTTTAACAACCGCCAAAACTGACGGATGTTCCCTTAAAAGACCTTAATAGCAAATAAATTGTTTGAATAGTGACTTTGAGGCCGTTGATGCATGAGTCTTGATAGGGTTTTCACTAGCAGAGTAATTTTCTTTTCAATACGTTGAAGGGAAATTGCGATATTATATTACTCACATATGTCACATACAAAATTTTAATGAATGCTTTCTGATAAAAATTGTAAATACAATAATTTACGAAATCAATATTGAAATGAACGAGCCAACACAGCTAGAAATAACTTGAATTTTACGTTACTCTTGCAGTGTTTACAAGGGCGCCATGTTTCTTTTTTTAGTTTTTTTTTCCGTTTTTTTTTTTCGGAATTCTCGTTTTGTGACATTATCATCTTCTTAATTATGGTTTTTGATGTAAACAAACATAAAACATGTACTTGTGCATATGTATACTTATATGATCAGCGTTTCATTAATCAGTAAGGGTATCTCATGTTATGTGTTTTCTGGGCGTCGTTTTATTCTATATATCATAATATAGATATTTGCATATCTCCGCTTGTGCATTTAAAAAGGGTATTGATACAGTACTGATCAGACCCAACCTAACAGAAAGTAAACCCCAACTAAACCCTGGGTTTACTTTCTTGGTTTACTCTGGGTTTACTTCGGGTTTACAAGAGTGGACCCAGAGTAAACCCAAAGTAAACCCAGAGTGGACACAGAGAGTAAACCCAGTCAGAAGTATACCCCTGAAAGCAGACGCTAACTGTGTATTCGGAATATACAAAGGGTAGGAATTACAGGCAGTATGATAGTAAGATAAAATACAAGTCTGCTTCACACTTCAGTGCATACAGTTGACCTCAAAAGCAATTTCAAAGTAAACCTAAAGTAAACCCCGAGTGGACCCAAATTTTCAATAGGTAAATCCAGAGTAAACCACAAGTAAACCAAAAAGTAAACCCGGGGTTTAGTTGGGGTGTACTCTGGTGTTAGGTTGGGTCTGATCGGTACTGTATATTAAATTCCATGAAAGAGCTTTCATTATTTTGGGGGTTCTCGAATGCCATGATTACTGATCATTGCATCATCTGATGCCACGGTCCGGATTACATGTATGCATAGCTCTTACTACATATAGAAAATAAATAATCAAGTGTTGTATTTATTTCATCTTTTTATTTATATATTTCAAGTTTATATTGTCAAAAATTATCATTAAGGTTAACAACATAATAATTGTATTTAATTTCATGTGTATTTCATTATCATATTCTAAAAAATGTATTTTTTTAAAACCTTTTGAAAAAGAAGTACACCTACATTTATAGATCTCATCGTCGGTGTATGGCTCCGTAGGACAGCCGCTGACAAAACTCTCAACACAAGGATAATGGTTCAGATCACCTGTACCCTCTAGCTGTACACAATTACCTGTCAAAAGATAATTATCAATGTTGATTGTGATCTTAAAGTCACCAATACAATTGTCATTGTTTTCAATTTCTCATTCGTCTTACATTTAACAGAAATGGGTCATAAATATATGTTTATAAATAACATAATAACATAATAACGCAACTACGCAATAACACAATACAATGTAACACACCTCACAGCCTACTCAATATTCAGGGTCATGAACCCTGGGGAGCATTCATTATTGTTCCCAAGGGATACAACTCTTGAAAACGTGCATTAACTATACTCTGTTTCTTAATCTTATTAAAATAAATAAATTGAGAAAAGTTTTCAAAGTATTTTAATTATACATAATTCGTATCACAATGAGTATAAGGCCTGAAAAATGCATGAAAGAAGTACACTATCAAATATAGTAGGCTGGTACATATACTTGGTGAATATTATATTAGATGTATATTGCCTGTAGCTACATGTATAAATCTACACAATTGCATACAATTAATACACTGTATTATGTAAATTGAAAAACAAAATACACAGGTTGCAAGAGATCTTCTTTAAATGAATTCTCTTAAAATGAAAGATGAAAATGCATATGTCATTCTTTAAAAAATCATAAAACTAATAGACTTGCAGTTCAACATAAATAAAGTGATATATAAATGGATAGGATATACTGTGCAGCAATTTAAGATTTAGATGTCATTTTTCACATGAAAGGTAATTAAAAATCAATCACTATATTCGTTTCAAAAACTCCATACCAACAAACAATTAAACAATGAAAAGGTTGCAGAAGGCCTATTTGTATCTAGTTTAATATAATGAAAATAAATTAATGACCCTGTATACATCATTCGGTAAAAAAGGGAATTGACATGCTGTTCAAGAAACTAAAATGATATGTTACAGAGATCAATAGGATATAATATGCAGCAATTTTAGATATAAACGGTACAAATTTCAAAGGCTTTGTTTCCAAACATTTGATTAAAGGGAAAACACTTTTATATTTTAATTCCTTTTTCGCCTTAGATTAAATAATATTCTAAGAAAAATATGAATATTTCTATTTGATGGCTAAAACTGAAAAAAAGTTTGTCAATTTTTTCTGTTCATGAACAAGACCTATACATTTATCAGACACTTTTATATATATTATGTCATTTCCCATTGTAACTGGGTATTTTTGTTCGATTTGTATACAAAAGAGTATATTAAAAAACTAATATAAAATAGTAATGCTAAATTTCAATTGAATAAAGATAGCTGTTTCCAATATATGAATATGTTATATAAAAACATATTTTAGATGGATAGGAAAGATACAAAATAAGTGCACTCGATACAAAGTTTGCCGGTATTCATTATGTGAACACTTATTGTTGAAACAATTTATTCAGTAACATTTAAAGTGCCCACGTCTCTTTTATGTAACATAAATGAGAATGTTATGAATGATGTGACTAGAACAAATTCTTCTGTGGTTGGCTCCATAAATCTTGAAAAGATGGCTTGAGTTAGTAAAAAGGCAGAATAAGGTTCCATCCTAATTCTCATGCATTCCATTCTAGAAATATTCATTAATGTCATGGTATGGAAACTTAAATAGAATAAAACATAAAGTGTTAAGAGAATTCATTTTTGCAAACATTGTGCACTCATCAAATACTTATATAGTCAATGAAGTTATTTGAAGAATGTGCTATAAAGTGATACAGACAATGTAATATTGTGCATAAATGTATTACATCATTTTGCCACTAATTTGAAACCCAGCTGGGAGTTTCTTAATTTTTTTTATTTAATATATATATATATATATATATATATATATATATATATATATATATATATATATATATATATATATATATATATATATATACAATATGAAAATGTCAAAAAATAGTTGCATCATGTGCATGTACTTTCAGTAATTTTAAAAGCCATAATAAACAATTTAGTCCTACAACACACTTTAACACAAATGCTTATACAAATGAAATATGTTCTTGTATACCAGTATCAAAGTCACAAGTGATTTACTTTTTAAAGCAATATCACTTATACGGCAAAATCAGGAAACTCGGGTCAATCAAGTCTGCACACACGTGAAAAATGTAATGAATCAAATACATGTAGTTAAAACAGAATCACCGGAAACCATCTGCTTTTTCTACCAACGGGTGTAATTTCAAAGATATTTAGATTTCCAGTGGACAGAAAGATATTAAATATATTGAACAAAGATCAAAGTCATAAACACTTTAATGTCTAACAAATGAATGATTGTATGTCAGAGTTGCAACTATCAACATTATATGTCCATCAAAATAAAATCATTTTAACAAGAGCTTGGACTTTGGTTAGTTGTGTCAAACAGCAATGTGACAAAGGTATGTCTATTTCATTTTTGGCCACTAGCCATTGCTTTTTGAAATCAACAAGATTTGTCTGGCTTTTGAGCTAAGACTACCCAGTCGGTGTATATTTTATTTGAAACCAGCGTCATTTTTAACTTGTTTTGACGCAAGAAATAGATCGTTTGTCCAACTGAAAGTCCAAGGCCTTGTTAAAATGCTTCTAAGATTGCATCAACAACAAAACCTAATCTGTAAAACATATTTACATCATAAGAAATTCATTGTATTTCTGCAAATCCCATTCTCTCAGAGAGTGTAAAGGATATTTCTTTAAGTTTATAACATTTTCAAACTCATTGTATTCCTTTCAGAGGTTCCCACCACTTCAAATACCGATTATCATGCAGTGTTGAAACAAGATGCTCATACAAACCTTTCTCTTTTACACAGGACAATGTGGCTATTTAGATGACCTTGCTTGGCTTTCAATCATTTATCTACATATGGAGGACAAGTTGTAAGTTTATTAAATGACAAAGAAGTACCGTCTGGGTTTCAGCACACTTGACTGGATCATTAGCAATATTATATTGACAATATCTCCTATATTCCTGATCTTCAGATCATCTGGAGGTCGAGGGAAATAGATATACTATCATTACAAAACTAAATGCTGTCATTATCAAAACAAACGGTGTGTCCCAGATTACACTTTTTTATGGGCACATGCAGTATCTGAGACATGGGTCGAAGCATTACTATGATAACAGCCATAACAACTCATTGAGTGGGAAATGACATATAACTATAAAATTTGTCATGGCTTTTCATACTCTCTCTCTCTCTCTCTCTCTCTCTCTCTCTCTCTCTCCATCTTTGTCAGCAATGATATTGCATGCATTATGGCATTATTGAAATATATATATATGGTTCATGGAAGCAATGCAATCAATAATGTACACTGTAATTACAGTCTCTCTCTCTCTCTCTCTTTCTCTCTCTCTCTCTCTGAGTCTATCTCTCTATCTATCTCTCATGCTCTCAATTTTAAAATGGTATATTTACTAAACAAATGCAGACCCTTGATTCATAAACACTCTCATCGTTAAAAGTTAACAGTTTTAAAGAGTTACATGTATCAAAACTACATGTACGTATCGAGGAAATTTTGTATGGAAATGATAGAAGCCAGTGAAGACATGACTGACACAAACACAATATTCTATGAATAACATACATTGTTATATTCAGTAGTAAATTCTCACTATATAACTCTATATAGACCTATATAGACGAATAGTCAATAATTATAACATTAGCTCGTCCGAAAAATATTGACCGGTCAATATTTTTTAAATATCAAATTGTCATAATAGACAGTCAGGCAAGGCAAGCAAACAACAGATGCGCAATGCGACGGTTTGCTATCATTACGGATTTAAGGATTTGCGAATAACTTTGAAGTAAAATCAGGTAGAACATCTGTATGTTAATTCTTACGGGCGGCGGAAAATCACCAGTTTGATGCTGAGGTTATTTTGGAGATGAAATTTGCACAAAATTGAATTCGTGAATTCTTTGTTGAGCTGAGAAAATCAGGGGACGATCTGTTTTTAATTACTTTCTTAAATTTTGGTTTGTTTCTTCATATTACAAAACAAATGTTGACTGTGTTTTCGGGCAACATTGTCTATATATTAGCCCCCTTGGGACGAAAATATTGCCCTCCGCTTCCCTAGTCAATATTTGTATAATATTTCTTAACGTATGCTACGCACCAATATGTGTAAAAACTGACTATAATACACCTACATACACATTTCATGCTAAACATGTCTTTCAAGTCACGTTTCACAACGACCATTATTTATTTCCATTTCGGTAACACATGCAGTGGAATTATTGCACTGCAGGTTTTTAAAAAGGTATTTATCTAGTTTAAGATTGTAAGTGAGTATGTTCTTACCGATACATGACTACCCCTAGCATGTTTCAGATTGTTGACAGAATCGAAAACTGATATTTATGTGGTTTCATGTTGAACAATATTTAACGAGATAAGACTAATCGGCCCAAACTTCGAATTAACATTAATAAACAATTGTTCTGCAACTTTAAATAATTTAAAAAGCTTGCCGTTAGAATAAACATAAACTTTTACTTACTTTTTCAATCTTAACTCCTCTCTCGATTTGCAAGAGTCTCGAACTGGTCTCGTTAAAATCCCGTGAATGACGTATTTAAGCGTTTTAGTTTTTCATTACTATAAAAATCAATAAGGCTCCTATTATGCTAATAAGGCTGTGAGGTGTGAATAAAATTATCATTAAGTATTTGAAATTAATACTATTCACACTTTTCAAAATTGATTTAAAGGAAACAAAGATTGGTTGACCTTTTGAAAAATGTTAGATGTTATACATCTTGGAAACAACGTGTTATCCTTTTACTTATTTCATTTATTCATCTTTACAGATAAATCATCTATCATAGAAATAATGATAATAAATCATAAAAACTTATAGTTTGATGCCTTTCTCAAAAAGGGATCTTTTTGTGTCCGTGCAGAATTCAATCAGATTTGAAAGGTTTCTATCTGGAGCACACAAGTATCGGCCGTTTCCACTACAGTTTCTTGTTCTCGCTGCTGTTTCGAACTCAGTTGCGTTTTTTGGACATATTTCAACCGGATTCACGTCAAATCGGTAATGTGAAATCTATTTTTAAAAAAATCATAAAAAATAAGTAAAGTATACAAATATCAAGGAATTAAGGTCTTCAATACTTCTTCATGAGCAATTTATTTTATCCTTTAAAGTACATGCAGGGGCAAGGTTACGACTGTATTTGTTAGGGTTTTTACCATACTTATCTAAGATATTTTTAATAGTCAGTCAACATTTTAACGCCAGTTGTAAAGATAATACAATATTCGTATCTCACAATACTTAATAAAGATATTTTGTAAACAAAGGTCGAGCAATGTTTATGTTACATGTGTTGTGTTTACTTTAAAAAGTGTCAATTTACCTTACTTTTTCTGTCTGCAAAACAGGTTACGTACATAATTTTATAGTTGATAGTGTAATCACTTTTATTTCCTTGCATTGTTTTTCTAGCAAGCAAGATGTTAACAAAAATCATGGTAACAGCTTAATTACAATAAAAAAAATTTTGAGCTCTATATCTAGGTTTTGACTTGTCATCTGACGTTAGCAAATCTTGATTGACCATTTACATACAGTCACCTTAACCATAATTTTTTAAACTATACACTATAACATAGGATATTATTTAAACTCCCATATAAGCATTGAAAGCTCATAGCGTTGTAGACAATCTCATGACACATTATTTGATTATCATTCGTCATAGCATACCAAAACATATCATAAACCATAATTTAAACTCGATTTTAATGATTAGTGGTAAACTTTAGCTTTTCTATATTTTAATTCGAAATATTTGGAATTTTTCTGTATGTGGAGGCAGTTTTCTTAAAATCTTATAGCATAGCATATACTATCACACTATATCATTAAGTCTTTCATTTCAATTTATCATAGCTCAGCATACAAATATATCATAACATTTATACAAATCCCATAGTATATTATTAATATTGCAAATTAAATCATAGTATAAACATGTAAATGATATGCATAAAATGATTGTATATTGATCAATCATTGTAACTTTTCCAAATTAAATTATGAAATTTAAAAACAAAAATTGTGACTTTTTCCAATCAAAACCCATTTCTGTAATGTACATGTAAATATTGTAATGTATCTTCTAAAAAATCCGAAAAAAAAACATATTTTGCCTATCTGGACTCTGGATATGCATGTCAATTGACCAGTTATATATGGACGAAATAAGAATCACAAGCTAGTTGTAAAAGAAATGATATATTCTACTTTAAGATAACAATACTTCTGTTAACCGCAATTTGATCGAAGTCAGCCTACTATTCTTCATATCAATGACTAGATTTAAAAATCATTGTTAAACGGGACCTTTTTGTCTTACCAATGGGTAATTTATTCATTTACAACTCCCTTCATTTTCAATTGGTAAATAAATCATCAAGAAAAATTGTATCCGAGAATTATTTTAATCTTTAACGCTTTGGTACATTCACCGGCCAAATGTTTATGAACTCATTCTTTTTTCTCAACGTACATTTTTTTCATTTATAGCAAAACTAATTTTTAAAAGTTTCTGCTGTCCTTTGTGTCAGATTGCTGGCCTTGGTATGTAATTTTCTTTTTGTAGGGGTTTTTGACTACTTAGTTTAAATAATAAGTATTTAAATCAAAACATTACGATTGATTAAGATCTACATAATGTCATTTGCAATGTTCAAACTAGCAAATCTTAACATCAAATCGCAAAATGCAGAGGTTGACTCAGAAATAAGAATTTTCAGAAATATTCTACTATTTTTAACAAGGCATGATAAATTCAGACATTATTAATCTAGATTCTTTTAAATCGCTCAAGAGATGGTTTTTGAACATTTTTAGAAATTGCTGGGCTTAAATGAAGTATAAAGTAAAAATACAACAACAAAAATTGAGATTCTTTTGGCACCCAATTGTATAAAATAACTTGAAAAACTTTAGATACCAGCTTAAACATAACTTTAAGAAATAATATTTAGTTTCTTTGAGATAAATTACAAATTTCAATAACAGAAAGAACACATTATTTGAATACAATAGAGGCTTAACTTTTAAATGATTATCATCCCTTTTGCAACAAAAGCAATAATTTAGATTGTTGTTTATAAATTAAAAAACAATTCAGGCCTTTGAACCCCTTGCAAGATTTGCAGTGATAAAAATTGTTTTTAAAATCATACCCTCTATTCTTAACTATGAACACAAAAAGGTGGAAAATAAAAGAGTAACAACTTACTAACTCACTGTTTACAAATTTGACCTTTCGAAATCCCTTTTTGTTTAAATGTAGATTATCCTCTTAACATTTTTCGGGGTGCTTATATTGTCTCATATTAACCTTATAATTGACAGCAATTTGATAAAACGTTACACGCTTGAATTCAATTGAGCATGTAACCTTTCAATACCCACATTTCATACTGGACACCTCATATGGGTCCTTTTTCAATTCTGAATGTTATTAAGAGTTTTGACTTTTCAATTCCCCTTTCTTAAAAGATGATAATTGAAAATGCCTTCTATTATAAAAGTTCTCAATATCAACTTTAGTATCAAGCGTCTACACATACAAATCGATTGCACTAATTTTATCCGACGCTCTCTTGACACTTATCATGCGGCCGACCAATGTATATATATTTTATAATTATGTGGCGCTTGCGAGATAAAATGATTTCCTTACGTGACACAAAATGGCTTCAGAAAATTTTACAATAGACTAACTTGATCAAAAAATTATCTCTTACAGAATAAGACTTCTTATATTTTCTAAAGAACTAAATCAATTTACATTGAAATTTTCAGAAGAAAAATTTATGAATGATATCTTCTAAAGACAAAATTGATCGGGAGAAATAGGGGTTTGTGTGTTCTGAAGGATGTAGACAGGGAATAAATTGTAAACCACTATATATTCGTAGTTTATTAAAGTGAAACAGATATAAATCAAATATAGCTGGCTTTATATCATGCTTATACATTTAACAGAAAACATTAACCTTAACTAAACAAAATGTTCAGAAGAGAACTACATATAACAACTCAATTAAACCACTCTCTTAGCTTATTTACTTATTAGAATACACACATAGTTATCTGACAATTGCATTAAATGTACACCAATCTAAGATGAATGGATTTTTTATGCTATATTTACTAGTAATTACAAACTTACTTATAAACAATACCAATATAATAAATAAGTTTTCAATCATCGTACTTACAGGATTTTCTGTTGTCATGTTAAATGCGTTCATGACCAAAAGCACGAGTAACAAAGCGAACTCCATATTTGACAGGCTCCTTAAGCTGAAAAATGTAAATCAATCACTTAAATTGCACAACTTTGAATTAACACTATCTGAGGATGTTTCCATACAATTTTCAGCTTTCCTGGCTGATTAGTTTCTGAGAAGAAGATTTTAGAAGATTTACTCTATATATTCCTATGTAAAACTTCGACCCCCCCCCCCATTATGGCCCCACCCTTCCCGCGGGGGTCATGATTTTCACAACTTTGAATCTACACTACCTGAGGATGCTTTCACACAAGTTTCAGCTTTCCTGGCTGATTAGTTTCTGAGAAGAATTTACTCTATATATTCCTTTATAAAACTTGATTCCCCCACTGTGGCCCCACCCTACCTCCGGAGGTCATGATTTTCACAACTTTGAATCTACACTACCTGAGGATGCTTTCACACAAGTTTCAACTCTCCTGGCTGATAAGTTTCTGAGAAGAAGATTTTAAAAGATTAACTCTATATATTCCTATGTAAAAATTGAATCCCCCATTGTGGCCCCAGCCTACCCGCGGGGGTCATGATTTTCACAACGTTGAATTTACACTACCTGAGGATGCTTCCACACAAGTTTCAGCTTTGCTGGCTGATTAGTTTCTAAGAAAAAGGTTTTTAAAGATTTACTCTATATATTCCTATGTAAAACTTCGATCCCCCATTGTAGCCCCACCCTACCCCCGGGGGTCATGATTTACACAACGTTGTATCGACACTACCTGAGAATGCCTTCACAGAAGTTTCAGATTTCCTGGCTGATTAGTTTCTGAGAAGAAGATTTTTAAAGACTTGCTCTATATATTCATATGTTAAATTTCGACCCCCATTGTGGCCCCACCCTACCCCTTGAGGTCATGATTTTCACAACTTTGAATTAACACTACCTGAGAATGCCTTCACACAAGTTTCAGATTTCCTGGCTGATTAGTTTCTGATAAGAAGATTTTTATAGATTTGCTCTATATATTCATATGTTAAATTTCGATCCCCCATTGTAGCCCCACCCTACCCCCGGGTGTCATGATTTTCACAACGTTGTATCTACACTACCTGAAGATGCCTTCACACAAATTTTAGTTTTCCTGGCTGATTGGTTTCTGAGAAGAAGATTTTAAAAAATTTACTCTATATATTCCTATGTAAAACTTGAATCCCCCATTGTGGCCCCACCCTACCCGCGGGGGTCATGATTTTCACAACTTTGAATCTACACTACCTGAGAATGCTTCCACACAAGTTTCAGCTTTGCTGGCTGATTAGTTTCTAAGAAGAAGATTTTTAAAGATTTACTCTATATATTCCTATGTAAAACTTCGATCCCCCATTGTGGCCCTAGCCTACCCGCGTGGGTCATGATTTTCACAACTTTGAATCTACACTACCTGAGGATGCTTCCACACAAGTTTCAGCTTTGCTGGCTGATTAGTTTCTGAGAAAAAGATTATTAAAGATTTGCTCTATATATTCATATGTTAAACTTTTATCCCCCTTGTAGCCCCACCCTACCCCCGGGGGTTATGATTTTCACAACGTTGTATCTACTCTACCCGAGGATGCCTTCACACAAGTTTCAGCTTTGCTGACTGATTAGTTTCTTAGAAGACGATTTTTAAAGACTTGCTCTATATATTCATATGTTAAATTTCGACCCCCATTGTAGCCCCACCCTACCCCCGGGTGTCATGATTTTCACAACGTTGTATCTACACTACCTGAGGATGCCTTCACACAAGTTTTAGTTTTCCTGGCTGATTGGTTTCTGAGAAGAAGATTTTTTAAGGCTTACTCTTTATATTCCTATGTAAAACTTCGACCCCCCCCCCCATTGTGGCCCCACCCTACCCGCGGAGGTCATGATTTTCACAACTTTGAATCTACACTACCTGAGGATGCTTTCACACAAGTTTCAGCTTTGCTGGCTGATTAGTTTCTGAGAAAAAGATTTTTAAAGATTTACTCTATATATTCCTATGTAAAACTTCGATCCCCCATTGTAGCCCCACCCTACCCCCAGGGGTTATGATTTACACAACGTTGTATCTACACTACCTGAGAATGCCTTCACAGAGGTTTCAGATTTCCTGGCTGATTAGTTTCTGAGAAGAAGATTTTTAAAGATTTGCTCTATATATTCATATGTTAAATTTCGACCCCCATTGTGGCCCCACCCTACCCCTGGAGGTCATGATTTTCACAACTTTGAATAAACACTACCTGAGAATGCCTTCACACAAGTTTCAGATTTCCTGGCTGATTAGTTTCTGATTAGAAGATTTTTAAAGATTTGCTCTATATATTCATATGTTAAATTTCGATCCCCCATTGTAGCCCCAGCCTACCCCCGGGTGTCATGATTTTCACAACGTTGTATCTACACTACCTGAAGATGCCTTCACACAAGTTTTAGTTTTCCTGGCTGATTGGTTTCTGAGAAGAAGATTTTAAAAAATTTACTCTATATATTCCTATGTAAAACTTGAATCCCCCATTGTGGCCCCATCCTACCCGCGGGGGTCATGATTTTCACAACTTTGAATCTACACTACCTGAGGATGCTTCCACACAAGTTTCAGCTTTGCTGGCTGATTAGTTTCTAAGAAGAAGATTTTTAAAGATTTACTCTATATATTCCTATGTAAAACTTGAATCCCCCATTGTGGCCCTAGCCTACCCGCGTGGGTCATGATTTTCACAACTTTGAATCTACACTACCTGAGGATGCTTCCACACAAGTTTCAGCTTTACTGGCTGATTAGTTTCTGAGAAAAAGATTATTAAATATTTGCTCTATATATTCATATGTAAAACTTCTATCCCCCTTGTAGCACCACCCTACCCCCGGGGGTTATGATTTTTACAACGTTGTATCTACACTACCCGAGGATGCCTTCACACAAGTTTCAGCTTTGCTGGCTGATTAGTTTCTGATAAGAAGATTTTTAAAGACTTGCTCTATATATTCATATGTTAAATTTCGACCCCCATTGTAGCCCCACCCTACCCCCGGGTGTCATGATTTTCACAACGTTGTATCTACACTACCTGAGGATGCCTTCACACAAGTTTCAGATTTCCTGGCTGATTGGTTTCTGAGAAGAAGATTTTTAAAGGTTTACTCTTTATATTCCTATGTAAAACTTCGACCCCCCCCCCCATTGTGGCCCCACCCTACCCGCAGAGGTCATGATTTTCACAACTTTGAATCTACACTACCTGAGGATGCTTTCACACAAGTTTCAGCTTTGCTGGCTGATTAGTTTCTGAGAAGAAGATTTTTAAAGATTTACTCTATATATTCCTATGTAAAACTTCGACCCCCATTGTATTCCTACCCTGCCCCCGGGGGTCATGATTTTCACGACGTTGTATCTACACTACCTGAGGATGCCTTCACACAAGTTTCAGCTTTGCTGGCTGATTAGTTTCTGAGAAGAAGATTTTTAAAGACTTGCTCTTTATATTCATATGTTAAATTTTGACCCCCATTGTGGCACCACCCTTCTCCCAGGGGTCATGATTTTCACAACTTGTGTGGAAGCATTCTCAGGTAGTGTAGATTCAACGTTGTGAAAATCATGACCCCCGCGGGTAGGGTGGGGCCACAATGGGGGGTCGAAGTTTTACATAGGAATATATAGAGTAAATTTTGAAAAATCTTCTCAGAAACCAATCAGCCAGGAAATCTAAAACTTGTGTGAAGGCATCTTCAGGTAGTGTAGATACAACGTTGTGAAAATCATGACACCCGGGGGTAGGGTGGGGCTACAATGGGGGATCGAAATTTAACATATGAATATATAGAGCAAATCTATAAAAATCTTCTTCTCAGAAACTAATCAGCCAGGAAAGCTGAAACTTGTGTGAAGCTAGATGCTGTCATTTGACAGTAATACCCGCATCAAGTGTTTGCCCCTAAATAAAATTGTTTTGTACCAGTTTAATTAAAGATGAAGGCCACATGCTAGCTTCGGTAATACATTTAAAAATTATAATTTTCGTAACTGAAGGTCGCTTCAGTTGATAGAATAGAGCATAACATGAATGAAAACAGTGCCAATACCGAAGAAAACAAAATGGCACGTCTCATAATATTAAACGTTTATTTCAACCTCTTGCATTTGCCAAATCATATATGAATTATATATGTCCTGCGTAATGGACACTAAAGGAATGAACAAGTATATATAAACGAGCAAGTCTTTTGTTTTAGTATAATCTACCTGTAATAAAGATCACACTTACCCCATTAATGGCGTTTCGAACGTGTTCTGAAACCGAAAGTATAAAAAAAAAATTTGAAATACCCAAGTACTTTTATTTTCCACGAAATGCTTTCCTTGTGAAATTACAATTATAATTGAACTAAGATCCCATTGGTGCTTAATACAATTTATAATTACACGAAAATATGTACATGTTAATTTGGACCAAAATTAGTTTAACCAAATTATACATATGTTAATATGCTTATGTTGCTTTTCTTATGGAATGTGTGTAAATGCATGCATTTATTACCTAGGTTTTGTTTGAAGCTATGATTATATATATACTTTAGATAAATTTTCCAAATTAATAGTTCACTTATTGACAGGACACATATCATTAACTGAGCCAGCTAGACATCAAAATATACTAACTAATCATGTAAATAATGCTGATTCAAATATTTTAGTATTTTATTTTCCATTGCTTAAGATACATTGACAATCAATGTTTAAGTAAATTCTATTTATTTGTGTGCATAGGTATGATAGATACATTATAAGTTTTTTTTAAAGTGGTTTGACTATTCATATTTGTAATGGCAAAATCAAACACTGTTCTACACTACTTAATTTAACTACAAATAACTATTGGCCCGATGGAATGACTTTTAAACGTATCATGTACCTCAAACATACAGTTATTTAAGTGTCTGTTGTAATTAATGTATGTGTTGCTACTCTGCAATCTCCTTTTTTATATTTTTGAAGTTTTCTGTGTGCGAAATATAATTATTTGTTGTTAATCAATGACAACTTTACAAACAAGCAACAAGGAATGTTTACATTCAAATAGATAGTAAATATTTACATCTGAAAAATGTCTCAAGTGTAACGAGCTTACATATCATATGCTATGTTTTTACCACCATAGTAGCACAGATCAACAAAAGAGCATACATTCCCTTGTTAAATTACTAACCGTTACTGTACAGCTACGTTGATTGGTGCATGTTTCGACGGAACAGACAGGCATCCAAGAAAAGTCATAGATACTTAATTAGAGTAATATTATTTATATTTTTGTGTTACGTACTGATTGACGAGAACGACAACATTCCATGCTTTTAATCAATGTATGTGAATGCTTAAAAAAGACAGTGAAAAGTAAGACTATAAAACTAGCTTTCTTTGTCAGTTCTTAGTGGCTCTGATGGTAGTAAGCAGTACTTGAATACTTTATATCGTTTGATTTCTTCACACCACCATTAATTAGTAGCTAGATAATCATTACGTTGTGTAAAGTAAATATACGGTTACAGTACGGTTACAAAGAATAATAAACAATGATATACATTAATATTATGATTTTTTTCACGAATGATTGATTTGCATAGAGTCTTAACAGGATCGCGTTCCAAAATCATTCCAATCATTTCTAAACTAAAGCTATAAATCACTTTGATTTCCATTAGGACTAACGTTTTCAATGTCATTTCTCAATCTTTCCCTCACTTCGGTTAGGGTCTTTCCAAGCAGATTTTTTCCCTGCCATGTCTGTTTCTTCCACGCTCTTGGATCTTCTTTGTCTAATCCTATGCCCCGTATCACGCTATCTTTTCTAGCTTCAACCAGGGTTTTTGGATATGTTAAAAGCAATTTTTGCTATAATTCTTCATTTTGAGAAAACTGGAAACAAATGGAATATAATTTTTTTAGCTGTTCACTAAAGTTAGTTTCATAGATATAGACGAGATCACTTGGTATAAATTCACTTCTCATTTAAAAGAAACGTAATGCAGGTGGTGATGGTTCAAAGGTATTTTTTTTATTTCCTACCATAGGAAATAGGAAAGAATTTACAAGCACGTATTATTTTTTGACGGTGGGGAGGGGGAACCTTCATCTAAAACATCCTGACAAGCAATAATAACTACATACATGTATATTATGATTTGGATTGAATGATGTGAAAGAAATCTACCGGATTAAAACACACACTTGAGTTGTAATTGTTTAATGTACATTTAGTAAGACATGCGAGTTATGTACCATTTTTCAAATGAATGATAATATATGATCGAAAATCGGGTCATATATATTGACAATTAAAACTGCCTGGAACACCCGCCCCCACCCCATAATTATACCTATTCGCTGTTTACGGCGCAATGTTAATGATAAGATCCGAGACGTTCCGAGTGCGATTTTCGGCAAAATTCGACCGTGTATACTAATAAAATGCCATGGCACGACCCATTTTAAAGATATTTTGTGGAGTTAACTACACATGCATGTTCAAAAAGGTTTGTTATAATTATATGATGTGTTTCCCCCCTGCAGATTATTTTAACTTATTTTAACTTAAAATCGAGATGAAGCAGATCCGCTTCGTGGCTGTTACATTGCAAGTATATGGGACGAATTCTTACTGTGACCTGAGCGTAGCTTGGTCGATCATGGTAAGATTATTCTTTCTCCTATGATCACGAGGATTAAGCATCCCCTGTCAACTGGTCGTACCCGCCTTGTGCTCATTGTCAGGTCATGAAACAAGAGGCCAATTGGCCTTAACGGTCACCTGAGTAGCATATTACCCATACACAAATTTGTCGAGGAATCTCATATATGCATCTAATTTATTAATTAGGTTTCATACTGGAGTAGAAAAATTATAAAGAAAGTGAGCGCAAAAGATGGTAAGTTTGCAGGAATCCTCGACACGAATCAATTGGGATTTAAATGTCTATAACCTCGAAAGGCTATGTACAGGTTTCAACAAAAATATATTATGTTGAGAGTCGAAGTACATGGCTATTCCGGTTATTAGAAAACTCACAAAGCTTTCAAAAATTGGCAATCATGAATGAGAGGTAAACCGATAACTAGTTGGAAATGTTAATGCAAACATATTTTAATGAAGTTATATTGTGTATATTCTAAAAAACTAGTAATAAGAATTTTTTTTTAGTAGTGTTCATACAGCAGATCTAGAAATCAATAACAACAAATTAAAATATACCGGTATATTATAATTCAACATCATGTTATAATAACAAACATTTAAAACAAGAAAGTTTAATTTTTAAAAAAAAAAAAGACCACCAGCTGGATTTGAACCCAAAACACTGAATGTATGTATTCACTAATCCAGAACGAAACCACTGAGCCATGCGAGACTTGTCAATATATGCTCTATAAAGTACTGTTTGAAACAACACTGTCATATCAATGGACTGTTTTTTATCCTTCAAAAAATAATTTGAAAAAGTACATAATTAGTCATCTCTGGGTCATCTTTCTAAAAAGCGACATTTTTAATGTTGAAATATGTTATCTTTACACTTTTCAAATTTGTGGAGAGAAGACCCAGAGACAACAAAATCATTTAAAAACAGTTGTAAATAAGTAGGATTTTGCATGAATTGCATCGTGTGGCTATATTTAGACCCATATTCTAATAAAACCTTTTGCATTTCAAATATTTTCCACTCATTCCACATCCAACAGAAACCAAATAACGGTTATAAGTCGAAAAATATTCAAAATTAATTGATGAAATTTTCGCTCTCCTTGTGCGCCCAGATTCCTGCCGAATCTACATCTTAAGCGCCCACATTCTTTGTAATGATGACCACCTCCCTGCCAGAAATCTTTCAAAAAGAACTGTGAAACCTATAATTTTGGCCAAAAAAAAAAGATCTGGTCTACAAAATCATGAATTCAGTTTTCCTCTCAGGTGTGTGGGAGTAAAGAAGATAATAACACCTATACATCTATTTTGGCCCCGTCTTAGAGTCAAAACCCATCTTTGAGGGGACATGAGAATTAAAATTTCAGTAGAGGACTTCCTGGTAAACATAATTGTTAGTCAGTTTTTTTATACAGATGTGGGAGAATAGAGAAGCAAATGTTTACAAATTATATGCATTAACACTATATTGCCATATTGCCCCCCCCCCCCCCCCCTTCATGTCCTGAACCCCTGACCCAGGGACCATGAATTTCACAATTTAGGTAGAGGAGTTAGTAGACATCATAACCATGTACTAGTATTCAGATTTTTGCCCACATGTGTGGGAGTAGAGAAGAATATTTTTTAAGATTTAATACATTTTTACTATATGGCCATGTTGGCCCCACCCTAGAGCTTGACCCCTGACCCAGGGGTCATGAATTTCACATTTGGGCCTCATGGACATCATAATCATGCATTTAGTTTTTAACAAATATATATGGGAGTAGAGAAGAAAATTTTCTAAGATTTAATACATTTTTACTATATGGCCATATTGGCCCCACCCTAGAGCCTGAATACATTTTTACTATATGGCCATGTTGGCCCCACCCTAGAGCCTGAACCCCTGACCCAGGGGTCATGAATTTCACAATTCAGGTAGAGGGCTTTATGGACATCATAATGGTGCATATAGTTTTTAACAAATATATATGGTAGTAGTGAAGAAGATTTTCTAAGATTTAATACAGTTTTTCTATATGGCCATATTGGTCCCACCCTAGAGCCATAACCCCTGACCCAGGGGCCATTAATTTCACAATTTTGGTAGAGGGCTTCAGGGACATCATAACAATGCAACCAGTTTTTACTTGGCTTTTTTTGCCTATTTGGTCCCACATGTGGCACCAATGGGGTGGTAGAGCCATGAATTTCACAATTTAGATTCCTCTTACCATAGAGATGTCTCACACCAAAAATGGTAACAATCAGCCTTATAGTTTTAAAGAAGAAGTCAAAAATGTAAATTGTTAACGCACGACGCACGACGACGGACGAAAAATGATAGCAATAGGTCACCTGAGTTTACTCAGTTGACTTAAAAAGGGAGACACTGTGATCAGCTCGGTGTATCCATTGCATTGAATGCTTGCTACCATTACAATCGCTCAAATCAGCAAATATAGCATTTCCTTGTTACGTTAGTATAGTATATGTTACATCTACAGTATAACTATGTTTAATGATGCATAATGCATGCACAGACTGAGGTCCGACATCCAAATAAAATGCAACAGATTCTATATTGAAGGAATATTATTTCTTCTTTTTCCTTTTTTGTGATACCTAATGATTGACAAAAACTACAATTTTCTAACTTTTATTCAATGTATACATGAATGCTTTAATAACGACACAAAGAAAAGTAAAATCACGTGCATATACACAACTAGTTTTTTTATAGGTCTTAATACTCTTTTCATTGCTTGCTTTCTTCACGCCATCATTATACACAGTAATGAAAAAACATTCTATTGTTTAATGAAGTGAAAGTGTGGTTGAAAGAATAATGTAGGCCTAATTACACAATATATTATGTTTACATGTACTTTCACTGATAATTGATTAATTCAAATGTTTTAATAGTCCAAACAGGATTGTGATATCATAATACTGTTCTATAATCTAAAAGTGTATATTCTATATATAGTCGACTAAAACTTGTTCTGATTACATTGTGTTAACAAACCAACAATATTTTTATTAATGAGAGTATGATTATTGTAATTAAAATATTTCATAGTTTTACAGATACACAACATAAATCATTCGCATTACGCAAACAGTTCTGCACATTTTAAGCATTTTCATCTTACCAATCACTACAGATTTCAGATATTACCTGATGTTAAAACTCAGTTCTTGCACAAATAAGTTTCATGAATCGGCACTTAAAGTAGTGCACTCATATTTGTCGTTAGCTTATCACTTGTAACGATGTTCCCGGGGTGCTTTCTTATCAAAAAGAGTACGTTCGACACAACTCTGTCCTGACAAATTGAAAAACTCAAATACTGCTGTAGCAGTTGCTTAGCAACCTGCTCAAGGAAACACAAACACAAACGTGAGTATCGCGAGAGTGGCACGACTGTTTCTACGCATTTTTTCAATATTTCTTATTTTACAAAGATGTATATACAACACATATACAATGAGAACTTGAGGATTGGGAAGCAACATCTACATTTCCTCACGCAATTTGTCCCTCACTCTGGTTAGGATCTCTCCCAGCAGATTTTTTCCCAACCAAGTTGATTTATTCCATGCTCTTCGGTCGTTCTGGCGTAATCCTATGCCCCAAACTTTGTCATATGGGCTAGCTTCCACCAATGTTTTTGGATATGTTGAAAACAATGTCATTTTAAGGTCATCATTTTGTGAAAACTGGAAAATATAGATAGATAGTAGTTAATTTTGAATGATTACATACATGTATTAAAAGGGATTTAATATTTATTACATGATTGCGCAAGAAGTGCTAGTATATTCTTAAAGATTATTGTTGTTGTCATTCATCAGTAACTTTTATGGTTTATTTTTCAAATGTACGCAAACTTAAAATTTGCAAAAAAAAAACAAATCAGTTCTCAAACACCTTTAAAAAAAGTTATCCAATTATAAATCCTACAAAAATGTACGATTAAATAGGGTCGAGCAATAAAATGATTTTTAGTTTTCGTCATAAATATCTACATACAACATACATATATATGCATTTAACTGCATTTTACTTTTTTAATAATTTATATGTTGATACATCTTTCTGATATTATTCTATACCGAACATTTAAAACAGTTATAAAATTAGTCTTAACCGATATTGTTTTGATTCACTTTTATCAAGGGCTCAATAGTTATTATGTTAATTTTAAACTTAAAAATCTGTTTTTAACCATATAGCATGTCGTGTATTGACCATACACGCCGATTTATGCTGAAACAATACCTTTGCTATGTTTCCTTTTTCAACAATTCTCGTACAATGTTGATCCCACAGTGTCTGGCTAAAATTCTTGACATATCTCCCGTACTGCTTCATTTCGTTGGGTGCGTCCAACGCCATGATGATATCAGCAGTCTCCATATCATCCATCAAAACTACAGTAGATAACAGGTTGTAGTGTTGTTATTGCCTTGCATACGACCAAGGAAATATAATTTGAATACAAGTTATAACGCAATGCTTAGGTGAAAAAGATGTAAAAACTATGATATACTTAAAAAAAGAAAGATACTCCCTAAATCTTCTACCACTTGATGAAATATATATATATATATATATAGAGAGAGAGAGAGAGAGAGAGAGAGAGAGAGATGAATAAAGCCTTGGTACAGCAAAAAATACTTAAATAAATAAAACAGAATGCGACAGTCCAAATTAAATTAATTTAATGTCGCTTTCTGTTTTATATATATATATATATATATATATATATATAAAGCACTAAAAATGGCTAACGACACGAACAATAGAAATTGTCAAATTTTCGGGACAACCCGTCCCTTCTTCAGGACCAAAAAATAAATTACATAAGTAAAAAACAAAGAAAACAAAATCTAAAGCTACTACTAAACTACTTAAGAAACTATGAAAAAGAACAGCTACATTATACACATCATTTGATCACATTCTTAAAGGTGTTGATACTGTCGCCGATCGCTATAAAGTAATCAATCGACTGCCAACTTCACGCCTGATTAAGTTAATTAGCTAATTAAAATTGACGACCGAGTTAATAAATAAAAATTTGAACCCCCGTTGTTAACTCGTACGGCACATATGATATAGAGTCGACTTTTTGATTAAAAAGAGATAAAATTAAATGAAAATAAATAAATAAATAAATGAATAAATAAATAAATAAATAAAATTAAGAAAAAATGATTTACAAATAAAAGGTAGTAAAGAAACTAATAAATGAAAGAGGCGCAGTTGACAGATTAGATAAAATTACTATGTGGGTTTCAGGTGATATATGGCTATGAGACGTTCATTTTAGTGAAGTCCATTTGTTTGTTCATGCCATCAGGTCTGAATGATTTGAGTCTGTGCATCCAGAACTTTTCTTTGCTTTTCCTCTCCGCGTCTGTCCAATTAGGATTATGGTCAATAACCAATACTGTCATGTCTTCCCATTTGTGGCCACTGGTATTAAAATGTTCTCCGACGGGCTCCTTGACTTTTTTGGTCTTTATGGTAGAGCGGTGGTTGTTGATCCTTCTGCGGAGGTCACCTGTTTCACCGACGTATTGCTTAGAGCAGACTTTGCAACTGATGAGATAGATGCAGTTGTCTGTGCGGCAAGAAGTGTTGCCAAATATCTTGTACGTGCGACCCGTGGTGGTGCTCTTAAAACTGTCCGCGTTGGTGCTGTATTTGCACAATAGGCACCTGATATCGGAACATGTTTTAAAACCGCCATTTGGCAACGGGTTGTCTAATCTTGCCCTCACTACCATATCCTTTAAGTTCCTCGGGCGTTTAAACGCAGCCATTGGTGGATCCTTGAAAAGATCAGCCATTCTTTCGTTAGTGTAAAGAATGGGCAGATTATTTCTAAGGATGCTGTTGAGGTTCTTAAGGGCGGGGTGATATGTAGTGACAAGTGGAACCCTGCTTTTGTCTGTTTTCTCTTTGTATTGTAAAAGGGTTTTCCTGTCTTTTGTAATCATCTCATCAATTGCAGATTGAACTGTGTGGGCTTTATAGCCTCGATTACACAGATGGGATTTCAATATTCTGCTCTGTTCTTCAAAGATCTCATTAGAAGAACAGATTCGTCTGATTCGGGTTGTTAAACCTTTAGGAATTCCTCTAAAAGTATGGGGAGGATGGCAACTCGAAGGCTTGAGGTAGAGGTGAGAATCAGTGGGTTTGGTGTGGAGACTGAATTTTATTTCACCATCTTCCAAGGTGGATGTAGTATCCAAAAATACATTTTTGGAACTAGATATGTCCACTGTGAATTTAATCGAATTGTGGAAGGAGTTGGCAAAGGTGATGAAGTCATCTAGGCAGTCTCGGTTTTCGACCCATTTCATCTCAATATCATCAATGAACCGCAACCAGCTCAAAGGTTTGAAAGGAGCTCTGAGAAGCAGGCTGCGTTCCAATCTTCCCATAAATATGTTGGCGTAAGAGGGAGCCATTTTGGTGCCCATAGCTGTACCACTTATTTGTATATAATGTTCGCCATTGAACATGAAATTGTTCAGCTTGAGAACATGTTCAAGGAGCTTGAGTAGAGATTCGGTTGACGGCTGCTGAATCGCTCTACTGTCCCATACCTCCCTGCAGGCCTCGATACCTTCATCGTGAGGAATATTCGTGTACAAGGACGTGACGTCCATTGTAACGAGAAGAGTATGGTCTGGCAAGCCAGAGGAAGGTGTTTTATTCAGGTAATGTGTAGTGTCCTTGAGGTATGATGGCAAATCTTCTACATGTGGACGGAGATGTAAATCTATAAATTCAGATATTTTCTCCGTGGGGTGTCCGATGGCACTAACTATAGGGCGCCCAGGCATTCCTTCCTTGTGGATTTTTGGAAGCAGATAAAATTGACCCGGTCTACAGTTGGTTGGGCGAAGCGTTTCATAAACATTAACACCAATCTCATCATTTTCATACATTTTGTCCAGGGTGTCAGTGATGAGAGCTGAAAACTCTTCAGTGGGATCAGAGTCCAGTTTCTTGTAGAAACGATCGTCTGTTAGTTGTCTGTTGGCTTCAGCTAAATACGCTTGTTTGTCTAGGACAACCACTGTGGATCCTTTGTCTGCTTTCTTTATGACTATGTCGTCCCTGTTTTTCAATCTTTGTAGAGCAGATCTTTCTTCTTTCGTCAGATTGTCAGGGACGATTTTTTGGTTGGTGAGGAGCTTCTCAATGTCTGACTCAACAGCATCAATGTAAGACTCAAGTGCTCCACATTTGCCCGGTGGCGGTTCCCAAGTACTTTTGGGTCTGTACAACTTATGTTCTTCTAAGTTGTGCAAGGGCGGAGGAGGTTCGTCTGTGTGATCATTGCTGGAGTCCTTGCGCGAGAAGTGTTCCTTTAGTCTTAGCCTTCGGAAAAATGCTCTGGTGTCCTCTCTAACCTTTTTGTCATCGACCTCATGCGGTGTTGGACAGAAATTGAGACCTTTAGATAGTAGCGATGTCTCAACGTCTGTGAGAGGAACCTTAGATGTATTCAGAACTGGGCAGGTGTTGGTATCGACCAAGGACTCGTCTTCACTTGTTTGCTTTTTGCGCTTGAAGCGTCTAGAGCGCCGGTTTTTGGCAGAAGGACGAGATGACAACATATTAGACCTGGTTCTGTTTGTTGCTGGAACACCATCCCGAAGGAACTTCCTTTTTTGGGTATTATTGAGGTCATTAGATAGGGTTGTATTGAATGTTGTAATAATTCTTTTTGCTTCAACAAAATCTGCATGGGAAGTGGATTTATTAAGAGAAGACTCCAGTGAAACTACATCTTTCTCAAGTTGTCGAAGTCTGTGGTTATCCCACGACAGACAGAGAGACATTAATTCTTTGGAGCATCTTCTTAATATGAAGTCCCAGCGTTTTTGGAAGTTTTTAGAAACTAACCCTATGTTTGGAGTGACATTTATCTGGAAGCCTTTTGGTATAATGTCACAGTTGATATATGTTTCTAAATTTGATATTCTGTGTTTGGTTTTGATACATTTCTTATTTTGTTTTTTCAGAAGTTTAAAGGTGTTGTTTTGTTTAAGAGCCATGACAATAGATTTAATTTCAATTAAAAACTAAATAGCCAAAATATGTTTAAGTTTTTAGAAAAAGGTAAGCCAAAATAAATGATGTCAGGTACAACTTAATATTTTTCACAGAACATAAAAAGTGGTAGGTCGTACCAGAAATGAGACTGTGTTATGTCAAATTTAGAAAGTAGGAACTAGAAATCACAAACAAAGAAAATAGGGGATAGAAAAGAACCAAATAGAAAAAGTGTGATATGCCTAGATGACTTCATCACCTTTGCCAACTCCTTCCACAATTCGATTAAATTCACAGTGGACATATCTAGTTCCAAAAATGTATTTTTGGATACTACATCCACCTTGGAAGATGGTGAAATAAAATTCAGTCTCCACACCAAACCCACTGATTCTCACCTCTACCTCAAGCCTTCGAGTTGCCATCCTCCCCATACTTTTAGAGGAATTCCTAAAGGTTTAACAACCCGAATCAGACGAATCTGTTCTTCTAATGAGATCTTTGAAGAACAGAGCAGAATATTGAAATCCCATCTGTGTAATCGAGGCTATAAAGCCCACACAGTTCAATCTGCAATTGATGAGATGATTACAAAAGACAGGAAAACCCTTTTACAATACAAAGAGAAAACAGACAAAAGCAGGGTTCCACTTGTCACTACATATCACCCCGCCCTTAAGAACCTCAACAGCATCCTTAGAAATAATCTGCCCATTCTTTACACTAACGAAAGAATGGCTGATCTTTTCAAGGATCCACCAATGGCTGCGTTTAAACGCCCGAGGAACTTAAAGGATATGGTAGTGAGGGCAAGATTAGACAACCCGTTGCCAAATGGCGGTTTTAAAACATGTTCCGATATCAGGTGCCTATTGTGCAAATACAGCACCAACGCGGACAGTTTTAAGAGCACCACCACGGGTCGCACGTACAAGATATTTGGCAACACTTCTTGCCGCACAGACAACTGCATCTATCTCATCAGTTGCAAAGTCTGCTCTAAGCAATACGTCGGTGAAACAGGTGACCTCCGCAGAAGGATCAACAACCACCGCTCTACCATAAAGACCAAAAAAGTCAAGGAGCCCGTCGGAGAACATTTTAATACCAGTGGCCACAAATGGGAAGACATGACAGTATTGGTTATTGACCATAATCCTAATTGGACAGACGCGGAGAGGAAAAGCAAAGAAAAGTTCTGGATGCACAGACTCAAATCATTCAGACCTGATGGCATGAACAAACAAATGGACTTCACTAAAATGAACGTCTCATAGCCATATATCACCTGAAACCCACATAGTAATTTTATCTAATCTGTCAACTGCGCCTCTTTCATTTATTAGTTTCTTTACTACCTTTTATTTGTAAATCATTTTTTCTTAATTTTATTTATTTATTTATTTATTCATTTATTTATTTATTTATTTTCATTTAATTTTATCTCTTTTTAATCAAAAAGTCGACTCTATATCATATGTGCCGTACGAGTTAACAACGGGGGTTCAAATTTTTATTTATTAACTCGGTCGTCAATTTTAATTAGCTAATTAACTTAATCAGGCGTGAAGTTGGCAGTCGATTGATTACTTTATAGCGATCGGCGACAGTATCAACACCTTTAAGAATGTGATCAAATGATGTGTATAATGTAGCTGTTCTTTTTCATAGTTTCTTAAGTAGTTTAGTAGTAGCTTTAGATTTTGTTTTCTTTGTTTTTTACTTATGTAATTTATTTTTTGGTCCTGAAGAAGGGACGGGTTGTCCCGAAAATTTGACAATTTCTATTGTTCGTGTCGTTAGCCATTTTTAGTGCTTTATATATTCAGTTTACTGGCTTAGTATCTATATATTAGATCCGACACCTTAAAGATGCCTAGTGTTGTTGATTCTATTCAGTGCTTTTTATATATATATATATATATATATATATATATATATATATATATATATATATATATATATTTGTTAATCAGGTGCTGCAAATTTAAAGAAATGTAAAATTGTATTGAAATCTGGTCTAGTATATTGTATCAGTGACCCTCTTCTTCTAAGACAAAGCAGATCAGAACGATATCAGTGTGTACTGTTGACTTTAACAGACTAACAAACAAATATTTGAATACTAAAGAGAGTACTGCATAATTAAAACACTTTAATCTTCAGAACCAAAAATGTAGTGCAGCTAGATTTGCGATGACAATTAGAACAAAGTAATATCGTACTTGCTTTCTGCTGCATCATGTACTGCTCTGCACAGCTATACTCTACACCATCGACCACGAATTTACTTGGGTACCACTGACTGAACACTGACTCTTTTTGCCAAAAATATTCAAACTTGTCTTTCTCGTTCTCAGATTGTTTATTTTCTTCACGAAAATTGCTAAATTCCGGAGTAGTTGGCCGTCTACTTTCTCTTTCAAATTCTTCAAATAAATATTGGTTTTTAATGTATAAACACATGCGATTTTTAAATGATCACTGGCTTTTTTAATCATATTGTTGATAGCAGGGGCAGATGACAGTTTATCTTGGTAATTAATACCTTTGATCATTTATTTTGCTATAAAACGTTAATATAATGTGAATACGCCTATCAAACTTAATGATTTAATTTAGTTGCAGTATGAAGTTGTCTCTTCTTATTCAAATGCAAATAACCTTTGTTATGGACATCGTTTACAATAAATGCTTCTTTATTTCTTTCAGCGTCTTCAGTCTCCTTCTTTTCATCTGTAAAATGCATATAAATAAATAGCTGCACAGTTCAAAATTAATTACAGGCCCTTTAATTCCAGCAAGCGAAATATGCGTTTATCCTTTTTCCTCTTTCTTCAAAACTAAACAGGATGCTTATTAATTTTCAGTTGTCACCGTGTTATCACTAGTAAGCGTTATCTGTTGTATTATATTCTGACGTACCTTTTTCACTTTCCTCTTTATTAATTTCATCCATATCCCTGTACAAAAGACATTGTGTCATTGCTTTTTGGACAAAACCAAGGATATTTTATATTCCTGGACTATGCTTACACATTAACTATTATGTTTTGTTCATAATTTGCCTTGTAATGGTAATCCAACTGCATAAACAAAATTTTTACTTTGATTTCCAAAATACATTACCTTTCTTTGTCCATGCTTTCTTTCTTTCCAACTTCGTTTTCTTCAGTCGCTGAATAAAAGCAAATTAAAATGTTTCATACCTCTATCATATATATTGTGTGCAGTTCTCATTTATATAACTATGGAATATGTGATGCCTGAATATGTTACTGACCTTTTGAAAGTTCAAGATGCAAATTTGATATTTTCATTTCTTCATCATTTTCATCTGTCTGATCTGTAAAATTTAACTATACTGGCACATTGATAGTAAGTAGGTGCTTGTGTGTTTTTGTGTATGTGTGCATTAAAGAAATTCAATACATGATTTTTGTACTAGTATAAAACCTATATAACCTTTAAAATGCTCACTATTTCCAACTAGAAAACCTTTTTCTTCCGCAGTTCTTTCCTCAGGCTTGCCATCTGTAAATGGACAACACATTAAATATTATCATTAGAACCATTTTAACAAGGCCTTGGGCTTTCAGTACAACGTTACTATCAATTTCTTGCGTCAAAACAAGTAAAAAATGACGCTGGTTTCGAGTGAAATATACACCAATTGCGTAGTCGTCTTCGCCCAAAAGCCAGACAAATCTTGTTGATTTCAAAGAGCCATGGCTGAGTAGCCTAAACTGAAATAGACAGGCCCACGTCACATTGCTGTTTGACACAACTAACCAAAGTCCAAGCTCTTGCTAAAATGGTTCTTATATCAAACAAGTCAGAATGATTTAAAATCTTTCACCAGATCAATAACAAATGCTAATATAGTTAGCTATTATTACATGTACTTTGTGTTTACCAATAATTGAATTTTGGAAAACAAACAAAACTATCTTTATTGCATATTGGAAAACAAACAATAACTATTTTCCAAGCTGTGTACTTTTTCTACTTTTTCACTTTGAGCTTTTTCATACCACGATTAAATTCAATCCAATGAAGCTTATATCCGACAAGGAGCAGAATTATCAAAGCTACTGTGATGATCACAAAAATCGCCAAGAAGGTATTGACAATTATAGCATCGGTGGAAGTGTCTCTACAAAGGAAAAGGTAACATTATATATTGATATATATTTTTCTTGTAGTTTATTCTTGTACAATGTAAATTGCTAGAGATGTTTTTAATATTGAGTTAATATATATTTTTATTCGGCGAAATAGTTTTATTGGCAGTTTTATACTAGTTATGTTTAAAATGAAGAATATTTGCATTAAAGGGTTGTATTTACTTTTCTGTTTGGTTTTCCTGATGGTGATATTCTGGACTGGATTTAATAAGTTTAGGTATATTCGAATAGCACGCCTGATCTAAAATAGAAACCAGATAGGTACTTGTATATACATCATTGTTCCATAATCTACAATTGAAATCTAATTGCTCACAAAAAAGAATGATAGAACTGTTAGCAGCTACATTAGCATAGCTGTTTGCTACGTTTCACCACCTACACTTGTAAGATTCGTTGGACTGAAACCTTGTTGGACAGGGGGGATCAAACTTGGCACAGTCCAGAGCTGGGTCGTTGATAATTCGTTTATGTAGTTCACTAAACCGAGCACAGTACCCTGAAACAAAAGATTTGAGTACTAGTAGCATATATATGTTTATATGGCTCTGCCGATCAGTCCCTTTTCCAGGCCTGATAGTTTGTATTAAAACCATTTTTACAAGACCTTGGACTTTCAGTAGGGCGAATTCATCTTTTTCGTTCGTCAAAACAAGTTAAAAATGACGCGGTTTCAAGCAAAATATGCACACCGATTGCGTTGTTTTAACTCAAAAGCTAGACACATCGTGTTGATTTCAAAGAGCCGTGGCTGAGTGGCAAGCAAAGAAATAGACATGCCTACATCACAGTGCTGTTTGACACAATTACCCAAAGTCCAAGCTCTTGTTAAAATGATTCTATGTTGACTGCGGTGCTTCTTTTGTTGGTTTTTTTTCATAAATTAAACGATCTAAACATAAATACTACATGTACCTGACATGTAATGCATCGGAGCACAGACTTCCAACAACATTGTAGCGTCTCTGTTTAGAACACAATGATACATGAATTTGTCCTCCTCTGTACAATTCTGAATCTTTCCGAGGACATCACATTTCTTCCTCTCCGCTGCCAATTTCCACTCCATGGCATCGGAAGGACAGCGTGGCACAATGGAAACGGTGGGTATTGATTCGGGACACATCATCGATATCGATGCCGATACCTAACGTACCAAGTATAATTAGGTTGATGCTTGCAAATGTAGGCTTGTACATAGAGAAAAATGATCGGTTAAACGAGCAGACACTTACCATTAAAGTTAAACAAGCGAAAATGATGACTGATATGAGGGACATCTTCATAATTTCACAGCTAGCTGTTTTTTCACTGCACCATGCAAAAATAAGTAATACATTCATTAGTTTAAAAGCTTAGTGTTAAGTTCATTTATAAGTAATTTCACCGATCAATTGTACATGGAATTCTGTAATACAGTTTTGCTACCTATGTTAAACGATAAAACACAATCTTGGAACAAAGCCGTTTCAAGCGTTAAGTGACCAAGGTTAGGAAGGCCAATTGAAAAATACTGATGTATGAAGACAATGTGGCTGTCTATCATATATTTTTCATAAAAGTCATAACTGACAGAATAATCTATACACCAACACTAATTTTATTGATTTGTGAAGTTTCATTCCATTTAACAAAAAGATATTTTTAAACTTCATTTAAAAAACAACTTGTTTCGTCACCACGGCACAAGGTAACGTTGAAAATTGACGTCAATTAAGATGACGCATGCACAGTTTAATAGAAATACTGAATCTTTATATCACCCTGAGTCTTTTGTGCTTTTCACCATACAATTGAAATCGGCTCTATACTAATTGAAATATAATTCGTTCACATTAATTTTGTTCGAGTTAGTTCCTCGAAGTTTTCATTTTTACCGCATGTTTCTTAGTTTACTGTATAAAAAAAAAAAAAAAAAAAAAAAAAAAAAAACAACTTGAACGTCAGATGACGTTGTTTATTCTTTTGACCAAATATTTACAGATATTATACTCTCTTTAGTACTTCTGATGTTCAAAATACAAATACCAAAACTCCCAACAAATTGTAATACGGTTTAACACAAACGTACAATTAATTTGATCACCACTCCGCATTTCCACAGATTGCATCGGCTTTTTTCCCACAGGTTTATACTTTTCGTTGCGCCGTAACGTCTGCGACGTCAATGTTTTTAGTCAATTTCTTAAAAGACTACCCGTTTTAGCCACTGATATCTGTACAACAAAACTATACATTCCGTCGTAATTTGGTACGTATAATATCATGACATGAATTCTTAATTTGAGGTTTCAATATTATTTGGTTTTAAGCCAAATTTATAGCGATCATTACATGAGGCCAATCCATAGGTCACTTCGCTTATCTCTGCAGCAGTTCTTAAGCGAGTCCCTGTAACTTTTTATATGAATGAAAATGGAGTACGTTTTTTTAATAAATAATTATGATTTCCTTTATCAGTGATGTAGCAAAATTACCGCAACAGTCATATGCCTCGCTGCTATAAAAAAAAATCATAGAACTGAAAGCAACACGTAAAAATGAAAGTAAACATGGGTGGGATTTTAGGCGAAGGAAATAGATTTAACCATCCTCATGCTTATCCCCTGGTTAATAACAGATTATAGGAAAAGAGCTCATGAATGAATTCTGAATAACTGAATATATTCATTTACATGTACTTATCAATTTATGCGTACATTCATACGGTAATTACTCAACCAGTTCTCAACAATCAGATGGTTCTGACAAATTGAAATTAGGCTGAATGTGATTGATGTATATAGGTAACAGCTTGAAAAAAGCTCGAGAAATAGTTTTTAAAATGTGGGATAAATTACACAGTTTTATTTTTTAAACATTGGTTTGCTTTTTTTTTCATTGATATTTTTATTTTTCTCAAATTTTAAAATATATACTACATACTAATCATTGTCTTAACTTGCTTCATTTTATTTCGATTTTAATTTCTTTTCATTTTCCCCATTTCATTTGCTTTAACAGGTAAATTTAAAGAAAAACATTTTGATGCATAATGATATTTTTTAAGGACTGAAAAAAAAACATTATTACCTTGCGAAGGAAATGTAGGACGCAAAAGCTAAAAACACCTCTCTTTCTCCATCTGTTCATCTTACTGTTTGGAAGACCTTAATTAAAATTAAAAGAATACATAATTAAATCGGGTTGTATCACAACTTCTCATATGTACAAGTACATGCAAGCGGATATTTTGCTTTTTTCTAATTAAACGCAGTTTTGATTTTATGTTGACTGTAAAACGTCTTTATTTATGTTTGTTTCAAACCATGGCCATGCGCCAATCCAAAAATAATTTTTCGGGAGGAGGGGATTTTGATGGTATCTATGTTAATTTCCAATGAGGGGCCAGTGTCTAATGTAGTATTTTCGGTAATTTTATCATGTAAATTAACTATGTTTATAGATATTTGAATTTTCCAGGGACGGAGTTCGGACACACGCACACACCCTCTAGATCCGCGCATGAAAATGAACGTACAGGCATTTTTGATCTGTTTTGATTTTGAATGCAACCAACCGTAACTTTAATCTTGAAGGGAGTAAACATGCCTCAGTACTTATAAGAATCGATTGTTAATAATTTCATCTCTAATATATTTAGTTTCTGAATGAACGAGTACATTTGTACGGGGGAAAAATTCCGAATAAAGATATACATGTACTTCTTGTTTCGATTTGTGTTGATCATCTTTAGCCGTATAAATCACAGACCAGAAAATGATAATGAATATTTTGGTCACATAAAAGTAATGATCATTACATTTCATTAAAATGATATACATATTCAAACGTTAGTTTTTTAGGTTTTCTTTCATTGATTGGTTGTCAGAAAGTAAAGAAGCTTACCTTAACATGTCGATTTAACTGAGAGCTCTCCAATATTAAACTGTACGTAAAACAAAACTGAAAGTAGGGAAACCCTAGACATTAATAATAAGAGAACGTGACTGTCTTAAATTACTTGTATAGAGATATTTTATGTAATTATTCTACACACTGTGATTCTTGGTACCTTTTTATCACACAACCATTGATGGCTTTATTCAGTTTAAAACTGAATAGTTTCACCATAAAGGATAGAAATGGAAGGAATCATTTTACAAAACGATTTTACAATTGATTTTGTCAAACGGCAAATAACTATTGTAAGAAACTAATGGCACTTATCAATAATCGGTTTTTCTAATTGTTTTTGAAACCAATATAATGTTAAAGCAATAACTTTAATTATATGTAGTTAAAACGTCTTAACATGTGTAGTTTAAAGATTTACCTTCCGAGTTTTCTTTCCTTTTTCAGTGGCGTGTGTTTTAAGATAAAGACATCGACGATGACAAGTATTTTTGGTGCATTATCGCGTGGGTTTTAATCTTGAATTTTTCTAAGAAACGCTAGCTTATAGGGCGTGTGAAAAGGTTTTCGGAGAGAATCGTACTGCAAATGTAATCAGGGATTTAATCTCACATTACTAAAATATATATTCAACGAATAACACACGCTGATACAGTGTATGTGCATGTATATTTAATACACTTCACTTTTTATATCATGAGAAAATGATATCTTGATGCGAGTTTTGTGTATAATATCTACTTGGTTTGCATAAAACAGGATATAAAACGCTAAAATATAACAAAAACTTATACTTACTTATTACTTACTTATTTATATCCTGTTGTGGAAGTCAGAAGTCAATATATGCAACTTTTATCGACATATATATATTTACATTGGCCATTATCACTTTCTTACATGTACAAGAGTTGTGTTCTTAAGGATGCCGATTTGGGTTTTTTTGCGGAAAAACTACAATAGCATAACTCTTTATTTTTTAACCATATGTAATTTAAACCAACTCTAGTTTATTTGCAAAGGTTCATGAAAATCGACCGTCTGGTTCTTTTTTAGGGACCATCTCAAAATAGAGGTACATTTACTATAGGAATATATAGGGAACTGTCATTTTCCGCACATCAAAGCAGTTTTTAAAAAATACTACAATAGCTTTTTTTCTTAAATTGTTATATATGATTAGTAATATCATTTCCTACCTTATATGTAAAAAACACAAAATTCTACCGTCTGATTTTTAGTGGGGGCCATCTCAAAATATTAAAATGCACCAAATTTTGCTATATATTTGGGTCATCACGAATGACAATTGGTATAATGGATTAACTCCAAAAATGAGGAAAATGTCCTCAAGGATAGCATCATTCTGTATATAAAATTTCAACAGCGTACAATTTTTACTTTTTCTTTTATGTTATTTCTTATAACGTACTCCTACAAAGCTTCATTTTATCATAACGTCATAAAAGCGCAATGGCAATGCGCCCCTACCGCACAACGTAAAAATCGTGTTAAATATGAAAATTTCCTTTAAAAATCTAAATATTTTTATCTGTAATTTGTTTATTGTGTTCAATTTTATAATTGATATCGAAAAAAATTCATAAGAAGTATAAATCAACTGTATTATATTAGAATGCGCAAAAACATGCGCAATGCAAACTAAAGTCGGCCTCCTTAAATTTACATCTTAAACGGAATATGCATATGAACCCATTATACAATTATTTAATGCTTGAGCAGTCAATAGACCAGAATATTTTTCCCTTGGTGCAGGGAACAGCTCAGTATGATCTATTGCCCGAGGCCAACGGCTGAGGGCAACAGATCATACTGAGCTGTTACCTGCACCAAGGGAAAAAATTCGAAAACTATCTTTTCAATAAGAGCAAGTGAGTAAAGAAATATCAAACAAAATCCATTGTAATTTTCGCCCAACACTTTTCTTATTCTTTCTCAATTCATCACTTCTATGAAAAATAAAATCAAACGTGTTCCTGATTTTGATTAACATAAGGGACTAGGTGACAGATCGACCCTTACACAAACAACAATTCTTAAATGTAGATACATGTAAGACATATATACATGAAATGATTTTAAATCTATTCAATTATGTTTATTAAAACTTCTCATGGCCTAGCGATCAATTGTATGCAGAAGAAAATTCCAGATAAAACACAAGCTTTCAGACTGGAACGCGGCAAACAAAGTAATCATGCATGGTGCCCAATTTGCCTTTGTTTTGATGCCCGCTTATACTGATTAGTTTGCGTACATCAATCTATGGGAGCCATATATAGGTGCTTGAGGACAGGACCAACCCTCCTCCCTTCCACCCATCCCCCCGCTAATTACAAAGCTCCCCCGGGACTTTACTCTTTTTTAAAATTAAATTATCCTCTTATGACATATTTCTATATTATATTATATATAATATATTATAGGCATATTATAGACGAGGTCTGATTTTTTAAAAATTGTTTGTTTTAGGTAATTTTGTGCAATGAATGTATAAAGTCCAGGGGGTCTATATACTGGGGGGGGGGGGGGGGGGGTAGAAAAGGGGGGGGGTCGATTCTGTCATCAAGCACCTGTCTTATTTATTTAGTATTTATAGTCACTTACATGTATCAGTGCCATCAATCTATAGCTAGAGTATAATATTCTCTCTCTCTCTCTCTCTCTCTCTCTCTCTCTCTCTCTCTCTCTCTCTCTCTCTCTCTCTCTCTCTCTCTCTCTCTCTCTCTCTCTCTCTCTCCCCGCGGGGCTGAACAAACATGGGGCGAATGCAGTGGTAACCTTATTTCACATGCGCACGCATTCCACAGCTTTCATTTTCGTTTTGTTCGACGGCATGGCGGCAAAACAAATACCAAAGGATGATTCTTCATCATTGGAAAGTACATGTAGCTCTGAATATGAGTTCCCTGTAGCACCTCGCAGACAAATTCGGAAACTTCCAAGGAGAGCATTAGACTGGAAAATAGATTACCTGTCTACTCTAGGTGTATACTATGACGCGAATGCCACAGATCTTTCAAATTTCGTGTCTGTACTGAAAGATCGCGGAGACATCCAGTTTCACGGGTTAGACAGACTGCCCGAGATAAGACAGAAATTACTGCAATGTACAGAAGATTGTTGGAAATTTTCATTTGACTTTGACAAGGAACATGGCCAAGGAATTCCTGGTGAAATACAACAGACGCAGAATGCAATGAAAGAATTCGAAGAAAATAAAGATAATTTGGAGACACGCCTCCAAACAGAAGAATCAGAGGAGAGCAAGAGCAGGAGACGAACAAACCCATTATTACAATCTGGGGAAGATTTCAAAAGGTATAAACTTTTCAATGTCAAAAAATTGTTATCTTTTAATTTATGATCAGTATGATACATATATAATCGTAGATTTCTGTTACTTTTGCCAGAGACATAAATATTAAACAGAGGTTGGCATCTGATCGAAATCTTGCAAAATCTCGCAGTCCCTATTGTAAATTGTTCCCAGTTTAAATCAGAATATCTTTTTAAGGTCGGTAGCGGGTTTAAAATTTTGCGCCCACTGCGCAGGGTATTGCGCATTACTGTTGTAAAACACAAATTTAAAGTAAAATGTTCAATGATACAGGTTATCATGTAACGTTTTTATTTCAGAAAAATTACTTATCAAAAAATTATTTTAAGTGAAATGAATTGTTAGAATAATGTTAGAAGTATTTTAATTTTTTCGCCGCTTCTTCAAAATCGACATTATTGTCGTCGGAGTCAACGTCTTAGGATGACGTCAGTTGAGACTCTGACGTAACAATTGACAAAAATTAATGTCGCGCATTTTCTATTACAGCGTCAATAAATAAAATCAAAACTATAATTTGCAAAAAAAAAACATATACGCGACCCTTCTTCGTCCTGTGTGAGTGGAAATGTATTTTTTTTTCTAATACAAATAGAATTAAATTTGATTCGTAAACATCCTTTTGTCTTATACAATTCTATAATGTAAAATGGCTGGCACGGCACGTTTATAGGATCAAACTATGAGGAGGGATAGCCTAAAAACCATCCGGTCAATTTCGTTTTAATTTGGCAAAATGTTTACTTATACGTTAACCTTCCATTGCTGAAAATTTAAAGAAAATCGTATGTTTGTAATTTTTTAAATATGAAATTGAAAATGAAAATCCTCATTTTCCTGTATAATCCTATATAAAATGTCGGTGATGAATCGGACATACGACCAAAATTTGAGCGCGACAAACAGATAAACTATCCGATCAATTTACTTTATATTTTGCACATAGTTTACTCATAAGTTGACATTTCACTGTAAAAAAATTAAAGCAAATCGTATGTTTGAAACATTCTCCCCCGAGACTCCTTAATAAACAATTATATCGAAATATAAACAGCTAAAACCTATTACCAAAACATTCAAAATATTATATTTTCATGAGTTTATGTCATATAAACAATATTAAAAGAGGAGTTTTAGGTGGCAATTGTCTATTCGTCATCCGAGATTTCGCCGATGTTTTATAGCTGGCCAATATATTTTCTATATATAATTATTAATCTTATTTTTCAATGATTTGCCTCAAAAATGTCTAAAACCTTTGCACACTTTTCATTAAAACAATATACTTTTGTTTTAAGATCATTATCTCAGTTGAATTACTAAAATGTAGTTCTTAAAGTAAGGTTGGTCCCGTACCATTTTTCATCAACAAAACCCGCTAATGGCGGAGTTGCCAATCTCTGTTATTTATGTCTCTGCTTTTGCACTTGACTTTTTCTGTGTTACTGTCAGACTGATTTGATTGGCCATTTCTGGCAGGATATACGTCCCTGGTTCTGGATAGCTCAGGCAGTAGAGCACCAATCGCAACTTCTCGGGCCTTTCCGGCAGGCTCGGAAAAACACCTCGAATGTATTACCTAAGCGTCCATGACAACCCCCCTTTTTATAAAACTTGATATAAATACAACACATTTTAAGACCTGTTGACTCAGTGATGTAAGCTAGACTTCATTAAAGTAAATGATATACCCTAAATTATAACACAGAAGCAACTTATAAGGCTGTCTAGCCGATACTTATCTTAATGGGAAGCGACTCCTTTTTGTATAAAATTCTTACATCCGGTAATGTTAATACATTCGAGGTGTTCTTCCGAGCTTGCCGGAAAGGCCCGAGAAGCTGCGATTGAGTAGAGCACCTGACTAGAAATTCAGGGGCCTAATAGTTTGAATCCCTGACCCATGTCATATTTCTCTTATCGCAGTAGTGACACATGTAGCAGCTGATTACTGATTTCATATACATGGATCATAATGGGGCATAGATTATTAATTATTCAGGGGTAACTACAATTACTGAAATGCCCATGATTTACCGAAATGCCCGTTGAAAAATCTGAAATGCCCCTCAAAAATACTGAAATACCCCTTTTTAGCATTAATATGATCAGAAACATAATTTTATGAATTTGAATGTTGAAATGTTATTCCCAAAGTTTTAGATTATAAATTAACTATTTGTGCAATGATAGCGATTTTTTCACAGGCAAACACATTGAGTGAAGAATGATAACTCTTGCCTTACTAGCTGAATTTCTGTTTATCCGAATTTTTTTCTTTATGTAATTAAATCAAATATCTTTTAAGATTTCTTAACATGTTAACAGTATTTAAGTGTCAGAGGACTGTTGAATTGTAATCGTCAAAAACCCATGGATGATGATGCTTGTACTTCGCTTCTCTTTCAATCTGAGAGGATGAAGTGTTATTTTTTTTGCTAAAATTACAAAAAATATCATGGCTTTTAAATTTCTGTTAGCTATATTTTTGTGGGAAAAGCCATTAAGAAACATGAATTGAAGCAAAATTGAATTATTGTCATCCTGTACAAAAATGGATTTAATTGCTATATATTCCTTAGAAGAGAAATCTTTCTTCTGACGCAAATAAATGATTTTTTCAAATCTTATTTATCATAAAAGTTTAAGTTACATGCAGACTTATCATTCTAACAGGTTTTTGAACCAAAATAAAATTTTAAAAAATACAGCTCATATTGCTTTAAACATGCATAATATACTTGCAATTGAAAATTTGTGTAGAAATTTATATTCTCATTTATTGAAATCAATCTTGTAATAAAATGCATATAAATGTATAAGAAGACTTTCTTTGTTTTCCCTTAACAGCATATTCTATATATGGAGGACTAACCTGATAGATTTTTGGACCTATTTTTCTTCAACAGCTTATTCTATAAATGGAGGACAAACCTGATAGATTTTTGGACCTATTTTTTCGTTAACAGCATATTCTATATATCACCGGGTTAACAGGTGTGTGAATGTCAGTAAATATATTGGGTCTCAATAACTCAGTGGTAACTGTTAGAGCGCTGGCACGGTACGCCAGAGACACTGGGTTCAAGTCCCGGTTGAGACTTGACTTTTCACCACCTGTGACATTTTATGTCACCGGGTTAATAGTTGTGTGAATGTCAGTCAATATATCGGGTCTCAATAGCTCAGTGGTTCTATAGATAGAGGACAAACCTGATAGATTTTTGGACCTGTTTTTCTTTAACAGCATATTCTATCGATGGAGGACAAACCTGATCGATTTTTGGACCTATTTCTCCATGATTCTTGTTAGATGGTGGAAACCCAGACAGAAAGAGGGAAGATTCACACATCTGCTCATGGCTTTCTCCAAAATTTGTCTCCTTTATCCCGAGTAGGTATATTCTAAATATTAATACAGCATCAAAAATATTATACGTATTTGTACCCTTTTCCATATTACATCTGTATCAGCCCAACTTGTCAAATTGGTGCCAGATGGAAGAATGCCCGAAATTTGTCAAAGGCCAGCTGATAAAAGATGCTATATGGAAAAAATATGAATTATTAGATTTATTACATGCTTAGTAATAACATGCTTAGTGAAAACATACTAATCACATCGACTTGAAAAATAACTGCTACTACATGTAAGATCACAAAGATTTCACATCCACTTTCATTTAGGCCTGGTAAGATGTACCCGGAGAGCATTTGTATCCGAGGCGTTGATGTTCGAGGCACACCGGCCGTCCGTTTTGTGACTCTCCCGACGACTACACCACCAACAGTGGGGTCATTTCTACAGCTGATTGTTGTAACAGAGGTTAGTTAAGATGCATTATTATTTTATCAACGAGCTTCATAATGATAGCATTTGTCAGATCAATGTTATGTTCCAATTGCAAGGTTTGGGTCTTGCTAAGAGGTTCCAAGGTTTGGGAAGGTTTGCTTGATTTTTAAAAGAATAACTTATTGTTGTTAATGACAGCATCTTATTATGATTTAATTAATTACCATTATATACATGATGTTGATACATGTATGTAGGATTTCTTACGATTTGTGGTTTTATTCAAGAAGATGTAACTTTCTTATCCCAGAGCCATAGTTTGTGAGGGGATTTAAAATGCACCAGCTGGATAACAATCAAATCCTATCACAAACTCAAAAATAAAAGATGATTCTTTGTGTTTTTCAATGAAATAGACATTGTATGCATATTAAATGATCAACAATAGTATTGGCAAGTACATCTTCCAAATTCTTTTTGTATGAGTAATACATCAGGAGAAAATGAACAGACGAAGAGAGAGAGAGAGAGAGAGAAATTTTTCAGCAGATGTCATGTTTTATAAAAAATCCCAACTTGCATAAATATTTCTGCTTGAGTTATCACTCTTTGAAGTAAACACATCTGTTGTTCTACTACATAGGGCCTATGTTACAAATTATTTAAGTATATTGTAAGGAAATGTTCAAAAATTGGCAAAATTGATAAATTTAGAAATACATGTGTATTTTGATATTAAAAATATGTATTTCAGTATGATTTGTATGGCATGACATATCATCCTTTATAGATTATGATGTCACCGTTACCTCTTGTTCTCAGTAGACACAGAAATTGAGATACATGTCTGCTCAGTATAATGTCTATTGATATATCAAACAAAGGATCAAAATTATATGCTATTCCACAGCTTCTGAAAAACCCAAGTATCTGTTTGGGGTTATATAACACCTTAATTATGCTTAAGGTTCATTGAGATTTTTTACCAATTTTTAATAAGATAAACTTCCAGTTTTGGAGAAAAAAAAATCTCTCGATCTCTTGGTCAGGAAAACCCCAAGCAGCAATTCCAAATAAATTTTTCTGGCTCTAAAAACAAGTGGTAAGAATTGAGCTCTATTGATTGTAAATTTTCAGGTAAAACAGTGCAATGCTTTAAAAGGAAGTTATAATGCAGAAACTTTCACATACAAAAATGGGTCAGAGGAAGCTCTTGGTCAGCATGGAATTCAACTCCTCATGGAAAGAGACAGTTCATTTTTTAGACCAAATGTAGTGGGAATTCTATGTATTGGAACCAAAGTAAGTATATGTGGATATACATTACAGAACAGGTATTTAACAATAACGTGTAAAATGCAGTATGAATATAAAAATCAAAATTTTTAATGTTTTGTTTTTGTCTAATCCTACATTGTATTATTTTTGACCAGATCATTTTCACATACTTGGATATTAATCAAGAACATTATGAAGAGCTGCTGGAGAAGAGTAAAGAGATTAACGGTACAAATAAGGCAAGGATTTCCTACACCCGACCGTTTGATTATATGGAAGTCCGTGACCGACACAAAATTTTAGAATTGTTCTTCTGGTTCGGATTTGTGCAATCAAAGGTGAATCGTAACTGAAGTATACTTCTGCAGATTCCTGTGTATGCAATGGCTAAAGAGATGTATTAAATAAAATGTTTATTGATATACATTTAATCATTATTATTAAACCCTGTGTGCATAAGTGAAAATGGCTGTTGTAAATATGCCTACATGTAGTTATGTAAACTTCTACACAAGTTTTCAATTAAGAATGTAAGAAGTACATGTATGTCTTGACATTGTATGTTATTAAGTTGTTATACATTATTATCATAGCTGTGCTTGTTTTGGGGTCTACTTATTACCACTCAAACACACAAATAAAAAATGTCGGGAATTTAACTCTTTTTATACTTTTTTTGTGCCATTATATGGATACAGTAAAGCACGCTTATAACGAATTGCCAGGGAAGACAATTTTTGTATTGTTATAAACGTTATTCGTTATATCGGTTAGCTTCACAACATGTCTCAAACTTACAAGGAGTGAAAATCAGTTTGCTGTAAGCATTAATTCATTATAAGCTAGTTCACTATATACATGTTTTACTGTAGGAAATATTTGATAATAATCATGCGTCGTATACTGTTGGCTATCATAGAGTTGTCTGTTAGACATTGTTACTCAGGTGACTTGTGAAATTGATGTACAAGGCGGCAGTACTGGTACATGTACATGTAAGATAAGAAAAACAATGATACAAGTTTTTCCGAGAGGAACAATAGCCACGAAGGTCCAAGAAGGGCCACAGCCTGAAGGGATGTAAATTTAAAGGAAATATAATCTGAAGAAAATTAGGAGAAACTTTGTAAAGGTAAAAATTAAGTCTTCCTAGGAACACAGATTAGGGCGGTTTAATATTTTGCGGTATAACTGTTATGTTTTTTTTGGGAGGGAGGGTGGGCAGACTTTTTGGCTCAAGTGGTATACATGTATGTGGCAGGCCATAAGCCTATTTACTAAAGCATTAATGCATCTGTATTGCAATTTTATGATGCTGTATACAGGGTTATTTTTGCCCTGTTTTTAGCTCACCTGAGCTGAAAGCTCAAGTGAGCTATTCTGATCACATTTTGTCTGTCGTTCGTCTGTCCGTCCGTCCGTCCGTCCGTCTGTCCGTCTGTCCGTAAACTTTTCACATTTTCAACATCTTCTCAAGAACTATTAGGCTAATTTCAACCAAACTTGGCACAAATCATCCTTAGGCAAAGGGGATTCAAAGTTGTGAAAATTAAGGGTCACACCCGTTTTCAAGGGGAGATAATTAGAAATTAATGAAAAATTTCAAGAAATTTTCAAAAATCTTCTTCTTAAGAACCAGAAAGCCAGGAAAGCTGAAACTTGTGTGGAAGCATCCTCAGGTAGTGTAGATTCAAAGTTGTGAAATTCATGACCCCCGGGGGTAGGGTGGGGCCACAATGGGGGGTCGAAGTTTTACATAGGAAAATATAGAGTAAATCTTTAAGAATCTTCTACTCAGAAACTAATCTGCCAGAAAAGCTGAAACTTGTGTGGAAGCATCCTCAGGTAGTGTAGATTCAAAGTTGTGAAAATCATGACCCCTGGGGGGTAGTGTGGGGCCACAATGGGGGGTCGAAGTTTTACATAGGAAAATATAGAGTAAATCTTTAAAAATCTTCTTATCAGAAACTAATCAGCCAGGAAAGCTGAAACTTTTGTGGAAGCATCCTCAGGCAGTGTAGATTCAAAGTTGTGAAAATCATGATCTCTGGGGGTATGGTGGGGCACAATGGGGGGTCGAAGTTTTACATAGGAATATATAGAGTAAATATTTAAAAATCTTCTCAGAAACTAATCAGCCAGGAAAGCTGAAACTCGTGTGGAAGTATCCTCAGGTAGTGTAGATTCAAAGTTGTGAAAATCATGATCCCTGGGGGTAGGGTGAGGCCACATTGGGGGGGGGGGGTGTTGGGTGTTAAAGTTTTACATAGGAATATATAGAGTAAATCTTTAAAAATCTTCTTCTCAGAAACTAATCAGCAAGATGATTCTTTATAATTGTTAAGACTTTGGCTCCAGGACAATTCTTTGGCCTCACAAGAAGGTTCAGAGTTTGATGCAGCTAAATATCCCATATATAAACAATTGTAAAGGATCTTTTTGAGAACTGCAATACTCAACATGTGATATGACTATAAATTTGAAGCAGGCAGCTTTTTTTTCATTAGAATCTTTTTGTATTACTGTATTGAGTTATTGCCCTTGATTTATTGATTCTTGATTATTTTAATTAATGCATCCACTGTTAACCAATTATTGTGATGATTATTCTTATACAATAATAAATATTCAATGTATATAAGTTGTTCTGCATAAGTAGTTTTGGGTTAGGCCGGATTAGTTTGCTTATTTTTGATTTCCAATTTTTTAGATACTATGAATTATTTTAGGCCGGCACATATTATATAGGGACAGTGTCTATTGTATTAAGACGAGCGACTGTTTGGGGTTAAACTTGAACAGGTACGGATAGATTGAGTGTTATCCCTGCTTGCGTTAACGTTGGTACCTGTTGAGATGCGTAGGTGTGCGGTCATCCCTGCCTTTGTAACGTTGAGTCCTTATATATGTGCAGAAGCGGTGATTTAAGTCTGCTCTTGTAAATGTTGGCAGCAATCAGGGCTATCCGAGTTCCAAGGGGGAAAAATTGATTTTATTTATACAGGATGTATTATTGTACATTGTCCAGATTGTTTGTATTATGACTCCATTAAGCTGACTTTATCATACCTATTGTTCCTCAGGTGAGCGATGTGGCCCATGGGCCTCTTGTTTTGTTTTCTTTTGCCCTTCAACACGTCATCGGTTTAACCCTCTTGAATTTGCCCAGACATAGTGGTGTGATAGATGTTAATTAACACATTTATTTATGAATTGTTTTGAATTCGACAATTCCTAATTAAATTTGCCAGCTGGCAATGAAAGCGAAAACGGCGAAAATAAAATAGGGACGAATATTTCCATGTATAAGGTACATCATTAACATTAAGAGCATGTTTTACAATTAACGTTTATAAACCTCTTGAAATACAATGTGCTATACATTTTAAGAAGTTTTATCTTCAGAATATTAAGTAGATATTATAATTAAGATAAAATTGTTTTGCTAGTATTTTTTAGGATTACCTGCATTTTCCCAAATTTTAATGCGAAGCAGCGCACTTGTTGTTAAGTAGCTTTCTTATCTTAAATTGAAATATAAAATATGTTTTATTATTATCAATTTTTGTAGCATTGCATGATAAGTTATGTCTGATGGCAAGCACGGGTTAACATCATGAAAACATTCTGAATCGAGAAGAGGTTTACCTTTTGATAGATCTTTAGAATGGTTCGGAGATTAAGTTCAATTCGACAAACGCCTGCTTAAGATGAGCGTATGATATTACAGTAAGAGGAATAGTATACATGAAGATGCGGTTTTTTACGTTTGTTTATACTAAGGCCGAAGCAAAGGAGTCTCCGATTCTCTAAACCGCAGGATAAAAAACCTTAATTAATCATAGTAAAAGCCATTACATGATCCCTTCCCAATCCCACAAACGATTAGAAGCAACTAGTGTTTTGTTTTGGGGTTTTTTTCATTCCAATATTTATAAATAAATTATGAATATCGTGTTTATTACATGTTACATGTAGTAAGTCAATGTTTGTTTCGATGTTCCCTTTTTAGCTCACCGAGACGAAGTCAAGGAGAGCTTATGCTATACCCTCGGCGTCGGCGGTGGCGTCGGCGTCGGCGTCCGGACCTGGTTAAAGTTTTTGTTGCAGGTCCTGTATCTAAGCTATTACTTGTCCTATCTTCACCAAACTTGCATGGATGATGCATCTGGACCTACTTATGGACTTGAAAGACTTGGATGCTGAATCTGGGTCCTAAATTTCAGATGCTGGAGGAGGTAAAGGTTGTTGGACCAGGTTAAAGTTTTTGTTGCAGGTGCCCTTTGATAGCAGTATATTAGTTACTGCTGGTCTGTACTTCACCAAACTTGCATGGATGGTGTGCCTTATGATACTGATGCACCAGACAGGCTTGAGTGCTGAATCTGAGCTATAGGTTTCGGATGCTGGAGGAGGTTAAGGTTTTTGGAGCAGGTTAAAGTTTTTGTTGCAGGTGCCCATTGATAGCAATATCTAAGTTACTACTGGTCCTAACTTCACCAAACTTGTATGGATGATGCGTCTTATGATACTGATGCACCTGACAAGCTTGAATGCTGAATCTGAGCAATAGGTTTCGGATGCTGGAAGAGGTTAAGTTTTTTAGAGCTGGTTAAAGTTTTTGTTGCAGGTGCCCTCTGATGATTAATCTTAGTTACTACTGGTCCTAACTTCACCAAACTTGTATGGATGGTGCGTCTTATGATACTGATGCACCTGACAAGCTTGAATGCTGAATCTGAGCAATAGGTTTCGGATGCTGGAAGAGGTTAAGGTTTTTAGAGCTGGTTAAGTTTTTGTTGCAGGTGCCCTCTGATGATTATAACTTAGTTACTACTGGTCCTAACTTCACCAAACTTGTATGGATGGTGCGTCTTATGATACTGATGCACCTGACAAGCTTGAATGCTGAATCTGAGCAATAGGTTTCAGATGCTGGAGGAGGTTAAGGTTTTAAGAGCTGGTTAGATAAAGTTTTTGAAACAGGTGCCCTCTGATGATGATATCTTAGTTATTACTTGTCCTTACTTCACCAGACTTCCATGGATGGTGTGTCTTATGATACTGATGCACCTGATAGGCTTGAATGCATAGTCTGGTTTCGGATGCTGGATAAAGTTAAGTTTTTAGGAACAGGTCACATGTTTAATAGATGATAGTACTATTTCAAACTTGCATAGTTGATTTAACTGTAATATGAATGAATCGCAGAGGTAGCTTCAGATGCAGAGCTTGATCTCCATTATCAAGGATGCTAAAAAATAAATCTTAGTTATTTCTGGTCCTAACTTCACCAAACTTGAATGGATGGTGTGTCTTATGATACAGATGCACCTGACAGGCATGGATGCTGAATCTGAGCCATAGGTTGCGGATGCTGGAGGAAGTTAAGGTTTTAATTGCTAGTGCCCTCTGATGATGATATCTTAGTTATTACTGGTCCAAACTTCACCAAAATTTCATGGATGATGCGTCTTATGATACAAATGCACCTGATGGGCTTGAATGCTGAATCTGAGCCATAGGTTTCGGATGCTGGATGAGGTTTAGTTTTTTGGAACAGGTCACATGTTTTATAGATGATAGCTTGCATAGTTGATTTAACTTTATTATAAATTAAATGCAGAGGTTGCTTCAGAAGCAGAGCCTGATCTCCATTATCAAGGATGCTAAAGAAATCTCCTACCTCACTCAAACCAGCTCGATAGATAGATGTGTTTGTTGATAAATGATATAACATGATTCCTATGATAAAGTATTGTATGATATGAAACAATATTGTTTGATATGATACAATATGATATCATATGTTATATTATAAAAAAGTTACAAGATACGATATGATATTGTATCAATTTTTTTTGATATTTTATGATATGATTATGTATCATGATATTGTTATGTATAGTATTGTATATTATGATACAATATTGTATAATATTATATTGTATTTTTAATTTATTATTTTATCACATGATACAATTACATCAGATATTGCAAAATATTATATTGTATCCTATGATACAATATTGTATATTCTATAATATTGTATCATACAATATTGTATAATATGATATTGGTTTCAGTAATATAGAATTATATCACATGAAATTGTATTATATGATATTGTAATATTATATAATATTGTATCATACGATATTGTATGATATGATATTGGTTTATATGATATATTATCATATCACATGAAATTGTATTATATGATATTGTAATATATTTTATTGTGTCATATGGTGCAATATGTATAATATAATAATGTATTTTATAATATTTTACCATATCACATAATATTGAATCATTTGATAAGATACAATGTTGGAATCAAATTATATTGTATTATATGATATAATATCATATAATGTATCAAATATGTTTCAGTGTCATTCAATACAATATCATTCTATATTATACAATATAATATCATGTTTCAGTGTTATGATGTATTATGTAATATGATATTGTAATATGATACTATATTGTATTATATTTTATGATATTGTATTATGTGATCAAATACAATAAGGTATAACACAATACAATGTCATATCATACGTTACAATATCAAATCTCATTATTGTTTATTACGGTATTTTATTTATTATATGATATATATTATATTAGAAATATGACATGATGCAATATTTAATTTTATATCATTGTATTGATTAACATATTAACATATGATTATCATAAAAAAATTTATCAGATGATATACGATATTTTGTCAAAACAGAATCCATGAATATCCAAGATCATAAAGTATGATTTTCATATAAATTGATAAAGGTGGTCTTATGAAGGTGATGTCTCATAAGGGTGATGCTCCGTCTCGGTGAGCTTAGTAATCTATGATTACCTATGTTTTTCCTTCCTTCGACTTACCATGCATACAGCAGTCTAATCATTCTTAGAACATATCTTATCTTAATTACTGTAAACCAACTTTTATTCGCGTGCGAGAAATTTTCGCGAGGTTCGCGAGAGCCTTGTCGTCGCAAATACTTCTCGCCGCGAACAAGCCCTTGTTGTTTGATTCTTATCACAACATGGGTCTGGATAAGGCTTGGTCGCGAAAATTAGTCGTCGGGATCCAGTTTATATCCAGGAAATCGCGAAATAAAGTCGCTGCGAATAAAAGTTGCTTTACAGTATCTCCTTCGATTTAAGTCTTTGGCTAAAAAAGGTTTCTAATAACAATGGAAACAACAAATTCGTGAATTAAAATTCTTTAATTTATCAATTTTAAGAGTTTGAAGTACTCATATCAATAACAAGAATATTGTACAAAATATAACAACAGTCTGTAAAATCTAGAATTGGCAGAAAGGAGTACAGTAGCGTTGTGAATTGACAATACATTTATTTGATGCTAGGATAAGAAAACGCAGAAAACTTAAGAGAACGGTATGACTGATTTAGTACGTACGGGACACCTCTATTATTTGATGTTCTGTCTTTTGAAGTTATTCCACTTTACAACGCTTGATGTTCTGTCTATTGAAGTTATTCCACTTTACAACGCTGTGTAATTGATAAATCCGTCAGCTTTGATCTTTCAGGTTTACAATTTATCTCCGTGTGAAATATTCAGTGCATTTTTTAGTAAACTGATAAGAAATTGTACATGTACAATTCGAAATTTTTTTGAACAGTGATTATATTTGAATTTTGAAAAAGGCGAATTAACATCCTATTTTAATTTTAATTTTTTTTTAGATAATTATGATCAGGAAACATCGAGAACTTTTATTTTTTCATTCAATCTACATGTACCTTGATGATATATGAAAACTGAAATCTTTTTTATTTGCTGCATATATAAACAACATGATAAATCGGGTTTTGTTTAAATTAAAAAAAAACCATTTTTTGCATTATTTCTTCAATAAATACAATCGCAATATGACTCACAATATTTATATCAACAATATACAATGTATAAAAATAAATTACAAAAATTATATCCTTGTTTTTGAACATTAAAATCATCTATACTACTAGTTACAACAAACGGACGGATCCGGAAAACAACGTAACAATTATCGAGTCTTTATGGGTCCTCTTTAATCTCGAACGTGTACTTTTTATATGGTCATTATTCTTTTATGCTCAATGAAAACTATCGACAAAGTCTCCACTAACGTGTGAAAGTAATGGAACTTTTAAATGAAAGACAGTTGAGGTTACTGTCAGTAGTGAACATAGCATATTACTACAGTCTGAAACAAAGTGTGACATATCGGCCGTGTGATCGCAGAAAAGTCGAAGACTTTTGCGATTTAAAATCGTAACAACGTCGTAACTTTCTTAATAACCAGGGCTGCGTTTTATAAAAGAACTTACGACAAAGTCGTGTTTATCTACAGCATCGTAAAATGATCTTTAAAGAACAAAATTGACATTAAACCGTTTGTTTACAAATACCGGTATTTCAATTCCCAGAATTATATTTTCCAGCCATAAGAATAAATCATTGATTCATTAATTTGGTCGTAAGTTGTAAGTTGTTTTGTAAAACGCAGCCCTGATTTCAAAAAGAAATCTTTCCATTTCCATCCAAAAAGAATAAATATTATAATTAGATCCTCGAGGGTCATTGAAATCAGTGATCTGTATCTTCCGAGCAAAGGGTAACGGTCCTGCACTGAAGTTATCAAATTCATAGGCTTGTGTTGAAGTCCCAATTCTGTGCATGACTTATCTCGGTCTGCAGAGCGCTTGATCGGTTGGACGAGACACTCTCCGAATGCTTCATGCCAAATCTTTCAGTGGCACATGTACAAAGTACATTGTAAAGTTTTGTAAAGTCGTTTTTGATGCTCTTTCGAAATGCAGCTAATCGTCCCGCATATATAAACACATTTACAGCTGAATTCATAAACAATAAAATTCGGCAACTGGCTCTGCAAAAAACAGAAACATTATTCAAAAATCTTTTGTTAAATCTACAAAATGACAAGATTTGACTTTTTGGAATGTATTAATTTATGAACAGCTGCTGCACGAAAAGGGGTAAAATGTTTTCGAGAACGATTCATAAGATCTTTGCTTGTGAAGTCTTTTTATAAACGATACCGTTTAAACGATATATCTGTGAGCCAATGCTCACTAGTAATACCCCAGCTATTATGTGAATATACAAAGTCAACATTTGACAGGAAGTTGACGTACGATTGGACGAAAATATATCCAAACGTATGGCATGCCTAAACAAACAATGTATTAAAATTTCCAGCACCTGCAATGAACAGTTGCTGAGAAAAATGCGACAGAAAGTTTGGTTACGGACAGACAGACACACAAGGGTAAAACAGTATACCCCCTTCTCCTTCGGAGCGAGGGTATAATAACAGTTTGGATTTTCAAGCAGAGACTTAAAAATATGACGTTGTATCTTACGTGCATTGAACGTACCGTATGAAGGGTGTAATAGAACAGTTCTGAACACACGTGATTTCGTAAAAGAAGTAGATCATCATTGGCATCCATCCAATGGCGAAGCAGCCCAACAAAATGGACACCATGAATGTAGATTTCAGTTCGTGACGTATTATATTGCTGCTGGACTGAGTACTGTTCTTCCAAGACACTCGCTCTTGTAGAGCTATTACTTTTGCCTACAATGATATATCTTTGTGATCATTGTTCGTGGTGGATTAATATTCGTATATTGCAAGCTGCAGGTCTGTAGCTCCCGGTCTGAAAAAATTCGGATTTACGACCTGAGGTCGTCCGAATTTTTTCAGACCTGGAGCTACAGACTACATCTAGTATATTGCAACTGCTGAAGTCAGTATAGTAAAAACGTTTGTCTTAATATACAAATAAAGATTATACTTTTCGGCGCACCAACTATCATAATATGATTTTAAATTAAAAAATTTCGCTTTTTTTTTTATTATTGCATCGTTATAAGCTATCTTCTATGTGTGAAAAGGGTCATTTTTATCAGTCATAAAAAAGAAGTACTTTCAGAACTAGCATGTATTTAAACAAAAACAAATCCTGAACTTGTCAATTTTGGAGATACCACATACCTGCGCTCTTGCAATTTTGGCGATTCTAACGTAAAGGCCGAGCATAACAAGTAGAGGTAGAAACAGCTGGATGATGAAGAGGACACTCACATGGGCAATGGAGAAGATGAGTTCGTATCTACACACACTCCCTGGTTTGTTGATATACTCCTCTGTAACAAAGTAAATAAATATCAGTGTGTACTGTGTTAGCTTAAAGGGGCATGGTCACGATTTTGGTCAAAAATTATTTTTCCGATTTTACTGATTACAATGCTTATATATATAGTTAAGCCATTTTTAATATGCAACCAAAATTCGAGTGACATTCGTTGAGTTATAAGCGAGTTACAGTGCTTACAATTCTTTATTATGCAAACAAAGCTTTTGTTTACATTTTGAATGTTGGAAGTGAAAAGCCAAATTTTAGAGCTTAAATGAATGTGTTAAACGTTAGGAAAAGTTTATCTAAAATGCTTAAAATTAATAAGAATTAAGACAAATCAGCTTGTAAAATAATTTTTACTGGTACAGTATATTGAATCTATGTAAACAAAAACAGGGCACGAGCCTTGTTTACTAGTATATATCAAAGAATTGTGAGCTCTGTATCTTGCTTATAACTTAATTACTTACTCTCAAATTTCATTTCTTCATTAGAATTGCATTTCTACAGCATTGTAAATAATAAAAAAAAAACAGCAAAACAGAATTTGACCAAAATCGTGACCATGCCCTTTAAGGTGCATGGTACGGGACATCTGTCGATATTAATGTAGATTAAGGTACATTATACATGTAATTGAAATAGTTCCACCGATTTAAAATTTTTAAATTATTTAGCAAAAGAAATACGTTTTTAAAATTTTGGGAAGGTAAAAGTTTTAAAAACCACAGCGGGATTCGAACTCATGACTTACAGATTCAAAGCGAACCCTCTAATTTTAACCTACTGCGCTACGCTGTTGGTTTTCTATCTGGGAAGAGAAACTGTTTAAAAGATTATATTTGATTTTATTGTTTATTTCGATAAACAGTACGTCAAATTATGGAAGTGCCCCATACATGTATCACAGGTAAAGTCATGTTGGATGTGGAACACATTTGTGTGTGTGTTGGGGGGGGGGGGCACAGGTATTTGTATCTTCCTTTAACATGTTTGTACCTGGATTGTAAATTGTGTACATTACTATACACACTCCTTGTGATAGAATCCAGATTGTAGAAATGACGAACTTTGTGGACTTCGTGGTAATGTAAAGATGATAGCGCAGAGGATACACAATGGCGATATACCGAGTAACGGTGATGGCTACTAAATGGTACGAGGAACAAATCTCCAAGGCAAGCACCTCCGTCACCAAGAAGCGACAAACGTTCCACTGACCTAGAAGAAAAGATGAAACAAAAAATTTAATTGCAATATGCAATCGCAACTTCTCGGGCCTTTCCGGCAAGCTCGGAAAAACAAGCTTGCCGGAAAGGCCCGAGAAGTTGCGATTGTTGCAATATGATGTCGCTTAAATTATAAATGTATCCATACCTTTATTACGGAAGCGTATGAGGGCCACAGCAGTATCTTTTATTAATTTGTTTTCACAAATTATCATTTTGTTTTCACAAATTATTAATTTGTTATAACAAATAGTTAAGGTAATTTGTTATAACAAATAGGTAATTTGTTATAACAAATAGGTAATTTGTTATAACAAATAAGTAATATGCTATACTTCGTGAATTAATTTTCATATGGATTAGTTCCTTTGTTTGTAAGCTTGATTTCAATGAAATAATGAGAGACTTATTCTTAAAAGTCGGCATATGACCTGTCCTAATAATTTCGTAAAATAAATATTGTCCAATTTATTTTTAGGCCAAAACATTTCAATTATTTAACTAAAGTAAAGACAGTGTCTTTGCCCATATATCTAGTATATACGTACTGTGTTACAAAAAGTTACCTGGTAAATGGTAAGCTTCTTCAAGAAGCCTTCTAGAAAGAAGGACAACAATGACAGAAAGAGATTAGATTATTTATGCGCGGATCTAGGGGGGGGGGGGCCCCTTATCTCCTGAAAAATCAAATTTTTAAAATTTCATGTACCAAAAAAAAATATGACTCGGACCCCCCCCCCGGCAAACTTAAATATCTTGCAAAACTCCTATTAAAAATATCTGGACCCGCGCATGTTATTAATGTAAACTTTTAGACGTAAATTCTGGTATTTACGTCAAATAAGATAAAGCGCAGTATAAAAGTATTGTTGTCGACATTAATTACTATGCCACCACGTACTGTATATGACAATAGAAATGAGAATTAGGTTCCGAATACATTTTACCTTATCAATTCATTGTGTCTATACCATACTTTAACTTCTAAAAATCCATTATTTCTTCATTGCGTTAATCTCGTTGCAAAAAAAAACATTAGATCTTATCAAGTCTGAACCAGGAAGAAAATTAATTTGATGGTTGTCATTTACACTTCTATTAATCAATTGGTATCATTTTAACAACATACAGATCAAATTACAATTTAATTTTTTGTTTTGGTTAATATCTTTACAGGCACGTATGAATTATAAGTGCTCTCCATCAAGGTGATGTATAAAAGATTCATCCTGTAGCTCTATAGAATCCTTTTAATGTTTTTTTTTTTTTATTTAGATCAGGAGTGCTATGATACGACACTTGACACAGGTTTTGGGTTCGGTATATATGTTCATGAAGGAAATTAATCAAGAATAATAACAGTGCGTTATCCCGTTTATTGTTTCTTAAAATTACAGTTCTCTTGTTTACTGCATAACAGTGAGTGTTTAATTTGATTAGAACCAACCCTGTACTGAAATACCCCGGAACTGGATAAAGGGCATGTGTACTCTCGGTTGTTTTTCTTCTGTTTCAAAGGTGTAATTCTCCAAAAATGTTTTTTTTTTACATGCATGACCTTTGTTTAAGCTATTCAAAATTATAGTTATCGGTATTTAATTCTTTCTAATTCTGTAAATGTTTAATTTTTTCATTAAAAACTGACTAGATAAGATATATCTAATAAAGTGCTCATTTTATCGTTACTGAAGGGTGTAAGTGCCTACACGTTCAATAGATCTACAGGATGATGCAATAGACATGCGTATAAACGTCTGCTTGTTTTCCCTCGGCTGTAAATTTCCAATTTCCGGAGCGCTACACCGCACCTGTCTCCTGGCGTCCCGATCTGATGCGAAAATACTGTTAGTAAGATCAGACATGACTTCGCTTTACTGATAATGCCATCGTTCACATTTCTAATTCTTACAACCCCCCCTTAAAACCATATTATAAGTGCATTAACAAATCAGTCAAATGGAAGCTGATTAATTAATGGGTCAAAGAGGATCGATATATTTCTACAATTACAGTTCTTTATCGCCATATCAGCATTGTGATATAATTATGATGTTTATCTTTCTTTGGATCAGCTTTCCCCTAGAGCCCGATTTATGATGGAATTTTATAGCATGCTTTTTATTCCAAGAACTCCTGTACTTAGAAATGTATATGACAATTCTTTCAGGAAGAAGTACATCTTTTTTTCAGTTATTCATATGCATGTTTTATGATATGACATCAACTTGTGAAAAGAAAATGGGGGAACAAGATAGCACAAATACTCAATTGGTTTTGTCGTTAACAACAATTTCAAATTAATTTTTTTCCGACTAAATATTCTAGATGATGTTATAATACAAGTTTACAAAAGCACAATATCTAATTATGTTCAGTTTTGAATGATAAGAAAAAAAAGTAAATTCAAAAGTCTTGGTGGTATCGAACCCACAACCTAAAAACCCTAGCTCTATAATGTTTCCTTATGTCTGTTGCTCTGACCACTGAGCCATTTCAGTCACAAGAAATGGCATTGTTAAATATTAATGTTATATGCAACTTTAACAATGAATTTACGGACTTGTAGTAATTCTCCTAAACGTTCAATTTTTGGGATACAAAATAACATTTTTTAAGTATAGTGGATGATTTCTCCACGTTTTTGTTGATTGAAATCGGTCTGATTTCCTTTCAACCTTATATAGACTATGACAAAAATGTGTAGCCCAGACCCACTCTATAAAAGAAAAGGCATTGAAGTTCCAAAAATGACACTATTTGGAGGTTATGACACACATATGCCAGATTAAATCAAATTATTCCAAATATTTAACATATTTAAAGGTTATAAATCGATGTTATGGTAAATATACATTGTTTTAAATAATTTAGGGTGAAATCATGAGATTGGTTCATAATTTAATTTCATGGTATCCTATCTATCCTCATATAGGCAGTTTACACGCCTTATTCACCCACCTTCTTTTAAAATAGTTTTGCTCGTTGCTCTAATGCTTGAAATCCAATTGGCATCCAATGGTACTGGACTAGTAATTTTCTAAAATTTACAGTTTTTCCTTCGCACATGAAAGTATTATATTGTGATATTTTTAGATTAACTGGGATACAATTAATACGGAAACTTCCTTATATTTTTCCCTGTCAAGTTATATTAATGTTTGAAGCATGAACTAATTCCCCCTAGTGCCTTTATTTGGAACTTGCAGATATACCGGTGTTGTGTAGTGCCCTTTCCCCTTAATCATCAAATAATTACGTAAAGTTCTCTGTATTCAATGTGAACCAAATTAAAACTGTGGCTAAATAAAATAATAGGCTGACAAAACACACTTTAAGTGTACAGATGTATGCATGAGTATGTAACCTTAAGATGTACAATACATTGATCTTAATCCCGACTGGCTTTCCATATTTTTTTTAAAACCTGAACATAAAATGTTGAGGAGAAACACCACTTTAAGGTACATGGAGTGGTGTTTCCCCCCGGAAGGGGGAATTTATTTTATCAATTATTTAATTTATTTTATTTTTATGTTTTATGTTTTGCACTCAAATTATTAAAAATTAAAAAATCTAAAAAATTAAATCAATGACACCCGGACCAAAACTGGACCCCGGGAGGGGTTCAAAGTTTAATTAACATTGAAATATATAGAGAATTTTTTTTATAATCCTTAGATAGTGTAGATTCTAAAATTATCAAACAGTGATTGGGACCAATACTGAGGCCCCATGATGGGTTCAAAGTTCAACTTAGAAGTAAATATGACAAATGTTTTAAAATCTTCTTTTGAATAAATACAATGCTAGTGTAGATTCCTAATTGTTTTAAGCGTGACCAATACGGATTTAGGAATAATGCTCAAAATTCTTTTTCTCAAGAAATACAATGCTACGTTTAGCTATTTTACAATGTAAGCATCCTCATATTTTCATATCCTCCCCTTGAAAATTAAACGTCAAAGATTTTCAATGCAAATATAAGGGGAGATATACACCTAATGTAAATATTTTCTCATATGTCTTCATACAAAGCTCTTCTACTTAAGAAGGTTGATATTGTCTGAAAATGGCCACGACCATCCTTGCCCTCTTGACTGACATTATTTAGAAACAATACGGGGATTTCATTACAGACACAGCACAGTTTACATTCAATATTCTAATTTTTTTTTCACTATTATGTCATTTTCCTTCCATCGACTCACAAGGATCTTTTGCACTCAGATTAACCACGTTTATCTATTATAAATTATAATGCATGAACTGTTCAAGGATGTTTATTAGGAAGTTTACATTTTTTTTTTGTAGCAGACTGGTTTAGAAAAAAAATCGGATAATATGCGTTCTGAATAAAAATATTCGGTTAAGCCGATATATAGCTGGTTCAGAATAGAACAAAAGGAAAACGGAATTCTAGGAATCATGAAGTATTTAAACATAGTTTACACATGAGCGTAAGATAATGCAGAGAAAAAATTAACAAAGGACAACGTTATGTAATTGATTAAGCGAAGGATGATGCGTACGATTCCTGACATAATATTCTAATATTTGTGATATATTTAATTACACTGATAGGGAGCAGGGAGGATAAGCCTTAAAACGTGTTTTTAAAAAAAGTTAAGATTTAATACAAACAAATGATTTAAAAACAGATAACAACCGAGGTATAACGGTTTAACCTCGCAAACATCACAATAATTTTACGACACTATAGATTAATAAATATTCATTTGCCAGCGAATACAATAGATAGATAATAATCTATCATGCAGTTTACAATTATTTCTACAAGGAAGTTATATCTAAGCAATGACGAGTGCACTGGAATCATGTGATATAAGTCTACATTTATCTGCATTAGTAGACTTCAGATGAATTACTGTTATGCTGTTTTGCTGGGGTTTTTTTGTGTTTTGGGGGGAAAGGTGATCTTCTTTGTGTTTTTTTTTCTTTGGGGGGAGGGGGGTGTCATTTCATTTTTTTTTTCGTTGCTCATGGCCAAGGTAGTTAAATATATAAAAGATGAATTAATAAGTAAAAACTAAAAAGACCACAATCTTCTATTTGAAATCGAAAGTGCACTTGGCTTTAAAATTCTGTTTTTGTAATATTGATGTTATGGCATTTTCTTATACATGTATATTTATCAAATATCAATATTTTTTCTTCTCTGGTCTTTTGTATACTCGTTTATAAACTAGAGTAAACTAAACATTCTTTGTTTCTTGGTATCAGGATTTGATGAAAACAGAATGTCCGGCTTTGAATCAATTGGCATTCGCACCAGTCGCATGCAATGATTTTTAGAAACTGACTTGCACTACCGCGGCTGGTATTTTTCAGAAACCGAACTGAAGCAAAAACAAAAACAGGAAAAAGACAATGAACGCTCTGAGACCACATCAGATGCATGTTAGGCATACATTTCCGGGCGCGATTGTTGTCGAAAACCTATTTTTCACCTTAAAGAAAAGGAAAAGAAACAAAATTGTGACATTCTCACTTGAGAGACTATGTTTTATACTACATGTATTTCACTAAAATAATTTGCGCTAGGAAAGTGTTTCGTTTTCTTTTGATATTGATTTAACCAACACCCCCCCCCCCCCTTCGTAATCCTCCTCAATACAGCTATTGACAATCAAATGTATTGAATAAATTAAAAAAAATTCAAGATGCACTTTAACTTAAAAAAAAGTACTTTGAAATGTTTACATTTAAACAAAACTCCTCTTTATCAGCAATAAATAACGCTTCTGTTTGAACAAAGTTTATCGGCTTTCCCATTGCATGCTTTACGCACGGAATGTCCGTATGTTTGTATACAAATCAGACTTCAAAGGGACATAATTCTTCTTTTATAAGGATGAGTACTTCAGGTTTTATTCAATGTTGGGTTTAAAAAATAAAATGGATTCTTCTAACTCGAGTGAAAATGGATTAGATCCAGGTTTTCACTGCGGGCACGTAGCATCGTTTTTGAGTGTGTATGTGGGGGGGGGGGGGGGGGGGGGGGGGGGGGGAGGGGGGGGGGGGCAGACTCGTCCAAAATATCTTGACAAGCAAAAAAAAAACGGAAAAAGGTTTCTTTCCAAAATCCTGAAAATCCTAATCGGTTGGGGGGGGGGGGGTAAATCTTTTACCTTCAATATCACTATTTATTTCCTTACTTTCAATTCCATTTTTTACAAGGTCCCATAAAAGTGGGAGGGCCAACTCAATGTTAATTCAATTTTTTGTATGTAAATTTAAGAAAAATCTTTCCTGCGCAAAAAAGTGGGGATGGGGGGGGGGGAGCCAGGCCCCCCTGCCGCCCCCCCCCCCCCCCCCCCCGATGCTACGTGCCTGCACTGTTGAAGAATCTATCTGCTTGAACATAAAATTTGACCGAGTGTAATCATCAAGTAGTGTTTGAACACCATGCATGTACAGGTCTACACATACACGCATCAAAATCTCAAGAGCAATTAGAAATTCGGAGAAAATTTATGGAACTAAAATTCAAAGGTTTCCTTTTATAAAAGAACAATAAATTTTCATCCGACATTCGAGGATTAAGTACGTTCTGTTCAATGCGATAAAAATCTAAATATATCTATTTTAGCTGCAACCAACTTCGTCTGTATTGTAAATAACATGATTTCTTTATTGGTTAAAAATATTGAAATGAGAGAGAGAGAGAGAGAGAGAGAGAGAGAGAGAGAGAGAGATATGTTCAGCTAAAAGAATTATATTTTATACTATAGTCATTTATGGTAATGTTATTTTAAGTATTTAAGACAGGTATTGAGAACTTTGTGTTTTGGAGTCATTGCACGATGTTTTTGTCTTCGATAATGATATCTGCCGAATAAATATACCAGAGATTGAATCTTATTTTTTTTTAATGTTCATTGCAGATTTTTTTAAAAATAAATATTGGAACGTTCAATTTCATTGTAAAGTCTAAAGAAGGGCTCGCAATTTAGTGAATTTCTTACCTAAAGGCCGACTGATTTCGGGCACATGCTCTAGGTGAGAAATATTATACACGGGGTAGATGAAGCCGATCAGAAGATCCGTGACAGCCAGACTAACGATGTAGAAGTTACAGGGCTGGCGGAGGTTGGGGGTCCTCATCACTGTCCTAATAACCAGGATGTTCCCAGGAATGTTAACAGAGGCGATGATCGAAAACATCCCGTAATAATACACATAGAACAAAGTTCCCGGCTCCGGAGTCGAGTAAATCGCCGTTTCCATTGCAGTCCCGTTTAGAAATGATGGCGGATTTGTCGTGGCATCTTCCGAACCGGGTATCGTCTGCTCCATCAATGTGCACGAATATGGGATTATTATCCACACACTTTTTTTCTTCGCCCGCAGATCATTGCTGTTGACATTCAAGAAATACTTTTGTGTGGATTATAGTATTTAGAAACGATAAAACATTCCCTCTTTTTCAAGTGGTTTCAACAACATTGAACAAGGAAGCGGCGCGTAAATTTCTCCGGAATCGCATTCATGGCCCGCTAGTATTCGACAACCTCTCCAGGCGATGGCAAATATATCGTAATAACGTATTGGATTTTCTTTTGGATAACTTATCTGGGGGGTACACGTTCCGTGATATACCTTGAAATGTTCTTATTTATACAGTTATATTGTGCTACTATGCAACCAAATGTCAGGTTGCGGTAATGTTTGTAAAATTTCTTGAAATGCGCAGTTATTTTTTTCTCTTGATCTATGTATAAACAAATATTATATAACAGTTACAACATGCCACTGCAATAATCATTCGTTTAACCGTGATCTTAACCGTGATCAATGCTTGACGTTAATAAAAAATAATTTATGTTCTATCCGATCAATGACACTTATCTCTCTCTCTCTCTCTCTCTCTCTCTCTCTCTCTCTCTCTCTCTGTTAAATTATTTATTTTACTGATTACCAAGACAAACACGCCTATATATCTTACGCAATATTTTAGATAGCACTAACACTGGTTTTGATACGGCTGCAATTATCTAAAAGAAATTACTGTTTTCTTATTCTCTTTCTGTAACTTTGCCACTCACATATACACGTAGGCCTAACCGGACGGTGAGGAATTTCAAATGATTGACTATTCTTTTTTTTTAAATTCAATTTGGATTCATCAATAACACTTTTAAGAAAAGTTTAACAAACTTGAATATATTTAGTATATGTAAAATGTCAATGTTAAATTGATGAAAGGTTTTCAAGTATGGTTGGTCTTTTAGCGAGTTCTGATTCTGCAGAGACTGTATGGCCGAAATATTACAGTAAGATCATAGGGTTTTTTTTTCAAATTTGCTCTTTTGGTATTTGTCACAGGAGTAAGTAAATGAAAATATTTGCATGGTATTCAGTTCCATAGAAAAAATGTTATGTACATGTGTACACTTTCGGTTATTCAATACACACGACTGTACGTTTATTTAAATTAATACGTATTCAGCGTAAAAATGATGTATAGGTTAATCAATTCGAAACGCAGAACCTTGGTGTTAAGTCCGAAATCTAAAATTCGTACTCACTTTAAGCTTTAAATCTAACCTTTGTTCGATTTTCAAGATATTAATTGCAAGAAATCTATATCGTGCCTATACCGACACTAAGAGAGATCTTGCATGGTGCTCTTCGGGGGAAACAAGCACAAGCTATTTTTGTTGAATTTAATGCATGATAGGACTTAATCACCTGTCTCCGATAAAATTTAAGTGGAGATCGATTCTTAAATATAATGATGCTCTTCTAATGAAACTTAACTTGACTAAGTGTTTTGCGACGCAAATAAATTTCGTCGTGCGTGTGACAGTTTCCTTTCAAAGCTCATATATATATATATATATTGCATTGCGGATTGACACTTAAAGTATCCCACGCTCCCACTTTAGCATGGGAAATATTGAAAAGGTTGAGGTGGGGACATCAATTAATATTGACCTGTAAAGGTACCGACAAATAATGTGGCGCCATTGAGACGCAATTATTACAACTCATCACAAATCATATACAGTATGAGTTTGAATTTTTGATTCAAATTTTTTATTTGCGTTTTAAATTTGAATAAATATTGTCCTAAAATTTACTGAGAATGAATTAATAAGAAAAATTATTTTTTTAATCATGTTCCCTCCAACTTTGTACTCCCTTTAAAGACCCCCATCCTAATTATGCCTTGGTTGACACACAACTGATTCATTAGTTATATTATTGCGCGACATGGTTTCTTTGACGTGTTCGAATAGATTTTGAGTCTCGTGGTCAGAATGTATAAATAGGCAGTATCGCGGCACTCCAAGTGTGCACGCTAGTAAAGTTTGTCAGCAAAGAATTGCGAACGATATGGACTGCATATAATATAGGCTGATAATATTAATGCTGTGTAATAAATCATAATGCGTCATACGTGTAATAAAAGAATCGTTGAGAGGTCCTGCATAATATTTGTTGTTTATCCATTGAATTTGGCGTATAATATGATTTAGAAGACATAGATCTGCCCCGGCGAACTACTTTGCTTGGTGTCTTCAAAGAAAAAAAAAACTCATAGTCAGAGATCTATTGATAGTCTTGCTTGCTTTTTACATGTATTTTGTTAATCATACGTTGGGTAAATTATCTTTTTGAAATAATGAGCTAAATTCATTTCCTTTACACATGTATATGTTTGCATAAACTTGTAGCAAACACGCAAAGGTAATAAATCTAGTTTTTTTTCTTTTTAGATAAAGCGTATGACTAATATATAGTTTTATATCGTATATATCAATTTTCAATAATTTTGTCCGGGTCACATTTGTTTTGACAGTGTTTGAGGCACGTTCGGTCATCGACTTCTATTCACGAGTCAAATCATCGGTGATCTCCCCTGTCAACGCATCATACTCACTCTCTAAGTAACTCGCGCATAAAGTGGCGGCATCTGTTCTGGGGAGGGTTACATGTACTTCCTATGCAGTGCTTCGCGGCTAGGTTTTCTCGATGTCACTTTGGACGAGTTTTTAGGAAAACTACAATAGAGCCCGGATTTCCATTAACGCAACAGATGCCAGTGTTGATCGATGCCAAACACCATGGCAATTAAAACCCCAAAAGGTGGCTAAATGCAGTAATACTATTTAGAATGAAGAGTGTTTAACAGGTCATTGTCGATAATCCACTTCAGAGCGACTCCTTCATCAGACATTGCGTATTGAGTGTTCCGAGGAACTTGTGGAGTGTTGTGAAAGAGGGTATCCATAAAATGGCCATGCAATCAAAGCTTGGTACATGATTTATTAAATCTCAATTTATAAAAAAAAAGTTACCTTGTTATTACTCAACACGTGGAATTTCTAACACTATAATCATGATTTTTATTGTGAAATAAACACATTGAACTTTTATGTTTACTCTGTAAATTCAACCAAACATTGTTGGTGAGAGAAAAGTTCATTTAATGCGCGGATCAAGAAGTAGGGAGGGTCAGATTCCCTGCAAAATTCAAATATCTTTAAATAACATTATAGAATTACCAAAATATGCCTTAGACCCCCCCCCCCCCCCCGCCAAACTCAAATAATAATAGCCCCCCCCCCCCTCCACCCCTCCCAGGGAAAAATTTTAGATCCGCGCATGAGTTATTTGTCATTTGTATATTATTTTTATTGTTTTTCATGAAGGACTAGGACCAGCTCCGGACACAACTTTGGGTCATAACTGATAGGAGTATAAGTCTTTTGAAGGTAACGTTAATTGGACTAGATTAAATATATAGTTGAAATATCATCCACTCTTGCATAGATAATATCACGAAGACCTCTCACTGAAAATGAACATTAACGAAACCTGAGAAAAATGAAATTAGTTTTAAGTACATCGACGTGTATCAAAGACATATTTCATATACAGGTGTGTATACAGTGTATATATCTAAATTTTACCCTTGTTCACCTGTAAATGTAATCTGAATTCTTCTATACATGTATTTGTTTAAACGGGGTGAGTTCTTTGATCAAAAGTTTATCTTTGTGTCTGTTAATGCTGTATGTTTGTGTCATGTATATATATATGTATATATATCTTATTGTATTGAATAATAACGTAAACAGGAAAATATATATATACTTAACTACGTACATGAACGTTGGCTCCAACTAATAATGTAAGTTCATGTACACGCTGGAAGTATATCACTCTACAAATATGTAAGATACATGTAACCCTATAATAAAGTATGTTACTGGAGAAGTTAATTAGAAGCCCTAATTGAAGCATACAGCAATACGATATATAATTGGCGTTATTGTCGTCCTGTAAAAAAAAAATTGGGTTGGCTTGCTATATATTCCTTTTTGAACTTGTGATAAAGTTTGATGATTTGTTTTTATCTTTATTTAATGTCATAAAGATTATCACTGCATGCAGAATTATCTTAATAGCAGGAATTTAAATCCTACTTCTGCATGCAATGTTAATAATGATATACATGTACATGTACTATTACAAAAAATTAATAAATACAGATGAAATTGGTTTTAATATCAGCTTCTCATAAACAATGAAACAAATCATTTTTAGATTGATATTTTTTTTTAAATTAGTTATCGATTTCTGATTTTTTTTCATTTTTTTTAAAACCCCACATCTCTTGGCCAGTAGGAATGCTTGCCAAATTCAAACGTGTATATATTTCCTGGTCATAAACAACAATGGCAATACAAAATGCGTAGATTCTTTAAAGACGAAGTTGCCAAAGTCCATGAGGGATTTACTTCTAAAACAAACTTCCGTTTTAACAATGATTTATTTTTATCCTTATAAAAAAGTTTTAATTTGGTTTTTTTTTTGGTCTAGATGTACTTCCTGAGCTTAAAGCATTTTCAAAGTTAAACGAAAATCAATGTTTACTTTGAGATTAAGTTAATGGAATGTCGTTCGTTACTTTTATTTCCTTGTATTGAATTGAATTTTTATTAAAATGATTTTTAAAAAAGAACAATAGATAGCGCGTATACAGTTCAATTTGCAAAACACTTCATAGTTGTAAGCTAAGAAGGGAAGCAAGTCATTACAAAAACGAAAGTGAACCACAAGTTCTTTTCCTTGTCTTATGACTAACGATCATTAATTAATATGCAGTTTTCAAACCATAACTTGGTATGTTTGAATTTGTTATCAACTGTGTAGTGATTGGTTAGGGCGCTAGCATTTATGATCTTTGTTTTATTGCAATTGCGCATACGCAGAATCCTAATAGAAAAAAAATATAAGATGCACTCTGTCTAATTCGTGTTTCAGCAAACTGGTAGAATAATTTCCCACTAATACAAATATCGTGTTAGGGAAGATGAATTGTCAACAAAATACCCGTCAGGTCTACCTTGAAAAATTAAGATATGATTTTTTAGTCATAGAAATATTTAGTAAAGATATTTCCCATATATTTAGTTATGTATTTTTTTTTCACTTTATCTTTATACAAAGTTCTTTATAAAGAAAAGAAATTATGTAGTTTAAGAATGGTTTGAACCAAAAAAAAATGTTGCAGCCATTTTTCTGTATTACAATATCACCCAACTTGGACTTCTCTCTCTCTCTCTCTCTCTCTCTCTCTCTCTCTCTCTCTCTCTCTCTCTCTCTCTCTCTCTCTCTCTCTCTCTCTCACAAACTTTTTTAAAGATGAATGTCAATGCATTGAATTTATGCAGGTTTATCACTGAGTGATATTTTTAACGTTTATATAAACAAAATGTACTTATCATTGAATTTGATATTTCTTATCATTCATTTCCTTTTTTATAAAGGAAATGCACTAATTATTAAACATACAAATAAGAAATCTTCTTTTATAAAATTATTAATTAATTATTAATTAATGCTTTTATCAGAATGAAAATGAAAGTTTAACGAATACGAGTACGAAATCATAACAGAAAGGAATTATTGGGTTTTTTGGTGTTTTAGAAGCATCATTTAACTTTAATCAGATTGGTATGGTCTACCAAGTAGTTTTCCCATGATACTTAAGAACTATCATTGTGTTCCACAGCTACTGTTCCTTGAAATTTAAAATAAAATTGACACTAAACACATCATTAACAGAGTTAAACAATGTTTATTCAAATACTTGTAAAGAATAATGTTAAAATTAATTGTTAAATGTGGTCCTTTTTTCGTATTTCTATAGTATATAGACAGACAGACAGACAGACAGAACTCCACTTTCTCACAGATTCTCACACACAGCAAGTTGGTACAATGTATTGGTATACACCTATATATATATAGATACACAAATTACAAATTATCTCAACAAAAAGAAGAAGATTAACAGCTACATCTACATCATCATTGATGTGTTAATTAAATATTTATACAGGAAAGAGACAACTCCATGGTGACCATCTCTTTGTAAAGTCTTCAGTTTTCAGTATTGTAGTAAGTTTGTAAGTAGGACATTAACATTTCAAAACATATCTTTATGTTTTTTCTCGACCTTTGAAAAATATATTTCTTTACCAATATAACAAAATAGTTAAATGTGGTTTTACTGAATACTTTTTTAGGTTGAATTTGCGCAGATTATTCTGTGTTCGATCAAACCTTGTATATCATTTTCTCATTAAAATATGAGGAATTATATTTTCGTTAAAACTACTTAAATGCATATAATTAAACACATAGTAAATAAAACCGCTGTTTTACAGCTTATGTAATATTTGAAATAAAATCGGAAATAAAAAAAATTTGGATCACTAACCGTACGAACTGACGTCATATTTTCAAAAAATTGGGAGTATGGCCTTAAAGATGTATGCTATTACTTCTATGTAAAATATAGATCTACTTAAATAACAATAACATTTACACATTTTGAAAGTAGTTGAAGAGAAATTTAGAAATTAAAAGTAAAACTCGCATAATCAGAAAATTGTTTGCTTTATGGTTTCATGAAGATAGTAAAGAATGCGATCATTGTAGAAAAAAACTGATGTAGGTCAACTTTCTTTTTTTCCCCAAACATCACATCCGTTTAAAATACACACACACACACACACACACACACACACACACACACACACACAAATCATTCTATCGACAATAATGTTCTTACATGTATTTATAAATTAGAGTTTCAATTTTAATTAGATGAGATTCGGTGTTAAGTATTTGCATACGGGTCTAGGCGGCCATTTCTTCCTTAACTTACGTCAAATGAGACCATCTCGGAACAATCGGTCGTTCTCCCCATCACCTTCCCCATCCTGGATGTTTCCAGCACGGCAAGATCTGAACTTCCGGACGATTCTCCTCAGATTTTCCTTTCGAAGTATGACATAGAGCCACGGGTTGAGGTTAGACTTCAGGTCAACTAGATGCGCCAGCCACAGTTCCAGTCTTCCTGGACAAACTGTTATTGCATTGACTTTTCGTAATAATATATCTATCTGAGGGCGAAAATAAAAGTTTGAAATTATTATCCTATACATGAATAAAATGTGAGTCTTGCCTTTCTTAAATACTTTGATTAACTTAATATCGTGCTATGGCAAATTGTACTGCAATTATTAAAACAACGAATCACTTTGTTGTTTATAAAGTAGGAAATCGTATTGATTTATTTTTAACTCAGTATATTGTTAGATCCTAAATTTGAGTGAAATGTGTTCAGAAGGTACAAATAAATTCTTACCAAAAATGGACCCCAGCACAAAACATACATACACACTGACGTCATCAAGAAAATGTTGACGTGAATATCGTAATATCCCGTGATTCTGTCGGTGTCCACAAGATGGCCGCGGAGCTCTGGGTCTTTGTGTGACCTACACATGATGTATAAATGTAAGGACGCCGTGTATATAAGAGTTAGGATTCCAGTAAGTGAATACACTAAAGCACTGGCGCTGCTTCCAAGATCTTTGCTTGATACGTCAATGAAGCACCAAGATCCCGGATAAAAAATTTCACTCTTTCCTATGATTAAGTGAATAGACGATACAAATGCCGCAACTGTCCACATGGCGCAGAGAGCAAGGACATAAATTTTGCGACTTCCCACCTTTGGATCCACTCGGCGGCTTTTGAAACGAAATACATGTATGTGCTGGTCGGTTGTTGTTCCAGCAATAATGAGACCGGAAGAAATCTGAGTAAAAGCGTACGAGAAAGAAATGAATTTACATTCGCCTTTTGAAATTCTGTACGTAAAATGGGATTCATATCTTAACACCTCAAACGGAATCACTGAAACTTGGTTAAGAAAGTCAGATATCGCAAGACCTAGGAAAAAGATGTAGAAGGAACGCCATTGGTGTTGTTTGCGATTCAGGCAAATCGCGCAGACAGCTAGTACATTTCCTAACACTCCAAAGGCGAAAAACCCATACGGAGGAAAAGGGGACTCTTCAATGGCCTCCCCATATCTAGTGGAAGAATTCTGATCCCAGCATGCCATAGTCGTTCAAGTAAACTAACAGCGCTTTAACCGATGTTCACAAGGATAGAAATACAGGACTGGTGTGTTTGTGATAATTTCTAATTCTGCGTTGTCTATTAAACTTTGTTTAAGACTCTTTTTTCCTGATATAAGCATGTGATGCCTGCTTCGATTCAGATAGAGTTCCGCTTTTTTTTTCTTCCTGTAACTCACTTATAAATATAAATTGTATTGTATAACAGCTCTCAAACAGAATATCAAAGTCTGACGACAAGAACACTGAGGACCCTTAAGCTCTTCGAAATATAAACTTTATATGTCCCAGGTTTTCATCACGTTGGTCATTCGTTTAATTAAGTAATTAAAGAACTATCAAAAACGATATATAATTTTTTAAAAATCTTTGTAGACGCATCCCCTTTACACGGAAATATTGACAAGAATGAAAACAATTTTCTCGATCACGGAATTTGATTCATTTGGAACTAGCGCAGTTTTTTAAGTTAAGAATCAAATTTAATTGATTTGTTCAGTTATATGAGCATATTATAATAACTATAAGCCTAAGTTTACGCTTCATAAATCACGAATCTCCCTAGACCCCAAAGGTTTGTATTTTTTTACCGGCTACCGAAAGAGGGGGTTGTTTCAAACAGTGAATAAATATAAAATGGACAATGAGGTACTTTTTGGAAATCAAAAAATCAATAAAAAGGTGATAGAAGCAAACTGGGAGAACTTGCAAGAGGGTAACGATTGCAGTTCTACGAATTCACATACTAATATGTTTGCATATTCAGTGTTTTCCCCCACTATAAGCCTGAGCGGAGGCTCTGCAGCTATATATCTCTAATCGCAACTGCTCTGTCTGTATGCGCCAATGCCTCACAGATCCTCAAATAGCGAATACTCAACAGTCACACTTATATATAGTCAATATTTTTAATAACAAAAATATGTGGTGTTTAATATATTAAATTATTTTCATTTTAAAATACAATACAGGGTATTTTAGTTTCATTCATATTTAATTTTAATTAATAACAAATGTTATTTATTATTGCATAAAAATGTACCCAAATAAAACGAAGTGTTTGATTTTTATATTTCCTTGTACAAAATTCAATGTACAAGGAAAGATAACTCTTTTTAACTATACCATGATTTATAAAATATTTTTTGCGTAATATGACGTCATAAAAGTGTGACGTCATAGACTTTTTCATGACGATTTAGATCATAACATAAGTCAGATTTTTTAAACAACGGTATAAACGATGCATGTGTTTTCCTTCAACTCCCTAAAATTGTTGCATTTAAAACATGTCTAATATATACAATTTTAAACGAATCAATTTGTAACATATCATTTTTATGTTAACAAATATTATAATCTAAGTGAGTTATAAAATGAAAAATTCATTACAGGTTTAATGCAATATCTATTGTTAAACTTTCATGTTAGATACTGAAATCTGATTGGTTAAGACGCAGTTAATAATATTTTCTATTACCCTCAGCGTTAGTAACGCACTTAGCAACGGGTAACATTAAAAAATGTTACATGCGCGAAAATTATGCGCGTACGGTTCGCTGTAGAATTCACGGTATTCCTATATAAAAGCAGTAAAATTTTCTTAAAAATTAAGACATTCAGTATAACAAAATAAATAGTGCCTGTTTGGGAGGATAACAGTTGAAATTGACACCCCTCGAAAACCATTGTCAACCTCCGCTTCGCGTCGGTTGACAATGGTTTTCTCGGGGTGTCAATTTCAACTGTTTCCCTCCCAAACAGGCACTATTTATATAATGTCACAGGGGATCTGCAAGGGGTATAGAATACTAGCACGCATCATGGAATATACCAACAGAACAATTGCTATTCATAACACCATGTTCACTAAATAACGTTGTTTATTTCTTAAATGGTACTGGTGTCGTGTGTGTAGGTCGAAAGATAACCATATAAGCATTGAAAAAAAACTATAACCCATAATCTTCTGCTATGGTCACTATTATATTTCCGTCAAAAAGTATACACTGCACATATTCTTGTACAAATCCTCGCATTCTTGGATATTTCCCAAAGTCCTAATTTTTTTTAAAATGCATTTTCAAGGTATGGAGTTTGTTTATCATTCCAATTAAGGTATTCGATGTTTAACGACCATATTTTGTAACTAATAAATGAATGGTCCGATATTCATAATATCATTTTGAATGTGTTATCAAATAAAAATACTCCACCAAAGGAATTTTCAAAATATTAATTATGGTTCAACTAATTACACCTTAATTTTGCATTGAAGTCTATGGGCAACGTATGTTTTAATAAGATATTGTAAAAAGTAACTTAATATTTGTAAAACTCTTGGTTAATACATGTATAAACTTTCTCTTCGTCAAAGTATGAAATAAATGGATCATTTACCGCAGATTTGTTGACGAAATTGAAATTTTCTTTTTTTCAACAAGGAGATATAATTCTTAAAAAAAAATTTAAGGTGCAAAATGACTGGCTCTCATATGTTGTCAGACATGTGACCATAGCAGAAGATTAAGGGTGGTAGTTTTTTTCAATGCTTAAATGGTTCATTTCACTTACATTGTTGTCTAGCAATGCATAAATAAGTGGTTTAAAATGATTCAAAATTGTTCAATATCCCTTCATTATACATTGAATACCTTAAAAAGCTTTGTTATTCTGTGAACATGTATTTGCAATGTGGACTTTTATATATATTAACTTTCTTTAAAATCTTGGAGACGCTAGTTTTAAGCACCTGTTTTGTTTTCAAAAACGTCCGGTAATTAAACACAAAGATTTTGAGGGAGGGGGATAACTTTCTGCTTTAATTCCTATAAAATTACATAACACATGACTGTAATTTATAAAGGTATATAAAATACATTGAACAATAAAATTCATTTTTGTTTATCTTTAATAAAAACACGTTCAACTGTTATTAGATCCACTTTAAATTGAGTGACGTATACTAGTACATAAAAACTTACATACGTCTAACATATATTTATAAACATATGGTAATCATATGGTTTTCAAAAACATATGTTTAATATATGTTAAACATACGATGAACATATGTTTAACATATGGTGTTCATTTTTTATGGCGAACGTATGTCTCAGAACATATGTTCAACGTATGTTAAACATATGTTGAACATATGTTGAACATATTTTGCAATTTTACCTGTGTATAGTACAACAATATTCTGTTCAAGCGTTCGTAGAAATTTAATTTTGGAATGAGTACAGGTATTCTGCTCTAAGTGTGTGCTTTATTTTTCTTTGAATTTTTTTTCTTGGTTGAAGGGTAAGTATACTGTCATGTTATAAAATTTGAATTTATCGGGTGAGTGTAAATAACAAAAGAACTGAGAACGCCAACGCCCGTTAAAATAATTATTCCCGCCTCATTTTACATCTAAATATTTCGGAAATATCTGTCAGATATTCAACAAAAAAGCTATCTGCTAAAAAGTATAATCGATTCCTAATTGATTTATATATTTTTTTTAAATTAAACGAAAGTTATGCTTAAAGGGGTCTAAAAACTTAATTGAGATCGATCTCTATGACTTAGGAAAATATTATTTAGCGGCTGATATTTGCATAAACTTAATCAAATGCTTACATAAGATATAAAGGTAAATTTTCATGTTAATTCATATATATTTGTGAATTATTTTTTGAAACGTTACAAAGCAAAATGCTTTTTGTGAAATGTATTTTGGTCTGTAGACATATGTTCCTCCCATGAAACAACAAATCCTTTGGTATGAATATGCTAAATAACAATTGTATTTAAAAAACCGAAGGAATTGTTTAACAGGGGAGGGTGGGGGATGTTTTCAAAATATATTCCTTTTTTTTTAGTAAAGAGAGCTATTTTAAACCAAAATACAAGGCTATCTTTCTTTCTTTGACCAAATCCTTTACATTTGATAAAATTATATATATATATATATATATATATATATATATATATATATATATATATATATATATATATATATATATATATATATATATATATATATATCATTTTTAAAATATCAATTTAATTAGCTAATTATCAAAAATGACTTTTAGTTAGACGGCTAGACAATGCTACCGTTCGCAGTTCTTTACATGGCAACTTGTAAGTTAAGTTTTTACACCCACCCAGTAAATTCAAAATTTAGAACATGACAATACCATTCTGCTTTACATTTTACAACATTCTTAATTTTTTCAAATATCATAATTTTATTTTTTCTTCTCAGTACCCTATCGATGAATTCAATCATTAAAAACCCTCGTACTCGATTATCTAATTGCTATGATAAACATTACTTAGGTCTAGTATTGTACTAGTATTGTACATATATGGAAATCTTAAAGTTTTTATACGGGCTGAATGCAATCACCAAAAAAAAAACAACAACAAAGTACTGAAGTACTGACAGGATTTTATTGATTATTTTTATGCTAAAATAAACGATATGTTATGAACATTTTTTCTAATATGATTTTTTTTTTTTTGCTTTTCCAAGAATTCCAAGCTACAGGTATAGTGTGGTAAAATCCCATACATAGTCATCTAATTTGACGCAGAACATAAAAACGTATCATTCATTAAAATTTCAGGTCAATTCAAATTTTCAAGTCTTTCATATTTTTTCGTAAATAATTCAGATGGATGTCATTTTATGATATTTTTCTACCAGATTTCATATGGAAACTGATGATCACACACACAGTCATTTTATATAACGCAAAACATAAACTATCTCATTTATATGCATGTACAGTTTCAGGTCATTCAGGTATTCATAGTATTTCACGTCTTTCGTATATCCCGGTCAAAAAACACTTTTCACTTCCAGTTTGCCAGAGTAACTCCATAGGAGAGTTGATTAAAACCAACTCCCAAAAACTGCGGTAGACAAACTTAACCAATAAGTGTTTAATATTAAAGTCCAAACGACTGATAATAAAATTCCATTAATTCCATAACGTGCGGGTTTTTTTTACAAAAGAGCCATTTTATTTCATAGATAAAAGATGAAAAAAAAAATGAAACCAGGAATTAATTTGATATAGAAGAAAATTGGCCTCTTGCATTAATCCTGGCGGTTAGGAATTGTTTAATTTCATACAAATACAATGATTTTTGGTGTTTTTCTTTGCATCCTATTTAGGGTTTTCCTAAACTTTCTAAATAATATTGTTGTAAAAGTTCATGCATTGCCGGACGGTGTTTGGTGCTATAAAAAAAGTTAATTGTACTTTTGGTTGTATGACGGCTTCTAAACGATGATAAGTTGTCCAACAGAGAATAAATTTTATTTTCCTTCCCAAGATTGATTTGATGGTTTGTTTTGGGTACAGGCGACTATATTGCCCAATTTCTAAAACTTTTGTTTCACATATGTGTGTCACTGACAAGTCGGTCATTCTCCCCATCACCTTCCCCGTCCTGAATGTTTCCAGCACGGCAAGATCTGAACTTCCGGACGATTCTCCTCAGATTCTCCTTTCGTAGTATCACATAGAGCCACGGGTTGAGGTTGGACTTGAAGTCAACAAGCCTGACTAGCCACAGTTCCAGTCTTCCTGTGCAGCTAGTGACAACGTTGACTGATCGTAACAAAATGTCCACCTAAGGCGGAAGTTAAAAGTTTTTTTTAAAGGATCTGTATATTTGATTCAAGTGCAACTTTTTTCTTGTCCCAGTTTAGGACGAAATATTTTTTTCTGTGGAAAAAAGGCTGTTTCTAATTAATCCACAAATGGATTAGGTCAAAGCTTTTTTTTTCTTTTTTCTAACCGAGTTAGTACATATACATTGTTGCTGTAAAAAAATTTAATCAAAAATAATACTTCTCAATTTTGATATTTAATTTTTCATTTCCAACTGACTATTCATGTCCCAGATGATGTAAATCGTCAATTTACAAAATGATGCTCAGATTACGAAATACTTACCAGAAATGGTCCCCAACACAAAACATAAAAAGTCAATGACGTCATCAAGAAAATGTTAACGTGAATATCGTAATATCCCGTGATTCTGTCGGTGTCCACAAGATGCCCACGGAGCTCTGGGTCCCTGTTTGACTTGCACATAATGTATAGATGTAAAAAAGCCGTGTAAATAAGAGTTAGGATTCCAGTAAGTGAATACACTAAAGCAGTGGCGCTGCTTCCAAAATCTCTCCCCGATACTTCGATGAAGCACCAAGATCTCGGATAAAAAATTTCACTATCTCCAAAGATTAAATGAATAGACGACACAAATGCCGCAACAACAAACAACGCAAAGAGAGCAAAAACGTAGATTCGGCGATTTCCATCCATTGTATCCAGTTGACGGCCCATTATGAGTGATATATGCTGGTCTGTTGTGATTCCGGCAATTATGAGCCCAGAGGAAATTTGGGTAAAGGCGTAAGAGAAAGACATGAAATTGCATTCGACTTTTGAAATTCTGTGCGTGAAATGAGATCCATAACTTAACACCTCAAAAGGGAACACTGACACTTGGTTCACACAGTCGGACATCGCCAGAGCCAAGAAAAAGATGTAGAAGGAGCGCCATTGATGTTGCTGGCGGTTCATGCAAATTGTGCAAAGAGCAAGCACATTTCCTATCACTCCAAAGGCGAAGAAAATGTAGGCTGGAATAGAGGACTCCTGTATGTCCTTTGAATGTTTATTCAGATACCAGCATGACATATTCGTTCAATCCCAGTGTCAACACTTTAATATAATATAGTCAACAGATTAAAATGCATTGCATTGTTTCGTTATACCATCACCGGTATACAGTCTGTACATATTCAACAAATTTTTCCGGTTATTTTTTTCTGAAATATGCGCGTGATTTATGACTTGCATGCTTAACATCCGGAAAAATCATATTATAAATATTAGTAAGGACAGTCAATTTTGAAGTGGTATTTTTCAACAATAATATACATTTTAGTGTTTCACGCGGGGGATGAAAAAAGCGACAATTGAGAAAAAAAATACATTTGCAGGTTATAAAAAAAATTTCTGCAATGGTCGATATTTTTATAACCCACATAAATCATCAAAAAAAGTAAATAATTATAATTATTTTTTGCATCTTTCTTTTAAAATCTTAATGTTAGATTGATCGTATAAAGTAATTTAGATGAAGTTAATTATAATTGTTAATGTATGTACGAGAGTACATTAAAGAATTAGAGATAAATGAAACAGTCAGATCGTTTTCTATGGATATTTGATGAATCATCTTCAAAACGTATATGCACAAGGACAGTTGTAAACTATTTTAAACACGATTATAGCACGGTCAGCCACTACCTGCACTGCATATAGTGGGTATTGATGACGTATAACAGCTATATATTGCGTCATAAGCAATTTTTTCATTAAGATTAAGTGATTGTGACGTTATATTGAGAATTCGATGTTCGTAACAATCAGTCCTTTTAGATACGTAATATGCAAAAAAGCAAAGTATAGATCCGTCATCCTTAAATTAGAGTTCCATTTTTAACTCGATAATTCGTTATAAAGTATTTGTATATGGACCTTGGCGGTCATTTCTCCTTCAACTTACGTCAAATAAGACCATCTCGGGTCAAAAACGCGTTCGCTCTTCACCCTTCCCTTCCTGGGTGTTCCTAGCGCAGCAAGATCTGAACTTGCAGACGATTCTTCTCAATTTCCCTTGGGCAGTAACACATAGAACAATTGATTGAGGTTGACTTGAGGTCAACGAAATGTGCCAGCCAAAGTTCTATTTTTCCTGGACAAACTGTTATTACGTTGAGTGATCGTAATAATATATCAACCTGGGGAGGAAAATGTGGGATTTTTTTTCTCAAAATCTTTATGTTGATTTATCCTGCTATAGGACAAATGTATTGTAGTCAATAAATCAGTTAATCGTTTTCCGGTTTATAAAAAGTAAACGGTCCAACCACGTCTATACAGTTACGTATACATTCCGTAGATAAAAAATTTATTCCTATAATAAAAAAAGCACGTTTCGTGTTTGTAATGTATAAGTATTTACAAATAGTGGAAAATCGTTTTCCTTTATCTAAACTATATATATATATATATATATATATATATATATATATATATATATATATATATATATATATATATATATATATATATATATATATATTGGGATACCTGTTGATATTAAGGGGATGTGCGGACATCTTGTACATTATAGAATAAGAATGTAAACATTTCTTGAGCTGGCTTGTTTCTGCTTGAAACAGACCAAATTAAAACTGTTGCCAACAGATAAAAAAGCAATAAATATGAGGTTTTACATGATGTTTTGTATGCAAATTATGAACACATGAGTAAAACCATGCATTCTTTGACCACTTAGAACTGCGCAGTTACAGACTTAAATTCAAGATTGAAAAATCTGAAAGGAGGTCGGTGTTGTCCACTATACAACCATTTGTTGAGGAAATAGGTCTAAGCTTGCTTATTTAAGTATTTATCCCAAAGTAGGGTACCCTATTCTTAAAATAGGTTTCAGAAACTATCAATTCTCACAAGATAGTTTTGTCTGTGTCTATGGAGGAACATTGAAGTTTTATTTTCATTGAAAGATATATGTTTATTTTTTATTGAAGCCAATCACTTTTTCCGAGTGATTTAAAAGGCATTGTTTTATTCTTAATGCACAATTTGCATTAACATCAACCTAAGGAACCTCATAATCACTGGCAACAGTTTTGGTCAGCTTTGGGCAGAAACAAGCTCGTTCAAGAAATGTTTACATTCTTATCCTCAAATGTACAAGATGGCCGCACATCCCCTTAATGTTGATAAAAGTTGATTATAATCAAAATACTTTCACAGTTTAAGAATTTAAAATTATACAATATTTATATTTTATTTATACACTATGTTTCTTAATTTTTATAAAGTTTGGAAAGGTAAATCTTATGATAGTCCCAGCGGGATTCGAAATCATGACTTAAAGATTCGTAGAGGACGCTCCAACCCACTTGGGCTACAAAACAATTACTGTAAATTCCTAATTAAACGCGAGGAATTAATATCCGCGTAAAATCGCGAGAAGCCCGTCTCGCGAATTCTAAAATCTCGCTGTTAATTTTGGGACACATGTAAACTACATGAAACTTTGATAAAATTTCGGCAATCGCGATTTTATGTACTCGCGATTTGATGGTAAATCGTTGAATCGCGGAATTAAGTACTCGCGTAAAATAAGGAATCTACAGTATCAAATTATACTTGATTTTATTGCTTATTTCGATTGGAGGTAGGTCACAATGTGTAGGTATCCCGTACAACCTGAATATAAATGTATACATGTGTATTAGTAGTATATTGCGCGTTATTCAATTTGTCTGCTCACCTGACAGCAATTATTGACACGACGACGTTAAAAATAAATCATTCATTGCTATACTGTATTAATATTTGTCTACGTATTGTTGTTTTTAATCTTTAAACAGGTACATTATAACTAAGATTTTTTATTTCGAATTCGGATTTACCTGTTACTTTGATTCGAAATGCTTCCTTAACACTCCTGCGCATGCAAGTGAGTGCATTTCATAACAGTTCAAAGTTGAATTTAATTTAGATTTCCACTTATTCATTCTTTCAAAACCTTCCTAAATATTTACCAGACAAATTGATTTTAAGTGGTTGTTATATATAGTATAACAACACTCTGTTCAAGCCTCCGTAGAAACTTTATTTTGGAATAAGTACATGTATTATTCTATAAATTATGTGCTCTATATATCATGGAAGATTTGTTTTAAAATTTTGGTGAAAGAGTAGTGAGTAGTTATACCATACTGATAGATTACATCGTGAACTTCACATTTTACAGCATTTATTCTCGATGTTTTTATATATTATCATAATTTCTTTTCTCTTTTTAGTCCCCAATTGATGAATTCAATCATTTACAAACCTAGTGTTCGATAATATATTTGCTATAATCAACATGTACATATAGAAAAGCATTTATATAGTTTTTATACGGGCTGAATGCAATCATTAAAAACGAAAACTGCAGGACGAACTTAGAGAATAAGTGTTTAATATTATAGTTCAAACAATTGATCGTAATTTCACTAATAAAAATCCATAAACTCCATAACTTTGGGCTTTTCACAAACGGAACGGTCATTATACCGGTATTGCATGGATAAAAGACTAAGGGGAAAATGCAACCGGGCATTTGATATAGAAATAAGAATGCCTCTTGCATTCATTAATTGCTAAAGTTTTTCTTTGCATCCTATTTTGGTTTTTCGTAAACTTTCCGATATAATATGGTAACTTATGTCCATGCATTGCTGGACGGTTTTTAGTGCATCAGTTGCTAAAAAAAGTTATTTGTACTTTGGATTGAATGACGGTTTCTAACCGATGATTAGTTGTCTGTAGTCTAGTTGTCCAACAAAGAATAAATCTCATTTTGCTTCCCACGATTGATTTGTTGGAATGTTTGGGGTACAGGTGACTATGTTGCCCAATTTCTAGAACTTTCACATATGTGTGTCACTGACAAGTCGGTCGTTCTCCCCATCACCTTCCCCGTCCTGAATGTTTCCAGCACGGCAAGATCTGAACTTCCGGACGATTCTCCTCAGATTCTCCTTTCGTAGTATCACATAGAGCCACGGGTTGAGGTTGGACTTGAAGTCAACAAGCCTGACTAGCCACAGTTCTAGTCTTCCTGTGCAGCTAGAGACAACGTTGACTGATCGTAACAAAATGTCCACCTAAGGCGGAAGTTAAAAGTTTTTTTTAAAGGATCTGTATAATTATTTGATTCAAGTGCAACTTTTTTCTTGTCCCAGTTTAGGACGAAATATTTGTTTCTAATCCATCAATAAAACAGGTCAAAGCTTTTTTTTTTCTTTTTTTCTGACCGAGCTAATATATTGTTGCTGTAATATTTTTTAAATGGCACTTTTCGATTTCGATTATATATTTTTTCATTACTAAGAGATTATACGTGTATAAGATGATGTAAATCGTTAATTTACAAAATGATGCATATATTACGAAATACTTACCAGAAATGGTCCCCAACACAAAACATAAAAAGTCACTGACGTCATCAAGAAAATGTTGACGTGGATATCGTAATATCCCGTGATTCTGTCGGTGTCCACAAGATGGCCGCAGAGCTCTGGGTCTCTGTGTGACCTACACATGATGTATAAATGTAAAGACACGGTGTAAATAAGAGTTAAGATTCCAGTGAGTGAATACACTAGAGCACTGGCGCTGCTTCCAAAATCTTCGCTTGATACGCCAATGAAGCACCAAGATCCCGGATAAAATATTTCACTCTCTCCAAAGATTAAATGAATAGACGACACAAGTGCTGCGACAGCCCACATGGCGAAGAGAGCAAAGACATAGATTCGGCGATTTCCAACCATTGTATCCAGTTGACGGCCCATGATGAGTGACATGTGCTGATCTGTTGTGATTCCAGCTATTATGAGACCGGAGGAAATTTGGGTAAAGGCGTAAGAGAATGAAATGAAATGGCATTCGTCATCTGAAATTCTGTAAGTAAAATCAGATTCATATCTTAACACCTCAAAAGGGAACACCAACGCTTGGTTTAGACAATCGGACATCGCCAAACCCAAGAAAAATATGTAGAAGGAGCGCCATTGGTGTTGCTGGCGGTTCAGGCAAATTGTGCAGAGAGCAAGTACATTTCCTAACACTCCAAAAGCGAAGAAACCGTAGGCTGGAATAGAGGTCTCCTGTATATCCTTTAAATCAATATTGGACGTATTCTGATCCCAGCATCCCATAGTCGTTCAATTCCAGTTATTGAAAACACTTTCACTTCATTTTTTCCAATGGATCAAAAGGCTCTTGGTATATACGATCGTTTTGGTATATCGGACTTCACCTGTACTGCCTCTTCAAACAAATTTCCCGACTGTTTTTCTGAAATCTGCGGGTGATAAATATGACATGACGTCCTAACATCCGGAAAACTATGCTATAAGCATTATAAAGGACAGACTATTTTGAAGTGGTACTCTTAAGTATTACAACGCGCACTTTAAACGTCCGCAAACTTTTTTTATTTGTGATGACTACATGTAGAGGTAAAGTTCATTGCGGCCATTATGTATTCTGTATTTACGAGATTATTCGAGTTTTACATACGGGAAAGGCAATCTAATTAAAATTAGAACTTCCATCCGCTCCCCGGTTTTCGATATGTCGCCTGACATATCGAAAACCGGGGAGCGGATGAAAGTTGACATATCGAAAACTGGGGAGCGGATGGAAGTTCTAATTTAATTAGATTGTGGGAGAGGTTTCCTGTTAATCCACTAGCCTGGTTCCCGAGGCCTTCCGATTGTGCATCGGAAGGCCTCGGGAACCAGGCTAGTTAATCCACGTGGTATATATTCGACATATTACTGATGGCCTCTAGAGATACTAAATTGTACACCTCGGTTTCGGTATTGCATACAATCGGTCGACCTTCTGGAGTCGATCTCCAGTTGACTAGCCTACGTCACATATTCATGAACCATAACAATCTAAACAGAATGCCTCGGATGTATTATAGATACGGTCATCATGCAAGTAATCTGACTTGATAAAAAGAGATCCCAATTATAAATGTGCTATAAATCAAACTATATATCAACCATGTTACACTGGTGTTAAGCCGATATGCGTACCATTTGGTACGCATATCATAAGATGGCGACGACCTCTGCAGGTTCGTAAGTTTACACAACTCTTTTTATTTATTCAGATCGTATTTCAGCAGGTAAAACATCAGTGTTTGAAGGGTTAGCGAGTCTTCACATGTAGCAACCTATAAAATATTACAAAACTGCATATTAATTGATATTTTCTTCACTAATGAAAATCCCGATGATATGCGTACCTACAAAAACAGATATACGTACCATAAAACAAATAAGAATTTCTGGATATGCGTACCATCGGTAAGATGTACGTACCACTTATATACAAATTGATTTGGGTATTTTGTTTCAAGGGAATTGTATACCGGTATTTATAACTTATTTAACTGTATTTCGTAAAAAAAAATTAAAACAACTTTTTAAATGAAGGCAATATATGAAAAAAAAAATTATATAAGAAAGAAATACAGGTGATTTAGATTGCCTGATATATAATCATCAGATTACCAAAATCTCACTTTAAGTCTAAATTCAACATTCAAGTCCGAATGATACAGATATTTAGAGTCCTTCAATTTCTTTATCAAAAAAAAAATATTCAAAGTATAAAAAATGATTTTGTTTATAAATTCAGTCAACCTTCGTTATCTCGAACTTGATGGGACTGTTTATAACTTCGAGATATCCGAGTATTCGAGATTTTGAGGGTTCGGTACTTCAAGAAATGGGTGTTTGTTATTAATTACAAATCACTTCGACATATCCATTGTATTCGAGATATCGGTGTTCAAGATATCAAAGTTTAACTGTATAAAATTACGAACGAATGAAACAATAGACAACTAAAAGAAAATTTTGTTCAAAAATTTACCATTATATTTTGAATTCTGTTTAAATGATAAAGCATGAAAAAATTAATACTCGGCGTATTTATCATTTGAAAACAATTGACATTAAACAGAAAGGATATTTTCTTGACAACTATTTAGATATTATCTATTTACATGGGATTCATCCATTATTGTTTCTGCATTCTCTGAAAAAAGGTATTGTCAGAATCGAGGTTCAGTACTAAGCGTATATCAAAACCGATTGAACAGACCGACCGAAAACAAGAGATCAATTAGTATGATATATTCAATTTTTGAATGTTTATTTCCCGCTTCTATAAAGTAATGATATATGTCCAAGTTCTCAACATACTGACGCTCTGGAGATAACGATAATAAAACAATATAATACAAATGCATTCAACGTCTCAAAACCGTACAGTTCAGTGAAAATAAGAAAACACAAAATATAATAGGAAAGTAGCTGGTACCCATATCATCAAAATATGGTACGTATATCCAAAAACATAAACATACCGTAGGTACGCATATCATCGGGATTTTCATTAACGAAGAAAATATTTATTAATATGCAGTTTTGGATTATTTTATAGGTTGCTACATGTGAAGATTCGCTAGCCCTTCAAATACTGATGTTTTACCCGCTGAAATACGATCTGAATAAATAAAAAGAGTTGTGTAAACTTACGAACCTGCAGAGGTCGTCGCCATCTTATGATATGCGTACCAAATGGTACGCATATCGGCTTAACACCAGTGATGTTAGGTGCATGCATTATACATGTAGGTCAATTGGTTTTACAAAACGGTTAGTTCAATTTTTAATACAGTCATGAACAAATGCTTAATTTAGTAACTGTTAGCGTAATTTAGAGATACTTTTTAAAAGCATTTCATTTTTTCGATGCTTTCAACCATGCACGAGACATTAAGACAGTGTGTAGACTTTGACGTACGTAAGTCTAAAACTGCTTCATTATCCTGGCTCCTGATCTCCCCCCCCCCCCCCCCCCCCCCCCCCCACACACACACACACTAGCTCCTCTCCCACTATTTTTTTTTTCAATTCTATTTTGTGGCTATTTGTGAATTGTGCTTATTTAATATTAAACAATAAAATGCAATGCTTAATTAACCCGCGTTAGCGAGTTCTGTAAATGTTAAGTCGCATGCAATGCATATACATATAAACGTATCATATTAATTCAAGATATATAAAATCTAGGGTATATTTATTATATGTTAATTTTATATAGATTATAAACCGAAAAAGTGTGGTTTTCTGAGAATTAAATTTTAATCATTTTGCTTGCTTCTCATGATGTGGCCTAAAATGCTACATATATGAAAGATCATTAAAATGACATTTTCCATCAAAACACTTCATTTACATTGATGCCCAACCCACCCCCTCCTTTCAGATATCGAGTTTTTCTCTTGGTGTGATATTTAAGAAAGAGAGGAATTATATGGGTGGACACTCCCTCCCCGTAAAAAAAAAAGAATGAAAAACTGCTTGATCCGCCTCTTTGCGTAACACTTCATTACGGATTTGAAATAGGGTTGAGGAACTCTTTAGACAGTCTTATTAAAATTTAAGATGGGATACCCAAAAAGTTTTCCCTAGCTGTCCTGAACATATCAACCGTCACTACTCGTCCTCCAAGTAGATACGACTGGAAACATGTACATGTATGGTTTTGGCTTTTATACACACCGGATGTAAATATTGTATTCTTCAACACGTGGGTTGACTAAGCTGTCAAAAATGGGTAAAGTTAAAGCTTCGAAAACAAAACAAAAGGACCAGGACAAGGTTAAAATGATGGTTGTACCGTGGAGAAATAAGTAAGCAGTCAGTTGTGTATCGAAAGCATATCGACAGAATCATTTACGGATCAGTGCGAACTGTAACAATTTTGATAAAATTTTGTGTTTTTTTAATGTTTGCGATTGCTTTTTAAAAGCGATAGTGGATCCAAAACATCGAATTTTGAGTAGATTGCTGATCAGTGATGCTTTGAGTTAAGCATGCACGCATTTTACAGACTGCACTGTGACTGTACAATGACCTCGATTGCAAATGCAATGTAATGATACATGTATTGTGATGAGTTGTTTGTATGACTAGAATTAAAAGAGAAAGTCAAGTACCCTTCACACTTTAACGCTGTTTAAAAAATCGGTTATTTTATCTATTAATAAGGTATTAATGTGTCTTTTACATTAAACAGATTATTTATTTACTTACAGGGCAGAGTTTAGAGTGGTTTATAATGGCATATACTCGGACGAAGTTGAGCCCAAAAGGCAGGCAATGGAGAAAATGTTAACATGGCAAAGCAGGTATACTATTGTTCTTAGTATACTTAGGTATTGGCCTAAGACTAGGTCTCACCAAGTACCATTTCTTATCAATGCGATGGTTAATGCATTGTTTAATGGTCAGAATGAACAATTGTATGGGCACAATGCCCAAAGTTCACTCAAGATCTGGTCATGGCATTCTATCGGGATGGCTACGGTTTGTGACAACGTTTACGCAATTCGGATGGTATTAAATCACATTTAAATTCATTACATAAGGTTTCTCTAAGCACTGATGATAAAGAAATAACCAAACAGAATTTCAAGATGTTTTTAAGAGAAGTGCAAGATCAGTTAAGGTTATATACGGTATTCACACTTCTTGGCCAGTAATCCTGTTTACAAGTTAACTCAGGAGTTTAACCTCAAATTTCTTTGATGTCTTGACCCAAATTAATTTCAGTCAGTTGAACCTATTAAACCAAAACAATAATGAACTATATTATTGTTTGTTGCTTAAATTTTTAATTAACGTAACAAAAATGTCATTCATTGATTTTAACATGTATGTTGTTTTGTTTTATATAGGGCACTCAGCAAGTTACCGATTGCTATAGAAAGCAGCATGGCCCTGTGTAGAGCTTGCATCTCTCATCTGCTTGCCATAGAAGAAGGCAATTTCAAAGACAATTACCTGAAGCTTGTGTATGAGTACAGTATGGCCATCATTAGGTCAGTTTCATTATTGGAAAAAGAATATATACACTGTATTTTAAAACAAAAATGCCTTTAGTTATCATACATGTAGGTCAGATTTGATATAAAGTAAGGCTATTTCATTACACATATAAGCAAAAGAATACCTAAAAAAATATATTAATAGTTCAAGAAATGTCTAATTAATGAAAGATTAAAAGATCATTTAAGCACATGCACTTGATCAATAGTATGTATATGCTTGACATCATTCTACATTGTACTGAAATTTTATAAACATTCTTGCTTTTTTTCCATCACTTCTTCAATTATTTTAATTTTTTTCAGATTTGTAAACAATGTTACAGAGTTGGGACAAACCAAAGTACACAGAATGCCACTACACAGGATTGCAGACAGTGTATGTCACTAGATTACAATATATAACAGTACTGTAAATTCCTAGTTAAAGGGGAATTAACATCCACATAAATTGCAAGAAACACATTTCAGCAGTTATAAAATCTTACTTTTCTTTTTCGGACAGATGTAAATGAAATGAAACTATAACAAAAAAATTTGCGTTCTCGCTTTTTTGTTCTCGCTAATTGATGCAAAACATTTGAATTGCAGAATTAAGCACTCGCGAATTAGGAATCTGGATGTACATGTACATGTATCTACAAATCAGTTTTAGAATTTTCTTTGCCAACTGTATGTTAATTGGTACACCTCATCAACTGGAAAGTGTCTGCATAAAGAGTTCCTAATTAAACGCAAGGAATTAATATCCGCGTTTAATTGCTAGAGAAGCACCCTTCTGTGATTTTAAAATCTCGCCATTATTTTCTGAGTGTTGAGAACTATTAAATATAAGGAGAAAAGTTCTACGTTCGCAATTTTATATTCTTGCGATTTGATACAAACCAACGGGATCGCAAAATTAAGTACTTGCGTAATATAAGGAATTTACAGTATCAGTCAATTCTTTTGCTCATGCATCCAACTTCTTGTCAATTGAAATTTTTTACTCCATATATAGTCCTAACCACTTATTTTTCAAGTATTTACCCTCGATGTCTCGAATACTGGGATATCTCAAAGTTTTTAAACAGTCATATCTAGTTGGAGATAACGAAGTTTGTATGTATTAAACCTTACATGCAACAAGACTGGACTTAGTTTATTTTACATGTACTTCATTTCATAATTTTGCTGTTTTGTATCAAATGTGAAAATATAAAACCGCTAGCGCCAAACTTAGTAATGAAATAATGTCACATAGTCCGCAACTGTAAAAAAAAAAATTATTGCGGGATTTTAAAATCCGTACAGGAAGCTTTTTATGATTTTAAGCAGATTTTAATTCCTTGCATTTAATTAGGAATTAACAGTTTGTAGAAATGTTGTACTTTGCAATATATTTTTTTTTATACCTGCTTGTCTGCCCGATCTGCAATGTGGTTGTATTTTCACAGTTTGGGATCCCCAGCTGGATCGTAGAGATGAGACATAATGCCACACACAGGACCATGCCCTCTTTGTCCGAGCTCACTGCCGGAGCAGACTGGATATTAGAATGGCTGAGGGTAAGAAGAAAGGGGGGAGGGCGGGTGTCACATTTACACAGTCTTATATTATGCCCTCCATGATCATATGAAATTCATTTAATTCACATCAAGATTTTCACCTGATTTTCCACAATATTTTATGAACCAAACATGAAGTTGAATTTTTCCATGTAAAATTCTAGTGAGTGTTAAACTCCTGTACATTTCATTCATATAAGTGATTCTGTATGATTTTTTCAAGAGATATTTTGCCATTTTCTTTTCTAGGTAGACTTTTGGGATGCACAGTATAAAATTATGGAAACGATAAAGCCCAGAAAGAACTTCAACTTTGAGGAGGACAGGGAATCCATCGACAGAGCCATTGAGAAATACATGGCAGACACATGGAAGGTAACTTGTTTGATAGTTTTCAAGAAGAGTAACTCTTCCTGAATTAAAGATTATTGAAAGATTATTTCCCTTGATACACTTGACAGTTGCTAAGATGATTGCATTAAAGATGCAAAACTAATGCATTTAATGGTAATGTGTTTTAACAATATTAATTATTAAATAATTGTTTAATTATATTATGAAATATATGATGAATTTATTTTTAAATAAACCTGAAAAAAGACAATAAATTTCAGATATGTTAATTCATATTCTTTCATGTTTAGTGAAATTTGCAAAATATATAAGTTAAAACAGACCTTTCATGAGTTTATGCCTTAAACTAATGAGTAAGGAAAATAATGAACCTGGGTAGCGCCAGGTTCCAGAGTATTTCTCTGAGGAATTTGTGAAAGGGCACAGGTCGCCCCCACGGTGACCCGCCTACTTCAGCGGGATGCCTGGGTAGATGTGATCTGCCTGTCCATAATAAACCAAAATAGTAGAACATCAGCAAGAGAATGGAACAGCATGCAGATCACATGCATTGTAGTACGTCAAAATACCGGTACAATTACACCAGAAGCAGATTTTACTTCTAGTTCTATTGTAATATGATCCTTACCGGTACTTTCTTTAATATTCCAAATCGTTCTTGATGTATTTTTTTTTTTAAAATAAACCAATTGAAAGCATCATGAATTCAGGAAAAATAGATTGATCCAAGGCATTTTTTATTAAAAGTACCTGTGAAGTACATTTATGGATACCATTATGTCTGTGTGGTAGAAATTCATGCATTGCTGATTAATTATCATGCAAGGAATGTCTGAAATGTTATATACTTGGATACATCCTAGGTTTATAAATCAATGAATTTGTTAAAGCAATATGAGCTGCAATTTTCATGTTGAAATTTTTTTTGAAGAAAATGTTATTTTCTATTAAAATGACATAAAATATCATGGTTTTAAAATTTCTGTTAGCTCTGTTTTTGTGGGAAAAGCCATTAAGAAGCCTTAATTGGAGCAAAATTGAATTATTGTCGTCCTGTACAAAAATTGATCTGCTATATATTCCTTATAAGTGAAATCTTTCTCCTGACAAAAATTAATGATTTTTTCAAATCTTTTTAATCATAAAAGTTTAAGTTACAGGCAGACTTAGTATACTAGCAGGTTTTTGAAGCAAAATAAAATTCAGAAAACACAGCTCATATTGCTTTAAATAAAAAATAGTAGGTAAAATGTTTCAACTGTTTAATATATAGGTTTTTTTTTTCTATGTGGAGTTCTTTGTTTACAGGCCATCAGATCAGGAGAAAAAGTGGTCAACTGCTACAGTGACTTACTGCGCCTGGTAGAGAGACACAAGTATGTATAGTACTGTGGTTTCATTAATTTTTGTGGGTATCAATTTTCGTGGATTTTCTGAAAACCACAGTTTCAAGGATACGTAATTTCGTGGCCAATGATCCTATCAATACAAAATGTTTGTTGAAAATTGAATTTCAATGAACATTTAATTTCGTAGATCAACTTAACAACGAAATCCACGAAAATTGGTATTCAACGAATATTGATGAAACCACAGTATCCAAAAAGAAAAGTCACTCCTCATTCAACACATGTGCATTAATTGTTATATAACTTTTAGTATATATTTGAAATCCAAGAAAAAAATAGAAAAATTACCACGGTTATTGGTAAAGGCATTTAATATATTTGATTTCCATTGTGGTATAGAATACAGGAATTCAGTTATCCTTGTAATATTGAATTCTGTTTGTAACTGGACATATATTTTATAGTGTAAATTTACATGGATTATTTTACTTGTTTAATTTTAAACTTTGTAAATCTGTGGTGAAAACATTGGGTGCTCTAGTTGTATTATTCCATCTTCATTGTGTCATGGAAAATTGTTTGATTAAGGAAGTATGGAGTTCTGTGATCACAAAACCTTGACATTGTGTAGATGGTATTCTTTAAGCAATGTGAATGGCAACATTTTGTTAAGTTTAAAACTGTATAAGCCTCAAGTCAGTTTTTGGCAGATTCAAAACTCTGTGAAATCATGCAGATACATGTAAATCATTGTTGCTATTTATTTTTGCGCGACCAGTAGGTAACCCTTCCCATTACATATTTAAATATTTAAGTGAATCCTTGAAAATGCAACCCCTTGAAACTATGAATTAATAATCTCTTGAAATTTGCCCACGCAATTTGAAATGATTTCACAGTATTTGTTGCATAAATTCTAATGTTTGGTTTCTGTTTGTAGATCAAAGATGTTGAGTAGCATTATGAGGAGGGGCCGTTTTATTCCCACACCGTCACAACTGGAGGAACTCGGCATCGATGACGAAGGTATTTTCATAAGAAATAAACAGCAAGTTCACAGGGATATGAACTTGGTTGGTCATGTGATCAAATCCTGTGAAGCCCGAAGGTTGATAATGTTCCAACAAAGTTTTTATGTCATCAAATCATTTTATCATCAAAGAAAGCATTTTTAATATTCTTTAGTAATTAAAGCAGCTTGCAGGAAACTTCAAAATTTTGTCAAAAAAAAACATTTTAACTTAAAAATGTATTTGAAAATTACATGTTTCATTTCATATGCATTAAATGAGAAATATATAGAAATTGAAAAATTCTTATAAAAATACTAACAATTTCTCCAAATTTTTTATAGTTATATTTAAAAGAAAGATTGTCCTATTTGACAGAAATGAATGTCCTACAAACTTTCTTCAAAAAGCACAAAACTTGTACTCTTGAGCAAAGAGAGACACATGTATTGTATCCGGTTTATTTCAAAGTTGGCAGGATTTACTTTTTCTCATGTTAGAACTGATGAGTTCACAACAGCTCAGGATTCCAGACGTGTTAGGGAAACTGTGGGGGCCATTGCTTAACATTCTTCACAGGACTAAGTTGACCTCCTCTCTGGTTCAGCTGATGGTCACCATGGTGACAGATAAACAGAATTTCCAGAATTATTTGCTGTGCAGCTGGCTGCAGAAGATCATCCGCTCCAATGCCAGCAGTGTCGATTTTGAAGAGCGTAAGTAAGCTTGGTAGTTTTTACTGTACTTAGATATAAGAACAGAAATATTCTTGAGGTTCCATAATCATTCTGGAATATGAGGACATTGTTGTAGTCAAGCTGCATCATTTATCTTATTATAGGAAAACTCTCAGGCTCGATTTTTAAAATATAATGTATTTATTTAACTTTGGATATTTTAGTATCTTAATCTCTGGGTTTTGTTTGTTCTGATTTTTTACTCATATAAGTTAATCTATAAGTCTATGATCTTGCTATGTAAAATGATTGCCATCAATCAGATCATATTTTTGTGCAGTGTATGCAATAGAATGTGATCTATCTGAGAGGGATTTTCCTCTCTATAGGGAATTTGAAGCCTGGCAAGAAGAAGCTATACAAGTACAGGCGACACATTCCATACCGACTGGTCCTACAGAAACTACTGCGCCGCCCCAGCGTGTACACACAGACCCTCATCAGACAGTGAGTGATGCATTTATATGTACTGGCTCCAACGTCACCAAATTTTTAAAAATCTTTTGACTCAGTCTTCAACTAATATCCTGAAAGTGCATACCAGGTACTTAATTTGAGGTCAAAACTCAGACTTGAGTCTGAGTATTGACTTGAGGAAAGTTGTTGATGATGGGGCCTGGCCGCGGGATCATGAAGCATTTTTAGCCTTAAGTCCAAATTATAATCATTTATAAAATTATTTTCGTTTATATTTTATAACTACTAACACAATATAGGTACGCATTTTAAACGAATTTGAAATTTTCAAGGTATTCATTTACAAGACAATAAGACAGTGTACAAATTTTGACTTAAGTTTAAGATTGCTTCATGATTCTTGGGCCAGGTGTTCTCCAAAAACTTCTACAAAGCCTCAGGGGCTATACACAGGTTGTCATAATAAAAACAATCGTAGTTTCTTTATCAGTCCATGTCTCTCATGTTAACGGTTCTGACTATAAAAGAGGATTGGTAAATATACTCCTGGTTGAAATTTATCCCTTTTATTTCTTCTCCTCTAACAAAAATATTAAAGATATCCCTTTCTTTGTGTATGGAGAGGCTTATATTGGCTTCAATCTGCTGTTTCATCAGACCTTGAATTGATGTACAGTTAAGATTTTCTTTTGTTTTCTGTACACACCCTGTAAGCTCCCCATAAATATGAAAAATTTTACTGCTTAAAATTGCAAACAATAATGTCATAGTGTAAAAGCATTACATTATATATTAAAAGTTTTTAGTTAAAAGTAGCTTCTGCAAAATCAAATACTGTAAACCAACTTTTATTCGCGAGCGAAAAAATTCCGCAAAATTCATGAGAGTCTCACTTCTTGAATATTTTTCACCGCGAACCAGCCTGTGCCGTATGATTTTAATAACAACACAGGTCTAGATTAGGCTGCTTGCGAAAATTAATCATCGTGAACCAGTAAATCGCGAAATAATGTCTTTGTGAATAGAAGTTGGTTTACTGTACGTCTCTTACTGTCAGCCATACACACAATAGATACAAACATAGATAGCTTGAATCAAATGTATGCTACATGTAACTTGTTTAAAAATCAATTATGGGCAGATATCTTGCTTGCTTAATAAACATGTCAATCATAGGTGATGATGCTTGTTCTTTAGGTTACTTCCCTTACAAACACCCCGAGTCAGCCCGCCAACAAAGAAGAAGATACTCAAGCTTCTGGACATTGTGTGCGGAAAGTCTGTAAACAGTAAAAGCAGTGACCAGAGTGAACCCTTTCATTCCGTATTGGGTAAGGATATAAAAACCATTTTTGTTCCAATATGTTTAAGGAATTATATTAGTTTGCTTTGAAAATAGTGATATTGATGTCTTGCAATTTTGACAAAGTGGTCTGAACTGTTGGGTTACTGTAAATTCCTTATATAACGCGAGTACTTAATTCCGCGATCCCGCTGTTTTGTATCAAATCGCGAGAATATAAAATCGCAAACGCAGAACATTTATCAATATTTCTTATAGTTCCCAACTCTAAGAAAATAAAAGCGAGGTTTTAAAATCCACGAGGCATGCTTGTCGCAATTTTACGCGGATATAAATTCCTCGCATTTAATTAGGAATTTACCTAATAATAATAAATAATAATAATAATAATTTAAGAATAACCTGATCACGTTGCCTGATTTTGTGAGTGTCTTGTACTACACTAGATGTGGACTTAAAACTATGCCCTGCAGTCAGTGAGGATAACGCAGAAGAACACAAGGATTCATTAACACCTGCCCAGCAGTTCTGTCAGTCTCCGTGGGTCAGAGATCAAGGTAAGATTTTGGGTATTGAAAGTGACTGGGAGCCCTTTGAAAACCATGCAGTCAGTAAAACTTTGGCATATAAATCAACTTTGATGGAGGAAAAGAAAATTTGCTATTATGTGCAGAACATAATATTACTAAGAGAAACAAGGGGTGATGCTGTTTTATTACCTTTTTGTTGTACATGACAAAATCGACTCCGGCTGATAGAAAAAGGGCCAAAACCACATGATTTATAGAAACTAAAGTAATAAAAGTCTGAGATGGAATTTTAAAGCAAATAGATACTGATGTAGAAAGTTTGATGCATCCATATGGACAATTCAAACAACTTCACATGTACTGTACAGTCAAACTTCGTTATCTCGAACTAGATTGGACTGTTTAAAAACTTCGAGATATTCGAGTATTCGAGATATCGAGAGAAGAATACTTAAAAAATAAGTAGTTGGGACTTACAAATCACTTTGACATATCCATTGTATTCAAGATATCAGTGTTCAAGATATTGAAGTTCTACTGTAGTTGACGTACATTTATCTTGCATTTTTCAACTATTATACAGTAAAGATAAGCTCATATTAAATTCATGCTTACATTGAAGTCAGTTTTATTCCCCTAAGTCTCTAATCGAAAAATCTAATGAATAATTTTGTAAATAATCAAAATAGATTGCCCTTGGCACTTTTCTATACTGTAGATTCCTTATTTTACACGAGTTATGCTAAGAACTGTGTTCCAACCATTTTGCATCAAATCGAGAATAAAAAATCGCAAATGGCGGATATTCATTCCTTGCATTATATATTAGGAATCTATAGTAATAATGTTTTATTGCATTTTAAATTTCTCCTCCTAGATATCCTGAACTGGGACCGTATTCCAGTGGGTGCCCTGGATCTGGATTCAGGAAAGATAACTCTGGTGGCTCCAGATGACCTGGGAGATCCAGATACATCCACTGAGGTGGGTCCAGACAGCAGAGAGGTCCAGTCCAGTATGGGATGGTGAGTGCATGTGTACCCAGTGGGTCTCTCGTTATTGAAATAATAAAGTGTTGATGCCATTTAAAATTTGGTTGAGGGTTGAGTGGGATAATTTTATTTTTAATGTTGATTAAAAGTATATTTTCACCTTTTGTTGGACTGCATTTTGTTCTTTATTAAAGGAGGCCTAAGTGACTGTTTGACAAAATGAAGTATTTTACTTCAATAATCTTTCTTTTTTTTACTTTCAGGATGAAGGGTGTAGGGATCCCAAGAGGCATGGAGGAAGGAGACCCTGGTGTAACACAGAGAGTGTGGACGACAGAGGAGATGAATGCAGTGAAGCATGCAATGGGGCTCATCTAGAACTCTCACGAACTAGACGATCAGTGACAGGAGATGAATGCAGTAAAGCATGCAATGGGGCTCATCTAGTTCTCTCATTTGCTGGACAATCAGTGACAGGGAACAAGAACTAGGCTTAGTGGTGGTCAGCATGGCACCAGCAGTCCATAGGTTCCGGGTTCAAATCCCAATGTGGCTGCTTCCGCTTCATGTTCCTTGATGCAACACTAGGCATTTTATCTATATACACATGTTTGTGCCTGACTGAAAAATAAAACTAGAGAATCTGTGGTGAGAAGACAAAGCATAGGCACTGTCTACTTGTCACATCATGTAATCAGGGATTTGAGCCATTTTCTGTAAACCTTTTAAATGCTGTGTACATTTGAACAGACTTAAAGACTATACTGTAGCAGCAAAGTGACTTGGACTAGTGTCAGTAAAGACATGCAGAACAAATAATTGCACTTGCAAAACTTTCTTACTGGTAAAAAGGCAATCTAATTAAAATTAGATGTTAGATACCCTTGTTTATTTACTACACAAACGATAAGTACAAGTGTGTTTTTTTTCTGTACTGTAACATAGCACCTACATGTATAAAAAAAAAATACTGTTTGTTTCAGTTTCGAAAAATTGAAAAAATGGTCACCCAAATTACTTGTCATATTTTACTAATGTATTGTTTTATATTTTGTTTATTATTTGCGTAAATACAGCATTTCCTGTATTTGTTAATGAAAAACTTAATCATTTACTTATATTTTTTTTTTGGTTGGAAATCGGCAACAAACGGTGCATGTATAAAGTACATATAACTCCATAACCCTAGTACCTAAGAGCCAAATTTTGAAGGGAGACTATGTTTAAACCAATTATATTTTTAGTGTACTTAGGTACCACAGATTTAATTTGACACCCTTCATTTACTGTACTACAAGTACTTATGTAACCTTGGGCCATTTCAAGATTCTCCCTTTCCAAGGTTAAAGAGGGGAGATGGAATTTTTGATCTTTGAATATTTGGACCATGAATTGTTAATCAAGAATGGGAATTGGTACAGTGTTTATTGTGAGCAATGTTGCATTTTTAATGTCAATATGTTTTAATATTCTAGAGGGGAGAGATGGCAGCAGCATACACATTGTTGAAAAGTTATCTCCTCTTGACTGTTCAAAAAAAGTTGTCTCCCCTTGACTATTCATTTGTTGACATATTAAAAAAGTTATCTACCCATGACTGTTCATTTGTTGACTTATTAAAAAAGTTATCTCCCCTTCACTGTTCATTTGTTGACATATTAAAAAATGAAGTTGTTGAATATAATAAAGAAGGTTAAAAAAAAAAGAAGCTGCATTGTTTTTGTTCACAGAACAGTAATAGAGTCGAGTGAACGTGTACCCTGCTTATGGACAATTGCCAACATAATCTGGTTAATGAAATATGATGCTGAAATAAGGGGTTGACATTTAATCATAGCTTACGCATTATTCGAACTGAATCTGGGTTTTGCAATTAAACCTATAAAACTTCAAATTTGTTTTCAGATATCATTCTTGTTGGTGTAATTCCTGCTATTAGATTACTTTTTAATACTCCTGCCACCTGTCAAAATACAAAATACATCGCACGCTATTGATTAATTTATATGCCATGAATAAACGCGACACATAAAGGCTGGCTAATTGTTCTTTGTGGATATATATATAATTACTAGACTTTGACCCGTGCGTGCACGGGTTGACATTGCATATCGAACATTTAGAAATAGGTACATCGATACACCTTATTATTGACATTTACATAACAAAGCTATAAGCCTACAATAATGCTATTAATTTCACTACACTTTCCTTAGTTTGAATAACCTAACTGTGTCTCGGGAAAAGCCCCTCCCTTACTTATACCCGTAAAGTAGCAGAAAATTGCAGAATCGCTCTGGAACGATTTTGGAGAAAGTTAATGAATGATGTTGCCTTGAAAATAACAGTCAAATACATCACAACAAACCTTTTTGAGACTGCAAATACCTTTCAACTAAAAATTTTAATCCATAGAATGGAAGAACTCAACACCTTTTCACCAACGTACACGTAATCGTATATTCTTTGTAAAACTGGGTCTGTAGGACATTATTCATTTTTACGATAAAACATATTCTATCTTCACTCTCCTAACAAATATAATGTAACATTTTTGCATGTGATCAAATATTTTTTGTCATCACGAAGATGAAAGTAAGTGCTTAGTTGAAATGTATATTTGTTATTTTATACTTTCTCTCATAAGAAATCATTAATTTATATGAACAAAATATATAGCAAAAGTCCAATGAAAATTTACCCGTATTTGTATTATCATTTCTGAGTTTATTCAGGCAGATGTGATATTGTGGAAACAAATATAAACTAAAGATCCCGTTAGTGTGAATGTATTGCGCAAGTGCACGATTGTAAAATCCAAAAAATCCAGGTGATTTCCGGGATTTTTTGAGGAATTTTCGTTGATTATTAATTAGCGAAGCTTAACTGAGAAAAAGTAAAAACAAATTGGTAATCTTCAAGTACCAAAGATGTTTAAAATATCTAAAACAAAAGACAGTATTCTTCCGATTTCTCGGTATTAAAGACTAAAAATTCGAGTCTATTATTTTAATATAGTAGTATAGATATATTCCAGTGTCTTTGCCTGTGATAACACTACGTATCGATTTTGTACTATATAACCTATAATATCAATTGGGGCGCCAGCGGGGTTATTTATATATATTTACATTTTCCAGTGTCTTTGCCTGTGATAAGACTACATATCGATTTTGTACTATATAACCCATAATACAAATGACGCCAAATCGAGGCGCCACCGGAGTTTGCTTATTCATATCAAAATATATAATAGTACGATGGCTTAAATTTATATAAATATAAGTAATAAGGAATCATTCTTTGAATATTATGAGATGATAATTTCGGTCGGGATGTGATCAAATCTATCATAAAGCCCTTCGGGCTTTATTGGATTTGATCACACCCCGACCGAAATTATCACCTCTTAATACTCAAAGAATGATTCCTTATTCCTTATTCAAATATTAAATCGTACAATGGTTTAAAATTATATAAACATAACTAACAAGGAATCATTCATTTAATATTATGAGGTGATAATTTCGGTCGGGGTGTGATCAAATCTATCATAAAGCCCTTCGGGCTTTATTGGATTTGATCACGCCCCGACCGAAATTATCACCTCATAATACTCAAATAATGATTCCTTATTCCTTATATACAAAGATGGCATCAACAAGTCAAAATAATATTCAATACACTATTTTTCATACCTTAAAAAAGATGAGATTGTGTTTGAGCGGAATTCATTTTATATTGTCAATTGATTTGATACTTTTCTGTTTATTTTTCGAAGTCTTTTGAATTAATTTACCGATATTTGAGCGACACTGTCTACCGGTATATGTTAGATACATTTCTTTTGTACAATCTTTTTAGTGACGTCACCAATTAAATTGTCAACCGACACGTATCAGCAGGCGCGGGGGGGGGGGGGGGGGGGGCAACTGTTCTACATTTAATTTTGGGGCGGTGAAGTGTCTTTTCTTTTCCCTTCTTCTGATCTTCTGACGCGCGATCCATTCCCATTAAGAGTACGCGGCGGATGTCAGAGAGGGGGAGGGGGAAATTATTTTAAATTGTATCCAAGCTAAAAGTTTGTTTTCATACATACAAAATTAAAAAAGAAATAATTCCCAATAGACAAGCTTCGATCATTATTCCTATATATTCAGAAAGACAATTATGTAAATGACTTATGTCAAGTCTTGAACACAAAGGTCAGAATCATTTCATTTGGGTTTTTTTTTTTTTAAAAAAAGGTAAACGGGAAAACATGTACATAAAGCAATAATATAATTTAAGTATTATATAGCCTAATCTTAAATTGACAGATTACATCGACTTTGTTATATCTCTTCACAATTTAATGTAGATTTAAAAAAAAAAAGGAGAATTGGAAGTGTTTAACACACGTGATTAAAATTTGATTTGGTTTTTTAAACTATTTGTGTCTCTTAAAGAATCAAGAACTTCGTGATCTGTCGACGGCATCGGTTTTTATCCCCAGAAGAATGATATAAAAGAAGACTCGTGACTCTCGCTGACGTGGGCTCGGTAGGAATCGTGACTCCACCAGCGACTGGTACAAAAATCGTGTCTGTTAAGTATTAATTAGTCTGACCGGTGATGATAATATATAATAGCTGATGTGATCGCTCTATTTAGTAGGCTTGGGGTCGATCTAAAAAACAACGAGGGATGCTGCGTTATGGAAACACTTTGTAATACTTAATGTACTCAGAAAAAAACCCCGCAGAGAATAACTATATATATTGTTTGCTTCTCATAATTGAATGAAATGCACCATTTATTATAACCTTGTTTGTGTGTGTGTCTCTCTCTCTGTCTCTCTCTCTCTCTGTCTCTCTCTCTGTCTCTCTCTCTGTCTCTCTCTCTGTCTCTCTCTCTCTCTCTCTCTCTCTCTCTCTCTCTCTCTCTCTCTCTCTCTCTCTCTCTCTCTCTCTCTTTCTCTCTCATGAATGCTACATCGTGAGCAGGCGCAAACTCATCTTGTGTATTTCATGAGACGATATCACGATCTGATTTTCTTTCTGCTTGAACTATATCATTGTAAAAGCAAATCTATATACTATAATTATACGTCGTGTCGTAAATGGATTTCATGTACCTGAAGGTTCATAAAAAGAATTTGAACATGTTTCAACAGAAATACATGTATATAGTTTTATTCATCAAGCAATAAACATTATGTCTGCTGTTTCATAAATAAAACTGTTATGTACCGTATATATACCTTAATTATATGTACATTTTACATTCATGATAAGCATCCATACGACCCGATCGTGCAATCTGTGCACAGTTTATGTCCTTTCCACCGAAAAGGGCACAATAATTTATTTTAAGTGTGTTTGTGTGGGTGGGGGGGGGGGGGGAATTATTAATTTTTAAGTAGTGGTTGCAGTTTTCATTGGGTAAACACGTATTTAGACTCTAATAGGGCATCGTAAACTTTAGACTGATAAAACAAAATCAATACAAATAACATGCTTGAACATATTCATTTCTAAAATACTTTATTTCCCTTTAATTTCATGAATGCAAAAATCCTTAAAAATGACCAAATAGAAATAAAACTCAGCGTCTGCGTTTTTTTAAAATGGGAGGCTTTATATAAAAAGCTTTGCACCTTATTTTATATTCGCCAATGACAACCTGAGGTAACTTTAATAGCCATCGATTGCTATCTGACGCAACACACCCCCTCCACCTTATTTTGGTTTATCTCACAAAAAAAGACGTTCATTAATCTTTAAAAAAAAGAAAGACATTCTTTTATTAGCATATACCTACATTAATAACCTTTAATACACGTGGTAGATGTTAAAGTGAGATGATCGTGACATTGTTACAAATTAAAAAGTACTAGTGTATAGGCGATGATAAATTGGAAACTAATAAAACTCTACCTGCATGTTAGTAGCGTTATTTATATACTATAATATCTATATTGACCTTGTTATCAAATAACAAGCAGTTCTGTATTTTATCATCATTATACGTCATAATTCAGAATTACCGTTCATTTATGCTATAGCCAAATATAAAGACAAGGTTTCATTCGAAAGGCGATGAAAGAGGAAAGATTCGATCGGTCATACATGTATTTTAAACTTGTCAAGCCAAATTACATACAGCGTACGTCTTTTGTCATTGCATGGTTTGTGCATTGGCAACTGCATGATATATGCATGATACTGCTCCTGACTGCATGATAAATGCATAATACTGCTCTTAACTGCTCGGATCCTCCGTGAAGGCGCGCGTCGCATTTGTTCTATGTCACAACATGATATGACCCTTGTCTATATAATTATATGCATGAAGTGCTCTATCTGAAAATATGGTGTAGATACACTATTCATTTAAAATTACCAGCATTTGTTTATATATACTGGTACGTGGTATTCAATGTCGATATACATGCTAATTGATATCTCTCAACGAAGGCATGATATCTCCGATGTCGTAGCATGCGTGTTATTGTATGCCTGTTAAAAAGCATCTCCGCTAGCCAAGGATTTATGACAAACTATATGCTCCTCTACAAAGCCTGATATTTTCTGAACTCACGCAAACGAACTCATTTGGTTGCGATTTTTTCTTCTTCCAGAAATGAATTAGTTGCAAGTAGAGCTGCCTGCAATGTTGCACAGGGGTGTGGATCATAAACCCTAGAGAAAATTCATGTTTGTAGAGTTCCGCATACGCTGTTGCATGTATGATTCCCTCTTGATGTATGCATGGTATCTTGGGGTTTTTTTTTTATCTGGATACGCCTCTGATTGTTGCTGCATGATATATGCTCTAAAACTGCATGGTATATATAACGGCTAAACAGACACCATTCAGTGCATGTCAATGAGCACAGAACAGCAGTAGTAGCATTCACTATATAATAGCAGGAAAATTGTCTCTAAGTGACGCAAAACAACAACGCTTCGTAGTTAATTTTCTCGACTTTATAATTTTGAAGCCGACTTTTATATTAACCAAAAACGGCGAGAAGCCACAAAAATAAGTTTAAAATTCATGCATATTTTTTGTTAAAAAGAAAGCCAAAGTTTGTGATTCAGCATCATTATAAATTCATTTTTTTGTTGGTTTTCTTTAAAGAAGAGTTTCCAATTTGAAAAAAAAATATTCGGCGGATGTAATTGAATAGTAAGTTAATAAGCTACATGTAAATTGTTAATCATATATTTATAGTAACAATTTATATTTTGAACTTCCTGAATAAGTGAAATAACTCTATATATATATCGCAAATATTTACAAGTGTCAGCAACCGGTGTGAAACATTTACCCACTGTATCATGTTGATGTTATTTTCTCAAGGTCTTTCGAGTGGAAAATCTAACACATGACCATGGGAAGTTGCTTCGGAACGTTCCGAATTAAGGGTGTGGCCATATTTAGACAACAAACTGTGTACATGGTTATTTTCGCCCCGTGTAATTTTAGCTCGTCTTGATTTCGCTCAGACACAGTTGTATTCAAAGAGAGAAAGTTTAAGACATTGGAATTAGGCCAGTCTTAAATTTACCAGCTGAAAACAAGGACAAGAGGTGCGAAAATAAAACGGGGGCAAATATTTTCCTGCATATAGTTTACATCTTATCATATAGGAATTTTAAACGCTCAAAGTTTAAAGCTAAAATATTTGGATTTTTTCTATAATATCAAACGTTAGTTTATGGTAAAAAAAAAAACCCATCATATTTGTCAAAGATTAAGGCAGAACTGATGGGTAAGCTTAATGCAAAAACGACAAATTCAATATCAAAGAATCTCCATGCATCTATGTTAGATCGAGCCATTTTAACAAGAACTCTGACTTTGGGTAGCTGTGTCATACAACAATGTGACGTACGCCTGTCTATTTCATTGCTAGCCACTCAGCCATGTCTCTTTGAAATCAACAAGATTTGTCTGGCTTTTTAGTTAATATTACGCAATTGGTGCATATTTCGCTTGAAACCAGCGTCATTTTTAACTTGTTTTGACGCAAGGAATATAGATGACCACGCCCTTCTGAAAGTCCAAGGTCTTCTTAAAATGGTTTTATTTCAGGAAAACTTTGCAAGTAGAAGTTTTAGGAGATATTCATTACTTTGTCTCTTTAACTCATCAAAACTCTCTCTGTCTCGCAATAAATCAAATCAGACTGGGTCGTCTCTTTCTTTCCACTGGTTCCATTTCGACCATGGCTTCGACCAATTTATAATGAATTGGATCTCAAGAAAAGTTTACATAACATATAAGCTAGGACACAGAGTATGTTTCCTGACTAGATTTATTACAGCTGATATAAACATGGAATTTACAGATCTATGTACATTCTGATACAAAATCGACAGTCTCTACATCCGAGAATGAACAAAAATGACAGTATTTACAGTCTATTCATCTCTGCCAGCCCATAATCAGGAAAAGAATTAAAATATTTCTTAATTTTTTTGAAAATTCTAAACATGTTTTACTTAATGATGTTAAAACATTTAACAATTTAATGACCTTAAAATATTATTGAAAAATCTAGAAAAAAAAATTCTGATTTAAATTGACCACCCCCCCCCCCAAAAAAAAATATTACCTCCCCTTCTCTATCTTTTACATCTTGCTTTTTGAATAAATCAGAGTATTTAAATCTTAAATTGATAGTTTAATTATACAAGAAATTTCCTGACTTCCGAGACTGGTTCAATTATATACAAAAACCAAATCAATCCACATATTTCATCAATTGAATGTGCGTATATGATTTTTTTCTTCCTTCAGATTATATACACAATAATACATATTAAATACATAAATATATATGTAACTATAAGTATAATATAATTACTTGAAATGAATACAGACCACACATAAAATGAAGATATACCTCAGACATAGAGGCTACGTAATCAGTTCACCTAACTGGTGAGGTCTGTCAAAACACATCAGTATATACACACTGTAGGAGCGCAAAAAATTAATGTTTTGGTTCTCAGGCCAAAAAAACATGTTAGACATTCAGGCTTTTATTATTTTTTCAAAAGGGAAATAACTCAACTTTTAACTTTCAAATTTTAACTTAAAATACAAGACTGAATTATTCCCCTTTTCAATATGGCCAATGAAATTAATTGATCAATGTGACAACATTTGACCTGATGCGGCGAAGCCTGAAAACCAAAACATTTTTTTTTTCATTTGGCCTTACTGTGTTCACAATTTACAACGCTACCAAATCAACTTGGCTTGGAAAGAGAATAGGTGGGACAAAAAATTGACCCTTTTGATAATTTAAAAGGAATGTTACTTCATATCCTTATTTCTTATGAAAGAAAAAATATGTGGGGTACAAATGGTGAAGTCTTTAAAAATTTTAAAGTACAAATGGAAAATGACTCCCATTCCCCATCCCCCCCCCACCAAGAAAAAATCAAAAACAAAACCCATACAAATATATCAAAGTGAGATTGTAGATGCATGAAATTTCATCTTATTATTTCCTGCTTGCATAATGGTGGGCTAGGGTATATAGTCAGCATTTAGCCAAAAAAAAAAATAATGATGATGATAAAAACTATATGTGTAGATATATATGAAAAAAAATTCCCAAACAGTAAGATAATAAAATATGTTCTATATTTACACGTAAAAGCACTAAATATATACAGCCGTTGTCTCTTTGAGTCGCTCGTAAAGGATAACTTCCTTGATTTTGCCAGGCAAAAGATATTCATAAAAAGGGGTAGATGCAAAATACCAGCATTATACCTCTAGACAGCCTTACCTAGTACAAGCTGCGTTGATAATAAATAAATGCATGTAATAAAACTCGGATGATGCAAGATCAACAGAACAATTCTTCTCCTCTGTAGAATCGGCACTCTTTTTAAGAAAGTGAAAGAAGAAAAAAAAATAAAATTGATATGCTAATTGGCAATGTAAAATAATAACAAAAAATAAGAAGCCTAATGTTGTTCAACACAAACGTTATTGCACAAGTAACACGTAGCAAGCGTTTCCCAAAACCAGACAGTACACTGCCGAGCTTCGACAAACTGCATACAACCTCATAGCTACACAATAACAACTCCCGAGTCCAACCCCCCAAATCCTGATTCAATAGAGGAGGTGCACTGGTCTACAAAATATTTTTTTTAAATGATTTGTTTACCTATAAACTATTTTCATTTATTCCCACATTAAAATTTGAAAGTTTTTCTATACTGTAAACGAACTTTTATTCGCGTGCGAGAAATTTTCGCGAGGTTAGCGAGAGCCTTGTTGTCACGAATATTTCTCGCCGGGAACAAATCCTTTGTCTCTAGTTTTTTTTAACAATACAGGTCTGGATAAGGCTTGGTTGCTAACATTAGGCGTCGCAAACCAGTTTATCGGCAGTTGATCGTGAAATAAAGTCGCTGCGAATAAAAATTGGGTTACAGTATCTTGAATAGAACTCTTCTTTTTGCGGAGATTTTTAAAGTCTGGTTATGGCCACAACCATCAAGCTCTCTTCAGTGACATGGTAGCATTTTAAGCCAAAAAAAAATTTGAATTTATTAATATGTTTTTATTTTTATGGATAAAATGCTTAACTTGGGTACTCCTAATGGATCTACAAAATTTTAATATCAGTTATTTTTTAATATCAGTTCTTAAGTGAGCTCAATTGGCTTTGTTATGGAAACAAAGACAGTGCCATGTTTTCTTATTACATAGAGGTCGCTTGATAGAAATACCATATTTGACACCATATGAGATGCGAATATAACTAAAAATTGCTCATCGGTGCTTATAAGTAACTTAAAAATAGAAAGGAAAAAAAAAACCTAAAAATTAAGTTTGTACCAATATTCAACATGTACCGGTACATGAAAACTTAATGGCACACACCATGTTTACATGAATAATTTTGGTTACCCATTAGAAATACCATAAAACTGAGGTGAAAAAATTATATAAAAATTATCACCTCATATTGTGACTATGCTCATTTACCCCCCCCCCCCCCCCCCCCCAACCACCCCCCAATATTTCTGCAATTTCAAATAATAATTCTGGAGATAGTTTAAGGTCATAAAATGAACATTATATTCAGAACCCCGGCCTTTTTCTGTGTAATCGGTAATCTTTGATGATTCTCATACATCTATGCTGTATAATTTTTCTTCTTCAAAATTCCAAATACTTTATTTACTTTAGGTAAAATTCTGATATCCTGTTCAAAAGCTGCAGTATCAGGTTTTGTGAATATCACACAGTACTGTACATAATAAAAAAAAATTGCAAAATTATAGGTCAATATGTCACAGATATGGCAATACAGCTATCTACATGTAAATATGTAAATAAATGTACAAGTAATTTTAAACTCTGTAGTAATTGGTTGTTTAACGGCACCACATTTTAGAATTGAACTTGGTTCATTTCATTCATAGTACATGTAATAAAATAATTCAATTATAAATTAATTTTGTACAATAATCAATTTCATCTTAAAATGATAAGTTTTCAAAGATTCCTTTGAACATTACATAAGTAAAGTACATTAAAACTTAAAGATCTATGGTGTCAGTACATATTCACATTTGTACAATTTCATAACTCCAAAAAAAATTAAACTTGCTTTTAAAAAGAGGGAGAAAAAAAAAATCAGCTCAGTTTATCATATGATAACCAAACCTTGTAAAAAAAAAAAAACATGGTCATTTCAATTCAACATTCATTAATAGACCTGCACCATTTCCACATCACAGTTTTTTCATCAGAGCACGTTAGCTGAAGTTCATGTCTCCTGTGTCTGAAAAATGTATCACATCGCAACGTTATCACATGCCAATGATGAGTGCACACAACACCTGGGGACTTGTCTCCTCAGGGTGCTCGTTCATCACTTTTCTCACTTTGGGCTCGGGAAAGAGTCCGCACAAATGGTAGTAAAGATTGTATCTACTGTCGGTCGGCTGGATGGGGGAGAAATCCGTTAACTTTGGTCGACTTCCGTTGCCTTCCATCATCGGCGAAGCCATTGCGTTCATGGCGGAACTTTGCTGATTGGGGGCTGGATGGCCGCCTAGATTTGCCGACGACGTTCTGGACAGGCTCTGTTTGTGTTCTTGACCTATGACCCCAATGTTTTGTTTGCCACAAGAGGACGAGGAGGGGGGGTTCTGTAACATGGAATGTTGTTGACTTTCACAAAAGTTGGAGGGGGCCGCATGTAAATTGGAAGTTGGTGTCTGAAAACTGAAGCCCCCTGATTGACAATGCTCTACAGTTCTGTGTGGTTGGGAGAAAGGTAGTCCTCCATACTCGTGAAATATATCATAAGGTTGTTGTGGACAGTGATAAGATTCTTGCACTGGGAATTTTAACTGGTCCTGGTTTTGCCATGACGGGGTGGGTGGATAGTCCGATTCAAACGCATCGATGCCCTGGATTCCAGAAAACTGGCTCTTATAGGCGGCACCATGCTCCAAGACTGGCTCAAAAGTCCATTTGGTTTCTCCATTGTCGTGCTGCGACCGATATTCTTGTTTTGTATAACCCACTGCCCTGGTTTTCAACTGACGAGTAGGATCTCCCATTCGCTGTGCATTCATACCAGAGGAGAACTGTGGATTTTGCTGACATCTTCTGTTGAAATCCAGGACCTCCGCAGGAAATAAGCTGTATTCGTTCGGTCCGAGATCCAGATCTCCAAGAAGGTGGAGTTGCGTGTCCGACGAACTGTTTTGACGGACCATTCTCCCGAACCTCTTGTGCGAGTTATTGTCATTCCTTGTGAAAAGTGTCTCTGGCGCACTTTGCATTCTGGCCAGAGCTGCATGTTCGCTTTCTTCTCCCAAGTAACGATGCTCGGGCCTGCCGCTAAAGGGAGGAGGAGGGGTGGAAAAGTTATCTGATGATGAAAAGGGATTCCTTGCCATCCCAAATGCTCCGTAGTTTTCTTGCGGAAAAGGTGTCCTGGTGGAATGTGCTGCTGGAGCCATTTGGCCACGCTGAAGGCGAGGGTCCTGAGGTCCTTGCAGAGAATACTGCCTGCTGAGTTTCTGATGCTGGTGCTGCATGGGCACTGGATGGGAAAACTGTTGAGAGATGGGCTGGTGTGATGGAGGAGGAGGGGGAGGGAGCTGTTGATTCATTAGTAGCGGTTGGTGTTGTTGTTGTGAGGGGGGCTTGTTCTGCTTGACAGGCGTGGCCAACGGGCTGTTACCATGGTAACCTATGGGAGGGCTTCGGTTAAATAGTCTCTCCTCTGACTTGTGGGATTTAGTCTCCCCGGCCTCGTCCGAAAGTTTCTTGGCCAGCATCAAGTGCCCGCTGAGAAATTCCTCGTTCTGCAGCATCAGCTGCGGGGACGGTGTTGACCTTTGCATGGGAGAGGACGACCTTGACCCACATTGCTGCTCCATTTTACTGGCCATGTTGAACGGCTCCATACTCTGCATTGTGACCATGCTGAACTGAGATTCCTTGGCGTCAGATCTCTGTCTCTGGTGTTCTATATCCGCCTGCTCCATCTGTTTCCGGTGCTCGGACAGTTTCTCGTTGTAACTCTTCCACTTCTCGTCATTCTCCAGGTCCCGGCTGTCGATGTTTACCGTCACCTCGCCAAAGTCCCCACTGTGGCGTTTGACCGGGGCTTCTGCTCCCAGGCTGTCGGGGTGAGTTTTGGGGGTAAGTGACTGTGTCCTTGACACGGCCATCTTACCTCGGGAAGGTTTCTTGCACAAAGGTTGCTTAGATTTACTTCCTGAAAATATGACATGAAGTATAATATAAAAGGAAGCATAACTATGAATGGAAAACAATTTAGACATATTAATTGATTTATTCTTGCTGCATGCTGAATGAGTTTAAACTGGCAAACTATCACTGGCTGAAGTACTTGATTTATCATATACAAGATTTAAAGATATATATGTTGCAGGTATATATATTTTGTTCACTTTTATATTTCATTAATGAAATATGCAGAGTATTGGTCTGTTTTTCTTTTCCCTGTATTTATGGTGGAGGGTACCTAAATTTTAATATTTGGGGGGGGGGGGGGGGGGGGGGATTTCACTTTATCTTTAAAATTTTTACAAAATGACTTTCTAGGTAAATGAATTTTCCCAATTTTTAAAGAAGGCAGATGCAAAATCTATATGTGTGCATGCACTATGACATTTTGGAAAGAAAAAAAACATATTTTTGTAACATTTTCTCAGAATTTTGTTTATAAACATGATTAATTTAATCAGGGACATCACTAAACGAATAGAAATATAGCGCCACAGATCATACAGCTAGGATTTCCTGGATGAAACTGAAACTGAACTTGTTCCCATGCCCTTGACATGCATAAATCACATAATTTCTAAAATTTCTTTTTTTTAACTTCCCTGATTTAAAAAAAGAAAAAAAAAGGTTTCCCAATTTATCGAATGTAAACAAATCAGTTTATTTTTTTAAAAATGGCAGTTTGTCAGTGGGACAATGACGAGTTGATCGTGCTGGTGTATACAAATGTTTTCCTGGTTAAAGAAAAACAATCTGTGTAATTTGAGTACACTCTGAAGTACTAGTATTTGTGTAGGAAATTTCATCCAGCTGATCAAAGAAAGCAATACCAACAGTTTTGACAATTTTCAGTTTAAATAATATCACAAAAGTGTTTAGTGAAAACATGAATACTGGTACATGTACTACATTTACATCAGAAATGATCAGTCTACTAATAAATGAATAAAATCGTGACACAGTAATTGAATATTACACCCCAAAAAAATGAAAAAAATTAATAAAATAGTTGTACTGTGCAAGTATCTAGCAATGTCATTCTAAATTTGTGCTTTAATATGTACTAGGTCTTCTTGCAACACATCTTTTGAGAGAGAGAGAGAGAGAGACAGAGAGAGAGAGAGAAAGAGAGAGATACAGAGAGATACAGAGAGAGACAGAGAGAGAGAGACATACACAGATTTCTTACCATCCTGGGTTTTGCGATTTTCCCGCGCCTCCTGGATTTTCTGTTTGGCCTGTTCCGCCAGCTTCTCGTTGACCATCTTGTGGGGCATGTTGCCCCGCTCCGGGTGATAGAACTTGCACTTGTTTCCGTAGGTGCACTTCCTGCTGCCGTACGGACAGATCGGAGGCAGGGGCTCTGGCTGACGGGGTTCCTTGGACAGGAAGTTGTCCAGACTCGGACCATGCCGGCCCAGCGGGTCGTCCGGAGGCATGAACCTAAACAAACAGACAGAACACCATGATGAACTCATTCATAAACATGAAGTGTGCAACGACATAGAATTAAGTCACAAAACAAAAATGTTCCTTGTCTCATCAAGGCTTTAAAGCTGCCTGGATTTATACAAGTACTGATCATCTAAAATGTACAAATCAGCTTTGCTAGTGCTGTTTATAAAATTACACTCTACTTCAAAGGATCATGTTGACTGTACTTCATAATTAGCCCAATCCCTGGCCTCTTCAAGCCATAAGCCTCTATCATATAAACAAACGAACGAATGCACCTTTCACACCGAAATTTAAAAAAGAACAAACATGAACTTCATTTCCACCAGGGAATTTATTCAAAATTGCAAAATATTCCTTGGAATTTTCAAAAATTTAAAAAAAAAAATTAAGGTCACAACAGAACATTGTTTCTAGTTATCACATATTTTTAGCTTAATGATTTCCCAGTTTATAGTTCATGCAGTATCAAGCATAATTATAATTATTGTATATATTGTATATTAAATATTGATAAGTTTCCCAGACCTTCTCTTGCAGTAATCCTTTAAGTACACTTGCTCTATGTTTCACCTAATATTTTCCACAACTATCTCTTGCAAAGAGCTACACTTATAAAATTGCTAAAAAAAATCAATGAATGAAGCATATATTTATATATATTATATAACAACCCCCATTCACGTTTCGTTTGTTTACCTAGTTTATTAATAGCGATTCACGTTTTATTATTTCCTCCTTCAAGGAAATGCCAGCCTTATATCAGGGCAATAGAGGGATTTTTTTGAAAAATCACTTCAAATCATCATTTAATTAGCATTCAATTGCGTGTGAAAATTTTTGAATGGGCCCCCGACAAAATTAAAAAAACAACATTTGAAGTGGTCATGTGATCAAAAAGCTAAAGTGTCTGAAAGTTACGTTTAAAGAAGACCAGGTTTTTCTTTCCTCAATAGATTAGTTATTTAAATAGCGGACCTATCAGCATTGATATTAAGCTATTCTTTTAAATGTACACAAAGACACTTGTGAGAAGTGAAAAAAAAAAGAAACTTGGAAACTTTGATAGCACAGCTGCATCTGATTTAAGGTTTTTTTTTTGGAATTATTTCCTATTGGGTAAATTAAAAAGTTGGAAACCATCATATAAGAAGGATTCTTAAAGTATAAACATACATATGAGAAATCTGTCAATATTACCTAAAATTAAAATCAAATTATGACCATCTATCTGATGCAGGATAAGTTAACAGGATGAGTTAATTCAAAGTACACTCTCTCCCCCAACCCCCCAAGACAAAATGAAAGTGAAAGTACCCCACAGTAAACAATGGCTACCTGTCATTGACAAAGGAGTACATCAGAAGCCTCTCTTCCACCACTTTGCGGTACTCTGGTTTTTCGCTGACCAGATCCCGGTAGTTATCGTTAGAGACCACGACGCCCCCGCTGTCCGACGCTAGATTCAAGATGTACCGATCATCATAGCACACCACTCTCTTTCCTCCGATTCTTCGTGCGGGTGTAAACACCAAAATCTTCTCTTTTTCCAGTTGAAACAGTATCTCCTGATCTGGAAGCATTTAATGCAGCAAACTGAATTAAGGGAAATATTTTAATGAAGCAAAATGAATTAAGGGGAATTTTTATAAAAATAAACACTTTTTCTCAATACTTTATGGCAACATTAAACCAAAAAAAAAAAATGCTTGAAAATTACCAGCTTGATGACAATATTGAAAATATTGTTCTTCTGCGGAAAAGCAATTTTCAGAAGAGTGTGACAAAATTTTTTCAGGTATCAGGTATCACTTTCATAACACTATATAAATGCAGTAACTTGTGTGGAGCATGAAACTCTGCAGGGCTATTTCAATATCTTCCTTTTTTAATATGTGGTTAAGTACAGTTTTGTGGGTAATGCTACTCTCTCTCTCTCTCTCTCTCTCTCTCTCTCTCTCTCTCTCTCTTTCCCTCTCTCTCTCTCTCTCTCTCTCTCATTATCAAGTTAAAAAAGAAATGGTTTTTCCACATTGTTTTCTATGTTCGGTTTCCAATAATTATGACTGAACTGATTCAACACACAGATTGAAATTTCCTCTTTCAATGAAAATTAATAGTTCCCCCTATACATGATATAACTGACTAATTAATGTGAGAATCTCTTTCTCTCTAAGCAAAGATAAGGTGATCAATGTCAATAAAAAGAAGAAAAAAAAATGCCCGAATGACCTTTCATCACGGCCACATATCTTGGTTGACGTGACTTCCCTGACTGCTAGATATGTTGCGAGCAGGGCATGTCTCGTGTTCATGCCAGTATAACATGTTAACGAGGAGGGCAGCCCGGAGATCACAGACTGTCTAAATGGGGGAATTTGTCACTCTCTGCCTTTCTGGCTTCCATTACACGGGTGCAAAATCCGGAAGATGCCGTAATTTGTCAATTTGTACACACCGTTTTTAATCTAGTCGGGGATTTTTACCTTTGTCATCCTGACTCCGGCTTTCTAGCCTTATTGAACTGTGTTTGTCAGGAGTTATGAAACACAGATTGACAAATTAATACCCTGGTTTTATCGATTTTTACTTCACTTTACATCCTAGCAACTTTGCTTTTCCTATATGTAATTGCACACCCCAATATAACCCTCTGCCCTCCCTTTTCTTCATCTTCCAAAGTTGAGGGTTTTTGATCCGCACCGCTTCTCACATAGTGGTGCGGATCAAAAACCTTTGACTTGGGAAGATGCCTTTTTCTTCACCACTTTAAATTCATGAAGATACATGTTAAGGTAAGGAGAGAAGACGTTTTCTTCAGGAAAAAAAGTTCTTGTGTGTGAATATATTGTTAACCTGTCAATTCCAGTTATTTTGCACGTCACAAGTTAATAATCTGTACATCAGATTAATCAGTCAATCTATCAATGCTACGGCGATATTCTATTTTTTAAAAAAATTAATACACAACTTGTCAATTTCACTCAGGTATAAAGGCCTGCTGGTTGTTACCGTCATTAATATCATAGAGGTATTGTTATTGGGGGGGGGATGGTATTTTGCAATATATACGGTACAAGTTGTTATTTCTGACTCGATGGACACAGTGGTTAGCTTAGCAGGTGTTAACAGTTACCTGTGATTTTGGCATCAATGCGTGAGGTTTCTTTCCGCCACTGAGGCACGAAGACGGTGATGGCTTGGTGGCCTCGTTCTCTGAACCAATCGACAGCCAGCTGTATCCCTCGACACGAGAAGATCTCCTTGTTGCCATGACTGTAAATGATACGAGTTCTATCTGTTAACCCTGAATCTTGTTACAGTGTCGACTATTGGCAACAGAGGCTTCCTAGAGTATCCAATTCATTGTCAAACACCCGCAGCTGTATCATCTATTTGCAGTATTTCACAACCCTCAATAAAATTCATGTTCAATTGGATTATAAAAGACTATATATCTTTTTTTTCCATTACCTTGGGAGTGAAGTACCTTTTTCCCATTATCTGGAGAGTGAAGTACCATCTATTCAAAGTATTTCACAACTCTTGATAAAATTCTGTTATAAATTTGATTATCATTAAATACCCCCCCCCCCTATCTTCTTAGTGAAGTAAGAATGCTTAATTTCCATAGCTGATCAAGTGAATAAAAAAGTCTGTCTCTTATAAGCATCATCAAACAAAGATAAAACCAGCAAAAGCTACTGGTACTAGTATCAAAACTAAAGCTTTTATACTGACATGCTGAGGTATTTTATATAATATATAAATTAACACTACATTAAAGATTTGAATCAAAGAAGATTTCTGTACGAACCTCATTGCAACATTGCTACCATCGATAACGATATGACGAAAATTGGAGGAAGAATCCGAAAGGTCGAAACAGTTCTCAGGGGTGAAGTTCAAAAGGTTCTCTGAAGAACCCTCCATTGCACAGAAACTCGAGTTCCCCTCATCGCTGCTCTTTGAGTCCCTGTCCACACTCGTTGTGCTCAGCTTGATCAGTTCCGACAGAATCTCGTTCTGTCCCGCTTTGTTGCCGAGTTTCTTCAGCACAGATGCCAGCTGTGACTCGGAATATCCCAACTTGAGCGCAAACTCAATCTTCGTGTTGTACTCTTCTTCGTCCGTCGTTTCTTCGTCGTCCGAAGAAGTCGAGGACTGATGAGGGAGTTTTAATCTGGACAGAGAGTTTTCGGCCAGTCTCAGTTCATTGCCGTATGACACCGTCTTGGTCAGGGGATTTTTTCGGGGCTCTGTAAGGGACGACGGAAGGGGACCCATCCCCACCGACATGGTCCTTTTCAGGGCAGCGTGCGCCCGCTGGGGTCTCTTTTCCCCCGACACAGAGACATCTGAAACTTTATTAGCACTTTCCACTGTACGGTGTTTCACTGATGATATATCCGTCTTTTCTGTTACATCACCACAGGTTGAACTCCCATTTTCCTTCATAAAGTCTACACCACCACTACTACTTGAACCGTTCTTGTATGAAAATTCTGACCCTTCATGAAACCCACTCTCATCATGTCCTCCCCGTAATCGTATGTCGATACAGGGCGATATGCTGTTGTCTTTTTTCACCATTCTGTCTATCAGGGCTTGGGCGATGCTGACATTCTCCTTCTTCCCAAAGATGCACACTTGTGAATTGTCCTTCGATAGATCCACTACCGCTTGAGAGTCCCTCTCAACCCTGGACTGGAATTGCTGAACCATGGCGAAATCAGATTGAGAAAGGGTCAGGACAATTCGACTCACTGAGTCTCCATCTGCCGTTACGGATTCAAGGTAGCTCTGAAAAAACAAAACACAACAATCATTAATTCATTGCTCACCTTGTTTAAACCTTTCAATCTAAACCTACCTACAGCCACCAAATCAAGATCCTCCACCCCTTCAAATAGAGGGAAGAGCTAAAAGTGTTCAAACCATAAAAAACTACAGCAAAGTATAAGGTCTGACATTGGTTTTATTTCATTTTTTTACACATAAACCACTGGTTTTCCATTAATAGTAAATCTCTGTCTACTATTAATTATAGTGACTTGTCTATGAAGTATGTCATACCAGAATGAATGCATGCATGTACACGTACATACCAAAACAACAGAAAGTGATACTGCAGGGTCTAAGACCCGAGGGGGTGGGGAATTCCCCCACCTATAATGCCTTAATTACCCAGCTATTATTGCATTTCAAAGACAAAGTAGCTATAAGCAAGACCCCCTTCTACTTTTTTTTAATTCGTTCTTCTAGTTCAATTTTTAGAGACAACCTTGAGATACTGGTAGGTACCCTACTACTGTTCAATACAATCATGTACGTATGTACTAGTAAGGACATATAATACCTACATGCATATGCTGAGACATGAATGTACACACACATCATTCTTTAAACACCGGTCAATTGTCATGAGTGACAAAAGGGCCATCAAACATATGAATATACAAGTGCCAGTACATATGCATACATATCAATAAATGAAAAGGGAAATTGGAAAAACTATACATTTATCTAAATCTATATATGGAAAATCCTTAACCACATTTATACCACATGAAAGCAATTTAATGTCTAGTGAGCTAGTACTCATGTCAAAAATTCCAGCACTTAAAACTACTGTACTGTGCCATTTTTCGTCATATTAAATTTTCGATAATTTTTCTGACAGCGACTTTGTAATTTAATTGCTATAAGCTTAACATACATTTTACTCGGCAATATTTTAATATCATACATGTCCAAAGTAGCTTGTAAAATTAAAACACATAAAACAATTAAATGTACACATATTATAATAAATCTTTAAATTAAAATTGTTCACTATAAAATACTGGTAAGTATATATATATATATAGAACAACTTCACTAAATTTAAAATGTGTAGAGGTCAAGTGTAATAATTTAATTTATAAAACGTATTTTATTGAGAAATCAAATGGGTTGGGTTACAGGCAAAGCCTATGTAAACCCTCTCTAAAATGCTAAAGTTTAATACATGATTGTATCAACACTTGCCTTTAAGTTGTATTTTCCAGAGAACAAATATTTTCCCTTTGAACCATGAGAAAACAGATAAAGACCCTGCACACTTGCTGAGCACAGAGAGGACATCGAAGCACACAGCATACAATGACTCAAATTCTTTTTTTTAAGATTATTTTGAATATATTAATATTCATATTCCCTCTAAAAATAAAGTTGTTATTCTAAAAGTCACCAAGTTTACAATAAAATCCATCTCGAATTGAAAGTCAGCTGCTTATAAGGTTTAATATACCTGTACAGTCATTTGTCAATTCAAAGTTAAGTTGAACACGTCAACAACGTCATCGAGTGAAATGACATTATTTTTGAAATGCCTTCACAATTAGCTGACACACAAAGATATATCCTTGTTTATTCTTCGACTTGATTAAAAATTTCAGGGGCCCACTCGTCATTCCGACACATTGCCACTGAAACATTACATCATTCGTACGTCATTTTACCATCATCGTCATTTGCCGACAACACCTATAAGCACCTATTAAAGCTTCGACGTACAGTTCCATATTAACATTGATGGTATAAATATATATTGATCACATTCCGTTTGCGTTCTCTTCAATTAACACAACACCCAAAATCATGCTACAGCTTAAAGCCTTCAATCAGTTTATTCATTGGTCACTCATGCAGTTAAAAGTGTTATCGAAATTTTTCATTTTTATTTGACCCACACGATTTTCATTTACTAAGTTAAAAACATTATTACAATTACATGCTTTTGAGAAATAAAAGGGTGGGTACATACATACATATACATGTGCTAGTATGTCAGGAATTTAATCCTTTGATGATGAAATATCAGAATGTCAAGTGGGTTTTTTTTTTTATAAGTACCGCGGCTACTCTGTTTTTAGTAATAGTTACTGGTAAATGCATGGTTTCTTCATTGATTGAGTCATTCCTTGAAAATTCAAATGTTACAGTCCTGGTACATCACAAGAGCTCTATATGTGACAGGAGATGTTATTGATAAAATCATCATCCACTGATTTAATAAATCCACAAAAATTGAATGCCCATTGAATTATAAATTAATAACTTTACTAAATTAAACATATTTTCTTTCAAAAATGTATTGTAAATTTTACAAGTACCTAAAATTACAGAATTACACAACATCTAATTGCATCAAACACTTTTTAAACATGTTATTAGTAAAGGTGGCCTTTTCAGGAAGAAGTAAACAACGGAGATTACGGTTTAATTCATTTCCCTTATAAACTCCCACGTCATCCAACATGATCGAACAAGAATAAAAATACTTGTAACTCTAGAGATGTCTAGAGTTATTATTTGAAAAATCTGACACCAAAATAAAAAAAGGTTCAAACACGCAGGAAGATCACCTGTCAAATTTTTTTTCTTTTATTATTAATATCTCTGGAAACAAAAACTCAGTCCTCCCACAACTATTGATTAAGATTTTTTAAAAATGGGAGTATGATCTTGCTAGTGGCCAGTATACATGGTAAACAACAGTTTACTGTCAGTGACTGCCATATATGAAATATATACTTCTTTCTACTATATTAAAATCCACACCTTTTTTTGTCACACTCAAAAACTCTGATGAAAAAACCTAGTATTTTTATTTTTACATGTAGTAATACCGGTACTGCACGAGTACACGAGATGAATAAACTTGTCATAAATTGATTTTTCCAACATGTTCAATACATTAAATAAATGAATATGTCAAAAAACTGTAAATCTGATTGACTGAGTATGGTACAAAATTAATGAAAATGTGCTAGAATTTATGATTTTTTCCATACTGTGTTACACCGCTGTGTCAATTGATTGAACAATATTCGACACTGTCTCCTATGCCAGTACATGAAATAATTGTTCAATATTTCCTTTTTAACAAAACTGGGAAAGAAAGAAACAAATTCAAGACAAAAGAGAACATTCAGCATTTGGTGTCCATCATAAAAACTGTTTTATAGCTGTATGGTTTTGTGGGTTTTTTTTACATCAATAACGGCATATTTCAAATCAAAATTCATAATCATACAGAGTCTTATAAAGAAAAGAGTTTTCTAAAAACTTGGTACATTATTACGGTAATCAATTTCCATTATAACTATTAACTATAACATGTCACCAATACATGGTTGCCATATGGTACACTCACAGCTGAAAAATACTTGACCATTCATAAAGGTAGAATAACACATCATCACAAAAAGGCTGACCTCTGATCAAAACGAAATTTTGTTTTTATAAAAAGGATTTAATTGACCACAACATTTAATTTACTCCATAGCCGAGTGGATAATGTGTCGGGCTTGTGATCCGTACATCCCGAGTTCGAATCCCGCAGGGGTCTTTGTTGCTTCTTACTGAATAAGGTTTTTTAGATATTCCTTCTCTATCCCCCAACTGCAAATGTTTCGCTTATTTGACATATGTACAGTTTATTTATCATTATATCTTTGATAATCAAATAATCCACTGTTAATTTGAGTGACTTTTTCCAGGTGTGTTATTCCACCTAAAGGAGGCTGGGTGTCGTCAGATCAACAAATTACCTAACTGGATCTAACTTTAAATTTTTAAATATGAATTTTAAAGCTATAAACTACGTGTTATTAAGAGGGCTAGCTGGTTGGTCGTGGCCGTTATTAGATTATCTTGTTACTTGAAAAGAAGAGCTGTATTAATAGCGAATAAGGACATAAGAAGATGTTTGAATGTTAAAGCTGAAATACCATATGTATGGAATTTTTCTTTACCATGAAATTCAATGGTTAATGGCTGTTGGAACAGGAAACTCCAGGTAATTGACCAAATGGCTTTAACCAGGAAGTTGCCTGATGAGGTTTCCTTTTTATTCAACACTTGAAGAGCTATAACTGTCACCATTAAGAACAGTCATTGAGATATAATTTTTACAGTTTCCTTGCTAAGCTATGCATAAATGAGAATGAAAATTATTAATAATATGCAAAATAAATGGTATTAAATAATGCAATTCCTCTCTGAAAACACGGGCAGAGTTTTTGGCTTGTTTGGATTTAGAAATCTTTTATCAATGCATGTATTTCATGTTTTTATTGAATGTTATTTGTCATGATTATCAAGTATTAAACTTTTATATTTCTTTTATGTCTATGAAATGTTTCTTTCAGATACAAAATAACTTTGAAATTGCAGCTTGAAAATTTTTTACTTCCGTGTTAATGAAACATACGTCTGCTGTTGATCGTACCCTTCATTCATAATTTAATGGTTTTACTAAAAAAAAAAATTGGCATAGTGCATCTGTCATCATTCTGCATGTCTTGGAAATTAAGCGACTGTCCAACAAGCATGACAAAAAATCCCCACAATGCAGCTTAATCATGATCATGAAATACCGTCTTGAGTGCATGCATATGTAATCTGTGCATGGTGTGGCATGAATCTGTAAGCTATTTGAGTTGTAAATAGGATAATAGGCTTATATTGGTATTACAATAACACTCAAACATGGATGAATTACTCCAGGAAGGGGAAATCATTGCCAAAGAGGTTAATTCCCACATAATAAATGCAATAATATCTCCATAATTAATTGCTAATGGGATTGCTTCATAAGGTAGGATCAAAATCAAATATATCAATGTGCCAGCCACACAATAACGATTACAACTGTTATTTATGAGTTTGTATAATTGTATATATTATGAGGCCTGATATCAAAAGAAAAATCGTACAAGTCATAAGCCATCTTTATACATATGTGCTGTCAGTCTGTCTTCTGTATGTGTTATTAAATTGGGAAGGAAAAAGTTGGGGAAGCGGTTGAGGAGGGGAGGGGGAGGGGGAGTTAACTTAACTTGGCAATTAATGATCTAATTTTTTTAACTTTTTCTTTTACATGTACCTAAAAGCCACCTGGTCAATGTCAGCTACGTAAATCATATTTCTACTTTCATGTATTATCTTGTTTTCACTTAATAATTAAGAGTTGTATGCAAAGAGTAATAAGGGTTTTACCAAGACACAGGATCTGTAAGCTATTGATTATCAACTCTTATTAACTGCACAAGCAAAGTCTGTCACATTAAAGTTAATAATATTAATTGAATGATATCTTATACAGTACATGTATATATATACATGTATAGGGTACCGTGGCAATACCATGTATCAATTAACCTATAGAACTAAAGTAATCTCTATTGTGCATCATGATTTTTGGTTTTGAAATTGATGCAAGACCAGGAAATGCAAAAAATTATTTGTAATGCATTCACCTGTACACCTGCAACTCTGAGCAAATTTAACACATCTTTTTTTTGGAATACCGATGTCATAAGATCAGATGAACCATCATTACACATGTATGGAAATGAAAATTCCAAATCTGTCGTAATTTGTACTTGAAGACTTAAATGATATGACATACTTGTATTTATACACTAGCCTAAATGAATCTGCAGATCTACTGGGATGTCAGTCAATTAAGAATATTAAATGCAACTACTCAGACATGCATATCAATAAGACACCCAGTCTACAAGATCTATGTGGTTCTAGGGCAAGGCACCCAGGTCAATTCATTATCTTTTGTAACAAGTTAGTCATAGCAACACTTCTATGCATACTTCCACTCGTCTTTCTTTCTCTCCATTTCTCTCTCTCTCTCTCCCTCTCTTTTAACTGATCCCCACACGATAAAAACGTCAGCTCAAATCGGTGATTAATCGCACTGCACCTGCAAGTAGGTCATTAAAAGGTGCCACTCATTGCACGACTACTGCGACATATAACATTGTCATATATATATATATATACAAAGATATTGCAAACTCGAACCTCCATATCAAAACACATTTTCCATGCTTTGTGACTCCCACTAACTGAAAAATCTAACAAGATTTACTTACTTTCGCCTTTTTAATGTTTTGCGATGTGCCATTCTCATCCGCTGATGACATGCATATTTTCGTACACAGTTTATCCTCGTCATAACACAGGGCGATGTTTACATGAAAAACCTTGTACACTCGCGCTTTATACGATTCAATCAACGGCTCTTTTGACTTATCGACATAAAAATCATCTATAGTCATTATAGACCCAGCAATATCCAAAAAATCCTTTCATTTTCCGAATCAGGTAGTGCAAATCCTCTTTACAATCGTGACATTTTTAGACGTTCTACAGGTGGCGCTGTAGCCGGAAATGACCTTTCAATAGGTCAAATGTCTACAAACATAAACAAAACCACGTGCTTGTCCTGAGATCATTCAGCTACCTATTTTTAGACGAGTTTCTTGAATATAGTAAAAGTGAATTCACGGAAAAATTGTAACATTGTTTTTGAAATTCTTATCATTCTTTTACATTGTAAATATAATATTAACATTGTTATATTTTATTATGATATGTTGAATCAGGACGTCACGTATACCATTGTGCGATTGATGTATATATTTATATTACCGTTAAAAATATTATTATATATATTTAACAATGTTTTTCTGGGTTTTTTGTATTTGTCAGGTGCATGCTATAAGTTCATGCTAACAAGTCACGATCGGCCGAGGGTTTCTCTTAAATAGCAACGACAAAACATAAAGACATATGCATGCATGCATGACCATTATATAGTGCCCGTCTCTCTAGCTGTTTCGTACGTGACAATGTTGCGAATGAAAAGAGAACATATTTTTAACTGTGGCACGAATTTCGATCATTTATATAAAACACGTGGTTTTGCATGTAGTCAACGGACAATATACTGTTAAAGAAAAAAATAATACCGATATATCTATATAGACACATATGATGGAATTTGTCAATACACTAGCCTATGTTAACGTGCCCATGGTGCCTTGCATTTGCATGGTGATTTATCATTGTATTGTAAGATCCAATCAACGATAAAGTTCCTTGTGCGATTCTGTATGTTCAACGACCGCGTTTATAGTTCATTAGCCAGGATGATATGTTAATGAATAATTCATCCTACAATTATATAAGCTTGTCAGCCAATCTCGATCGGCAGAGATTGACAGAGGGGGTGGTGCATTGTTTTGAATTACACGCACTTGTTATGCTATAGCCGTGTTAAAGAGGAGAAAAGAGATGAATCGAAAGTTAATTGCATGGTCCATCTTAGCACGTAGTAATTAATTAACTGGGTTGGTGCAGCCCCCCCCCCCCATCCACTTTGTAATCGATTTCTTTCTAAATCTGAAAGTCATTTAATTTTTTTCCTAGGAGTTTCAACGTGTTTGTAAAAGTATGAAAAATGGATATCATTATTATTGAAATGGAAAATATAAAACAAAATAAGAATCTTTAGTATTTAACCCCACCCAAATCCGCGTACACGTACATATATCTATTTTTATTTTGTTTAAGCATAGGTTTTATTTTGTCACGATTTTGGGGTAAGTTTGTCCCTCAACCACCTTGGAAATTGACACTCTGTGCCTACATAGTCAAAATGTCAAAATTTGAACCATCATCTTTAAAATCAAATTGGAAAGGGGGCCTGGTGGTGGTGGTGGTGGGGGGGGGGGGGGTTATTTGTATAACCTCTGCACACATATAACATGTCCGCAAGTGTGCATAAAATTACGCATAGAATTAATACACATATTTATATAGTATACGATGTAAAAATGGATAGGTCGTGCTGCTATGTCGTGGCGCTGTATTATATTGTCTCTTACACTATAACACAGGCACAATCGAACCATTGTGGGTTTGTTTGTGGCCAGGAGGGGGCTTTATATATAGACCCCTTTAAGTGCCATTATAAAACAAACATGATATATAAATAATATACTTATGTGGGGGAGGGAGGGGGTGTCCTGAGAAAAAAATGTCTTGTGAACACCCCCCCCCCCCTTTGCATAAATACATGTTTAATACAAAATGAGAGGTACATAGATATATAAATATTTCAAAGAGATCAAATTATATACTTTAAAAATATGACAGCTATATTGACTGGTCATTTGACTTGAATCAAGAAGAATTAAATGAAAGTAATAAGTTCATAAATTACAATGTTAGCATTACCGATCATATGTATGGCAATATTTTCTCCTTCATACAGTACATGTATATCTTCTTTTTGATTTCTTCAACTTCGTATATACATATACATACACATGAATATACAATTATTCACCTACCTGAATATGTATCTAGGCGTACTCCATTCCTAAATCGCTGTAGGTGAAATATATCACTTACACAATTGTCTCTTTTTTTTCTTCTTCTTCAAATGTATGTAATTTCCTCGATTTTCACTTTAATTCAATTTATTCTTTTACTATGCCGAAAAGGTTCATATTGCAATCTCACAAACCTTAACTTATTGGTCGAAAAGTAGACACAGTATAATTTTCCAAAAGTGTAAGTATTCTGGGGGAGAAATATCAACTTTAACGCCAAAAAAACCGTATATTTGCTCGCGGCTGTAGAAGTCTTAAGAAACCTACTACACGCGCCGCTATGTGCGTTTAAGCCCTAGGGCCAGAATCGTGACTTGATAGAATATTTCTAGACTTGCCAGAAAAGCGATACACACGATTGTTATAGCGAAGTACGTCACATATTTTAAACTCCAAACATAAACAGTCGGCCCTTTTGAAATACACACCTGAGCCGTTATTTAGCACAGGTGCTCTAGTCTAGCACGCAATTATCACACAAATCAATGGATAAAAATCGATCTGCCTGTCTCAGACAATATAATTCGTTTCGGTCTCTCTCTCTCTCTCTCTCTCTCTCTCTCTCTCTCTCTCTCTCTCTCTCTCAATCTAATTAAAATTAGATGTTAGATCCGCTCGCTTACTCGCTACACAAGCGAGTAAGCGAGCGGATCTAACATCTAATTTTAATTAGATTCTCTCTCTCTCTCTCTCTCTCTCTCTCTCTCTCTCTCTCTCTCTCTCTCTCTCTCTCTCTCTCTCATATTTTAAAATGTACCCGTTAGTGTCTTGACCCTAGGACGCATTACTTCTTACTTTATCGAACACTAAAAGTCACATTTATAAACTTGTTACAATAATAATATAGACACGTATAGTTATACAGGTTTATATCCTAATCCCGGGCAAATCAAAATATCGTGGCCAGAATAACAAAAGTCAAATTATTCTGATTACGGATATATTAATAGAGAAATGCCACACGTACATGTACGTGGAAAACATATATCAAACTCATTCACTAAAAACACAACACATTGTACCAAATACCATGCATATATACTCTCAATCGTACCCTGTTGATTGCATAGTGGAGGAGGTGTATGGGGTGGGGTTAGGGGGTGCATGTCGTGGAATAGGGAGCTAGCAGCCCCCCCCCCCCCCCAACCCTTCTAAGCTAGGCAAAAATTACGTATATTCTCTTTAGAGAAGTCTTGATCCACTAAAGCTATTGAATTAAAAAAAAAAATCACAAAGACTGCAGCATATTTTAAATTTCTATATTATAATTTATATGTAGATATAAAATTGAATTATACATAAATCTTTAAAGTTTATATACTAGTTTATATATATGAAGGGGCATATACCTGTATTTCAAAATTATTACATCTAAAATTGACTTTGGCGACAAGTGCTTTCATGTCTCTTGATCGATTACAGGATACAATGTTGACTTTTAACTGATAATTTTCTTATCATCATTTCGCCGTGGCTTATAAGTATTTTCATTTCTCCAATGTATGAACAGTAGCACAATTTGTAAACTCATGAAAATGTAAAATCCTGCACGTTATATAATCTCGTCAATATAATAAAATATGATATAGACAGTATATATAGATATCGTTAACAAATTATAAGGTTTAAGATGATCCAATAACATTTTCATCGACATCAACCTGACAGTGTCTTATCATTGTAACGCCCACTTATTACCGCCCCTAGCTCTCCTCGACTACCTAAGCCCCCACCCTCACCCCACCCACACCCACACCCACACACACACACACGCACACAGACAAAATCAATTATCTTTTGTTTTGACGTACGTGTGTGGACATGTTTACAAACTGTTTGAATTAAATTGAAAATATAGCTCTTTACATAGACCCTCCGCCATCTGTCTATATGGTCTATTCTTTTAAAATAAGACAAAAGGATGTGACAAAATTCAGACCTCTCTTTGTTATATGCATAATATGCTGAATTAATAAACTACCATGCAAATATTAATTAAAAACAATTGTAACAGATTTTATATAGAGCCATATGGTTTTCTTTGCATAACGTATATCCGGTCAATTTAGACTGTAATTAATGATATTCCTTCTCATTTCAATCACTATTCGTGACCAACACAATTAATTAAACCCATTAAAATTAATGAGATAGAAATCGTGTTAACTTTTACGACAATTAGGAAAATTTGTATTTTTAAATACTTTACGATTCCATCAAACAAGACATTCATTGGCTATATATATACATGTATATATACAATTAGTCATGCAGCCGCACATTTATTTTTTATTTTTTTTATATAGAAAGAAAACGACGATAAAGCCCCTTATATAGACATAGTTACATATGCACATGGATATATAAAATTAATGTCGTTATTAGTGTGTTGGTAATATCTATATATATATACCGATATAATTTTCTTTATCAGTCACATAGTGAACGTGGGAGAGTCGGGGCGGGGTGGTGTGGGGCAGATAACTCCACTTTGTTTTAATGTATCTTTTTCTTATATTGAATAAATATTATTAAATAAATCATAAATATACAAACATAATGACCCCCTCCCCCAATTTTGTCTGGCTTCTCCTTTTTTTTTTTTTAAATAACGAAGCTACATCTGTACGTGTTTATTTTTTGAGCAGCTCTTCTGGGTGCATAAACACTTAAGAATAAGAAAAAAAATTAAGAAATATAAATGTTCTTTATATATAACAATCATACAATAGGCAGAGATTTGGCTTACACGTGTTCTCTTTATGCCCCCCCCCACTAGCTCCAGCATCACGACAACCACCATAACAAAGAAAAAAAATACATCCCAACCCCAACCCCCTCCTTTTAAAAAGGGACTCGGACACGATTCGAGATCAAATATTTTACTTTTATTTTTTATGTTTAAAATGGTTTACTGCATTGTGCATTTTAAATGATTGACCAAAATATTGAATGTTAATTAAAGTCAAGTTACAAGCGAGATACAGAGGTAAGAATAGATTGTTATGTAAACAAAGCTCGAGTCTTATAATTGTAGAGAATTGCCATTTCTAAGTCAAAATGACATGTAAAAAACAATTTCAACTAACTCAGTATCTTATTAAATACTATTATCAATAACAAAAAGTTACATTTGATTGAAACTTACACCAATACAACACATATGTAAAAAATGACAATATTCGAGCTTTGTTTACAAAACAAAGAATTCTGAACTCTGTATCTTGCCTATAACTTTGTATTTGACTTTCAAATTTTGACATAACATTATAAGCTTCTATATTAATCATAAAATTATAAACATTTAAAATCGAAAAATAAAATTTGAAAATTTTAAGTCAAATTGTGTTTAAGTCCCTTTAAAAAATATATTTCAAAAAATCATGAAGAATAAACAAAGCCAAAATAAAATTAAAAAGAATTAATGAAAGCAAAATTACCAGCATTGCAATGATCGGCAATAAAATATAGTGCTGTGGAATTAAGACTCAAAGCTGGGGTGACGAATGGCGAACTGAGTTTGTTTAAAAAAAAATACACGCATACATGTACATTCATTACAAACTGTATAAATGGTGAAACATGTATTGGATGTGTTACCATGGATATTCGTATAGATGCATGTATATTTAATTGGACACACTAATTTCTTTCGCACGACTTTGTTCATGAACATCGTATTGGCTAAACAGGAAAGAAAGGTACATTATATATATATATATATATATATATATATATATATATATATATATATATATATATATATATATATATATATATATATATATATATATATATATATATATATATATATATAAAGCACTAGCAAACCAACAACATGCACTCGTTATCTAAAGTGTCGGATCAAAAGATACACGGTTATAATAAGAGGAGATATAAAAAAGCACTAAAAATAACCAACGACACGAACAATAAAATAAAATATTGTCAAATTTTCGGGACAACCCGTCCCTTCTTCAGGATAACAAAATAAAAACTACATATAAGAAAGATAAAAACATCTACAAAACTAGCACTAAACTACAAACTAAATCATCAGTCTCCCCGGGCCCCTTATGTAATTTTTAGTTTAAAAACAAACAAACAAACAAAAACAACAACAACAAAATACACGTGAAACAATAACATCATGCACTACTAAATTGTCATTCATAAAAAGGGTGCAGATATTATATAACATTCTTATTTCAAAAAATTGCAAGTTCATTAACTGCATGCGTCACAAAATCTTAATTTTTTTTTTTGTCTTGTGAATATCAACACCACCTGATCCTTCGTCATCTTATATAATTCAATTAACAAATTGCGCGCATCGCGAACTTTCATAAATTCTTGAATTAAAAGCGTTCGCTTTATATCAACTCTCCTTTTTTAAACACACTGCATGCACGGCTCATATTATGACAGGTCTAATTAAATTCTATGCGGTGTTGAGGGATTTCGTAAACTTTTCGGTGTTAATTGCCCTTGAAAGAAATTTTCATAAATTTGAAATTCAGATTGAGTTTATAAAAAGACTCATAAACATCCCATGACTAAATTCGTCATGAGTTCCAAATTCTCGCCATATACTGACAGAGGAGCAAAATGTCAAGATCTATTAATTAATTATTCAAGTAATCTTCTCGAAGCAGTGACATGCAGCTTTATAAAACTTACTGAATTAATTAAAGTTACGAAAATATACAGATCTTGGAGGGAAATCTTAATTGATTTTGAATATCACATCGCCTTTTATTTAATTATAGGTCCGCTAGCTTCACATTTTTGTCGGATATTTTCTAGCTGCAATAAAGTAGCCCTCTCCCGTTTTTTTTTTGTTTTTTTTTTGGGGGGGGGGATAGAAAAAAATAGATATAAAAAAAAATCGCAGAGGGCTACATTGTTGCAACTAGATATTTTCGTAACTTTCCTACAAAAATTTGCGAGCGTTTTCGGATTTTCCCCCTAACAGTTAAAATGTCGTTACAATGTATAATCAAAAAGACACGTGGATTCCCCGAAAGAATGCAACAGTGACCATTTTGTCTGCATAGTGGATTTGTGTTATCAACAGTAAACCTCCCAAAAAGATTATTAGGATTTTTTTGGTTGTTGTTGTTGTTGTTGTTGTTGTTGCAAATCCCAGATTATCTTTTAGTCATTTAGGAATATTGTATTTTAATACCGTATCTGCTGGGAAACCAATTGGTGTACTTCTACATATACTTGCAACTTTATTTACAAAATACATAATTATGTTCAATAAAAGCACACGATTTGAAATTGAATGCATGTATACACTAAAAGGAAGTCAAAAATAAACAATCATTCAATTTTTGATTACAGTATATTGGACATTTATAATCAAACTTACATAACTTTCAATAACAACATCACTTTTATTTAAAATAAAATTTGCACGATTAAACTAGCACACACTATAATCTCTCTCTCTCTCTCTCTCTCTCTCTCTCTCTCTCTCTCTCTCTCTCTCTCTCTCTCTCTCTCTCTCTCTCTCTCTCTTATAACGATCATCAACATTAAAAGAGCTATACACAACTGTAATCCTCATCTATTTCAATGTTGACTTAATTCTGTTCACAATGGAGTATTCTGCAGAGATTCCAGGAACTTTTGGACTCTAAGATTGCACTGTTGTGTTTCTTCTTCCTGTCAAAAGAAAATTACAAACTAATATTTAAATATCATACTATTATAGTGAAATACGGAAGTGGCTCTCAAAAATTAATGTACATCAACTATCAAACAAATCTTTTTTTTTTCTAATAGCGAATTATATTACGCGATTACGTTAGATTGGCGAGGAAAATGATTCGCGACTAAGATGTTTACTCGCCAACATTTTTCGCACGCTAACAAAACTAGATTTACACTCAACTATTGTTCCCCCCACCCTTCTTGTATAGATGTACGTAAAGAATTAACGCAACTCGTAATCAATGTCACATATATGTACAAAAAAGAGACACCTCTTTACTAAGGCAATTGAAATCCCCCTTTAGTGCTATTATATATTTTTTCTTTAAGGTAGTCCATCCATAACTATCATATTTCGTATCTAATAGATTGCAAGTTGGTTCAGTAAAATCTTAGTGTGATTTTAAGGGGTTTATTAAAAAATTAAGATTTACCTTTGAAATTAAAATAAAATTTAATATTAAAAATTTTTACCATATGTTGAAGTCAATGGGAAAAATGCATTTTTAATTATATTTTTTAGAACAAGTAATTTTATCACATTTCTCTTGGTAAAAAGTTGCAAAAGTTTTCTCTTTCTTCGAATATGCTAAAACAATTCATAATTTACCATACATATTTCAGAAAATGATTTTTTTTTATTTTCCTAAAGGGCGGACAACTCTTCAAAAAAAATTTAAGTGCAAAAAGTTCATTTAATTGACTAAATACATACTTTATGTCAGCCTCATAATAACTTTAAAATATGTATTTGATGTAGTATAGATCAATCAAAATTGTAAAATTTGCCTTGGTTATGGATGGACTACCTTAAAAAAGAATTAACAGTTTTTCGTAAAATGATGAGTTTTATCCCCCCAAAAATACCAATAATGATAAGTATAAAAATTGATCGACTTACTGCTTGAAAGCCTTCTTAACTTTCACGGTCGATTTTCATACATCCGCAAAAATTTGGGGTGCATGGGGCAAATAGTTTCAATTTTTTTTTCAATGTGTATCAATATCAAAAAGGGTCATAGCCTTCTCCCCATCCCGCATTTGTTACTATGTCCCTATTAATTACAAGGTATCTATAATATCCATATTATGTGCATACATATACATAGAATTGCACTCACCGTTATCTCCTTCCATGCTTCGATCACGGAACGGTTATCTAACAACGAAGATACTGATCTCCCTCGTGACGACATGGAACTCTGAGTGGACCTCGTGCCAGACGCTCGATTGTGTAAGAATTCTGTTTCAACCGAGGACTTAGGCCGAGGCCGATCTTGAAATTTGGGTTTTGAGTCCGCGTCCAAGTTGAACGTTACCCGGTTGCTTGAAAACGAAGACTTGGATTTGCTAGAGTTGCTGGAATGGAGAATGGAAGGAGCCACAGATAACTTAGAAGACGGAGATTTCACTAAGGTACCTTGTGGAGCAATGTTCCATCTTTTGATTTTGATTTTATCCATAGTGTCACTTAATCGCTTAAAATCTTCGCTAGAATGCTTTAGTTTATATTGGCACGCCACACAACTGGAATGAGACGTAGATTTAGGCCTCTCTTTTATAGTCGGAGAACTCTTTTTGGAGGTAAATGTAGAGGCCCCTGGCTGAAATGGGAACCTGTCGTTTGGCTGTGAATAGGTTAACGGTTCGGATATAGTTTTAGCTAAGGCCTCTTCTCCTTGAGAATGGGCCCTGAGAAAAGACATCGCCTTTTCTCTAGCCGAACCGACGCTGTTAACGTTAATTTTACTTTTCTTCATATCCTCTTCAAGTTCTCGAATGATGTTTTCGATCTCGTGAATTTCTTCCTCAAATCCGATAGCATTGTCCGACGAATTGGGAGATTTTTCTGCGACATGCATCTTGTGTAGGTTACTGTCCGATGCTATGAACGTCTGCTTCAACAGGACGTCCTCTTGCTCTGGAAGATTCTGTGAACTTGTATCCGTACCCCGTATGTGCAAGGACCCCGTCGGACTCTGTAATAACGAAAGTTTGGGGTCTCCGTTAGCATGGTAACGGAATCCAGGCGGCGGAAGCTTTACATCACGAATGCTCTGATTGGCCGACAGGGATGGAGAAGATTTTGAAAAAGTGTACCTAGAGCTTAGTGTATGAAGAAGGATTCTTTGATTTTTCCTACCCTCTTCTATGATCTTCAAACGTTGTTTATCGAGCTCGTCCAAATTGTTTAAGAGTTTTGCTAATTCCACTGCATTCTGGGGACATTCCACTAACTTGGCATCAAAATAGACTGGACCTAACTTTTCTTTCGCATCCTGTAATGCCTTTGAAGGTGAAAGTCTCTCACTGATTCGTTTCGTTACAAAAGACGGAGCAACAGCCATATTTGATCGCGAATCGGTGACGTCACCTTATTGTGTTCGTTCAAGTTACGTCATTGTTCTTTTACAAAGGAACACTCGCGTTGTCTTCCATGACAACTTGAAGATTGCAGCACATTAAAAATATATAAATGAGGTTGTTTTGTTTTGTTTTAAAACATAGTTTATAAATTCATATCTATATGCTATTGTTATAATTAAAATTAGATTTTAATGCAAGAGAGTAATTTTTTTTTATCATTAAATCCATTCATTAAGAGTGGAGGGGGGGGGGGGGGGGGGGGGGTAAACACCACGATATTTCAATTGTTTATATAAGCATATTTAAGAGAAAATGTCTGCTGCGAAAAAAGGGATAGGCCTCTCCCTGCCCTTCTCCCGTCTCTACGTGTCTGTATCACATACAAACACCGGCAAATGTAAATATTAATGAAAAAAAAACCACATTAAATGTAGGAACTTTTAATTATTACATCGGGTTCGTTGATCTGAATATTAAAGCTCTGCACACGACCCTATCACATTTTCACCGTCGCCAAGAAAAAGGAAAACGAGTTAATTTCGCGCCGGTGAAACGTGTATTTTAAGGAAAATTAAATCATGTCAACTGCTCTGAAGGCTGTCTGTGTACTGAAGGGTGACAGCAATGTCACAGGAACCGTCCAATTTAGTCAAGAGGTGATTCTACCGTAAAAACATATCTTAAACATTTGGTAACGAAATTAGGACGTCCCGAATTTGCTCGAGAAGTTTGCACACGAAATTTCTCAGCTATCGATCAAAACCAAATAGAGAGTGGTTTTCTAAAATTCGTCATTATTTTGAAATTACACGATGGTTACAGGCGATTTTTCATTTTAAATAAATTATTTGCTAAACTAATGACTCAAATGGGGCTGCAGTGCAATAAGTTACATTCTTTGATTTTTAAGAGGTAAATCATTAACATGAAGACATTGTATAATGCAAGTTCATTTTGCAAACAATCTACTTCTGTATCTTTGGCCAACTCTGGCAAGGACCAATTCTTGCTAACACTCTCTCAGGTTGCTGTTATTGTTAATTTAAAAAGAATACTCCAACTTGTAAAAGAAGTACGATAATGAATAAATACAATAATCCAACATTTCTTCATTTACACATGTCATATCTTTTATCTAAAGATGTTAAAAAGCACAAACAGATTTCTTGCAGAGATTTATAACAAAAATATCTGACATTGTTTCTCCTTTGATTCTGAAGCAACCTCGACATCTCACACAATTTTTTACCGTTATTCAGGTTACATTTAATGTGTAAGCAAAATTGATGTAGACTTTCATATTTAAAGCCACATTCTTAAACCTGACAAGGTAGTACATGTAGGCATTTTAAAAGACAAATATTGGGATGTTTGGTTATTCTAGAGAATGAATCATTTGAACCCCTGAGGTATTTATGAATATCTAATAATATAAGAATATGTGCTTATGAAATATTTTGGGACAGAACTGTCACAATCTTATTAAGACACAAAAAAAGAAGCAGCTGTGACAGTAGGCACTTGTTGAGAATTGGTGTTGAGGCCAGTACTGTTTAGCTTGATCCCTAAGTGGATCTAGAACTTTTGGGAGGGGGGACCAATCTTGCTAACTGTAGGCTTATAGAAAAACTTAACGGTAGTAAACAAATGTGTATGAATTGCATTTATATATATTTTGACACAGAAATTTATTAAATACATGTAAAATGAGAGTAGAAATGAACTATAAAACAAAAATTTTGACTGAAAAATAATCTGTTTGTTGTAGGCTCCTGGAACACCTGTGACATTGTCAGGGGAGATTAAGGGATTAACAGCTGGACAGCATGGATTCCACGTCCATCAGTTTGGCGACAATACTAATGGTAACATTGTGGAGTTACAAAATGTTTTGATATCAAGCTGACCAAAGCATTGATGGGAAACATTCTTAATTTTAAAAATAGATAAAGCTTTCTTTTTTTCTTATTTTTGATGTCTTAGAAAATCATTTTTAACGAAGAATGTTTTAGAATACTTGATTTTAAATCCCCTTAAAATGTCCGTTTTATATTGTTTTCTAAATTAAAAATTCTTGTCTGTCTAGAGTGCATTATATTGGTTATTTGTATTTGGTTGTTTTGCGAAAAGTTGACTGAGCGTGATTGTCTGACGTGATATACACGACTCTTCAAAAAAAAGTTAAATAAACTTGTACATAGTGAAATCCTGGTAAGCAATTGACCTATTGTGAACTCTTTGTAGGCTGTACCAGTGCTGGAGCCCACTTTAACCCCTTCAACAAAGAGCACGGCGCCCCAGAGGATACAGAGAGGCACGTGGGGGACCTTGGTAATGTCACCGCTGGCGAAGACGGTGTTGCCAAAATCAGTATCACAGACAAAATGATCGACTTGGCTGGCCCTCAGTCCATCATTGGAAGAACCGTGGTTGTAAGTAATAAATCATTGGTTGCATCATTGGAAACCCACGGCCAGTCTCGCATACGCTCAGAAAATTGTATATGAGACTGGCCGTGGGTTTCCGACAATGCATTGGTTGTTGCAATTGATTCTAATCAGTCCATGATTGATAGAACTTTTGTGGAAGTACATATACTACTATGTTCATTTTTGGACAACTACTAAAAACATGCAAATATTATGTTGGTAACTGTATCATGGAAGAACTATGGTGGAAGTATTAATACTTTTCATTATTGGACAGCTACACTTTAACATGTGCGAATATTAAATGCATGTAACATATCACAACATACATTAAAATCAATTCGATTTCAAGAGCATCCATGAAAATTTTGTGCATCTTAGCACTATTTAAGAAAGAATGCTGCATTGAAAGTTGAGAAGTGCTTCTATAGTTGATTCAGAACATGTTATTTAAATTAACTCCAGAGTCTGGTTTTGTTCATTAAACCAATAAAAATATTTTTTATTCTTAGATTCATGCCGATGTTGATGATCTTGGAAAAGGAGGTCATGAACTCAGTAAGACGACCGGAAACGCTGGCGGACGATTGGCTTGTGGAGTGATCGGTATCACCAAGTAGACTCCACTAGCCTCCACTCGGTCCACTGTTATCTATTGTCCTCTTGTTTTCTCACTTTTGTGGATATACAGCAAAAAAGCTACAAGTCTGATAACTTGTCACATTTATCTGATTGTGTGATAATAATAATAATTTGTAAAAGATGGTTCAGGAAAATCAGACCACCTATCCATATATCATGTACCTATATGTGACTCGATCTCAGTATCTAAAGCCCTAATGGCAAATGAAAGCTTCTTTAAAACTAAATACGCTCTACAATACATTTACCAAATCAATGACACTTTTGTTTATGTCTTATAGATCTATACATGTGATATGGTAATAAAATATATGTAATATGGAAAATGTTGGCTTTTCTCATTTATTACAAATGCAAGAGACATAACTCTAATTTGTTACTTCTACAAATTATGTATTGTACTCTGGAAGTGTAAAATTGGATAGAATAATGATATTGGCTGTCAAAAAATTTCCTTTATTTTGAATTTACTGTGGCAATTTTTTTAAAGAGGCTAATGGAAAAGGAATTTCCTACTCTTTTTGTTTTATTCATAGTATATTGAATGTATTGATGATTTTATATCTGTGTTCTCGGATAAGTTACAAAAACATTTAATAAGATGTTATGAGAAATAACTCTTGTGAACTACTCATGAGTACTACTCATAGATAATTATAAAGTAAAAGAGTTCACAATAGAGTAGCATATAGAGTAGCAATTGAGTAGCATATCAAAATTACTTGCAGATCACAAAGACAAAAAATATTTGGATGTACGAGGAAATGGAATTCGTAAGGTATCTCACTGCTCAGTGCTGTTGTATTAAGAATTTCATTAGAAGTATATAAATGAAATATGTCGACAAAAATACTGAAGAAATACAAAGAAATGGGAGGATTTATCTCTTTGAGTAACGGCATGTTTAGTTTGACCTTTCTGACCTAAAATGCAATTTTGCCAGATCGACATAGTTTTGTAGCATGTACATGTATTTTTAACCGGGTTTTCCAACGAAAAAATCAGGTTATTAAAATGGTGAAAATGGCGGGCGGCTGGGTGGATGGGTGGGCGGCTGCCAAAAGGGTACCCTCATTGTACGGATAACTCCTCCTACAGTTTTCAAGATAGGAAGTTGTTCTATTGCAGATCAATTGAACATATATCAGAGGTGTACATATTGCTAGGATTTTTATTTCCGATAATTTATCAAAAAAATACCAGTTTTTGAACTAAATCATTTTTTGGCAAAATATTGCTTATAGGTTACTCCATTTCATTGGATACGAGTTGACATGGATTATGGATACAGTTCACATAAATTATAAGAAAACCCGGTTTGCTGTCATATTGACAGCTTTTCACTTGTTTTTTTGTAAAATAATTGCATCAAAAATAGGTTTGAATTGTGCTTAATGATAATATTGAATAGAGATATTGAGTTGAAAAAATGTGTAAAGCTGTATGTATTCGTATGTGAACTTTTTTGGACTTAAAGTTTGCAATTTTTGATAAAGTAACAATTTCATTTGAAACAAAAGAACAACAAAAACAGCAAATTACGTTTTCATATATATATTTTATATTGAAATAATAAAACATAGATGCCAGTCATGTCGATTTTTACATATAGATTGTCCGATGTAAAATATTTTTTAATTTTTATCAGAAACACGTACTAGATTTGATTTCTCTGTGTTAGACAGGACCTACAGAATATGTCCCAAGCCTGTCACATGTTCAATTTTTAGATGATTGAAAAGGTTAATCAAATTAAATGAAATGAGCATTGAAATTTAACATAATTCATGAATTTACATTTTCTTAAAAAATAGTTGAACAAAAATTGTATCTGTTTATTGCTTTTAGATGGAATACGTTGAAATGTGGTATACTAATGAAATAAGTCTCTCTGTGCTGAATAAATAAGTCCAATCAAACTGATTGAAAAAATTAAAGATCATGTGCGAAATGAACTAAAAAGTGAGGAGTGAGATAAAAAAAAAACCCCAGCTTATAATAGATATCTATATCTACCGTCACACATGTTTAAGGACAAAACAAATTATATCAATGTTCCAATCTATCTTCTCTTTGAGATGGATCTACATGAGAGTTTATGTTTCTATTCTTAAAACTGTTTCATGTCATTTTTTAATCTTGTTAGTCTGTTCGTGTTGAGGAAATACTGATAATTCACGACATGTCTGTCCATCTTCACACCCCACATACAGGTATCCCTCAGTGTCCAGTGCACTGATGTTGTTCTCTTAAGATCATCCTCTTCTGTCATAAGAAGCTTTTGGAAGGTCAAATTCTTGTCCAAAAGATGAATGGCGTTGTCGTTAGATACGACGACTAGGAGATTTCCAAGGTGGTCTAGTGCTATGTCCTTTGGACTGAATGCAGATGAAGGGCTGGTTCCAACACACCCGTCATAAACTTTGGTCACTTTCACATTGTTCTCTTGTTTATCGACAAGATGCACTCTTTCTACGTCCAATAAGATATAGTTGTTTTTTTCACCAGAAACAAAAAGTTGCCTGCTATAGGTTGGTATTCTGAAAATCAGAAGTGCATTCCATATAAATGACATCAATAAGCGACCAAAGTCATCTAAAAAAGACAGCTTTCTTATCCTAGTTTTATTTTCCAAGGTAACGTGTACAATACAAGCATACGCTTGCTCCCCCGCTGGTCCTACACAACAATATGTTTCATCATCACTCTTTGTACCAATATACAGTATGGCCAGACTCTGACTGTAAATACGGGTAATGTTACGTTGGCTTTTCCTCAATGACAATACATCACCAGTAGATGGGATCAGAGCAATTTGTTGGACGCCTGATAAAATCGATTGAGGATTCAACTCGCCTTTCTTTATGTCAAATGCATAGACCGTGCCTTTAATCAAAAGAAGAGTTTTCGAATTTTGTACTGGAACTATTTGATCAATTGCATCTTGACAAAGCTTGAACTTCGTTGACATCTTTGTATCAAATGAGTCATAAAATTCTTCTTCTTCTTCTTCTTCTTCTTCTTCTTCTTCTTCTTCTTCTTCTTCTTTGTGATATGTATCAGAAGATAATTCTTCTGTTCTATCAACTAAATGACCAAATGATTCAAACAAACCGTCATTTTCCAATCCTATTCTAAATTCAAAATTATCCAAACTCTGAATGTCAGACAGGTTCTTGCCTTTGCTTTTAAGAATGTTCTTAAATCCATGATTTAGAAACATTAGTTTGATACTATCACATGTTATGTCCATCTCTTGACCTTTGTCTTTAAAGCCAAGCAATGCAGAAGTAATAGTCATATCTTTTCTCAAAGATTTCACTTGCTCGTCTACAAGAGTAATAATTCTATTAGACAATGTCTCTCTCCAAAGTTTTGCCTCTTCGATCAGTTCCTCCTCTCTATTCAAAACGTTTCGTAAAAGGCCTCCCTGTTTTCTGCGAGTTGTTTTTGTCTACTTTGAGAATCAGAAAATAATTTTTTAAGAAATAGGACTGAATTGTCACTGTCTAGACATTCCTCGAGTTGTCGTACTTGAGTTTCAATCACTCCGGACACTTTTCGGACTTGATGTCCCACGTGATCACGAGTGGCACAGTCGCCACATAAAGGGCAATCACAGTCCATACAGTAGAGAGGTAATAACTCACAATCATGGACTTCACATACTAAATCTAAGTTGTTACCCGACATTTTGAAGTCAGCCATATTGAAGGTCTTTTTAGTGTCAACTATCAACTATCCGTGGTTTTTTAAAGTGCATATTTCATTGTATGCTCTAAATCCATAAATTGATTATGTTTACTCAAGATAAAGGATTCTATTCATATCAGACCTATTTCACATTTCTTTATTGCAATTTAATGACTTTTTAAAAATTTTATTTCAAAAGGATATCGATAAAACCGTTTTACATTGCTATTCATTTACGAGTCTTTTAAATCGTTTTCGTAAATGCACCTGAAAACATAACTTTGATTTCATTTTTGTAGAAAAGCCAACAACTCATATATAATGCATGTAATCTACCCATGTCTTAACAAGAAAAGATAGCTATAGCTTGCTGATTGTATATTAAGTGTGTGAATCAAATAACTTCGGAACAGCTTAAAGTTAAAAAGGTATCTTGTCTTCCTAAATGTAAACAAAGAACGTCGATGTTAATGTACCTATAATTGTAAGTACTATTCAGTCCACCATTGGTAGAACTATCATGGTAGTTACTTGTAGTAATAATCAGTCCATTGTTAGTAGTACTATGATTGTAAGTACTATTCTGACCAATATTTGTAGACTGCTGGTCCATAATTGATAAATCTGGGTTTAACTACTGCTTATTGCGCCATAAGTAAAATCATGATTGTAAACACTATCCAGTCTGACAATGGTTGAATTATGATTGTAAGTACTATTCTGTCAATAATTGGTAGAACTTTGGTTGTAAGTACTACATGTAATAGTAATAATCCATCATCGGTATTTCTTGGTAAATTATTGGTAGAATTATGGTAATTGCTAATACTACATAATCCACCATTGGTAAAACTACTGTTGTAAGTACTACTCAGTCCATCATTAGTAGTACTATATAGTTGTACTTTTCACATGAAATACACATGCATGCAGAAATCATGTTAGTTATTGTGACATGTAATAAAAAATTTAAATGCATCTGTACACTATGTGCATTTTGCATCATTTAAGTAAAAGAAAGTAAATTAAAATTGAGAAGATCTAAGATGCCCGTTAAGCAATATGACCTGTATGTTTTAGAATTTCATTTTGCTGCACAAACCTACTAGTATGATAAGTCTACATGTAACTTTAACTTTTGTGATAGATAATAAGATTTGAAAAAAAAGCATTAATTTTTGTCAGAGGAAAGATTTCTCTTCTAAGGAATATATTGCAGATCAAATTTTGTACAGTACAACAAAAATTCAATTTTGTTCCAATTAAGGCATCTTAACGGCCCTTTCCACAAAAATATGACTAACAGAAATTTAAAAACATGATATTTTTTGTCATTTAAGTAGAAAATAACATTTTCATTAAAAACAATTTCAACCTGAAAATGGCAGCTCTTATTGCTTTAACATTCGCAGGGTGATATAGTATTTTGTTAAATTGTCTCTATCAATCGATTTGGATTATTAAATTTCATAGTAGCTCAGTGGTTAAATTATTGAGCTTCTAAACCGCAGATCGCGTGCTCGAATCCGCATGAATGTCTTGTTCATAATTACTGAAATACATTTTTGAAAATCATATTTTTTCCAAATTTGCATATTTTTTCCACATATTTGTCATGCCTCTGATGTATCAAGCTTTCTTTCATAATCAAGTAATTGTCAAAAAATATTTTAAGGTGAAGCGAGCCACCTTAATTATATCTATAATTTCTATACTTCAAAAATCTTGTTAACTCTCAAATCTGCTCATTTATTAATTCGTTTCACAACTTAGATTAAATAATTTATTGATTGTATAATATTCACCTTAAATCTTCATTTACCGTATGTGAAGGCAAAATAACATCATCATTCCACCATTCGCGTCTTTTGAAGGTGACTGGTGGTCGACCTTCACCTATATGCACTAAAATAATCTAACTAATATTTTAAAGTTTAAGAGATTGAACCCCTCACCGATATACGACCCGTTCAACCTTCCACAGTCTTGTTAGGCGTTAAATTTAATTTTTCAGAAGGCACCAATTCATATATTTTTAAGGTTCGTAGTACTCCCACCTTCCATCTCCATATAACACTTGGACTCGTATCAGTATTTGCAGTGATTTGTCTTAGTTCTGTCCTAGTTATGAAGTGGTTCCAACATAAGAAGATAGAAAATGACTCAGTTATGACTGATGTTGATTAGGAAATTGGCTCCATTGCATTCCCATTATCCATCTGCAGATTTACACTTATCAGTAACTGTATTTACTGATTTTGGGACTGTATATTTTTTAATTTATTGATTAAATACATGTCCCACACGACTATTTTGTAACAGAAAGTTAAGAAATGATAGCGTAATTGACATTTCCTTATAATTTGAAACGAAATCGTTCCGGGGTTGAATCAATCACGCACTTGCACGGAGATCCCATAGAGCTGTGTAACCCTTTCCTACGCTGTATACACTGAACAAAAGTTCTAAGTTCTCCAGTATTGTCTTTTTACTATATGAAATAAATACATTTATCTGTCTTGTCGTCGAGGAGACTGATTTCCACTCGAATTTGTTAATTTCCTCGGCAGTTTAAAGTCCAAACTCAAACTTTTTAAAATTGGAAATCATTGTGCTGAGTGAGTTTTCACGTAAGATTTGCTGTTTTCACGTAAGATTTGCTGTTTTAAATAATTTGATAAAAATATATGCTATTTTATTAAGACTTGCACGGCGTACAAATGGAGCGCCTTGTCAATATATCGGGATTCAAAAACGAAACGGAATATTTCAGAATAATTTGGCACATACATTCTTAACATCCCAGTTGCTTGCTGGGTAAAATTTCGTTGTATTTTGCGTCTTATCACTTATCACAAAATTTCGATATTGCCTGATTCTAACATACTGAACCTGTACTTAATTGGTTAGGAACGATGCATTAAGTTTGACCTCTGGTTGCAACGGATACCTTGAGATTTGCTTAATATCACAGACAATTCCGGTTTGGTTGATATTTTCTCACCTAAGCTTTTAGATTGTTTTAAAGGGTCACGATTTTGGTCAAAAAAAATTTCCGAGTTTGATATTTACAATGCTTCAGAAAGGCATTTTTGATAGGCAACCGTAATTTGAGTGTCATTTGTTGAGTTATAAGCAAGTTACAGAGCTTGAAATTCTTCGCTATGTAAACAAAGCGTTTGTTTACATTTTGAACGTTGAAGTAAAAATTTCGGTTTTAAACCTAAAACAAATGTGTTAAACGTTAGAAACTGTTTATCTATGCTTAAAATGAATAAAAAGATGGACAAATAAGATGGAAATTTTTTTAACTGGTATATTGAACAAAAACAGGTAACAGGTAAAAACAAACAGGTAAAAACAGGCAAACAAAACAGGGCACGGGCCTTGTTTACAATTTAGCGTCTTATTTTGACTGTTATATTCAAAATCGTGAAATTAAATAATTATTTTGAATAAGATCAAAAACTTAATATTATCCTTTAAAATAGATGTCAGTGTAATAAAATCGGGTTGTACATCACTACCATATTGGTGCATTATCACGTGACAACTATATATATAGCTTACGTATATTCCTTAACATAAAATGAGATAGAACAACACTACCCCGCGGTTTCCAAACTAAAATAAACATACCAAGTGAAAGCAAAACATCTCAGTTTAATCAAAACCGCTGCTAGAAACCTATGTTTTTCCTTATTAAAAAGTTATTCATCCGGTTCTCGTAAAACCTTCCTAACTTTTATATAGTTTGCACGGAAAACGACAAATTGCATCAAAACAACACACAACATGGGATTCTAGCAGCACTTTTCAATTTAAGCATTGATCAAACTAACGATACGTATAAAATTCCAAGTTCAATATACATGTATACGGGGTAGTGTTGTTCTAATCGGATTTTTATATCGAAAACAACGACAGAGGAAAGCCTGGCCGAGAAATAAAAGCAAATTTACATACCTTTTAGCGAATGATTGATAAAACTAACATCTCTCCCAGTATTCTTATATTCAATTCTCAATAAATCACACCACAATACTTTATTAGAGTTCTTAGATTAGTTATATTTTGAATATACTTACAATGCTTTCCGATCAAACTCACACGACATTCAACTTTTAGTCATGACGTCATCAATGTGTAAATCTACGTAATACAAACTAGTTATTGGAAAAAAAATTGTCTTCAGTATCTTTAATTTTTTTTTTATCTACGTTTCGTTGCTTATGTATTTGAATATGTACATAATAACTAAGATTTTTGATTTCACGGAATTACATGTAACTCAGATTCCATATGCTTCCTTAACACCCCCTCGGTGTGAGCCCTGTATCTTGCTTATAACTCTTCGAATGACTCTCAAATTTAATTTGATTATTAGAAATGCATTTCTAAAGCATAAAATTTGACCAAAATCGTGACCATGCCCCTTTAAGTTGCCGATGACGATAAAAATCATATCAAGATAACGTTTTCTTCGGATTTCTTTATAATTAAAACAATGTCGAGGACAACAGCAAATTTAAATTGAGTACAATATGTCGTAGAATCAATGATGACACCAATATTCTAAACGGCTCTTACTGTTACCTAAATGATCGTTTTGACCATGCTAAGTGTTCTTAAACTATTACCAACAACTAATATCATTCACAAAAAAAGCCAATCATATTAAGCACGCGCAAAAAAACAACAACAATGTAATTTTTTGACGTTTTGTCGCGGGTAATTGATTTCAATCATTCTTGTCTTATTTCATTAATGCTATTAATGAAAAAAAACACCGGTTACAAGCTGTTGAAATTTTCACATTATTTTATTTCGTAATTTTGAAATCATTTTAATTATTAGAGTTTTATTCGAAGTTTTGTTGAGTGTATACTAAACGAAACAAACAAAAACAAAAAAGGACGAGTGCCGTTAGTTGTTGGTCATAACCAGGCTTTCAATTTATGTATAATATCAATTAACAACAACACAATTATTGACTGCATGTTTAAACTTCACTTCTGTAAATTCTTTGAGTGTCATTGTCAAAAGAATATAGAGTTACTTTGCATCAGACATTACTAAAATTAGTAAAGTGAAATCATACGTGCAATCCTATCCTAAAAGGTACTACCGAAAAAGCATGGAATGCAAATACATGTAATTGCTTACTAAGATATACAAATGGAATTTTTTCGATCAATGACAGAACTACATATCATCACCATATCACGTACCTTATCAACGAACTAAACACTGTATAAAACGAACACAAACATAAGGTAATGAACGTAAACAAAGGAAATATCAAATTCATACAAAATGTCACTAGCAAACCATTATTTTAAATCATCGCCAAATTTCAGATGCTTATTGAATGCTTAGCCGCGCCTCTACATGCACGTGTTGTTTTGTAAAATTTTGGTTTATGAGCGTTCGAAAGAAATGTTTACCTGTCATAGTTTCGTGGATTGTATTGACATAGTGATAGTATTTTCATTAATATTACAAAACAAACTATTAAAACAGGGTTTAAATAATTAATTAAACCCTTTTTACAAACACTGCATGAAACTTTAAATCAAAATCTACTTTTAAAAAATGTTTCAAAACATATTCTATAAAATGAATACCAGTTATTGCCTGGTTTACCAGTCCTAAGTAGACATATATTATCTCACATACCCATATTGGGCAAAAAATATAAATATGACACGCACTGTCAAATGTTAGTATGAACAACATACGTTCAGGCACATTTCATTTGCCTTACAAATAAAAGTGTTAATTTTCAACTTTGTGATTTTTCAAAACCTCATCAAATATTTTTCGACAAAAATGTCCGGGAAAAGTCAAGCTACTGTCATTAGAGCCGAGATTTTGAAATTTCAATCGTGTCTGTTCGTGTTGAGGAGATGTATCTTTCCATCCTCACATCCCACATACAGGAATCCCTTGGCGTCCAGTGCCACTGCTGTCGGTCTGTGGAGATCATCCTCTTCCGTCAATAGAAGCCTCTGGAAGGCTAAGGTATTGTCTAGAAGATGAATGGCGTTGTCGTTACGAACAGCCACAAGAAGACTACCACGGTTATCTATTGCAATGTCATGTGGAATAAACGCAGACACAGGGCTTGTTCCCAGAGAGCCATTATAACTTTAAGCTGTTTTAATATTATCGTCGTTAATATAGTCAAGTTGCAATGTTTTTTCATATGTTTTAAAACATTTGTTTCTTTCATCAGAACAAAAAATCATGCGGCAAATGCAAGTTGGGTAAAGGATTTCTGGCAAACAAAGTGACATCAAAATCCTTCCAAATTCATCTAGAAGAGACATTTTTTCAAATCCAGTTATGTCTACATTCATATCATGCACAATGCATGCATTAGCTTGTTCCCCTGTCGAACCCACTCCGTGATAACGCTCTTTTACATTATCTGTTTTTACATATGTTGTCACCAATTTTCCATTGGAGATACGTTTAATGCTTTTTCCTCCTTTCATCAGTATTAATACATCACCACAGGATGGAATCAGGGTGATCTGAAGCACGTTAGATAAAATTAATTGAGGATTTAAACCTATTTTTTTAACATCGCAGTCATAAACTTTTTCGTTCATCAAAAAAAGAGTTTAAGAATTTTGCAATGGAACAATATTCACGACTGAATCTGAATGAAATTTGAATTTCATTGCCATCTGCAAATCCAGTGAGTCATAAAATGTATCATCCCCATGCTCTTTTCTTCTCCATTTTCTCCTTTATCTTCATGATATGTATCAGAAGACATTTCTTCTGTTTCATCGATCAGTTTTCCAAATAGATCAAATAGATTATTAGAATTACTTCCTTTTCTGAAATCTAGATTCCCCATATTCTGAACACCAGACCTCCTCGCATTTTTATCAATAATAAGGTTCCTAAATCCATGGTTCAGTAGGAAGATTTTGATACCCTCACATTCTATTCCCATGTATAAACCATTTTCTTTATATTGACATAGGGCAGACATTAAAGCTATATCTTTATCAAGCGACTTCTGTTGTCTATCTGCAAGATAAAGGATCTTCTTTGTCATTTGCTCTCTCTAAAGTCTCACGCTCTCGATAACTTCTTTCTCTCTGTCCACAACATTTCGGAGAAGGTTCTCTCTATGTTCTAAGAAATTTATTAAGACGTAAATTGGACTTTTCACAGCTTAGAGATTCCTCTAGTTGTTGTTGTTCAGTTTCAACGACCTCTGACACTTTTCTGAATTTATGTCCTACGTGACCATGAGTTAAACAATCGCTACATAATGGACAATTGCAGTCCGCGCAGTATATAGGTAGCAAATCACAATTGTCGTGAACATCACACACCACATCCATTTTGCCAAACCCTGACATAATAATGTCGTCAATATTCAGAGTTTGTTGAATTGAAATATATATATATATATATATATATATATATATATATATATATATATATATATATATATATATATATATATATATATATATATATATATTGCGTAAAAATCAAATGCACTCCACAATCTTTGGGCTTTAACACAGCATATGAATGGCATTGTGCATACCTGAAATCAATAAAAAGTAGAAAGATAAATAATCGGTCTGTTAGATCAATATTGGACTACATTTTAAAAGTGATGATATTTAAGAGATGTTTACTTTTTAACGTAAAATAAAAATCAGGGTATTTTGGATTATTCGGGATATAACCTAGCTTTGTTTTAAAGATAATATGCTAGCAACAACTTATACGAAAGCATTGTAAAAATGAGGTTCGTTATGATAAAAACGATATGTTCGGAAATGGAAATTAAGTCTGTAATCCTTTATATCATATGGTAATTATAATTATTTATAGTCAAACATTCTTTTTGTCTGCTGTAACATTAATCAAGGATAACTACAATATCATCATTTGTAAATAATTTAAAAGAATATTTGTGTACACAATAATTTAAAAGAATATTTGTATACACAAAGTTATGAAATAGTTAGTTTTGCTCAATCTAAAAAAAAAATTACGAGCAAATGTCTGAATTCCCTGATATACCAAAAGTGTTGAGGAACAAGAATCTTTTATTGCCTCTAGATTTGCATAGATTGTGTGTATTATTAATGATTTTTAAAGACTGAACATATAGTGTATTATTCTTTTATTATAAACATTAAAAGTTAAATATTTTCATCATTTTTTCAACAACACTTTGACAAAATTTGATGCATTTTATTTTTCGCCGAGTGTCTGAATTAAGACTCCTGTTATGATGTTGTTTTGTATCCTTTCGCAATCATCAAATAATTTCTTATAACATAACTAGACTCAAGTTATTGTAGTTGAGTTTCAACCACTTTGGATGCTTTTTTTGACTTCATGTCCTATGTGTTGAAAACTGACACATGATATTGTGAAATGAAGGTCACACTCCATAAGTAAAGACCTAACAACTCACTACAATTATGAACCTTACATACTAATACCGAGTTCATTTAACACAACATTAATTTTGAAATATGTCATATTTAAAATTGACAGAATTTTACATTATTTCTGAGTATACGTGCATGAAATAATAAAGGTATATTTATGTAGACTTTGTTCTTTTTTAAACTAGTCAGAAACACTTTGAATATTTTTTTCTAAGTCTGTTAATCTAATTTGTTTATTAACCTGAACATACAATTAGTACAAAGGTGTATATGCTGAATATTCAGTTCAAATAAAACCAAATAGCACGTGACAGTGCTCATCACCGGATTTTGATAATTTGGAACTTTCTGGTCAAGAGAAAGATCCGTTAAGAATAAAATTACAAATACATGTATTTCCTTCAAGGAATTTGATAATAGCTTATCTAGACAGAAACGTATTAAATTAGACGTCACGTGACACAGGTAGAACAAACTAGTAACACGAAAAGTATTATAAAAAGATACAAATAATCTCATTTTTCTCCTTTCATATATATTGATGAATCATGACGAAATAGTTAAAAGAGGAAAAATGTAACTGATTGCCCTCGTACAATTTGAAAGCTTTCAAATCAGTGAAATGTAAAGCGAAACCAAAGTCTAAGGAGACTGACCAAACATTATGTTCCTACCATAATTAATGATGTATATCTCCCATATGATTGGTTTTTTTAATCTTGAAAAGGGAATTCTATTGGGGTACATTTATCAGAGATATGCAAAATCAAACAGAAATTCCGAAAACTGTTTTTGTTTTCATTTTTTTTTTGGCAATTCACTAGCTGTGTTTCACATTATTCTTTAAAATGTATTGTACATTTGTGTTATTGCTCAATCGAAGTTTTCCAATTGCACCATAATAAGTTTGGTCGTTCATTATATATCGGTCAGAGCGTCACATATCAGATGTCTTTTCAGAAATTCTAATGCCCATATGTTTTTTCAGGTTCACGATAAAGTTGGTTTATGCTCACAGACCACATAATGTATAGTAGATGATCTACATTAAAGCTACTTAATCCGATTTTTGGCTATTACAGTGAAAATGACAATATATAGAATAAAGTATAAAATAATTACCCAATGGCGTACTAAAAAATTATATTTGTTCGAAAGTTAAAGGCTTTCACTTATTTACACCAGCAGAATCTGTCGCCTTTGAAAGATATAAATATTCTATATGGTAACACAAAAAAAAACACTCACACACAAGCAAATGCATCACTGGCATGTTAAAAAAGGAAATTGTTTAGTTTCGTTCCCCGATGGATTTGGTTTATTCAAGTAGCATCTTATGCATCGATTGTAAACAAATTAAACATAAAGTTTGATATACATGTATATTAGGTCCAACTAGTAATATTTGAGTAAGAATAAGAACAGAGAAGTACAATTTACGATAAAACAATGTATGCATGTATTGAATAAATATATACAATTCTTATTTATCAAAACAAATTTGCAAGTATAAAACATTTAAGAGTTTTTTTTCTCGTTCTTAAAAAACTGTACCAAGAAAACATATGGTCTTTTTCAAAGCAATTTGTCAATTTTCATTTTTACTAGTTTTCAAAATTTCATGAAATAATTTTTGGCAAAATTTTCCAGGAAAGTTCAGGCTACTATTTTTAGAGCTGAGCTTTTGGAATTGCAGCCGTGCCAGTCTGTTTGTGCTGAGAAGATACTGATAGTTCACGACATGTATCTGTCCATTCTCACACCCCACATACAGGTATCCCTCAGTGTCCAGCGCCACTGATGTCGGTCTCTGAAGACCATCCTCTTCCGTCATCAGAAGTTTCTGGAAGGTCAAGGACTTGTCCAGAAGGTGAATGGCGTTGTCATTAGATACAGCTACCAGAATATTACCTCGATTGTCTATTGCAATGTCCTTTGGACTGAATGCAGACGGAGGGTTTGTTCCCACGGATCCGTTGTAGATTTTAGTCGTCGTGAATGTTTCCCCCTTGCCAAGAACTAATTTCACTGATCGTAGTCCTATCGTGACAAAAGTGTTTTCTTCATCAATAGCTCGAATTTGATAAAAATGATGGTAATAATAGCTTACACTGATACCAAATGTTATTAAAATTCTTCCAAAATCGTCTGCGAGATATATGTTATATTCTTTTAACTTATTGTTCACATCATATTTCTGTACAACACAAGCATATGCCTGAGCTCCTCCTGGTCCTATGCATAAATACGTATTGTCGGAATCCTTTGTACTCATAAATGTAGTCACCAAACTCCCGCTCGAAATACGTTTAATGCACTTTCCGTCTTTCATTAGAGACAATACATCACGGCAAGATGGAATCAGGACGATTTGTTGCGCGTTCGTTAATATTGATCGATGTTTTAAATCGTTGTTTTTTAAATCACAGGCATACACTGTTCCTTTACTCAATAGTAAAGTTTTGGAATTTTGTAAAGGTATGATGTTATCAATTGAATCTGAGGCAAATTTTAACTTCATTGACACCTTTAAATCCAAACAGTCATAAAATTCTTCTTCTTCTTCTTCTTCTTCTTCTTCTTCTTCTTCTTCTTCTTCTTCACACTGATAGATATCGGACGACAGCTCTTCTGTTTCATCGATTAATTTCCCAAATAAACTGAGCAAATCATCGTTTGACACTCCAATTTGGAAATCAAAACACCGAACACATGTGTCTTTGTTTAGAAGATTCCTTAATGCGCAGTTCAAAGAGATGATTTTTACACCCTCGCGATCTATTTCCAAATTTCTCTCTTTACATTTAAGTAATGCAGAAGCAAGAGTTGTATCTTTTTCGAGCATTTTCTCCTCGTTGTTTGTAAGAGAAATAATCTTTTCTGTCATTTGCTTTCTCCATTGTCTCACTTTCTCGATTATTTCCTCCTCTCTGTCCAAAACATTTCGGAGAAGGTTTTCTCTGTGTTCTGCGAGTTGTTTCTGTCTGATTTCTGAATCGGAAAGTAATTCCCGTAAACGTAAAACCGAGTGTTCGTTGCCAAGAGATTCTTCCAGTTGGCGAAGTTGAGTTTCGACCACTTCGGACACATTTTGGAATTTATGTCCCACGTGATTACGAGTAATACAGTAGCTACAAAGAGGACAATCACAGTCCAAACAATAGAGTGGTAACAACTCACAACCATCATGAACCTCACACATTAAATCCATGCAAATACTCCCTGTCATTTTGTAGTCGGCCATGTTTAAAGTCTCTTTAAACACAACATTGCACATTGATCGAATGTGCACAGAAGCGATTAAAGGTATGCAAATTAATCTGTTCTATTTTTATTCGTATTTAAAGACAGGCAGGTGGGTGAATAGAACAAATTACATTATCTATGCCTTTGTTTTTAAAAGTAATTATTCATAATATGTCTATAAAACGCTGTTTTGGGGAATTTTCCCCGATGATTTGTAGCTTTTACAAGTAGGGGCACGTGTACGGGAATTCGTGTTTTCGAGGAATGGGGGATGTAGGGTTTCTGGACGTTCTGTTATGTTAAACTTGTGTTAATACATGTAGTTTCTAGGTAGGTCCAAGGTTTATTTTAATATCATTTTACATGAATGATAATTTTTTAAAGAAACTTATTTACCATGAACTCTTCTCATCAATTCATATCCCACCTAGATCTCCTTATGCTAGAATCACAAAATTCTTTTAGAAGTTATGAGATATCAAAGTGCCGCTACACACCGTTAATATTCTTCTCAGTTTTAAAACACTTAAAAAAACTCGTTCGATTGCCGAAAATAAGAGGGCTATCTATAAAACATAGATATATTTCTATTTTGTATTATATGAATAAATTAACATTTTAACTTGAAAAAGTAATGCTATACATTTAATGTATCTTTGAGAAAAAAATAGATACATTGCCGTGAATATAATAAATTCCAGTAAATAAATGGGAAATTTGGTTACAAAGAAATCACATTCGATTTTCAAATTCATTAATATTTAACAATGTCATAAGGAATAAGTGATCATGCATTTTTGTTGTAAATTTAATTAATATGAGGTGATAATTTCGATCGGAGCGTGATCAAATCCGGTAAAGCCCGAAGGGCTTAATGATAGATTTGATGACACGCCCCGAACGAAATTATCACCAGTCCTCATAATATTCAAAGAATGATTCCTCATCATAATATTCAAAGAATGATTCCTTATTACTTATATTTATATCATTTTCAGCAGTTGTACGATTAAATATTAGAATGTTTTATATGGAAAACCCCGCTTGCTTTACAGCAATACTTCATTAGACTGTACATTACAAAATCAATTTGTATTGTTATTACAGACAATTCAGACACTGGAAAACGTAAATACTGTATTAGATAATATAGATACGTGTAATTAGGATCATGTTTGCACTGCATTAAAAGTATTTTAATTACGTTTGAACGATATCTTAACGGCTGAGATAAAGAGTATGTTCTTTGCTCCTATTTATGTAAACGGAATTATACCAAAAAAATATTTTGGATTATATAAATGAAGTCTTTTTTTTATTTAATGAAAACGTAATGGAAATACTCATGTACTACTGGAGTCAAACGAACAAAAGAGCACGAAAACGTAGAACAGGCAGATTTTCAACAAAAGTGTTATATTATCTTTTGTTGTTGTTGGCTTTTTAGAAAATAAATCCAATATAAATATAATTCTACTACAGTTATTGCCGAGATCAAAGAGATGCCGCGGACATTATTCTCCAATATACCACGAACGTCATCAGTAAATTATCTGACTATGAAAGTACAACTTCAAACCGAAAAAGGTTTTAAAACCATGTCAGTTTCACGTGTTAGTTCCAGTCAAAACGATGTGTATATTGCCTCAAATGTTTATTTTTAAGAGATCAATGCGGCTGTTCCTTGCACCTCCCTAGCATTTTTTCACTGCATGTTTTTACATAAAATATATATCGTGTAGTAGTAATAATCGTATTAACTTGCCTTTATAATATTAGGAACATGATTCAAAGATATTTTATAAATAAGATAAGAGTATTAAAAAACCAAAGAAATTTCTGTCGTCTGCATGTGATTCCTTTGATCGATACACATGTAAACATTACCAACAAAACCATTGGGGTTACACGAAACAGCCGTCAAAATGACCTAGATCGTCTCTCTATAGGAGAAACGATCCGTAGAAATACTGGGCTGTTAGTAGAATAGAAATAAAGTTCTTGTTATCGAAATGTTGTTTGAAATATAAAAGCCTCGGCTAACGCCTCGGCTTTTATATTTCGAAACAACATTTCTCGACCTTGGAGGTTATTCTGCAACATTCACGAAAACTCGTACTTTATTTCTTAAATATAATTTGAAAAAAAAATCGACAGAAATTGTCAACATTATGTAAAGTACCAAGTAAAATTCATAACTTATCGGACAGTAACAGCTAAGCTGAATTATTGAACAATTATTGAATGTTTAAATAGTAACGAGGGATTTAATGTTAAATCCTTGAAATATATACGAATCAAAAGGATGTATACAAAATATACATAACACATGCTAAAATCTATTTTAAAATGTCTCATGCGTAGTTCATTTTGGTAATATATTTTACAGGAACTATCCCAACTTAAAAAAAAAACAAACCCAGTTCCAATAAACCTGTTATGTATGTTTTATTTTGTTCGAAACTAATTGCACTTAATACTTTTCATATTAGCTTACAAATATATTGAAGATACATTTTTTGGTGTTTTCTCTTTAGAAGGTTTACAATGGATTGATTTAATAACGTAGTTGCGCAATAAATGCTAGCAAACTGAATTAGTTTAACAAAAAAAATTTTTTTGCAAGAATATATAAAAGTATTAACAATATATCAACAACCACAAAAAAATATGAAAAACCAGACTATTGTAAATTTAATGTGTGCTTGTTTACTCTCGTTTACTCTCATAATAAAAGAATGCAGAAATAAGCGTCTTATATTTTTAAAAATCCTAAAAAATTACAAGTTTTTAATATTAATACCTGTAAAGCATTAAATATTGAAATAAGACTTTCATGTACATGTATATAGTTGTATTTTCAAAATGTACAATGATGATGTCAATTTTCAACATTACTGGTACTGTACCAGTTATCGGCTAAGACCAGTTATCGGCTAAACTGAGAGTTCGGGTTTATAGCACGGGACAATCCAAGATTTTTTAATTCAGTCGTCTTTTTCAAATAAAGAAAAGTAGGTTTGCTTGAAAACTTTCTTGAATATGTTTTATACACGAGCTTAAACAATCATTGTTTACCGCTGATTTTACATCTTTGCACTTTCAGCAGTGGGGAAAATGACGTAATAAGTTAAAAATAGAATATTACCTCATTGTGATACGTTATTATATCCCTTCTTTGATTTGACATATAATATCAATACATATAACATGTATAAACAAAAGGAATTCATTACTTTCTGAGTGATTCGTAGCGCAATTGAACGCCTGATTGCACAATTATTTATTGAATAGTGTACAATTTGGTGAATTACCGTATGATAATAAACGAATAATTTTATGAGTTTTGTTTATAATGTATCACAACCCCGACTACTTTAGTCTGACCCCACAAGGGACATAATTCAAATTTCATTTAGCAGAGTACAAAATCAACATGTACAGGGATTTTACTATGTTATTATCACGAAGCCGATAACTGGTACAGTAGATCGTAAAAACTCGGCAAATTCGGGCCCTGATAAAAATCACAAAACAAGATGTTTGCGGTTCTAAAAAATGATATAAACTAACAGATTGATAAATAAGGAGTTCATTATTTAAAGTATGGCAATTTTTTACCAAAAATATCAAGAAATAAGAAAATACGAAAAGAAAACATTAAATTTTAGCCGATAACTGGTACAGTGCCAGTATGATTTTTAGGTACATCCAATAGAGTTCAGGTTATTGTCGTTAGAGTTGAGGTTTTGAAATTTCAGTCGTGTGTGTCTGTTTGTGTTCAGGAGATACTGATAGTTAAGGTCCATCATGACCTAACCAATACATGCATCATCCCGATTGTTCAGTTATCAACCTTATTAGCCTATCAGATTTAAGAAAGTACTGGTAATTCATAACATGTATCTGTCCATCCTCACACCCTACATAAAGGTATCCCTCGGCGTCCAGCGCCACTGATGTTGGTCTGTGGAGACCATCCTCTTCCGTCATCAGAAGCTTCTGGAAGGTCAATGTCTTGTTCAGAAGGTGAATGGCGTTATCATTAAGAACAACCACTAGAAGGTTACCAAAATGATCTATTGCAATGTCACTTGGATTAAACGCAGAAATAGGGCTAATTCCCAGAGACCCACCATAGGTTTGGATTGTTTCAATTTTGTCGTCTTTGATAGTGTCAAGTTGCATTGTTTTTTTTTTATATGTTCTGAAAAATTTGTTTCTTTCATCAGAAGAAAACATCAAACGGCAAGTTGATAGACTGTATTTTGGCAAACAAAGTGACAATAAAATTCTTCAAAATTCGTCTATGAGTGATATTTTTTCAGACCCCCAGTTTCTTTTATCTAAATCATGTACGATACATGCACAAGCCTGTTTCCCTGTCGCACCTACTCCGAAATAACACTTGCTTACATTCATTGTTTTGCATATGTAGTCACTAATTTTCCATTGGAGATACGTTTAATGCACTTTCCGTTTTTCATCAGTAATATTATATCACCTCAGGATGGAATCAGCGTGATTTGAAGCACGTTTGATAAAATTGTTTGAGGATTTAAACCTCTTTTCTTTACATTGCAGTCATAAACTGTTTCTTTTTTCAAACAAAAGTTTTTGAATTTTCTAATGGAACAATATTTATGACTGAATCTTAATGAAATTTGAATTTCATTAACATCTTCAAATCCAATGAGTCATAAAATTTATCATCATCACCATGTTCTTTATTTGTTCCCTCTTTTTCTCGATATGTATCAGAAGACATTTCCTCTGTTTCATCAGTTAACTTTCCAAATAGATCACAAAGATTATCAGAGACAGTTCCTTTTTTTTGAAATCTTGCTTGGTCAAACTAATAAGGTTCCTTAATCCATGGTTCAATAAGAAGATTTGGATACCCTCACATTCTATACCCATGAACAGTCCTTTTTCTTTACATTGAAGTAAGGCACACAATAAAGCCACATCTTTATTAAGTGACTTCTGTTGTTTGTCTGCAAGTTTAATGACCCTCTTTATCATTTTCTCTATCCATAGATTAACCTTTTCTATTACTTCCTCCGCTCTGTCCACGACATTTCGGAGTAGGTTCTCTTTATGGTCTATAAGTGTTTTTGTCGTCTTTCTGCATCAGTAAGCAGTTTGTTGAGACGTAAAATCTTTTTTTGGCGGCGAAAAGATTCGTCTAGTTGTCGTAGTTCAGTTTCAGCGACCTCTGACACTTTTCTGAATGTATGTCCAACGTGATCACGAGTTACACAGTCGCTACATAAAGTACACTCACAGTCCGCGCAGTAAAAAGGTAGCAAATCACAATCATCATGAATTTCACACACCAAATCCAATCTGCCGAGTCCTGGCATACTGATGGCAGCCATCTTTGAGATTTGCTGAGTTGGTATATTGTGTACAAATTAAATACACTTAACAATCTCTCGGGTTTTAAACTGCATATTATGAATGTAAATATGCATTAATTAAAAAGTAAAGGTATGACTAGCCGCTCTTTTAGTTCGCTGCAAAATAATCCAAAGATGTTAATACATATCATAAATATCCATTCATATACTTTGACCCCATTGTGTAATGCATTTAAGTACCCATCACAAAAATAAAATATTGACGTTGTGCTTGTGTTGTCCTTCGTTGCCACATTCTTTAAACTTATATCCGTCTGACAGCACGTGCTCGATGTTTGTTTCTTGGTGTTCTGCAATAATATTTTGATTCTCGCGGATCTTTTGTTATACTGCATGAAAAATAAAGGACAATATATTAAAACACATTGCATGTTGTGCTGACTATATAAAGCAAAATTTGGAGGATTCGAATTCCAACTGACCAGAGACAGGGCAGAGCTCTCCGTTAGTTGGACTATAGTTTCAATTTAGTCGGACTAAAGTGAGTTCGGTCTCATTTTGGTTGAACTACGGCGACCGTAGTTTGTGATCGAACTCGCTCCATGTAAAGGACAGTCCAATCAAAACAGTAGAGGGATAATAACTCACTAATACTGTGAACATCACACATTAGATCAAATTTAATGTCAATCGACGTTTTGAATCTTCATATTGGTTAGCAGACGGGAATTGAAAAATATGCATTCCTGTGTCTGCATGCATCATATCAGTGAAAAATTACCGACATACTGATTAAATCCTCGTTGAACATCGGACTGTACCTTATCATACCTGATCAAAGCTAAGATAAAAATCATGAAATTTACGTTCATTACTGCCAACAAATAGATCGAACAATGTGGATTCGAAATATATAAAAGAACACTCTGACTTAATGCATCAACGAAGTCATAAGAAAAAGTAAAAAGATTAGTGTGTTTTCCCTAAATGAAACGCTAAATATATAACTCATTGAACAGGTAAGCTGAAACACAAAATTATTGATAATTCCATATCAGATTAAAAATAATGAGTAAATAATCCTGAATGAAATCGGATGAAACATCAGAGAAATACTGAAATAAGTAGTCAAGATATCACATTATATATACATCAAGTCCTGATTTTAAAGATACAACGGCACCAGTTTTACTATACTCTTGTGAAATATGGGGTTACGAAAATATTGATGTTATCGAGCGTGTACATTTAAGGTTTTTTAAACACATACTTAACTTGAAAAGTAGTACCCCCAGTTTTATGGTTTATGGGGAGACAGGTCGTTTTCCATTATATATAACAATTTATACGAGAATGATTGGATTTTGGGCAAAGATGATGTTATGCCAGGAGAATAAGTTATGTAAAACTATGTATATGTATCTTTACAATTGTTACATTAGAGGTGAAATCAATAATAAGTGGCTAGTTTGTATAAAAAACATTCTTGATAGCTGTGGCTTATCCTTTGTATGGCACCAGCAAAATCCTGTTAGCGTAAAATGGTTAGAAAATATTGTCAAACAAAATCTTAAAGATCAATTTGTCCAAAAATGGAATAGTGAATTAGATAGTTCGTCAAAAGGTGCTATATATCGTATTTTTAAATATAATTTTTGTTGTGAAGACTATTTATTAATACTTTCACGAAAATTAAGAAACTTGTTTGTTAAATATAGAACTACAAACCATCACCTCCCTATAGAAATTGGTAGGTGGAACAATACTCCACGTGAAGACCGCAAATGCGGCTTATGTGAAGCCAATCAAATTGGCAATGAATTTCATTATGTTTTAGAATGTAGTGCACTGTCACCTGTTAGAAAAAAATTGTTTAGTAAAAACTTAAAAACCCAAACATCTTAAAATTTAGAACACTTATGTCATCTTCAAATCATGTAATACTTATGAAAATCTGTACTTTAATTAGAAAAATATTTGATTTGGTCGGTCATCCTACGTAACAACTATGACAAATTCATTGTTTACTTTATTCTGTTTCTTTTTGTAAATCCTGCTTTTCTTATACTTTTGTATATAATTCTTCTGCACCTCAGGTAACATTATATGTTATGAGTGAAATAAATGAACTTGAACTTGAACTTGAACAACATGACGATATATAGTGGCATGTTTTTTAAAATGTCACTATCAATCGATTTGGTTCATTAATTATCATAAAAGCTCAATAGTTGAAGAATTAATATTGTAAACCGCAGATCGCACGTTCGAATCTGCCTGAATTTGTTGGGTATATTTACTAAAACACATTTAATATTTTACGGTGAAGCAAGGCACCTTTCAAAAATCTTTTTTTTTCATCTTCCAAAGCCATGCTCATTTCTCAACTCGTATCACATCAGAACTTAGGTTAAATAACTCTTTATGTATGGAATTCACGTTCTTCATTTGTGTCACGGCAAAAGAAACATCATCATTCACCGTATGCTTCTTTAGAAGGTAATTGGTGGTCGACCTCCACCTATATGCACTAAAAATAGTCTAACTAAACGGATATTGTAAAGTTCATAGAAATATATTGAGCCCTCTGAATTGGGTACACTCGATCAGTAATAATTGTTGTTGATTATTTCTTAGAAGTGGAGTGGACTAACATGATTGTTATAACAATACAGCTTTGTAACTCTTTCACTTACCTGAAACTATCCAATAAAACAAAAGAAAAGGTACTACTAAAACTGGTTTATTATCAAAATAATTGAAGAATAAAGTTTAAAATATTTGCCAACAGAAATACATGGTACTTTCTGTTCTTAAATAAAGTTATAATGCGTTAGGTGAAATAAAAACAAAAAACTGTTCATTCTGTGGAAGAAAAAAATCTAAACCAGTCCTACATTCCTTGTTTAGCTTAATCATTATTAAGTCTCTTTTTCTTTCACAGATGGGGAAGTTGTTAGTCTATATCAATATGAAGTACTTTGGTTTTATTAGTAATTGATGGCATCAAAAGCTGTGAATGTTTTGAAAATTAAAGATTCAAAAATACCTTTATTCGTGGTGAATAGTCAAATCAATACTAATACTTGTTGAATTGTAGAAATTGCACTTCATTGAGCTTTTAATTTCGATGACAAACAAAAATTGACTTCCACCAAAAATATTTAACCACGGTATTGGATTACATAAATTCTGTTGTTTTGTTTATAGTAACTGAAAATATGAAAACCTTTTGTACATCGCATCCCTGATGGCTGTCAAATGACGTTTACAGTTAAGTTACAATGAAACTCAAATGCTAGCAAATGGCATTAATTTTACCATTTTGTTTCATTTTACAAGACTCTGCGTATGACAAAACAATTTGACAATCATTTAAGCATTGAATGCTTATTTTTGGATGTCGGCGGTCCTATGGCACAACGAGCGATGCAGACAAATTGAATGCCACGCGTTAGCGCGGTATGATAATTTGTCTGCACCGCTTGGTGTGCCATAGGACCGACGACATTCAAAAATAAGCATTCAATGCTTTTATTTATATTTTCATATTAATATCTTTTTCTATGAAATATTGTGTATCGCCGCTACAAAGCCAATATTTGCGCTCTTACTCAGGGATATGAAACATACATGGAACAGCCATATTAGCATTTGATTTAGTTAGCTTCTGCGACAAAAATATAGTGCCAGAAACTTTGGGAAAATAATCTATTTATTAAGGAGTAGATATATATTAATGATTGTTTTTCAAAAGTACAAATCAGATTGATTATGCAAGATAGAAAGTTTCATTTAATCTAACAAAAATAGATTTACTTTAAACACGTGAAGTCGTTGGTATCTTTGCTCATGGCGCATGAATTAGCGAAGTGTATTCATTTAAGCATTGAGTGCGTATTTTTGGATGTCGTTGGCCCTATGACACACCAAGTGGTTGTCAATTTTCAGCATTTTGATTTTTCAAAATCTCGTCAAATATTTTGGGGCAAAAATGTCCAGGGAAGTCCAGACTACCGTTTTTAGAGCTAAGCTTTTGAAATTTCAGTCGTGCTTGTCTGTTTGTGTTGAGGAGATACTGATAGTTCACGACATGTATCTGTCCATTCTCACATCCCACATACAGGAATCCTTCGGCGTCCAGTGCCACTGATGTCGGTCTGTGGAGACCATCCTCTTCCGTCATCAGAAGTTTCTGGAAGGTCAAAGATTTGTCCAGAAGGTGAATGGCGTTGTCGTTAGGAACAGACACTAATATATTTCCACAGTAGTCTAATGCAATGTCTGTTGGACGGAACCCTGACGAAGGACTTGTTCCCACGGATCCGTTGTAGATTTTAGTTCTTATGTAAGCATCTCCATTGGGTAAAACTACATGTATTTCAACTGATTGCGAGCTTATTTTGACAAATTTGTTTTTCACATCAGTAGCAGAAACCCGGTTATACCATGAATAAAAGTTGTCCATTTTTGAAGTAAATGTCATTAATATTCTCCCAAATTCGTCTGAGAGGGAAATCTTGAAAACTCTGCAAGATTTGTCAATTTCCAATCTGTGCAAAACACAAGCATACGCTTGCTCTCCTCCTGGTCCAACACATAAATACGTTTCGCAATAAAGCTTTGTACTCATATAAGTAGTCACCAAACTCCCGCTCGAGATACGTTTAATACACTTTCGATCTTTAATCAATGACAAAACATCACCGCATGATGGAATCAGGAAGATTTGTTGAACGTTCGTTAATATTGATCGATGTGTTAAATTGTCGTCCCTTAAATCACATGCATACACTATTCCTTTACTCAATAGAATAGTTTTGGAATTTTGTAAAGGTACGATGTCATCAATTGAATCTGAGCCAAATTTGAATTTCATTAGCACCTTTAAATCCAAACAGTCATGAAATTCTTCTTCTTCTTCTTCTTCTTCTTCTTCTTCTTCTTCACACTGACAGATATCAGACGACAATTCTTCTGTTTCATCGATTACTTTTCCAAATAAATCGAACAAGTCATCGTTTGTCGTTCCTATTCGGAAATCTAAACATCGAACGCTGGTACTAGTATCTTTGTTAAGAAGGTTCCTTAATGCGCAGTTCAAAGAGATTATTTTTATACCCTCGCGATCTATTTCCAAATTTCTCTCTTTACATTTCAGTAATGCAGAAGCAAGAGTCGTATCTTTTCCGAGCATTTTCTCCTCGTTGTCTGTAAGAGAAATAATCTTCTCTGTCATTTTCTCTCTCCATAGTTTCACTTTCTCGATTATTTCCTCTTCTCTGTCCACAACATTTCGGAGAAGGTTCTCTCTGTGTTCCGCGAGTTGTTTCTGTCTGATTTCTGAATCAGAAAGTAAATTCTGTAGGTGAAAAACCGAGTGTTCGTTGCCAAGAGATTCTTTCAATTGGCGAAGTTGAGTTTCGACAACCTCTGACACTTTCCGGACTTTATGCCCCACGTGATCACAAGTGACACAGTCGCCACATAGAGGGCAATCACAGTCCATACAGTAGAGTGGTAACAACTCACAGTCATCATGAACCTCACACATTAAATCTATGTTAATACTTCCTGTCATTTTGTTGTCGGCCATGTTTAAAGTCTCTTTAGGTAAACACAACATTGCACATTGAATGTGCACGGAAGCGTTAATCTGTTCTATTTTTATTCGTATTTAAAGACAAGCAGGCGGACGCATATAGAACAAATCACACTTTGTTTGTAAAAGTAATTATTCATAATACGTCTATAAAACGCTGTTTTGTGGAATTTTTCCCGATGATATGTAGCTTTTACAAGTAGGGGCCACAGGGTCTTGATTGTTAGATAGTGAATTTCCTAATTATTTGTTCCCGAAGAAAACTTCACTATCTAACAACCAAGCCCCTGTGGTAGGGGCTCGTGTACGGGAATTGTACTGGAGGGGGATGTAGAGTTCCTGGCCGTTCAATTATGATTAACTTATGTGAATACATTTAGTTTCTTAGTACATGTAGATCTAAGGGTGGATTTTTTAAAAATCAATTTTTACATGAAATTTAATTATTTCATAAAAATTTATTCACCATGAATGCTCCCCACCTCATATCCCACCTAGATCTGCACATGCCAGAATCACAAAATTATTTAGAAGTTATAAGATATGAAAGTGCCGCTACATACCGCCTTGATTAAGACATCGTTTCATTGCCGAAAAATAAGAGGGTTATCTATAAATCATATAAATAGTTTTCTTTAATTTGATATATATCAGTTAACTTTTTAAATTAAAATAGTGATGTTTTACATCTAATGATACATTGATGATTTGAGCCAAAAAAAAAATTGGATACTATATATATATATATATATATATATGGAATCATCATTTTCGTGGGGGACCAATGTTCGAGGCTTACGTGGATAACCCTTGCCCACGAATTTACACCCCCGCGATTTTATATGCAAGCATATGTTTAATATTTATTCACGAAATAGAACTCGCTACCAACGAAATTACGCCCCCACGAACCAGTAAAATTTTGGCTACCCGCGAACATGGACACCCCAAAATAAAACTGATTTCACGGCACATTGCCGTGAATATAATAATTCAAGTAAATAAATGGGAAATTTGATTAAAATGAAATCACATTCGATTTTTAAATTCATTGATATTATACAATATCTTATATAAGAAATAAGGGATCATGCATTTTTTTATAGTAAATATGAGGTGATAATTTTGGTCGGGGCGTGATCAAAGCTGAAAAAGCTTGAAGGGCTTAACGATAGATTTGATCACATTCCGACCGAAGTTATCATCTCATAATATTAAAAGAATGGTTCCTTGTTACTTATACAAGAATTTATATATTTTTTAGCAGTTGCACGATTCAATATTAGAATATTTGTTTATTATGCAAACCTCGCTTGCTTCACAGTAATCATGGTAATACGTCATTTGAATGTATTGGACTGTACATTACAAAATCGATTCGTAGTGTTATCATAGGCAATTCAGACACTGGAAAACGTAAATACTGTATTAAATTATATAGCATTGGCATTAGATAATATACATATAGATATATCTACATGTAATAATGATTCGATTTTTGAATTCATGTTTGCACAGTATTAAAATTATAAGATATATACTACAAAGCAAAGTTCGGCTACAAATTTCATGTTACAAACGTTATCCTCCCTAAATAACGCCATTTTTGCATAGTCATTTTTCCTTGGTGACAAGTACATGTACCTACCGAACATGTAAAATAATGGAGAGATTAATGGCGATTTGCAAGTTCAAATGTACCCCTAATCCCTAATGATATTTCCACAGAGCCTGCAGGTGGCACACAGACGCTGGCCGGGCATCATCGATTTCTTGACATCTACCTGCAAGTTGTCTTGGAAACAATATCATTTTACAGGTGTGCAAGTGATTTGTGATTGTTAAGCATTGTAAACCTCGTCTGTCTTGTTCGATATATAAAACCCTGTCTACCTGGGTGTACATAAAGATGGAGGTTAAATTAAGTCCCTACAGAGGTAAGTGGATGGTCTGGTTTTAAACATGAAGTTGTGTTCATAATAATTGTAAAATGTATTGCAATCTTTACTCCTTCAGGATTGAATTTTGAATTTTATCTGCAACAGGGCGTGGTCCGCCCCTCTCTGTCTATCTCTCTGTCTGCCAGCCTCCGCCACTGCCTGTCTCTGTCTGTCTGTCTGTCTGTCTCTGTCTGTCTCTGTCTCTGTCTGTCTGTCTGTCTGTCTCTTTCTCTCTGTCTCTGTCTCTGTCTCTCTCTGTCTGTCTGTCTGTCTGTCTCTCTCTCTCTCTCTCTCTCTCTCTCTCTCTCTCTCTCTCTCTCTCTCTCTCTCTCTCACACACACACGCACATACATATCTTGAACGTTAAACTTGTAACAATTTATACTTTATAACGACGGTAAAGCTGGAACATTATATTAAATCAATATATATTAGTATTTTTTATCAAATGCAGTTGAGCATATTATCCACCAATCATATACAATGTAATAGAATATTGGCATTTATTGGTCATTTACATGACAATTGATACTACATTTATATTATTCACGCCTTTTTAGATTTTAATCGTGTTTTATTTATGATATAATGATAAAAATTAGCTGACGATAATTCTTATAATTCATTACATTGGCTTCAATTTAATTCATATTTGCATGATTTCATTTGATGTCTTGTGATACAATGTATGTCATGTACTCTTTGATCGGGTATACAATCTGTTCAGTACATTTTAATTAGCTTATGCGGATCCAGGGGGTGGGTGCCCCCCCCCCCCCCCCCCGAATCCGCACATATCATGGCATGTACAATGTAGCTTGTGGCTTATGAACATCATTTTTCATAGGTACATTTGTAATGTTAAACTTCGATTTAAAAAATTGTAGTATATTTTCTTTATTTCTTGACAAAACCGTCCAATTTGGAAAAGATATATCAAAGTCGTGTCTGTATAAAACTTAAGTCGGGTACGGAATCCTAAAAATCGATATCTGCATTGGCGCCAAAAATAAAACGTTCTGAAAGCATCTCGGATCTCCCATTCAGGGATTAAGCTTATCAACAAATGATGGTATACAAAAGGTAAATCATGTCCCTTTCCGAAAAATTGAAATAACTGCGACTGTTTCTTTTGGAGTCCTTCTATTTGAACGTTGACCTGTTGACTTCTTTTTTTGGAATTAGCGTTCATCCCATCATTTAACATTGTTTAAATGATTAAAACCCTGTACTGATATAATACCCTAATTAAAGGGCAACTTCAGATTTATCAATGTTTAAGATTAAAAAAAAACAAACTGAAAGGAAATCGATAGAAATCAATTAACTTAGCCGCATGCACTTATACATAAAATACATTAACCTTATAATTAAGGTAAGGTGATATTGAGATTACCGGTATCCATTAAGTGATTGTTTTGCTTGATTTATTACAATTTATCATATCTTTATTGAAAACATGTTGCATGCTCTCATTTTGACTTATGAAGCACATGGAGGGATAAACCGAAAGTAATCATTTGAATGTCATAAGAGAAAATTGTAAGAAATCAGTTTTTGATTAACAAAAAAATAATCATTCATTATATACTCATGTGGAACACTGAAATTCCACCTCAGCTAAGATTCACTGTCCAGGGCTTTGCAAAGCCTCGTCCTAGACTGTTTATCTTGTCCCCTTGGTGGAATTTCACTGTTCCACACTTGTAATAATGAATGATTCTATTAATCTCAGTGAGATTTGTTGAGACTGAAAAGTTTATGCTCGGACATATTACAAAACAAAATTCTTAGTCTCAACAATGCAATCTTGCAGGGATTAATATACAGTTGTCCTAGTTACCGCTCGATCCTTAAGTAGACTGGTAGTCAAAACGAATTTACGAATCTCCCTCACTCTTTTTGTTTATCAGTTCTTGCCCTGTTGGTTGTGGCGGTGTGGTTGGAGGGGGTAGAGGGGTTTAGTGGTGCTTTCACCACCCCGCCTAACTTCTTCACCACTATACCCAGTGTATTGTCCACTCCAGGGATCTGTCCCACAGGCACGGTACGTATGCACTCACAAATTCTTTAGATACAAGTACATGTGAAACCCTGTCATGATTTATAACTGCAGTACTGCTATCTTGCAAGGCAAATTGATAAAGTTTTAGTCAGTAGATTATAAAATAACGATAATCAAACAATTGTTGTTATGTTATATATTTCAAAAAACGTACCTGTCACTGGGGTCATTTTGCCTTGCAAAAGAGCAATGATGCATTTAATGTTTTTGGGATAATAATTAATGTAATAGAGATTTAGGTAAATCATATTTTATTTCTGTCAAGCTTGAAAAAATCTGTATAATTATTACATTGTACATGTATATTAGCATTACCGGTAAATAATTTCATTTCTATGGTACATGTACCGGTACTTGACATCAATTAAACAAAATCATCATTGTTTTAAGTTGTTTAAAATTTATACTGTATATAAGTTCATATGTTTAGTACCATTTTGGTTCATGCTTGACAGACATTTTGCAATGGAGTTTGTCTTGAGCAGTGTGCTGAATCTCCCAGGGTCCAGAACAAATGCTCCCAAGAGGAGGTAACTTTTGTTTTTAATTAAAATCATTTTCATGATAACGAAATGTGCAAATTACTTAATAACATAATTAACATTAATATACTTAATACTTGAGATATTATGTTGGAATAAACTTATGGTTTAGTTTAGTTTAGGAAAGCTTTCAACTGTAAAACTATTTAATTTTAAAAATGAAAATCCCCTTTTTAAATACCCGGTACATGGATTTTTTTTTTATTTTTTATTTCACACATTCTGCAGACATACAATGCATGATTATGATGCTTTAAATATAATAATTCAGAAGTGCAAAATTTTATTTGAGAGAGAGAGAGAGAGAGAGAGAGAGAGAGAGAGAGAGGAGAGAGAGAGAGAGAGAGAGAGAGAAGGATTTTCCTCTCTTTCTGATTAAAGGTGAATTTCCCCTATAGTTGTAACATTTATATGGTGCGAAGTTATGTGTACATTTTCTAAATTATTTAACTATTGGTTAGATCAAAAAGACATTTAGTACCTTTTTCATCTTTGAAACAAAAACTTTATAGTGATAACAGACTTTAATATGCTTTTAATTGTGCAGACATAGGTATCAGATTTTAAATTAAACTTTAATTAAGTTACCTGGTAATGTTTTTTTTTTTAAAAATGCCCTCAGGTGTTTTGTTTGGCATCAGGAAGATGCGTTTCCAAAGAAAATGGCTGTTTCTCTACAGCCGGACCAACGACTGAATCAGTTTCATCACGCTGTAGCGAAGACCAAATCTTCTGTCTCCAGGTAAATGAATGTGTGCCTCGACAGAGCATTAACTGCAAGAATGACATAGACTCTGGCAATGAGGAATCGACCTTGCAGGGCAAATGTGGGGAAGATGAGACTTTCTGCCTGGCCTCTGGAAGGTGTGTGCCTAAAAATGGCTGCGAAAGTGAAAAAGAAGTGGAGGAAATCAAGACGAAGTGTGACAGTGATGAATATTTCTGTCTGCAGCAAGGCAGATGTGTCAAGATTTCAGGAGACTGCGAGAGTGAAACAACCAGTCCGGCGACAAAGACTTTAAACTGCGGGGAGGACGAGTATTTCTGCCTGCAGAGAAATGGCTGTGTACCCAAATCAGGGTCGTGTGGGGGTTCTGATGATACCACGGACGGCCAATGTGACCTGGGGCAGGTGTACTGTGAGACCACCCAGAGTTGTATCCCCTTGGGCGAGGCCTGTGGGGAGGAGATGGGAGGGGGGGCCACCAGTCATACATGTATGGAGGACCAGTATTTCTGTCTACAGTCTGGCAGATGTATGCCCAAACATGGGGGATGTGATGGACACACAGACTCAACATCAACCCCCGCCCCGTCCACAGAGTGGAGGTCCTGTGGAGATGGTCAGGTAGGGTGGACATTTACGTACATAATCATGCTCTTTCAATTTTAAAATTTTTTATGCCTGCATGTTCAGTTGTTTATGGATTAGGGGTTATTTTGTTACAGGTAAACATGCTTTAAACGAAGTGCCAGGGATGGGCGAATTTGCCTTTTTTTCAAAACGTAATATGTTATATTCGTTAGTTTTACAATATGTTTAAAAATCTACAGGGAATGAAAATTACCGAATGTAAGTGTCAATTTGTTATTTAAGCGTGTTTTAAATAAGCGTGTTTTGCTGTTTGTTTCCTATCAAGCATATGCACCTGATGTAATAATTGTAATAAAAAACGTAACAATACCCTCTACCATATATCAACCAAGCTATTATTGTGGCTGCATTTATAAGAGCAAACGATTTGCAGATTAATTGAGCAGATTTGTTCGTCAGCAGACAAAGTACGTGTATTACAAAGTATTTTATGAAGCAACCATTGAAAATATTTGATATTCTTTTAACTGTATAGGACAAATAGTATTTGAAAGCATTACATTATAAAGAACCTGTATCCAATTTAAAAGAATTCGGTCAATGTATTACATTCATTTTCATGGACATCGTCGCAAACCACGGTTTTGAGTCCACAAGTGATGATGGAGAGAATCGATGTGAATCACACGTGGGTCACCGACGATGTTTCATGTGTAGAACACATATATAATTATTTGTTTACACAAATGAAGAATAGTTTGAATCATATTGAATTCCCTCAAAATACATAAAAGTTCATGATTGTCTATACAGTCAAACTACGTTATCTCAAACTAGTTTAAAAATTTGAGATACCTGATATTTGAGATATCGAGGGTGAAATACCAATAAGTGAATGGGACTTAAAACTCACTTCGACATATCCATTATATTTGAGATATCAATTAATGTTAGAGATATGGAAGTTCAGCTGTAAATGCTTTCTGTCTCAAATCACAGACAATTGATATGAGTGTATTCATTATCCCCTTTCCAGGTGTTCTGCCTTCAATCTGGGAGATGTGTGGACAAGGAGAACAAGTGTAGCACACCCACCCCACACATGTGTGATCCAGCGCAGGTATGTGTGTAGAATTCATCCATTAATAATCATGATCGAAATGATCATCATGAATCATTTTATTTATTCTATCTTATGTACATTACACACTTTAAATTTATATCTCAACATTGTCATTTAAACATTGCAGTGGTGGTTTTCTATTTTTATTGTGAGCGAAAACGTTTTGTTGGTAATTTTTTTTAGAAATACTGTATAATTTTCAATCTATTCAGCAGTGAATTATAATATCTTTTATATTGAAATCCATTTTATAAGTAAATTTTGGCTAAGATTATACATGTATTTGTTGTCTGAATTCATTGCTCTGTTAAAGACTTCATCTTAGTTGCAAATTACTTTTTGACAAAATAGTAAGATCCAACAATTATCGGTACTTGGTTAGAACTTAATGAGTCTTTGTTTACAGGAGTACTATTGCCCAACCAGAGGAGAATGTGTGAAGTACACAGAACCCTGTGAGGGGCCCCCATCCACAGAGTCCCCCACCATGGACTCTAAATGCCCCTCCCACCAGGTATAACATCTGTCCATCATTTAACTGTTACACCCATTATGGCAATATAGCACCCTTATGTCACTCATTGATAATAACATCAGTTGATGCCTTAACATATACCACCCATTTTAATGCTTGTGGAATGATTTCTTATGACACAAAGATCAAGGTACATATTTTATATAAATATTTTTTAGGGAATTAATAGACTGTCATTGACTATGTTTGGAACATAACTGCTACATAATGCACTGTTAATGAAGAGGGTATTGATTTCAGGTTTTCTGCCTTGCGTCTGGTCGTTGTGTGGAGAAGACTTGTTTAGGAGATGGAGGTATAATTCTTGTATACCTATATTTATATAGAGACATCGCTTTTCGTGCTCGCTGTCTCCTTTGGAGTTTTGAATCTTAGTCCTTTGACTCACAAATCTAGTTTCATTTAAAAGCTAGACAATACTGTGGAATCATTTTAATTTGTGGGGCCAATTTTGCGTGGATCGTGGGTTTTTTACTAATTCATTGGAATGTAATTTCTTGGATGCGTCAGTTTTCAGTTTCCGTAACAAAGATAACATTTTCTAAATTTGTTTTCGTTGAGCATGTAAATTCCTGGGGAAAGGCTACCCACGAATACCACGAAAATTGAGCCACCACGAATTCTATTGATTCCACAGTATTTAGAAATTTCCTAATTGTGTACTTTTAATAACTGTTAACACAAGTCATACTGGTACTAGCTCTTCATTCAAAATCAAAATAAACTCAGAGATTTTTTTTTGTAAGCTTATTTTTTTCCCATGATTCATATTGTTTATTGTAGTTTGTCATAAAATACATCCAGTATCCATAAGCAATAATATTGCTCGACATAGACATTTTTAAGACCCAAAGCTCAATATTTTAATTATCTGGTCACATAAGTTATAAATGTTGTTTCATAAATTGAATGATAGAAAAATAAATAGTAAAACTCTGAAAAGTACATGTACTGTTATTTATTTTCTTGAATTTGACAGACTCTGGTACTGGTACCCCTATGTCAACTAGTTCTCCCTCCTCAGCTGGTGGTCGGCTCCTGTTGGTGGATAGAGCTGTCACGGTGTACAACAATGTACAGTTCCGCTTGGTCGATTACATGCAACATGTCGTACAGGAGGAGACAAAGCGATTGGAGCATATGACAGTCCATCTGAGCTGTGATGAAAAATCAGGAGTGGAGTTTTATGCAGGTGCTCTGAGAGAGAGAGAGAGAGAGAGATTAGTTTTTATACCCCCGCAAACGAAGTTTAGGGGGGTATATTGGTTTCACCCTGTCCGTCCGTCCGTCTGTCCGTCCGTCTGTCCGTCTGTCTGTAGACGCAACTTTGTCCCCCCTATAGAATTTTTTAATACTGCATGGAACAGTTTGAAAATTTGTACATATGTTGAACACCATCTGAAGATGTGCACCTGCAATTTTTTTTATAAGATCAGACAAGATTTAATGATTTTATGAGAGTTTTCATTTTCCTTATTCTATATATTGTACACTAATGTTGAAAAGTAAGGGAGGTAATCCTTACAGATTTTATTAATTAATTAATAGTATTAAAACACTCTAAAATATATTTATATAAATACATCCAGATGGAGGTTTTTTGACTTTATGTCTTAATTAATAAAAAAAAATATTTTTTATAAGTATTCTATCAACTGACAATGCACAGTTTTTGTTTGTCAATGATAAATTCTTAGGAGCTAATAAGAACATCAAAGACAAGTGTGGCTGAATTCATTTGTCCCCAGGGAGCCATTATCTGAGCCATGGTTCAGACGGAGCATGTGTTTAGGGGAAATTGATAATCTGTAAAATTGGTGATGGTTTTGGGGGTATTTTAAAACTGTTTCATGTAAACCAAAAGTTCTATCATTGTAAGGAAATAAATAATATCATTATTAATAAAGAAGTTAAACTATTTTTAGAGGTTGTTTAAATTTATTTGTCAAGTAAATTGATGAAGTGACCCTATTGGGCATTAATTTAAATGAAATTCAAAATTACTGATATGATTGTAGTGTTTTGGCAATTTTAAAATTGTTTGTAACATTAAATTTTCTTTTTTACATATTTTTACATAGTATGGTAATTATGGTAATGTTTTGGGAGTTTATTAAATTTAACAAGCTCATCAAAGAAAATCATAGTCCTATGGGATCAATTTTCTGATATGGAGTTCCATTGTGCCATGATAGGAGAAAGTGAGGAAAATTTGAAACAACTAATTGCATCTGTCAAGACTCTTATTAGAAAGATATTGAAAGTTTTATCAACAGAAGAGCATTGCTTGGCTACCGGTATTTCCATTTACTGCAAATTGAGGGGTTATTGTCATTTGTTCTTTAAATCAATTAAATTTTAAAAAAATATATCATCAGATACATACATTTGTTAATGTATTACTGTTATAGATATGTATTTACAGTGAAATTCTGACAATTTTGATTTTAATTTTTCTTTGTTAACTAATTTTTTTTTTTTACAATTCTAGAATTTTTTTTTGTATGTGTTCCAAACCTTTATTATTCAATTCAATTATTTGTCCCATTTGAAATTAGCCCTGCGGGGGTATTAGTCCTATTAGGACAGTTCTAGTTTACATGTTAAATTCAAAACTCTTGAACTGTTTCAGATGGATGTTATATCTGAAATTCATTTACACCCATGAATAATTTGAAAAAAGTGGAACTGAATCTGTTTATGTTTTATTGATGCAGGGAGATCTGCTATTCTGGAAGATACAAGGGTGGGAATGTTTGAACAGATAACTGCTATTACTGATGGATCAGAAAAAACTGTAGCCACCTGCAAAATTCTCTCGTTGCCTACAACCAGTAAGTACATAAAACAATTTTAATTTCTTATTTTCCAAAATTGCAGAATTATAATTATTATGTTTTCAAAATCAGATATAAAACAGAAGAAAATATTTCTTGTTTTATGTCGTGGATATGGTTAAATCCTTGTCAAATTTTTTGAAATTTGATGTGTTATTTTGTAGTTTCCATGGGCTACCAATATCATATAGGGGTAGTTGCGATTCCTGAACTTTTGACCCCAAACATAACTATGGCAATGACCTCTGTGTCAGTTAATGAAGGCATAACACACTGGACAATGGACCAATGGGACAAGGTGTTTCTTGTCAACATCACAGGTATATTACTAAAGCTATTTGCATTGTCTTATATTAAAGTTTTTCATTCATTTTTGAAGCTATAGAAACCCACAATACCCAAGCAATGTTTGATCTTGAACAAAACAATAACAAAAATTGCATACAATATGATTTAATTTTTCAATTCTCTTTGCATCAACAACAGATGAAGCCCCACAGATTCCTGATGAAATTGAAATTTTATCCGAAAGAGGCATCCAGGAAATCTATGAAAAAGGTCTTGAATTCATGGAGGGTGGAGTTATCTACCCTTTACGCATTTCTCTGAAGGGGACGCCCTTAGATTCCTCAGGTTTGCCGATGGTTTCCATAGTAACTGTGTCAGGAGAAGGATCTGGGTGGAGGAGAGCTCCATCCTGGGGGGTAGAGTTGGATGACCTTGGCAAAAGGTCAAGGTCACTCCATGTCAAACTTCATCCTGCGTTTAGTGGAGACATCCATTTTGATATGAGACTGAACTCTGGTGATCAATTTGTTTTTACTTTGAAGGTACATGTATTTTTTATTTATTCATGTATAGTTTATTTATTAATCATGTCTGTAACTCTTTGTGCAATGATTTTAACTATTTTTTTTTGGTCCTCAAATATTTCATTTTGCTGTTAATGGATCATATATTTTTTTTTTTTTGCAAACAATAGTGTACCAAGAAATAAAGTCATAAGTGTTTTCTGTAATGAAAAACTTTAAAATCACCCAAAAATTACATATGAATAAGCAATTAAAAAAAACAACTATGGCTTTAGTTTGCTCAATGCAAAAAAAAACCTCACCCAAATTTTATACAATATCCCAATATTTTTAAAGTAAATGTATAGAATAATACTTAAATGAAAAATTATTTGTATTATATTATGTCCCTTTGATATTTTATTGCTGATTTGTCTTTTAGGTCATTGATGTAAACAATGCCCCTTATCTGCTCTCACCTGAGAAAACAATGGACATATTGACCTCAATCTTGGTTCAGCCTTACACAGGTGACAGGGAGTTTACTGCGGGGGAGATCAGTGATCTCGTGTTCGCTGATGAGGATGGCGACCATGTAGGGTTCGCACTTTTAGGGGCGGTCTCCAATGAACTGGGTGAGAACATTGACTTCTGTTCATATATAATATGTACTGAGCTCCAAAATATGTGTATTGCAGAGCGAAACATTTTTATGGGGCCAAGTTTTGTTGATTTTTATATTGATGCATAGTTACTGTAATTAAATTTTGTAACAAAGTTGTGTTGGAGATTTCAATTTGTTAAAAAAAATGTTATTCATGAGATAAAGGAAGTTTAATCTTTTGCCAAAATTTTCTGTTTTGATAGTATACTGTAAATTCTTTATTTTACGCGAGTACTTATAATTCCGCGCTTCTGCTGTTTTGTATCAAATCGCAAAGATATAAAATCGCGATTACCAATTTTTTGTTAAAAATTCCTATAGTTTTATAAAACTGTCTGAAAAATAAGAGCGAGATTTTAAAATATGTGAAAGCTGACTCGCGTGATGTTAATTCCTTGCGTTTAATCAGGAATCTACTGTACTTTATATAGAAAAGATGATATCTTCAAGTGTATGACAATATCATTTGCTTTATTGATGTATGCATTACTCTAATCAATGATATCTTCAATATAATAAAAAGGTCTTCAATTCAATAATTAATTGCATTAATACATCAAGTGCTGGATAGATTCAAACACAGACTATATTGTTGAATCATTGAGTTTGTTGAGACATTCCTATTTTTTTTTTTTTTTAAAGGTTCTTGGCATTATGATAATGGAGCAGGCTGGAAACAAGTCCCTCTCATTGGACCTTTGACAATTAGTCAGTCACAGCAAAATGTCAGCGCTGTTCTACTGTCAAAAACTGACAAACTCAAGTTTGCATCAAGTGTAGGGTAAGTTATGTTTTACCTACAGGGTTATTTAACTGTCCAAATTTGACAATATCAGCTTCAAACCACAAGTGTTCAGAGTTGTTCTACTATCAGAAACAAGTTCAAAGCAAGTGAAAGGTAATTTTAAAATGAATTATACGACTGTTTGGTAAAGCATAAGTCATACATTTGAATCAGCATTTTTATACAGTTTGCAACAGTTACTGTCAAAATCACAGGTTTTTTTTTTCCTGAGTTGTAATAACTTTGTTGTGGGTATACAGTAAGTATGTATATTTAGTACATACACTATGATTAATTTTAGTTTAAATCAGAATTTTAAATTTTAGTTTAACAGATGGATATTTGACCTTGTTTTTAGATATCTTTGGACAACTAGGGAGGCCCTAAAAAAGACTAAACTTTACACTCTGGCCTGGGACGGCAGCGATATGACCTCCAATGAAAGGTCATTAGGTCATGTCAGAGTTCATAGGTGTTCTGCCGGGATGAAGGTAAAAGAGTAAAATCTTCTGCTCATAATTAGATTCACTTTTGTCTTTCATGGAGATGTTCAAAGGAAGTTTGACACTAAAGCAATGCAAATTTTTTTTTGGAGATAGAGTAGAGCTTTACTTGAACTGGTGTATTCATGAACAAAGTGTCTACCTAATTATAATGCTGTATGCAGATTATATAACTTTATACTGTAGACCAACTTTCATTCGTGAGCGAGAAATTTTCGCGAAGTTCACGAGAGCCTTGTCGTCACGAATATTTCTCGGTGCAAACCAGCCCTTGTCGTGTGTTTGTAATAACAACACAGGTCTGTATAAGGCTTACTTGCAAAAATTATTCGTCGCAAACCAGTTTGTATCCAGTAAATCACGAAATAATGTCGTCGCAAATGAAAGTTGGTTTACAGTATTTTACTTATGCTTCAGCCAGAAATTTCTACTGTGAAGATCAATTTTAACAGTTACACTACCCATATTTGTTATTCATGACCTGTTTTTTTTTCTTGAACCAGCAAGAAACAGTTTCTTTGTAAATATTTGGTTTGATTGTTTTTATTGTAGATTTGTGGGAGTGGGAGCCACAGTGCTTACTCTGAAGAGATAATCACTCTGTTCATCAACAAGGCGGGCTGTGACGGACGGCCGGGATCACAGCTAGGGGAGGACCTGTGTGGGGTGTGTGGGGGGTACAACGACTGCAAGGACTGTAGCGGCAAGCTCAACGGAGGTATGGTTTCAGAATCGGAGAAAAAAATCTCCATTCTCGTTAATCCTTGTCAAGCCTAATTCTTTTACATGTTTACTGACCATGAATAGTATGTCTGTTTTTAGTGTCACAAAATTTTCAAAATTGGAGTGAATGTGCATTGAATTCTTTTTTTGTGTTCATGATTTTTTATTGTGATTTTTAAAGTTTCAAGCAGCAAACAGTACCAAATACATTTTCTGCATATTGTATTAGCTTGAACACTTTGGGAACTTAAGTCTGTTGCAGCGATCATTTTATGCCAGTTAAGACCCAATTTTACCATCTTAATTACCTGTACCGTAGGTGCTGTGGTTGACTCCTGTGGCGACTGTACAGAGGGGGACACCGGTCTGACCAGGGACCACCGCCTAGACTGCAGGGGACAGTGCGGCCTTAACTACTTTGACAACACCTTCAAGATGTGCTTACCGTAAGACCTTGTTCTTAATTTTGAACTGAGTTTCCCAAATGAACAATCCTGTTATTAAAAAGTGAAAAATGGCAGGCAGGCGGTTGGGCGGCAGGCGACTGTCAAAAGGGTGACCCCTAGGCCTATTGAACTGATAACTCCTCGCGCAGTTTTTAAGATAGGAGGTTGTTGTTTTGCATATCAATTGACAATTGCATGTATGAACATAATTATCAGAGATGTGCATATTACTTGAACTTTGATTGTAGGAACAATGTGGACAAAGTGAGGCTGATGACCTTGTTTCAGGAATGTGATGGGCGGGTCAACAGCGACGCCTACACAAACAAGTGAGTACAATTAACGCCACCGGCTTACCCCAAAATAAGACCAAAAAAATAAATATTGTATTGGTTTTGGAGCACTTCTGCAACAGATAAAATGCTACAGTATTTACCAGTATTTATTGAAAATAAAATAAAATTATCTTTTGGCCACATTAAATTTTGCAATTTTTGGCCTGAGAACCAATGCATCAACATTTTTCATAACAGTAATATATCATGACTGGGTTAAAAACTGCAGAGATATGTGCTTCATTGTGTGTTTTAATAAAACCATGCAAATTTAGAGCTTTTTTCTGACAATAAATTATGATATCTTGCAAAACACCTTAATGAGAACCTCATGTTCTAGTGCACAAAAGACAGCATGTGCATGCAGTGATGCATTGTTGAAAGAGTTTAGAATTTGATGTTTTTTTACTGTCAGTAGAACTGTTGTCTTAATTAATGTGTCATACATGTCATGATTTCTTTAATGGAACTTGAAGTCAATTTTTTGTTCCAATTTTATTACAACATATAATATCATATATATATAAAACATTTACGTGAGATTTTGTAAGAAAAGAAACGAACTTAAAATCATTAAATTTGGACTGCTGGTTTAAATGATGTGACAGTGATATGTTGATGCTATATTTAGATGTGGATACTGTGTGCTGGGCAACACCTCACGGGCAGAAAACCACGGGGAGGATCAGTGCGGGGTGTGTGAAGGAGAGAATGAGTGTGTCGATTGTGCTGGGGTTCCCCACGGGGAGTCGGTGCTAGACTTCTGTGACAAATGTGTACTTAGGAATAGCAAAGACTATAACAAAGGTAATCTATCTTTTACAAGTTGGATCGACTAAGGGGGAACACCCCTGGAAAATTCAAACTTATTAAATTTATTCAGTAAAGTTGCTGAAAAGAGGCCTCCCACCCCCCCCCCCCCATCCCAATCCTACAGATTAGGCCAACAATAAGATATTTGTAGTTTAGTAATGTTCTATACAATCATACCGGTAATTATAATTATAGATAATTCTAAGTATATGCACTCCTTTTCTGGTCCAGAATGTTATGTTGGGATGGGCCACATTAACCAGACTCGACTGGGAGCCAATGGGCAGAAGGCGTTGGAAATGACGGTCTACACAATGGCCCAGGAGGAGGGCGAAAACCGCCCCTCGGCCCTCAAGATAAACGGGTGTGGTCTGTACAAAGGATCATACTTTGACAGGGTAAGGCCAAAAAAATTAACATATTCATTACAAGTTGGTTCTCAAGTCATAAAGTTCAATTTTTGAACTAAGCTTTTTCATTTTGCAAATTTTTCTGTAAAATTAATCGGTGCGAAAGCATTTTATGTAATGCAGCAGTCCCCTAAAACCAACACATTTTTGGTTTTAGTTGGTTTTTTGGCCATTATTTAACTGTATCAGTCGAGCTATGTATAAAAATACTGGTAAAGGCAGAAGCAAAGATATTTTCTATACTAAATAATAGTTAATGGCTGTAAAAATCCTATCTAAAATTTAGAAGTACCGGTAGATGTGTTTTATTAGACATTAAATTAACTTCTAACATGTTATTGAAAACTTTAGAAATACATGTAACTCGTGCAGTGTTGCAAAATAATGCTTAAAACATTAAAAAGTTAATTTCCATAATGCATTGATTTATGTTTGTCTTTTTTTTCTCTCAGGAGATAGACATGACTGTTGTATCCTATGACAATAATACAGGTCTGATCATAGCTCGCACCCGAGAGTTGACTGCCGCAGACGTTGGACTCTATAGAGTAGGATGTTTTACCACCGACGAGGGAATCAGTACCATCAATTCACCAAAAACCACTCGTATTGTTTTATTTGGAGCAGCCGACGTCAGAGCAGTCATTCCACAACAAATCAACGTACAGGAAGAAACCAAGGTCAGAAGAGTTCATCATAAAGTTTAAGGTCAAAGTTCAAGGTCAAACATACCATAGTTTGATGGTCTTATTTCATGGAATTTGAAAAATTGAAAGCATACATGAAATTGTGATGCTAAATGTTTTCAAATTTTCCTTTTAGCCAAGATTTTCTCATTTTAAAATGATTACTTATGTATATTGAAGATTTTACCATTGAACAAGAAATTTTTTCAACTAAGATGCTCTTTTTGGACTATTAATTGCCTAATTGTGTGGCAGTCAAGATTTGGGCTATATATTAAGATTGAATTTGAAGTACTAGTTGCATCTGCTAAATGAAAATAACAATTTTCATTATTTTGAGATTTGACCTTGACCTGAATACATTTGTAGGTGATAGTGAGGGCAATAAGGTTCTACAAGACCAACTACCTCATGTGCGCCATCAGATGTCCGTACAAAGAGCGGGGCATCGGCTGCTTCTCCACCGACCACCAACCATCCGGCTTCATGCTGTTTCCAGCCAAACTTGTGGATGACACGACCTGCGAATGCGACCTCAAACACATGTCAAAGGTCAACAGACCAATGCCCTATGACCTGACTGTACTGTTTGAGCCCCTTTCTTCAACTTCAATACCTGGGTTTGTATAGTCAGCTGTATCTTATAGAAATATATCGTATGTTTTTGATTATTCTACACTGTAAATTTGAGAAAATATTAAAGTTGGTTAGATTTTTCTACATTAAATGTTATTGTTTAGTTAAATAATCTTATTGCAAGGTGACAATGATATGTTGACATGTTCAGTTTTGTATTTTAATAAAATCTTTCATGTAAAATATCTGGAAATTAAAAATCACTTGATGTGACATGAAGCTTTCATCTTTTTACTTCACAAAATTATATCAATTAATTAGGTCTTCTACAATTAGATCCTATTGTATCTACAAATTTGTATCAGATTATTAAATGGAAATCTACATGTATGATTGGGTTTTTGCATCTAATTTTCTTTCAAAAGACAACTTTGAAATGTTAAAGTTTGCATTTTGGCCTATATTACCGGTAAGTCCTAAAACTCTAAGGAAATGATAGCGCTTTAATTTTGCTATAAATGTTGAATTAATTTGATGTTAAAAAAATCAGCTTTTGCTGTTCATCAAATTCACAAAGAATGTGGTACTTAATCCTTGGTACATGTAAATTATTGAAATTTTTGAAGATGCAATTCAAATCAATAAGTGTATGGCATTGTTGGCTGTCAGTGGAAAAAAGGACATAAACAAGTGTTTTAAACTTTCAATGCTATTTAAACTTAATTTCATCTTTTATTGTTACAATTATAGCTTGCAGTATGTCAAGCTTTACGTGCGAGCCCCTGCCCCGAGACTCGAGTCTGCCTGGTTCAACAAGATGTATTGCTCACTAACCCTCATGTTTGATGCCTCATTGGAAGGCCCTGAAAACTGCAGACAGTTGTTTGATGAAGCCAGTTATCAGAAACTCGGACACAGTAAGAATTACTGAGTTTACCTTTTCTTTTCCAGACTTTGATAGTTGGAAAAAAAAAAAATTAGACTTTTTTCAAGAGGAAACTTAAGACTTAATTGCCTATTGATGAAGCTAAAGACTTTACTAAAGACTAAATTAGAAAATTTACTCAAGGTGAAACTGAAGAATTTACTTAAGATAAGTCATTTAGAATTAATCTGAGTGTTCAAGAAATTACCTGTCAAATCTGCATGGGTTAAAAAATTAAAATATTACTTTTCCTAGCCATGAAATATTTTATCACTTATTTGCACCAATTTGCAATAGATATCACTATTATAATAAATTGTTAATATTACTCTGTGATGACATTACGATGGATTTAATTGTTATCAATTAATTTTGCATTGCCGTATTTAAAAAGATTTTTTAAAAAAGGGATACAAAAGAGTTAAAATAAATTTTACAAAAAAAATCTTGCATGGTTTATGAAGATAAAGGATTTTTATCTAAAGAATTGTGTTTTTCCATAAAGAAGGCATAAATTTTGATTCAAAATCATATCCCATTACAAATCATGAGAGATTCTAAATGCATTGGTAAGAATAATAATGTGCAAGTCCTGCATTAAGAATCAATCTACCCGGTACTGTATTCAGAGAAATATTAACCCCCGTTTTAGTTTCGCCCCCTTCGCCCTTATCGTCAGTGAGCAAATTTAAGACTAGGCGAAGTCCAATGTCTCAAATTATCTTTCTTTTAGCACAACTTTGTTTGGGCAAATTCAAGACGGGGCGAAAATGTTTGCAAGCGTAGATGGACAAAAAATAACATGGGTCGAAAATAACCCTTTATATAGTATTCAAATGTTTCCGTTATATATTCATCCAGAGATCTTTAATTTTAAAAGTTATAAATAGTCTAAAAACGGCCAAATTTATCTGGCACTATTAATATACTGTAAACAAACTTTTATTCGCGACGATATTATTTCACGATTTACTCGATACAAACTGGCTCGTGACGACTAATTTTCGTGAGTAAGCTTTATACAGACCTGTGTTGTTATTACAAACACACGACAAGGGCTGGTTTGCAGTGAGAAATATTCACGACGATGAGGCTTTCATGAACTTTGTGAAAATTTCTCACTCGCGAATAAAAGTTGGTCTACAATACATGTATATATATATATATGTAAATTATTAAATAATGTTGTGTTTTCAGATGCTGAATGTCACTTCATGGGAAACAGACTGATGGTATTTCTTAAGAAGGGCGAGTTTTCTCTGAGGCCGGGTGAACAAGTCACTATTTCTAACGCAAGCATCCATAAGTTGTTCTCTGAAGAAAGGGAGCCATCATTTGCATCTGGAAGTGTCGTGGTGTCAAGTCCTAGAGATAAGGTACAGATGGAATTTCGGAAATCCAGAAGTACAAGTTAATGCATCATGATCAGTGGAAACCAAGCTAGGCCAGTCTCACTAATGTTTACTGACCATGAATCAACTTATTTTCATGAACTTTTTTCTGCTTCCATTAATTCAATATTCATTATTCTGGATCCTTCATCGGAAAAACAAGTCTTGTTAGTTTCTAGAGATAGGAAAATGAACATCATGTTATAAAAAATAAGTACAGTGTAGTTGTTTACAGATATACATAGTACATATCATTGATTATCATTAATGCAAATGATCAGATTTCCTCCACCTTTATCCTTCATATTTTTCATTACGAGAAAAATATATAGCTCAGATACTTGTGTGTACAATGTGATGGCTTTATCTCTCATGAAATAAAAAGAGCTGCATGTTAATAAATATGAAATTGATATTATTAATGATATCATAAATATCAATAATATCATATTATAATTTAATCTAATTAATATAATATCATCAAATATATCATAATTAAAATGTGTTGTATCAAAATATAAAGGTTTTCGTAAAGATAAATTGATTTGTATTTGTTCATTTTCGTATACTATTCCACATCTTATTAATAATAAAACTAAGTTAGGTTTAAAACTGTGTGAGTTAAATTTGTGCCTTTGACAATTTTTTGCTAATATTAATTTATAGACTTAGTGTTTAATTATAAATTTAAAGCAATCTACAGTTATTGTTGCTACTGAAATATAGATGAGGAAAGCAGTCATTCAGTGCCTTAACAATGCCTTTCATTATAACATTGTAGATGCAGATCAGTGTAGAGCTAGTGGGAGGAGGGATGATTGGCAGCTGTGACCCCTTTGACCTATATCTCAGGAAGTCTGGCAGCCTGGGATGTGTGGATATAGTGTTTAATTGGACAGTAGCATCAAACCATAGTAAGGACTATATATACCTATTGATAGCCACTATGATTCCTCTTTAATTTTAACCTGACACTGTTATAACCAAACTTTTATTCGCTACAACTTTCATTTTGCAAATTTACTGGCTGCAACAGTTAATACAGATTTGCAGGAATTTATTTTCACTGCCATGCAAGCCTGTAGATACATTTGTAACTTTCAACCTAGACACCAAAGTGCTGATCTGCAGCAAGAAATATTTGCAACAGCAAGGCTTTTCTGAACCTTGTAAAATATTATTGCACAAACGAAATTTGGTAAATTTATAGTTTACGTCTTGATTTTGAAGATGATAATCTGTTGCATGCATGTACATGTACTTTCCAGGCTCCCCTTCAGCATCCATTTTGTCAGATGTGGCGAGGATACAGAGTAGGTTGGATGACCTACCGACCTCACAGTGGAAGATTGGTGGACTTGGATCAGAGGTAAGAAACTGGCAAATTAAAAAAGATTAAAAGTTTTTGAAGCTTAGGATGAGGTACAAAGAAAAGAGATTATCTTTATTAAATCAATCTTTAAAATCTCAACAAACAATAAATAGTATGGTATAGCAGTTCAAAAAGCACTAAATTCTGCAACGCAGTTGGCAAACAGGACCTCTGCTCTTGTGACATCTACAAAATAAAATGAATAGTTAATTAAATTACATATTAAAAAGCATTTATGGGTCAAGTTACTATAAAAAGTGAAAGAAAGTATTTATAATTGTTTCCTGGCTTAAAATTCTTTAGAGATATTATATACTAGCTTATCAAAAAATTTTAGTTACCTTCATTTTGCTCCAATTTTGATTTCACAAAGAAGATGGTAGCAGCAGGTGGCTTGATGGATGGCTGTGTTCGTGTTCTTTGTAACATCATTCATTCCACCATGGTCTACCCTAAAATCCCTCAAAATAAAAAAAATATAGTTACTCATAAAGTTTAACATTTCTATTCTTCTTGTCGATAATCTATTATATAGCTGTCAATCTCTCCTTGTGTCATGTGTACACAATAGAATGTACCCTGTCAATAAATATATTCATTTGTACTGTATATAAGTTAAACATACCTATTGCACGGCAATATACATGGTTGTCATCCAATTACGATCCCGATAGTCATCCCGAAAATTGGGAATCTGCCTCCCGATATCGGGATGAAAGTTTCGTTTTCTTTGGTGGTGTAACCCCATTCTTGTCGAAGTTTGTGTAAAAAAAGTGGCATTTTGCTATCTATCCCGATTAATTACTATCAAAACATGCTACTCATAAGGTTTGCAAACACCCTGACACGTAATTACACCAATTCACACATCCCGATATACACACACGCGATACAGGTAAACAGCAATGGCGGTCATAATCCCGCTTTTTGATTAGTTAGCGTAGACAAGCAGCGCGGGATTTGAAATTTTAGATGGAAATCGGGACTTATTGTCGTAAAACAGGTTGGATTTTTTTAGAATCGGGATTTCGGGGTTTTTTGACAATCCCGATCGGGATATCGGGATTTGTATTTTTGACGACGTGAAATCGGGAGAATCCCGCAAAAATCGGGATAGTTGGCATGTATGGAGATACAGAAAAAAAATTGATTTTACCTAGGTCAAATGTTTTATGATAAGTTGAAGTTAAATTCTTATTGAAGGTTTTCTACTGAACTATCATAGTACTGTGGTTTGATCAATATTCGTTGAATACCAATTTTCGTGGATTTCGTTGTTTAGTTGATCCACGAAATTAAATGTTCATTAAAGTGCAATTTTTATTAACATTTTGTATTGATAGGATCATTGGCCACAAATTTATGTATCCTTGAAACTGTGATTTTCACTTTATCCAGGAAAGTATAACTGACACTGTTTGCAATAAAAATCTACAAGATTTACCAGCAACCTATTCAAATGTTTTTTATCTGTATTAAATGAATGAAATGACTTCTTGCACAAATTAATTGACCAACAACAGTTTTTGTATACAATCCTTAACTCTACCATTGAAATTTTTCAGTTATATATATGAATTATGGATTGAAGCAGGTTGCTTGATTCTTTAGAATGATTTATTGCAATCATTGTGTGGTATGCACCGATTTGTTGAAGTTTATTAATATGTACTGTTTGACAGATTGTACCAGGGTCAACATACATATTCACAACCATGGTTACAAATATGATGGACCTGTCTTCTATATCTGTAAATTCCGATGTGACCAGGTCACATGATCTCAAACCAATCAGTGTGCAGTTAAAGCTGATGTCAAGGAAACACCCTGATCCTCAGAGACCGCTGAAAATGGTTGCCATGGTTACACCATCAGCTTGTAGTGGAATTGACATGCAGGAGGTACATAATATTATTTTCTAACATTGTGGTATTTCAGTCTGATGTTTTGGTAAATGGTATTTGGATTTATCCTCACATTATACTCTATGTAATTGTTTGAATTCCTCCTAAATATCATATAATTATGATAAATAATGTGGTAATATAAAAAACAATATCACCTCCCCTTTTCTACAGCAGGCTAACAAGGTGATATCACAAACAATAACACCTCCCCTTTTCTGACAGACAAGCTGATGTGGTGATATCGAAAATAATAACGCCTCCCTTTTTCTGAAAGACGAGCTGATGTGGTGATATCGTAAACAATAACACCTCCCTTTTTACTGACAGACATGCTTATGTGGACAGGTGATATCACAAACACCTCCCTTGTTTTCTGACCTAATAGCCTAATGTGATATCACAGACAATAACACCTCCATTTTTTCTGACAGACAAATTTTTTTTTGTGATATCACAAACATTATATCACCTCCCTTTTTTTTGACAGACAATAACACCTCCCTTTTTTCTGACAGACAAGTTTCCTGTACAAGTGGACCAGTAGCAGTGCTGATGTGGTGATATCCTCCGTGATGGAGCTTCCATTCGCTGTCATCAGGCGGGGCTCCCTAAGGGGAGGTTCCACTTATACAATTACTGTCACAGGTGAGAAAACGATGTTTATGAGACTTTTGTTCAAACTAGATGCAGGAGAAAAACAAATTGAAAACAAGACATCAATTCTGAAGTTTTAAAAAGTTGAAATTTCTTACATAGAATTAAAATTCAAACATACATATAGGAAGCACAGAATTAAGTTACAAAACAAGTTTCACCATAATAAAGAAATGAGTTATTATTTTATCTCAATTAATTGCACTAACTTGATGTGTCTTTTACTATTTGTATCAGTGTTCAAGTTGAATGACGAGTCGGTGTCAGATGAAGCGTCCACAACCTTCACTACTCTGAGTCAGCCCTTGGAGGTCAAGGTCCCCAAATACATCCAGTCCCTCCCCACCGTGACAGTGATTCTTGATGCCTCCAGATCTTCAGACCCTGACAATGCTCCTGAAATCCCCAAGTTCTTCTGGGCTTGTGCTAAGGTAATTGAAATCAGAAAGGATACTGCCAATATGTCAACAGATGGCTTTCAAGGTCAAAGAGTTAAGCAAAGGGTTATTGATCAAACCTGTTTCCAAAGCATTGGCTTTCAGCAATTTTAGTATTTTGATTCTCTCCAACATTATGTAATGCTATGATTTACATGTGTATTAATTTAGGCTGTGTGGACTGTGGATATCCGCCTGGGTAGCTCAGTGGAAGAGCTCCTGAATAGAGTTGCAGGTGTCTTGGGTTCGATTCCCAGTCCAGCCTTATGTTTTAATTGTATTTATATGCCCATTCCTCCAATTTTACTAAAGATGTATCGCTGCTTCATTGTAGGAGTCAGTACCAGGTGTGCCCTACTACATAAAGAAAGACGGGTCAGAGGTCATGTTGGAGGCCCTGGTACGACCTAGTGACCCAGTGACCCCTATTCTGACCATTCCTCCAGACATGCTCTCAGTTGGCAGGTAAATGCTTTCCTTCACAATGAAAGATCATTCTTAAATTAAAAAAAATGGTACATTGCTCATCTAAAGATAGAGATCACTTTCATTGGGAAAATGCCAATAACTTATATCAGTCTTTTTATTATGAAAAGCTACGTATTGAGTCCTGTAGGTACATGCCAATCTAACTGTAATTGTTTTTATGAATTGCATAGTCAGAAAGGTACACAATTCTAGTGTATAAAATAATAATAACTTTTCCAATTTGTTTTCATCAATTGATGTTGGAAGAAAATGCAGACAATCTCAATGATACATGTATTTGTTCCTTATAAGATATGTCTGGAATGTGACAATGATGAAAGGAAAGAGATCTAGTTCGTTTTCTGTCGTCATGGAGATCGTGGACAATCGAGCACCATTGGTCGTCATGGAAACAACAGACCTCACCATAAACTCAGGGGAGCCACTCAGACTCAGTAGTATCATATCTACCTACAACAAAAAGCCGGTCAAAGTCTTCTGGGATTGTGCTCAAGTAGAAGGTACAAGTAATTCTATAAATGAAGGTTATATCATAATAATATGATGGTGATGAATTTAGCAGACTATTCAAAAATGATGCTTTTACAAAAAGATATTGTAATGAACATGACTTTTTACAGGCAGCATATTTTACAGGATTGGAAGTAATGATGTTTTTTATTGCTAACAAGATATAACCATTTACAGACAGTAAATTTACAGGATGTTTAATATAAATGATGTTTTACAGGTTACAACCATTTACAGGCAGTATTGGTTGATACGATGTTAATAAAACATGGCATTTTACTGACGCTTATACATGATACAACTACTTACAGACTGTTTTACGGGATGTATTTAATATGTTTTACAGGATACAACCATTTACAGATTGTAATTAAATAGGATGTAAAAAAATTATGTTTTACATGATACATGTACAACTATATACCGATTTACAGCCCTAGATTTACAGCGTGTGTTGATATTTTACAGGATATGACTATATGCCATTAGACAACTTCACCTCCCTCCCTCAGCGATTGGTAGAGGAGAGTGATGAGCCCCTCAGTAACTATGTCTTTTCCCTGTATCTCGACCAGGGACTGCCTGCTGGGGGAAGGTTTCTTATACAGGTCACTGCCATTGCTGGAGAGAGCATGCTCAGTAGAACAGAGCAGGTCACGGTCACTGTGAACTCTCCTCCAATGATAGGAGAGGTCAAGGTCAGTTGTCAGGGATATCACAGTTTGTCAATAGAGATGTTGTTTTTCGTTTATGAAATAATGCCTGTCCATAATTTAGCATGTAACGTTCAAATTTGATTAACAAATCTACCGGTAAATAGAATTGTTGTTTTAATTTTTAAGTAATAGATTCTATGAATAATATGTAAAGAGATATATTCATTAAAAATAATTTAATATAAAAAAAATGCATTCATAATGTGTTGCAACCAAATTCATTTATTGCAAAATCAGAACTGATATCGGAATGTGAACAGAGAAATGAACTTAAAACTGATAAGCTTTTATGTAAAATAGTGAACAAAATACTATAGTAAATAGATTTTAAGCATGTTTGGCAGGGTACATGTTCTGTTTCATTTTATTGTAGATAACCCCACTGAATGGCTCAGCTCTGACAACAAAGTTTACTGTCCAGATGGGGGAGGGGTGGATAGACCCTGAGGGGGACAGGGTGGTGTTTTACGTCCACACAGAGAAAATGGATGAGGGAAAAGTCCGCAGAATGAGTCCGCGGCCCCTGACTGACATTGTCTCCTACGACATGATGCTGGAAACAGGTGAGGTTTTGATACAAAATATATTATTATACTTCTATGATAAAAACTGAAATCTGACTGGTTTAAACACAGTTAATAATCTGTTCTATTACCCTCAGCGTTAGCAACACACTTGGCAACAGGTAACACAACGAATTGTTACATGGACATAAATTATGCTGTACGGTTCGCCGTAGAATATACATCATTTCTATATATTTACATTATCAAGTGTCTTTGTCTGTGATAACACTACGTATCAATTTTGTACTATATAACCCATAACACAGATGACCCAAATTGAGGCGCTGGCGGGGTTTGCTTATCTATATTTAAAGATTTAATCGTATGATGGCCTAAAATTATATAAATATAAGTAATAAGGAATCATTCTTTGAATATTATGAGGTGATAATTTCGGTCGGGGCGTGATCAAATCTATCATATTTACATTTTCCAGTGTCTTTGTCTGTGATAACACTACGTATCGATTTTGTACTATATAACCCATAACACAAATGACGCCAAATTGAGGCGCCGGCGGGGTTTGCTTATCTATATTTAAAGATTTAATTGTACAATGGCCTAAAATTATATAAATATAAGTAATAAGGAATCATTCTTTGAATATTTTGAGGTGATAATTTCGGGGCGTGATCAAATCTATCTATCATAAAGCCCTTTGGGCTTTATTGGATTTGATCATGCCCCGACCAAAATTATCACCTCATAATACTCCAAGAATGATTTCTTATTCCTTATGTAAAAGCAGTAAACTTTTCTCTAAAACCTTGTCCAACTCTGCTTCGCATCGGTTGGCAATGGTTTTCTTAAGGTGTCAATTTTAACTGTTACCCTCCCAATGAACTACAGCATTAATTTTATATAGTGCACTTATGATATTAATTTTACTGGCACTCTACTTATATGCCTATAGTTAGTTTGCAAATAACCTTTCCTAGTTATTCTAAGAATTTCAAATCCTTTTTTTTCAGGAGAGTTTAAGGTCCACATCGAGGCCTGTGATTTGCAGCAGGCCTGTGTAGTTCACACTGCTCCCGACACGATTCTTGTCAGTGAAAAACAGATGACAGAGGCGGAGCTTAATACAGCTGTCAGTGATGTCACGATGCTACTCAAAACGGGTAAACTTCGAAGAACCATTATTTCATGTGTGGGATTTTGTTGTACAATGTAGCTGGCTTTGAGTAAAAAATTTGGAAAATATTGTGCCAATAATATTACCATTACATGAATTTTTAGTAATTTAGAAATGTAATATAATTATACTTAGTCTAGCTATTATTTAGATAGAAAAGGTACTAAGACTGAATGATTTATTCAATATTAAGTTGTCAATCACTTTAATATTTCTTCAAAATGTACAGGGCAATATTTCCAAGCTCATATTTTATTAATGAAAATATGTGTTAGTTGCGATTTCATTCAGCCATGAAATAGTCATGTACTTGCTAGCAGTTACTGAATAAAGAATTTATAATTCAAAACTCTATTTTGTTTCTTAATGATAGCTTTTCATGACTGAATTTGTAGATATGGATCAAGCGGTAGGAATGGCAATGTCCTTGACCTCATTAATGGAGGAGCCAGGCAATAGTTCCCAGGCTTTGGGAGGAGTGATGAATGATGTCGCCTACAGCCTTTTGTCTTCATCCTCTGCTCAGTAAGTTACCTACAGCATTCTGTCTTTGCCTCCACTCGGTACTGAGAAAGTGGTTATTTACGCTGCTGGTAAAGCACACGTTTTCTAGGGTCAAACATTGGTACTGTTATCCGGTGAATATAATACGCACTTTTTTCCAGATTTGCCCCAGAGGAGGCAGTGACTGTGATAGACACTGCTAACACTATACTGCGACCCATGGCTGAGGGAGGCATGCTGACCCCGAGGGTCAGAGAGGAAGGTCTCACCAAGGCCAATCAGCTGGCAGCTACCACCCGGCCTCAGTCCCAGCAAGGTAACGTTAAAGTGTCTCAGGGCATGCATGGTTTGGATTACTGTTAAGTTTTTTTGCGATAATATGATTTTGCTAATTTATCAGTGATCAAATAGTTTGCAGAAACTTATTTTCGTGACCTAGATCTTTTTACTTTCATTTACTAAAAGGATATAACAAGAGATAGTAAAAGACTGGTTTGCAGCAAAATATACTTGCAACCTCAAGGTTCTAATGAACTTTCTGGAATTTATTAAGATGCAATTAAAAAAAGTTGGTTTAAAGAAGTTTGCCTTTGGCGAGTAAAATTGATAACCTTATAAGCAAGAGCAGGTTACTGAAAGTATTATTTTTGCTGACTTTTTCTTTACTGACCATTAGTAAGCTGGTTTCAGCAACTTTTTTCCTGACCCAGCCTATTGTATCTACGTAGTCTTAAACAAAGAAGAGAGACATAGCAAGACTGGTTTGTGATGAAAAAAACCGGTATGACAAGGTTCTTACAAAACTTTTGCTTTCTACATGTAATTTGATCAGGTGGACAAAGAAAGAGAAGAGCAGTTGATCCCAATACACTGACCACTGTGACAGTTGTACAGCCAATGTCCAAATCTACGGTAATTTTAATCTCAATGGCCTGAAATGTCTTCACTTTTCTTGGCCTGCTCTTAACTTTAATTCGAAGTTATTCGCTGAATTGTAACTTTTAGTTTCTTTCATCGTAATCTTGGTGAAATTTTGCTTAGGTAGAATATTTGAACTTATGAAAAGGCCAATTTACTTGCATTGGCCAACAATTCTGTATGATTCTAATCAAATTTTATATCCTTTAAAAATCATAAGCATTACAACAGATATCTTGTAGCAGTGAAAATTTATTTGTTAATTATATAAAATTAAGTTTTAGCTAGTGTATCTTTTTGATGTACAAATTGTTTTTTTCTCTGGCAAATACCATACTTAGAGTTATTTTTGTGATGACACACCTTGAAAAAACAATGCACAGAATTTATGTCTTCTATTGAACGCTAGCTATGATAAACTTTTCATGAAAAATACATCCATGTAAAATAAAACGAAAATGGTTTCTCCATTTTCACACACTTTGTGAGATGCAAAGAACCCCAGATACATCTGTTTTAATATGATATCAGACTTGTCAGGAATTAATATTTTCCTGATGGTTGCACATGTTCAGCCGAATTTTAGTCAATAATCTGTTCAACACTTTTTCACCTCTTGGCTGAATTTTAACTTGGTCTTTCAGGCAGAGACCATCTTAACTAGTTACTCATTGTTGCACATGGGTAAGACAGAGGACCAGATTACCACCACCCAGGCTACAGACTTCCTGACCGCACTGGACAGTATCAAGATTGGTATGCTCTCTCTCCTCCCTGCTCTCTCTCTCTCTCTCTCTCTCTCTCTCTCTCTCTCCATATTTTATAGAAAAATTAGTTTTTAAATCACATTTCTTATGTAAGTTTTACTTCTGCAAAGGTGAAAAACATACACCCATTTCGGAAAAAAAAACATTTGTTTTCAAGGCAATGTTGTTAGGGTTAAAAGTTGCAGCCATATATAGTTTTATTGAAAAAGGGAATAGCTAAATTTTTCAATTTAAAGTAAAAGGAGGAAATCTTAAATTAAAATAAATATCCACCTGCAATACAAGATTTTGAGTTTTTATGCCTTAGAAACTAAAGATGTTCTATTATGTTGTGGAAAACTTCTTTTCATCAGGTTTCCAAAATGGAAATAAGACCTTCTTGTCAATGTATACATTATCATTGAACTGCAAAACATTTTTTTTAGAAGAGCACATTAGATTTGTGGGTGGGAAACTCCACATCGTTTGATTCTTTTGGTGTGGAAAGGGAGAATTTTAATCAATACCACCAAACTTTAAAGGCTGCAGAAGCAGTTCAAAATTGTTGGAACTTGGTAATTGTCAACTAAATCAGATGATTTCAATCTTTTGTTTATATAGGACTCTGTGCTGGCATAACTTATGCAGAGGATGCAATGGTAGTCGACAGTGCTATGACCACACTGAGAATTCAAAAGAAGAGGACGGATGACTTGGCAGGGGAGTTAGTACCGGTCACATGCATCAACTGTACCGCCAACCAGACTGCTCTTGTAAGTGATGTACTTTCGTGGATAACAAGAAAGGATGGGGAAAGGAGTTGGTCTTTGCATTGTTAAGGCCTAGACATGTGTGCATTTTGATATGATAAGGAGACCATTCAATTGAATGATTGCATTGTTAATTGGTCTTTGCATTGTTAAGGCCTAGACATGAGTGCATTTTGATATGATAAGGAGGCCATGCAATTGAATGATTGCATAGCTAACAGTTTTCCCTTTTCTAAAGTTTTCCATACTGTGGATTCATCAGGGTTCAATGTGGTTTCATCAATATTTGTTGGTTTTATGAAATATAGCACTTACCAACAAATTTACATTTTACTTATATCTTTCATAACTCAGCATAAGCATTAATATGCATATCAAACTATCAAAAGGAATTTTTTTTAACTGAATAAAATAACATGCCCACAAATCAGTAACCATTTTATAATAGACCTTCAAACGCTGGTCCTCCTGAAGCAACCAGGCTTAACCAGCTTTCAGTATCAAACCCACACTTATGATTAAGTGCTCCATAACGCGTTTTATGGTTGATGCATTTCTTAATAATATTAATGAGAACCATTTCTCACCAATGCATTATGTCAATATATCATATAGAATTTTATGTGTTGATAGAACACTGGCGAGTAATGTTAGTACAGCTAGTACAAGCAAAGTATTAAGTGACTTTACCATAATGTCGACGTACATTCACACAGGTTCTGTACGGAGCAGAAGTCGCCGACAGGTATCACCACTGGAACTGTTTCACGGAACTACAGTGTTATGGAGCATGTTTCACTTCGTCGCAGATGTCTGTCGACATGGTGACGGCCACGTCGCCACACCGATTCTCCTTCGACATGGTCAGGAGGAGTGACCTGATTGCCTTGCAGCTGGTCAACCCGTCGACGTATGACCTGATGACACCCGACACACTCACAACACCTGTAAAGGTACAGGTTCCCGTCAGGGGGGAATACAATGACAGTGCTCACAGTCTACAGGTAAGTGTTGGGTAAAAAAACATGTTTCACCAGCCCCTTCTTTCAACCCTTTTTTGGGGGTGTCACCAAACCACCATGTTATTATCCCCCCCCCCCCCCAAATTAATAACTCTACTGGCTCTTCTAGGGATGTGATTTTTTTCCTGAGGAAATGTAGATTTTTAAGAGATTTGAAAGTCAAAATGGTCATTCTTGAGATCAATGCAGACCCCAAACTGCTTTGATTTCCACCTGTTTTCTTCCTTTGCCAATCACATACCTGTCTATTTAATCAGAATGTTAATATAAGCCATATCTCTTGACACAACTACCGGTACTTGATTCAAGGACAGTTTGACCATGTGACTTTGTTTTTCACAAACAGAATTTGAACAAATTGAAATGGGGAGAAAAAACTCTGTATGCATTATTTCACATCTATAGTATTAAGTCTTTCTTATTAGTGGTATTTTTTTTTGCTTACAGTGCAACATGTGGACAGGGACAAACTGGACCATTGATGGATGCGCGAGTTCCATCCCAGAATTCCTCCCCGGTGGACTTCATATGAATTGTTCCTGTAATAAGTTGGGAATTATTGGGTGGGTAATGGTTTTAAAGTTTTGTAATCAAAAGTTGAATCTTGTAACTTAAATTTTTTTTGATACAGTGAAAATTACACTCTGGTAACATATATGTAACTTACTGGTAGCATATATGTAACTTACTGGTATTACTGAATGAGATTAACACTTCTGTATGTTTTTTTAGTGAAAGTTAATTATTACACTTTTGCTACTGCATAGCTTTGGAAATTTTCTAAATGCTAGTAAGATTAATTAAGCTGGAAGCATATTTTAGCACCTTTTGAGATGTAAACCATTTGTTTATTCATGATCATTAAAATACACACTTAAACATTACTTATTTTTTAGCTTGTCTCTAAATTCACTAAAATCATTAAATGTAATTATAAAATAAGATTACCTTAAATTTTGAGAAGGCTAATTTTTTTTTGGCATGTTTGGTCTCTATGAAAATTAAACATCACTGCATAAAATTTAAACTTTAGATACTATTTTATCAGTTTATCACTCACTCAAATTTAAACTTTATATACTATTTTATCAGTAGATCACTCACTCAGTCAATCAATCAATTGATCATCAATTATTCGTCATTGAAAAATTTTAACGAGAAAGAGAATCAATTTTTTTCCAGTGTGTTTGAAGGCCCTGTAACTATAGAAACAACAATGGCAGATACAACAACAGGAGGAGAGACAACAGTGACAACAGAAATAACAACAATGCCAGCAACAACCAACAACAATGCATGGGATTTCTCTACCTTTACGGTAGCGAGAGTAATAAATGAGGAAGTGACAGCATTAGTATCGAACGCTGTCATAATGTCTACCACAACAAGTAAGGCATCAGAGTTTTAAAAAAACATGTAAATGAATTCATGTCTGTGTGTTTGAACAATAACTCTTTACGATACTTTGACAATACATGTATCTTGTTCACTAAATTCAGTGGTACATGTTAAAGTGTTACAGTTAAATTCGGTTACAGCGAAGTCCTAGGGACCAATGGATTGATTAAATTACTTAACTTACGTAATTCATTATACCCTTAATATAACGAATTTGTAATTATAAGTATTCCAATTTGCTATATACATGTTTTCTTCCACCAGACCACAACTTTTGTTAATTGAGGGTTAAAATGAAAATACCTTCTTTTGATACCTATAGTAATCGGAAATGTAAATTGAAGAGTTTACAGGATGATGAAATCCAAGATATTTTTAATCATTGGTATCATAGACGTTTTTTTTATTAAATTCTCCAGGCATGAGCACAGTTGACGATACCACAACACCGATTAATTCAGTTCACGTGCCGGCCTATGCCGGGAAGGTGTACATTCTGTTCGCTCTCCACGACAACTTTGCCAGCATCGTGGCCGGCCAGGAGAACAGTTTCCGTCTACACATCATGCAGATCCTGACCTCTTACCTCAAAATCCCCGCCTCTAGAATAACGAACCTGCGCGTGGAGGAAGTGAAAAACGATGACGACGACGGTAATTAAATAAACAATAAAACTAATGCTGGTTGGCAGAATCCTTTTTATGCAAATCTGAAAAGTGTTTTACAGCATTCAGAATTTTAGTTTGTACCACATTTATTCCTGCCCGGTTTTAGATGTTTTTGAAAGTTTTCATTGGTAATTTAATTCTCTCGATCTATAGAGATACAATATAACTAGATTTTAATTATGGCTAAATTTTGTGGTACATGTAACATCTAAAACACAAAAACTCAAGATCATTTTAATCTTATAGTCATTAATCAGAACTCAAAAATTACATCTAATGATACGCTAGAATTAAATGTAAACAATCACTGTGTTTTAAGTACTTGCAACAGTTTCAGAGAGAACTGCAATATTAAATCAGCGATAGTTACATTATTTCTGCTAAAATGACTAATGTTTCTATTGTAATCAATAAATAGGGATTTCCTCTGTGTTTCAGCTGGAAGCATAACCATCAAGTTTGAGGTGTTCTCCAGAGCTCTGGACTCGGAGCCCACCATGGGAGAGATCATCTTCCAGCTGAGGGAAGCCATCACCACGGGGTCACTGGTGGTGACCTCCACCACTGGACAACGATTGGTCGTTGACACCAACTCATTTGCATGGTCAACATCTGAACTTCAAACCGAAATTGGTTTGTTTTATTAATGTGAAATTAATTCTGGTAATGTGGTTATTAAGTGTGATACTAGATAAATTATGTGAACAACGCCCATTCAAACTCTACCGATTTCATTGGTGCGGTGAAGTGCTAAAAATGCACAAATATTCAAAGAAAGAAACCAAGTGTAACCTCAACCTCAAGTGTACCCCCCAAGTTCATTTCTGGTATTAAAAAAAAAATACATATACTGAATACAGGGTTATTTTTGCCCTGTGTTTCTTTTCACCCTTCAATACTTGCAAACATATTTGCCTTGTATTGATTTGCCCAGAAACAGATATATGTTAAAGAAAGATATTTTGAGACATTTAAATTTGCTGAGTCTTAAATTCACTCGCTGACAACAAGGGCGAAATGGGCAAAAATGAAACGGGGGTGAATACTTCCCTGTATACAGTATATCTGACTGTTAGATCGAATGAATGTTTCTTCATTCATAGCATATTGTAGGCAATGGGACAAACTACTTTTCGTTTATCGTCTGACAGTGTATTTTAATCAGATTGATTAATTCACACATATTTGAATAAGTTTCTTCTCCATCATACTTTTTTAGGCAACGGAGCTAACTACACCATGTTCATTGTGTCGGGGGCGGTAGGTGCCTTCGTCCTGATCATCATCATGACAGGAATATTTATCTATCTGATCAAAACCAAGGCCAACAAGGCTCAGCAGGTCACTCAGTCCCCCACCCCTTATGGACCCAACATGCAAGGTAATCACAAACCACAGTCCCTGTAGACCCAGCATGCAAGGTAATAAACTGTATTGTTATACTTTCATGTTAAATACTGAAATCTGATTGGTTAAGACGCAGTTAATAATATTTATTGTTATACTTTCATGTTAAATACTGAAATCTGATTGGTTAAGACGCAGTTAATAATATTTACTATTACCCTCAGCGTTAGCAACGCACTTGGCAACGGGTAACAATAAAAAATGTTACATGTGCGAAAATTATGCGCGTACGGTTTGCTGTAGAATTCACGTTATTCCTATATAAAAGCAGTAAAATTTTCTTAAAAATTTTAAAAAAGACATTCAGTATAACAAAATAAATAGTGCCTGTTTGGGAGGATAACAGTTGAAATTGACACCCCTCGAAAACCATTGTAAACCTCCGCTTCGCGTCGGTTGACAATGGTTTTCTCGGGGTGTCAATTTCAACTGTTACCCTCCCAAACAGGCACTATTTATATATTGGTTTGTAGGTCAGATCCCTGAGTGTCAAATTTTAGGAATATATAGAGAAAATTCTTTAAAATTTTTCTTTTCAAAATCCATATTACCTCAAAAGCTGAAACTTGTGTGGAAGCATCCTCAGATAGTGTAGATTTTAAAAGTTGTTCAAATCATGATCCTCAGGGGTAGGACGGGGCCACATGAGGGTGGGGGTTGACTTTTTACTTAGGAATATGGAGAGAAATTTTTTTTTAATCTTCTTAAAAACAATTTGGCCAGAAAAGATGTCACTTGTAGGAAGCATCATATGTTGGAAATAAATTTGAACGTCATTTGAAATTAAGATATACTCTGCTTAGTTGTCTAGATATTATGTATTTGATACTCTAAAGATGGTCGTAAGCTTTTGTTGGCAATAATTGCTCAGGTGAGCTATGTGGCCCCAGGGCCTCTTGTTTCCATTATGATTTAATTTTAGATAATTGTCATTTTGTGTGATTTTTCCCAAATTAAATTTCACTCTGTCATTTATTTTTATTGACATATTTTTAATGCATTGTGATTTAGGGGTGGATGTTCCCAGACCTATGGTTGGGAAAAACAATGTCTCTGGAAATTGGATGGAAAATGAAACGACGGAAATTTCCAGTAGTGTTTCAGATGCAGGTCAGTTTGGTGTAAACTGGTTATTATTGTAAATGGCGGCATGCTAATATTTATCACTAGCAGAGTTTGATGTGACTCTTTTAATAGATTATACTAAAAGGATAATATCGACAAAACCTATCCTTAGAGTATTTATTTTTTGCTCTGTCAGTATTTCAAATGCAAATTCACTTTTAACAAAAATTCTGCAAACAGAATATCATACAGTAATATTTTATCTCTGAGAACTGGCAAGGCAATGGAGAATTCTGAGGTTTGTTTAAAAAAAACATATAATACTATCTGCAGGTCTGTAGCTCTACAGAAAACTTTAAGTTGACATGCCATAGATTCAATATATTGTAAATAAGAATTTTCCCATATAGCTTAAGTACCAGACCTGCAGCTACATTCCTCTAATTACTTCATTATAAACATTTTTCAAATTACTAAATGAACCTTAATTAAAATGAGACAAATTTGATAATCATTTAAAAATTTTTTTTTTAAATTTATTTATTTACTAAATGAACCTCAATTAATCTGATTTCAGATGCATACAAGAGTTATTCAGCAAAGGCTGTGTCCAGGCTTCCCCCCATACAATGAAAGAGAGGATATTTATTCACAGATGACGATCGAGATGTGTCTAATATAAACATATTCAACAGTCATATCCAACCTTGTAGGGATGGAATTTTTTTTTAGTGCATGGAAATGTTTTTAAAGAAAAATAGTTTTTAAGAATTTGATCTGTTTTAAGTTTGTTTTAAAAAAAAAATTATGACTTTTTCAAAAAAACTGTTGAATTTCAAAAACATTTTTGAAATTAAGTTTTAAATCAGTACATGTTAACGATTAATACAGATAATGATTTAATTGTATTTGTATAATTTGTTATCATAAATAAATAAGTAATGTGTTTCAATCTTGTTATTATTTAATGCATATGATTTCTTTGGGTTCTTTTTAATCTATCTTTGAGACTCACTTGCTGCACCAGAATATTTTGAGGGATACAAATATTTTAGTGGCACAAACACAATTACAATAATTGGCAAAGGCCCAATATATGCAAAAGCAGAAGTATTATAAAATAATTATTATTGTTATTATCACACATCAGTGTAAAAGAAACTTCGCCAAATAATTAAATTAAAGATACATGTCATCAATTTTTTGTGTCGGACTTAAAATTGTGAAAAAGTTACTAGTTAGCATTTAAGGACGATGAATCCAATTCCATTTGCGCAGAAATATCGTGCACCTAAAGGGGGGGATTTTTACGAACATCGAATTCTCAATATTGTGTCACAATCACTTAAATTCAATGAAAAATCGATTTTGACGCAAAATATAGCTGTACAATACACATTTTATGTAGCGGAAGTAGTGTCTGACCTTGCTATAATTTAAAAACATGCTAAAATACGCTTTTCATTATTATTTAACTTGTACAAATTTCTTTAAGGGATGTCAAGAATTGTTGTGAGTTTTATATTTAACAGAGTTTGAGCCAGTGAACAAATCATTTGCATTTCGATCCGCTTCAAAATAGAGTAAAACCGCCCCAGTGCTGAAGTTTTGAAGTATTTTATCACACACAAATGTTTAACATACTCTGATATTTGTTTTGTTTCGTAGATTAACCTCGAAATAATGTACATTAACATTTTCTTAGAGTTTGAACAATACTTCTCATGAAAATTTGAAGAAAAATAACGAAACACCACACTTTGGCATGTGCCCCTGTAAAAACGAAGTCGATGACATGATCATTTTTTTTTTAATGATATTAATTCAAAATCCTCATATGTGTCATATTTCAATTTGGATAGAATTAATAAAAATCTATAGCAGATTTTCCTTAAAATTATTTTTTATCGCACAATGACGATTTTCCCCGTTATATTCAGTTGAAAAAGAGAAGTAATACAAACAGTTTTTGAAATGGTCCCTACTAAAAATCTATTTTTTAAAATTATTTTTTGATTGATTTTAACATATCTTAAGTAACTCAAACTCATATACAATTTTCAGAAACATCACTATTGTAGAAGTGAATTGGGTCTGTCATCCTAAATTTAAGTTTGGTCAGCTAAACCAACATGCATGCTTGCAATCCCAAAATTACGATTCATTCTTGTTAATGAGGGGTAGAATGAAGCTACCGGTTTATAAAATTTTACTTTGATAGCTTGTAGTATACATGTTTAATTGTATATCTCACTTAATTTAATTTCAGGTACATAAATTATAAATATATTTAGAACTCTAAGTTTAACCTATAAGTGGAAGGGTTGTTTGGAAATTATATATACAGAGACAACACAAATAATCGCCTTTCTAATTGACGGATTTTGATGATCATTGTCATAAATATTGAAGAAACCCAAACAAATAACTGAACAAAGTAATGTTAAAAAATATTTTTATCTTATATTTACGACCGTACATACATGCAGTCGGTGTTCGGGATACCTGGCGCAGCAGAGCCTGTAGACATAATCCCGGATATTAAGAAACTCAAACAATTACTTCCTAAGTGTTTGTAGATCTACATTTATTAATAAAAAATCAGATTATATATTTATATTCACTTTGCTATTTATTGTCACTAACTTGTGTGCAAGTTTCACTAGTGTTCGAGTTGAAGTACGGAGATTGTACAAATATATTTACCAAGCAATAGAAATCTTATAACGATGGTTTACTAAATTTTGACGTCACAGCGGAACAGCGAATAGACATCAATTTGGTTGGAATCTCGAGAGAAGACCTTTCCAGGCCAAGCAAATATGCTTAAACAAAAACTATACAATTTAAATGGGACAAGAGCTTCCTTTTATTACTATGAATGAGACTTGGACACGATTTAAGCTAAAAATTTTCCTATTTTTTTTTTCATTTTTGTTGACTATTAATAATGGTTAATAAGGATGTTTTTAATGCTTTGCCAAAATTTGAAATTCATAAATTATATAGACTTACAAGCAAGTTGCAGGGGTTAAAATTCTTTGTTTTGTAAACATTATAAAGCTCGAGTCTTGTTATTGTCTACATATGCATTGTATTGGTATAAGTTTCACTCTATAAATGTTGCTTTTTGTTGTTGATAAAATTATTTAGGAACTAATTAAATCAGTTTATCTTGTTGCAAGTGTTTTTGTAAAAAAAAAAGAAAAAAAGAAAAAAAGATAATTTCTTTACTTTACATTATTTGTAAACAAATATAAGACTCGGGCTTTTTTTACATAACACCGACTTCTTTCCTCAGTATCTTGATTGTATCTTATTTTCTAGCATTGAAATTTTGTTAAATCATACAAAATACACAAATAAATCATTTAATTTGATACAGAAAAATCGTGTCTAGGTCCCTATAAACTAGAATTAAAACAAGGGAACTAAATTTCTACTACTTTTTACACAAAAACTAATATGAACAAAATGACTGTAAAAGACGTTTCACAGAAAGTTGACTTTCGGATAGAAATAATTCAATTTTTAAAACAAAAAATCACAAGAATAGAGATAATCTGTAAATGTTGGTATCTTAAAATGAAAACAAAATATGAGAAATGAAAAACAATTCATGTTTTCCGTTTGTTTGTAGGGCGTTTAAAACAAGGAGCAAGGAAACGCGTTAAAATGACGTTGCGATGAGTTTGAGGTTGCTCCGGATCAGTGGATGTAAGCACGTTTTGTCAGCTTACCAAAAATGATCTGATGATATCTAGATCTTTGACTGGAAATTTTTCACATTAATAAACGGTATCCTGGTTTACTTTTTGGCAAAATTTCAATGATTTATCCCCCCCCCCATGCGAGCAAGAGTATAGTTTTATTCTCAATAATTTCCAAACAGCCCTCGTATATAAAATATGATTGTTTAGGCCTGGAATGAGTTTTCAATGTGGCCCCATATAAAACTCATTGACAGAATATTTTAATTTTTGATCAACCCTGCTATGACTAGAATATTAATCATTTTTCATTGAAAAATAATTAAGGTTGATGATAAATCCTTTTAAATTATTTAATCTGTAAATATGTGTAATATTTGAAATCAAATTATTGTCTGATTACAGATCTAAAACGCAGCCATTGATAATATTTTGTTTTAAATAAAGGAACTAAAATGCCCGGAGCAGAATGTAACGTAAACGAAATGTGTATGAACCGTCTGATATATTTCCCGGTTTTTTTTGTGTTTTTTTTAAACTAGGAGCTCGACAAAAATGGCGCAATTGAAGGAGCCTAAGAAGATATATGACATCGCCAAGCTAACAACTAAACTAAAGCAGTATGTATGCATGTAAAAAAACAATATATAGCAGTGTACAAAAATTAGCTTATTACGATAATGTAAACTAAAGACGGGGAAAGACGTATGACACGATTAAAAAATCTAACGTTAGCATATGCGAATTTTTTTTTTATATTTGCACCGATTGTGTCAAAATCTGAGAAATAAGGTGTGATAATCAGACCGTGAGACGTTGAATGATAGTACATCTAACGTACCCCGGCTTACCCTTGTCGCACTATATAAAGCAATGCATGGTTTATAGGTGCACCGTGGCGGGCGGTTTAAATATGGATAGCCTACAATTTTTAAGTACAGTACCGTCCGATCAGACCCAACCTAACAGAAAGTAAACCCCAACTAAACCCTGAGTTTACTTTCTGGGTTTACTTCGGGTTTACTAGAGTGGACCCAAAGTAAACCCAGAGTGGACACAGACTGAGTAAACCCAGTCAGTAGGTCTACCCCTGAAAGCAGACGCAAACTGTGTATTCAGAATATTCAAAGGGTAGGAATTACAGGTACCGGTAGTAGGATGGTAAGATAATTAAAATACTAGTCTGCTTCACACTTCAGTGCATACAGTTGACTTCAAAAGCAATTTCAAACTAAACCCAAAGTAATTAAACCCTGAGTGGACCCAAATTTTCAAAGTAAACCCTAAATAAACCCAAAAAGTAAACCCAGGGTTTAGTTGCATGGGTTTACTCTGGTGTTAGGTTGGGTGTGATCGGTACTGTAGATCTATCTAAATTTGTAATTCGCCTGATTGAAGTCGAAAGGCCAATATATTTCTTGATTATTAATGTTTATTTCACTATTTTTTTTTTCAATAATAAATTAGAAAAAAAAAGTTCCATGTTTTATGACTCTAACCAGAGATATATATGCACATTATGACACAGGGTTTTGGCACAATCTTTGCAAAAACAAATTTTAAAAAAATCGTAAATATAGTACTGTATAATAGGGGAGAATTTTTGATGTTGCACAGATTGTGTTAAAACCCTTTGCATTTATTCTCTTTTGAGAAGTGGACATGCAGGCATAGCCTACATCCAGTTCACTATAATTTAATGCCTGTCCACTGCTCAAAAGAGAATACCTGTGCATTATGATCGATGGCTTTTACTAACCCACCCCCACCCACTTGCTTATCTAATTTAGCTTATGCATTAAATTAATATATTTGTAATACGAAAAGGGGAATGAGCATATACATACAATGAAAACATGGCTGGACCGGAAATCGGACTGGGGACGCCTGTAACAAACTAGTCAAGATGTAAACGCCAAGTCTACTTAGACTACTTAACTACTGCATGGGATTGAAATTTAGTGAAACTTAGTAGGCATTAATTTAGGAAACTCTGTGTAGATGTGCATATTACCAGGGCATTCAAATTCCCTTATTATTCTTGGAATTTTGGCCCTTTTGAACTTAACATTTCGGCCATATATTGAATAATACATGTAGATTATGAGATAGCAATGAACAGTTTGTAATCACATGCATATACAACTTCTACTTACCCGGTAACTGTTGCATGGAATTTAGAGGAATTAACAGGAAATTCCATGTCTTTTATTTTGGGGGGTATTTTGGACCTTTTCTATTTTTTTTTTTTAGTTGTTTTAGGTTTAACATAGAAATATTGAGGGAAAATATTCACAAATCTTCTTCTCAAGATCTACAACAGTTTGTTAGATTACTTGGCAAGCATCAAATAAATAAAGTTTCTAAAGAGCTAGAGCCACGAAGCATCAAAAAATGCCCTATCATTAAAAATTACCATATTTTGGTAAAATATAGGGTAGGATCTTAGCTTTTCATAACTCTTTTTCTTTTTTCGATATCTATCATACTTTTTTAGGAACGGAGTTTACAATATGGCATTGTTTTGATGAAAAATGTAGAACAGACGTCATTTTTGTTAAGTAACGTCATGAAATGATAAATCTACGTATGACTTGAATCTAATAAAATAAACAAAAAAACATAAATAAAATTATCATGTAGACATTATAATTAATTTATGAAAATAAATTTATTGATGAAAATAACATGAAAAGCTTATTTACAATATAGTTTAAAACATATTACAGGGACTAGTGCTGAAGGTCAATATAACGGCGGTACATTTATATATGTCAGTGTCTTAAAAGTTCTTTTTTCTGCAATTTGAAACTGCATGAAGTAATGCTGATGATGCGCAATGTATAACTGAGGATTAATCATTGAATTCTACCAATGTAATCACAAATTATTAAAAATAAAAATATTAATATGTCAGAGATACGGTAATTGAATTTAATAGAGATATATGTTATCTCGAATTTTGATGCATTACTGTAACAGTCTGTGTACATTATTCTACATGATTATTTTACTTGTTTCAAGGCTTCGATATTTTCACCCAATCATGGCGCTTTACAGCAGTTAGATGCCAGGGTTCAGTTCTTTGAAATGATTTATTTTCCCAGTTTCCCGTGGGCTCACCGTGCGTTCATGTGCGCTCTCCGCTCCGCTCCATTCCCGCTCATTGTGCACAAATCGCCCACCGTGCGTTCACAAAGATTTCGCCTTGCATGCGCTCACTGCGTTTGTTCAGTGTTCACTTATTATTTAGTCAGATAATATTATATTTAGGCTTATAACAATACAAACATATAGTTTATTGTTATTATTTCCCGATTACCAACGAAACACAATGTAACAATACCGCCCGGGGCACTCCGAATAAATCGTTCATCTTGCGTTCACATAGAGTACATATACTATCGTTCAACGTTCACTTTGCGCTCTGCGTTCGCTCTCAGTCACCGTTCATATGCGCTATCCAAATTCGGCTCAGCGTGCACTCGCCGTTCGTTTAGAGCGCAATCACTGTGCGCTCACCGTTCACGAACTGTTCAAGTGAAAAATAAAACCTTTTAGCGACTGTGTTTATGTAATGGATGTACTAGTATGCCGAAAGCAGTTCTGTATGAAATAATATAAAACAGTTTCGAGGCCCGTTATAGGGCCGAGAACAGTGATATTTTTTCGTACAGAAGTGTTTGAGGCATATATAGCCATTGAATATCATTGTTGATTCCTGAGACAGCCTGATTTTAAAGAATAACAGTGTTGTAATCACTGATAATGGTCTGATATCAAGAAGCTCTCTAATATATCGGACTGTCACAAGTAAAATTTTTGACTGCTGGAACAAAGGAATGACATTACAGCAGTGTTTTAATTTTTATTAATTAAATGAAAAAAGAATATTGATTTCTTTAAAAATATTCTTATGAGTTAAGAATTCCTTATAAATGCCATAATGTCTATTCATTTACATTTCAATTTTTCTAGTGATATTCATGTCCTTTGAGAATTGTTACAAGTGATAAGCTATCCGTAAATGTCTTGAGAATTAAGATCATATTTCAGAGAGAGAGAGAGAGAGAGAGAGAGAGAGAGAGAATGTGGGTTTATTATTCCGGAGCGAAGATAGGTTAAAATGAACATTTTTATTTAAAACATCAAGCAGTAGCACATAAATAATGTTGTAAAATTGTCTTGAAAAGTCGAGTTCATAGCAAGCCTGTAGAATTTGTGTTATCATATCTATAAATTTGTAGTGAACTCGGCCGTAAATCGATTTTTTCAGAGGGTAGGGAAGGGGGGGGGGGGGGGTTGAATGGAAACAAATACTGTTTTAAATCTCTCTGTACTCATCGTTGTTTTGTTTTTTTAAAGAAAGGGCCCGGCAATCTGATTTTTTCTATATTCCATACAAGAAAAACTTTAATTAGATTTAATACGCATAAAATAATCAAAAATGATTTCAATCGAGAATTTTATAGGCAAAAGTAAGTCACCGATGTACACACATTTAGGGTGATTTTTTATTTTATTGGACAAATTATCAACAAAGACATCGCAATTAGGATTAGACTTCTATATAAAGCACATGCTGATAGTGTATTCTAAGCTGTGTATACCAAAAGCCGTCTTCATCGAAACGGACACAATCGATCTTTTAAGAAAGGAGTGTAACTGCATGTAACGGTTCACCGGAAATACATTGACCACGCGACAAATCGACACTGATCAACAGGTGGCTGATAAAGAAAAGACGTATGCATTTGCAAAAATTTTTTATGCAAGGGACGATTGGCTTAATATTCAATTACAGCTGTACTTAGGAATTAAATAATCAAGTTTTTTGACGGAATGAATTAAATTTATCATATATGTACATGTTTTCATGTGATGTCGACTGTCTTTCTCCCGCGGTATTCAGGAACACGTACTTGTGTGAAAAAAATCGCTTGCATCTTTCCTTTCGTTTAATGCATTTCACCGTTTGACAAAAAACCCACAACTAGCTAAGTATACATGCTATCGCTTATTCTACGTAAAGGTATAGGAATATATATTTACTTACGTACGTACAATGTTAACTTTGCAAATCAATTTTTTTTCTGTTTATAGCAATGTTCATGTGTCTCATATTCTACTGCAATTGAATAATACCGTGGTACATAGAAATAATGCTTTTTAAAAATGCATACTTTACTGGTCAATTCTATTGGCAAAATACTCAAAGAACTCAAGATTCCATGTACAGATTCAACTGACGTCGCAAACGTCAAACTATGACGTCATTGATGATGCACGATGTAAGCATGAATACACAGTATAAAATTACTAGATAAAACATGTTAAAGTTCAGTTTATATGCATTTCTTCCTCAAATATTTAATAAAATGATGATTTTGGAAATAATCACAAACAATTCTTTATCATTATTAATTAAATTCTGCTATTTCAATAAAAAGGAAGCAAATAATTACCCTAAAATAGAGTGGTCAGTGTTATTTTCTGTTATTTAAATTTTCAAAATTTGTAAAATACACATTGGCCACACTTGAGTACCTCTACGAAATTTTGCAGGCGGAAGCATTTGTGCAATATCTCTCAGTTTTAAAAGTTTCAAAGAGGTACTCAAGTGTGGCCACATTCAAATTTGGGAAATACTGCAGTAAAATCTACAATTTTCAGCTATTTTTAACGATCATAGTATGTTTGATGATGCGCATGGGCTAAACGGTGGGGCCGAAGTGAAAAAAATTCATATGCATAGAAGCAGAATATTGTGCCCTACATTATAAGTAATTACAATTTGTATTGTTTCAAACTTGAGTTTTGTGAAAATTTTAAGGCACATTTTGATGCTTCGTGGCTCTAGCTCTTTTTAAATCTCTGATCACCGGACCAATACCCAAGATGGTTCAAAGTTTAACATGGAAAGATATAAGGAAACTATTTGATAATCTTCTCAAGAACTACAATGCTATAATTTGTGAGATTATTTAGCAAGCATTTTCAAATGATGTAGATTCTAGATTGTTAAAATCTAGGGATGGGACGATCCACCGATGCATCACAGTATTTATTTTGACAATATTTGGATTGATACATTTACCATTAATACAACGATACCTAAGCGAACTTTTTTTTATTTTCCAACAATGCCCGAGCTTCATATATCGGCTATTTTTAGTCCGCGCGCCTAATATAAAAGTACAAAAATGACGGAAAACCTCGTAAAGTTGTCAAAACTGCAAGGAAGCTAAATCTGGAGTGTGGAAAACTTTTGGATTACTTGTTTATAAAAAAGTAATACATGTATTAAATGTATATGAGACTAAAGTAATTTGTAAATTGTGCAACGCTCATTTTAAATATATCAAAATAACTTTGGACATGCGTTAATACATCGAGAGATTGAATAAATTTTTAACCCTTATTCATGTTTTTAATTAGTTGCAATGTATTGTGATATGTATCGTATCGCATCTCATGTATCGTGATGTGTACCGAATCGGCTAAGTACAGTATAGTCCCAGCCCTATTAAAATCATGACCGCTGGACCAATACAGAGGGTTCCGCTCAATCTGATAGTCAATTTGTCAGAGAAAAATTTATTTATCAGATTAACCGATTATTAGATTAACCAATTTAGCGTTTTTGTGGTCTTTAATTTTGGCATAGATTAAAATACAACTTGTTTCAATACATAATTTATCAACAAAAAGATATAATTTGTTTGTCAATAGTTTGAAATGAAATAATTTACCTTGCATTAGCAATAAAATAGCATTTTAGTCTTTATTTTGTTTGTAAATGCTCAAAAGAAAATGTTTCCCTTCATCACTGTTCATTACGATGGTTTCAAAGTGGCCGCCAATTTGACAGGAAGTAATAAGAGGAAATGGCTAATATATTGTCTGAACATTCCCTCTTTTCACCTGGACAATTTATTTTAATTCTTTTTCTGGTATATAGAATGCTCTTAAATAATTAATTGTGCATGATAACAAATTATTTGAATTTCATTCATTAAGATTTCTACCCCGATGTAAAATTGAAAGTAATCAGAATTTTCTTGATGTCATATGTCAGGGTTGTGGTTAACAGTTGAAACCTTAGGGGCCATGTGGGCCCCTAACTTTTCAAAGTTTATGGGCCCACAATTAGACTTATGGGCCCACATGCTACATCAAAAAATCCTATTAAAATATAAACACTGCAGCTTTTATTTGTTATAATGTTTAATTTTCATACTCAATTTCATATTCCATTGATCTCTCAATGCCATGATAAAACATGGGGAAAGCAAGGGACACGTAAGAAAGTGTCTACGGCTGTCACCAAGGCCAATTTTGTTTGCATTATTAGTGTTGGCTCCACAGACTCCGTAGACACTTTCTTAAATTCTGCATCTGCTATACATTTGATAAATTCAACTGCTGAGTCTCTGCATGGTTCTGTACGTGCTGCCTAACTCGATCCCTTTCCTCTCATCCAGGTTACATAACCAAATGAAGTCTGTAATGGGTCTGTCATGCATTACTAATGCATGGCATGACCTTATCATTCTACTCAACTTTTCCGTATTATTTCTATTTATTGTCATTAATATGTTCGCTGCTTCTGATTTTTCAATGGGTTTTCTCTTTACAATGAACATCGAACTTACGTGTCCCTTGCTTTCCCCATGTTTTATCACGGCATCCAACTTATAAGACGTACAACCTGATATGAAACTTGTTCTGCTTTCACTGTTACCCCGTCAATGAATCGCCATATTTTTTAAATGTGATTGTCTACGTCACGTCACCAAAATGTTTGTCACAATTAATACGAAGTAAACGCTTTGCACACGACACCAATAGTCATGGTTAGTATAGTGTTTATTAAAAAAGGAAAGTGCATTATAAAATTCAAATCAAACAAAACCCTATTCCGGAAAAAAACGGCTCGCCATGTGGACTACCAGATTTTGAATTTTCTATCGCCCACACGAAATTTTACTCGCATTGGCGAGTGGGCGAGTGGATATCCACAACCCTGTATGTTCCCAAGCCAGTCACTTTTGGTTCTGAAATTATATGTTTAAATAATTCTTAATGGTGCAAGCCCAGCATGAAATTAACAGGCAATTGGTAAATAAACAAACAGTAAAATGAGTTCACAGGTAAGGTCAGTCCTGTGTGCGGTCATCCGGAACAACTATCGATGTCGGTAGCTTTCATCTTACGAAGAAGGGAGCCATCCGTGTGCGTTGAAGTGTAACTAATGCCCTGTAAAGTGATACTGTGTACACAAGAGGGGTGTCAACCAATTAAACAAAGGAATATACAGGGTTAGAGGGTGGGAAATCATTATTACACGGACACAATCTTATCAGATTAACCGAAAATGACATTTTTTTCATATCAGATTATCAGGAAAAAATTCAAAGGGATATATAAGATATGGTTTGGTGTTTTGTTATAATATCAGAATAAGTGGAACCTTCTGTACTGGGTCCCCAAGAGGATTCATAGTTTAAGGTATTCGATGTATAACGAGATCGTATTTTCCCGCCCATTTCCGTAACAACTCGGAATCGGGGGATTCCCCTAGAGTTATCGGTCTTGTCGATAAGAGTTATCGTTTTGAAGCGAACAAAAATGGGCGCCAAGAGGGATGGCCGAGGCCGCTTTACGAGCAATCTTCCGAAACGAGTGCGATTTAAGAAGACTTATGTTACTACAGAACATAATTACCAAAGCGGACATCAGTGCCCTGGGGATTCGTGTACGTACAAGAAATGTCCTTTATTTAATAACGTAAAAAATCTTGGGAAAAATGTCAGTCGTGATTGGATGGATGGACGGCGGGTGATGGAGTTAGGGGTGCTGTTGGAAAACTTATCATCTTGTTCGCATTGTCGGATGGGTCCCATCCCTCTATATAAAGAGAACATTGTTGGAGAGAGACGGAGGGGTTTGGGGGGATATTTATACATAATGTGTATGAATCCCGAGTGCGGAGAAGTGAACATGGTTCCCTATGGTAAAACGCACCGCCAGAATAAGAAAACAACTGGGATGCCGTGTTTTGTAGTAAATACAAAATTGGGAACAGGTTTGTGAATTTTTATGATTTTAAACCAAATTTAATATAACTGGTATAAACAACAAGTAACAAATAAATATTAGTGCACATCAATTTTCATCATAATTTTCTAATATAATGAAAAAAATATTTTTAGCAATGATTGACAGTCTTGGGGGGCCAGACAGAGTCAACAACCTTCTGTCAACTTTAAACATTCCTACTATAAACAACAAGACATTAATGGTGATGGAGCGCCGTGCAGGAAAAAGTGTGGAAGCTGTAGCTAAGGTTACTACAAAGAAGGCGGCTGAGGAAGCTTATCATGTGGAAATGTCGTAAGTTATATTCAGTTTACTTTTTCTGTTCTGATTAACCCAAAAAAAATCATATGATTATTTTTTATTCTAAATTGTAATAAATTGTAGACAAGCCATCATAAACAGTTGTATTATTTTTTTTTCATAGTGAAGTTGCTGATGCAGAGTCGACTAAAGCTTTGCAAGGAGTAGAATTGCTAGAGGATTTGGGTGTTGGGGTTTTAGCAGATGCATCACCGATAACAAAGTAAGTTTTTAAATTGAAACACTTAATATACACATGTACAAGAAAAAATGTTCACAGTTGTATTATTGTAATTTGTATATTTATAATTTTTTTTTATAGAGAGATTCTGCTAAAGACCAATTTGCCTGTCACGTTTGATGACTCTGATAATGAATTGGCTGATACTGACCACAAACGGTAAACAAAATCAACAATATTTATCTTAAGAAAACATATTTAACGATTGTAATTTGTAAATAAATTTGCATTTTTAAAAAAAATTGTTTATGTTCGCTGTTCGCTATTCATTAAAAATTAAATTTCATAATTCTAGAGATAACACAGGCATGGAATCCTGTATTCCTTTAGGACACTCCGACCCTTCTATTGCACAGATGACAATTCCAAACACTCCCACAGTTGGTCAAACAGAGTAAGTTTATTATTCTTGCATATCACGTGTACTTTGCATATAATTTGTTTATATACAAGACACACACATATATATATATATATACATGTAATCCTTGTGAATATGACATTATATAATGTCTCTAAATTTATGAAGGCTCAGTAATTGTATTCTAATTATAGGGACGACACTGTTTGTACACCAGTTAACACAACTTGTCCACAACCCTCACCATCAAGGAAAAGAAAAAGATCTTTGTCCAAAGGTACAGGCAAGAAAACTGTGAACCAAAAGCTGGACAAAAAGTTCCAATGCAAGACCAGGAGGGGTATGACTTGTGCTGTGGATACAGCTTGGCATAAACGAGGATTCAATAGCCTCACAGGTATTTGGATTTTTTTTTAAATGTATATTGTTTGTGTAGAAAGTGATTTTTATCAATGCCTGTGTTTATTGTAAGGATTTGAAGAAATATTAGATCATTGTATAAAAATTGATGGTTCAGTTTTCACAGTAACAAAATGACATTAAAATTTACAAAAAATATATTTATTTTTTTTATAGCACATACATTTTTTATGAGCAAGTCAATATACGGAAAGAAAGTACTAAAGACAGTAGTTGGTCACAGGACATGTGGAACTTGCCACTGGTGGAGACGGAATCGTCCTGGCATCCCAGTTAGAAAACATCGATGTGTTCAAAACCATAATGGTAGTGCAAGAAGCATGGAGAGTTCGACTGGTCTCAAAGGAGTAAAGGAGCTGATTGATGAGGGAACACCTGTGGAGTACATTGAAGGGGATGGGGACAATACGTTAATTGCCCGTTTACGATCAGAGCTGAATTTGGAGATGAAGAAGCGTTTTGACAAAAACCATGTGGTGAAAAACATTGGGAAGTGTTTGTTTTCTCTAAAGGGGAAAAAACTAAGTAAAACTGTTATTATGCATATACAAAAGTGCGTGAAATATGCTTTTTCGAAAAATCAGGGTAATAAACAAGGATTAGAAGAAAATCTTAGAGGACTTATTCCACACCAGTTCGGGGACCACCAGTACTGCAAACCAAGATTTTGTGGGTTTTTGCGTAAACAAGGAGAGACATATCAACACAGAAGCTTGCCATACAAATCAGCATTGAAAGACACAGATTTACGACAACAATTAGAGGCAGTTTTTAAACCTATCATAGCCAATGCTGAACAGTATATTGATCTTGGATCGAGTCAGCAGTGCGAGCACGCTAATCGTGAGGTAACACTGAGAGCTCCGAAGTCCCTCCATTATGGAAACTCCGAGTCCATCGACTTTAAAGTGCATGCTACTGCAGCTTTTATCAATGAAGGACGAAGATATATCTCAATGGTAGATATGTTGCAAATATAAGCATTGTATTATTGCTTTTGAGAATTGAATGCAAGTTATTTTGTGTTAGAGTTTTGAGGTGAAGCTATTAAAATATTTTCATATGCAAAAATTTATAGAAAAAGTTATTGAAACCTCTCAAATATTTTAAATTTCCACCTAAATATGAAAATTTCCACTAGGTATGGTGAAAATATTTTACCTTGGCTTCAGTTCATGTTCTGTTATTTATTTTATTTTGACTAACATTGAATACCTTTTATTTATATTAGTTTTTTTTTCCAGTTTATACTAATGTATGGAGACAATTTCCAGACTCAGTAAGTTCTTAATTATTTTCTTGCTATCAATATGTATGAAGTTTAAAATAAATGGAAGATTTATTTTTTTATAAAATACTAAAAATCAATAAATATATTGAAATGCCTTTTTTACCCTAAAAAAAAATCCATTATGCATAATTAATAAAAATTATTTATATCAGGCCCATGAAGAGAGCGGAGTTTCTCCTGGAAAGTTTACCGAAGAACATGCCGGGAAAAGGATGAAGAGACGCAAGAAGGTGCAGGAAAAAATTCAGCTCCCTTCAACAAAGCTAAGACGTCTTGTTCTGAAACAAGAAAGAGCCCTGGGCCTGGTGCCATAAAACTTAGACATGCTCACTTTTGATCTCAGTCTCACTTTTCCACTATATGTTCCTTTTGTAAAAGTGAGACTTAGATCAAAAGTAAGCTCGTCTAAGTTTTATGGTCCCGGGGCCTGTAACTCAGGGAGCCCAGGAAGCACTGGAGGGAGATTCCTATCAGTCTGGTAAGTCTAGACCGATATATTTTATGTACACTACAGAAATGTACAAATACTTTACTGTCATCATGCTTTAACATATATATTTACTGATACACATAATGTTTACATGTACTTATCTTAACAGGTATTGGTCACAATGAGCATCCTGATATTGAAAAATTACCAGATCCAGCTGTTCCTGGTTGCTTCAAACCAGTGACTCTACCATCAGCAGAAGAGCCTACGTTGGTTATGTTTGATCTTGAAACCACTGACCTTAGTGAGTTTTCTAAGTTATCTTTTTTCATGTTTTCATTTTTAAAATGTTTAAATGTATTATCAAAGATATTTTAATTGCTAATAATATATTACAGTACGAGGAAGGCAGCTGCCCCATATTGTGTAAATTGCTGCTGTAGAGCTGAAAAGTGAGGCAACATTCAATACCTATGTTCGACCCAAGATGCCTCAGACTGAGAACGCACGACTAGTAACTGGTATTGTTGCAAATTCTAGTGGCGTGTCTGTTGCAGGTAAATCAGTGAAGTCCGACAATATTCATTCTGCTGCAGACAAATTTATCAGATATTTGACAAAATTCAAGAATGTGTGTTTAATTGCTCACAATGGCCGGCGTTTTGATTTTCCTGTACTTGTTTCGACATTCAAAAACATACAGAAAGACACTCAGCTTTCCAGTGTTGTGACTGGTTGTGTAGACAGTCTAGCAATGTTTAAGAAGTGTTTTAAAAATCAAGATTCATACAAGCAGGAAAGTCTTTACCGATCCCTTTTTAACGAAACATACGGTGCCCATAATGCGGTAGACGATGTGAAGGCCCTAGGGAAGCTTGTGCAGCATGCATTGCTATCACAGATAGATACCCTTTCCTTTACATTTCCTCTCAAAGCAGTAATCCAGCAACTAATCTACAATGGTGAAAAAGCTAGAAACTATAATTCCTTGGCAACACTTGTGCAGAATGCTGTTCTTTCAAAGTGTATGGCAGGGAAAATAGCCGGATCTGGGCTGACTCTCGGACATCTTAAGGCGATCAAGAATCGTGATGGTGAAGATGGACTCAGAAACACTTTTCTTGTTAAAACAGAAGGACAATCAAGAGTAAGCTGCACTAAGAAAACACTAGATGATGTTGTATCTAAACTCATGAGTGCTTTGTAAATGATTGTAAAGTCAAGTACTGGAAAACATGCTTATTTTGAAGAACATTTATATATGTGTGTATATCTATGTAATATAAGTATATGCATTTACATATAAATATATTCACTATTCTGATGTATTTATACATTATGTATCTGATTGTAACATTTCAAATGAAGATATCAAACACTTGAGTTGATTAAGCATGTTTTTAGCTCACCTGAGCTGAAAGCTCAAGTGAGCTATTCTTATCACATTTTGTCTGTCGTCCGTCTGTCCGTCCGTCTGTCTGTCTGTAAACTTTTCACATTTTCAACATCTTCTCAAGAAGTACAAGGCCAATTTCAACCAAACTTAGCCCAAATCATCCTTAGGCAAAGGGGATTCAAAGTTGTGAAAATTAAGGGCCACACCCGTTTTCAAGGGGAGATAATTAGAAATTAATGAAAAATTTTGAGAAATTTTCAAAAATCTTCTTCTCAAGAACCAGAAAGCCAGGAAAGCTGAAACTTGTGTGGAAGCATCCTCAGGTAGTGTAGATTCAAAGTTGTGAAATTCATGACCCCCAGGGGTAGGGTGGGGCCACAATGGGGGGTCGAAGTTTTCATAGGAATATATAGAGTAAATCTTTAAAAATCTTCTTCTCAGAAACTAAACAGCCAGGAAAGCTGAAACTTGTGTGGAAGCATCCTCAGGTAGTGTAGATTCAAAGTTGTGAAAATCATGACCCCCGGGTGTAGGGTGGGGCCACAATGGGTGGTCGAAGTTTTACATAGGAATATATAGAATAAATCTTTAAAAATCTTCTTCTCAGAAACTAATCAGCCAGGAAAGCTGAAACTTGTGTGGAAGCATCCTCAGGTAGTGTAGATTCAAAGTTGTGAAAATCATAACCCCTGGGGTTAGGTTGGGGCCACAATGGGGGGTCGAAGTTTTACATAGGAATATATAGAGTAAATCTTTAAAAATCTTCTTCTCAGAAACTAAACAGCCAGGAAAGCTGAAACTTGTGTGGAAGCATCATCAGGTAGTGAAGATTCAAAGTTGTGAAAATCATGACCGACCCCCGGGGGTAGGGTGGGGCCACAATGGGGGGTCGAAGTTTTACATAGGAATATATAGAATAAATCTTTAAAAATCTTTTTCTCAGAAACTAATCAGCCAGGAAAGCTGAAACTTGTGTGGAAGCATCCTCAGGTAGTGTAGATTCAAAGTTGTGAAAATCATGACCCCTGGGGTTAGGTTGGGGCCACAATGGGGGGTCGAAGTTTTACATAGGAATATATAGAGTAAATCTTTAAAAATCTTCTTCTCAGAAACTAATCAGCCAGGAAAGCTGAAACTTGTGTGGAAGCATCCTCAGGTAGTGTAGATTCAAAGTTGTGAAAATCATGATCCCTGGGGGTAGGGTGAGGCCACATTGGGGGGGGTGTTAAAATTTTACATAGGAATATATAGAGTAAATCTTTAAAAATCTTCTTCACAGAAACTAATCAGCCAGGAAAGCTGAAACTTGTGGGAAGTATCCTAAGGTAGTGTAGATTCAAAGTTGTGAAAATCATGACCCCTGGGGGTAGGGTGAGGCCACATGGGGGGGGGGGTGTTAAAGTTTTACATAGGAATAAAGAGTAAATCTTTAAAAATCTTCTTCTCAGAAACTAATCAGCAAGATGATTCTTTATAATTGTTAAGACTTTGGCTCCAGGACAATTCTTCGGCCTCACAGGAAGGTTCAGAGTTTGATGTAGCTAAATATCCCATATATAAACAATTGTAAAGGATCTTTTTGAGAACTGCAATACTCAACATGTGATATAACTATAAAATTGAAGCAGGCAGCTATTTTTTCATTAGAATCTTTTTGTATTACTGTTTTGGGTTATTGCCCTTGATTTATTGATTCTTGATTATTTTAATTAATGCATCCACTGTTAACCAATTAATGTGATGATTATTTTTATACAATAATAAATATTCAATGTATATAAGTTGTTCTGCATAAGTAGTTTTGGGTTAGGCTGGATTAGTTTGTTTATTTTTGATTTCCAATTTTTAGATACTATGAATTATTTTAGGCTGGCACATATATAGGGACAGTGTCTATTGCATTGCATCGAGCGATTGTTTGGGGTTAAACTTGAACAGGTACGGAGAGATTGAGGTTGTTGACATCCCTGCTCTTTCTATTCTTCGTGTTCTTCTAACCAACGATACAGAATGTGCGGTCATTTCTGCCCTGTATCGCATTAATACAAATGTGCGGTCATACCTGCTTGTATTGGTGGTGTTTGCGGCGGAGCACTAGTGTATGGTCATCCCTGCTGGTGTTCTGGCCTTTCTAGGGCAAGTGTGCAGCACTCCCTGTGTTAGGTTGAGCTGTTGGCGCAAGTGTGAGGTCATCCCTGCTTGCGTTATCTCTGCTTGCATTAACGTTGGTACCTGTTGAGTTGCGTAGGTGTGCGGTCATCCCTGCCTGCATAACGTTGAGTCCCTATTTATGTGCAGGAGCGGTGATTAAAGTCTGCTCTTGTAAATATTTTCAGCAATCAGGGCTATCCGAGTTCCAAGGGGGAAAAATGGATTTTATTTATACAGGATCTACATGTATTAATGTACATTGTCCAGATTGTATTATGACTCCATTAAGCTGACTTTATCATACCTATTGTTCCTCAGGTGAGCGATGTGGCCCATGGGCCTCTTGTTGTATATCAGATTAGCACTTCTCAGATTTTACATTTTGGGGGGAGGGGTAGTAGAAACTAGAATTTTTAAAAAAATTGACGGTAAAAAAACAAAATTTGTATCTGAATTTGTTGCTTATAGATGTCTTTAAATTATTGTTATACCAAATATTGGTGCACTTTCATACTTTTTTTTATTTTGGGCCATATTGTACACTTGTCTGTATTTCACTAACACATTCTTGGAAGCCATGTTTGCAGTTTGAGTGAAAAAAAAATTATAAGACCTTCATTCTTGGATTTGTTTTTTATTGCATTCTCTTTCTTATATATTTAACTAAATAATATGAAGCTATCATACAGTTCTTTTTGAATTATTGGATATTATGAACTGAGGTTTAATATTACATTTAGTGCTGAAGCACCGAAAATATCAATGGCATACTTTTCTAAATATTTTGAAAACAACAAGGTAAATTTTCATTCTTTTTATGGCGTCGAGCGAAGCTCGAAAGCCATCTAGGGATCGTACGTCCGGAAGTTACATTTTTAGGAGCCAAACAACTCAAATGAGTGCAAAGTTTTCGTATGTGTTTGAAGAAAAACAGATGACATACTTCAATTTCGAGCAGAACTGTACGTCAACAAAACAAGTTTGCAGATTCGAAATGGTTGCCGTCTTTAAAAATGTTCACATTTTCTTGAAAACAATATGTCTCGGTTTCAGCGGATGAATACACTAGCACCGAGACACATGCGATAGTTTATAGCTGGGCTTACATACTCAATTTGGTTATGAAATGTACTAGCCTGCAAAATAGATTATTTTGTATCCATATCGAAAATTGACAATGCACAAATGTTTGATCTTGTAGAAACAAAACTTCCTAATCGAGCGATAAGTACATCTACAACCAAAAGTTAAGTGAACTACTTTCACTTTGTAAACAACGTGAATGGGTGCTTTCTTTTATCTACCCCCGATATTTTCGGCCCGTGTCATTTGGACCCTTGTGAATTTTAGATGAAATTGATAATAAGAGACAGAGTGGTTATCAGCAGTATACAATATATAGAATTAAACACAATAATAATTTTAATATTTATTTCCATATAAATAGAGAAAAAAATATAAAAATTTTATAACTCCTAAGATATTTCTGTTACATTAAAAGTTTAAAATTTATCAATTTAAACTTAACTATAACAGTTTTAAACTTTTAATGTAACAGTTATGATTAACATGAATTTATAATTCATGATATTTTTGTTTTTATATTTTGGATTAATTCTAATATTCAATTAGGATTTTCCTCATGTATGAGTAAATTTTATTTTATTTTAGTTTGATAATATCTACTATTTAGCACAATTTCCTTTAAGTATTTTTCTGAAAAACAAATTTCTGTTCCCTTTGTTAGCTAATTCATTCGCACATCTTTTGTAAACTTAGGATTACAGTCCCAGCTGTTAGATACTAAGAAAAACATTCTTATTTCGGTTTCTTTGGAGGTAAATTCCTTTGCGCTTTTGGCTTGACACTTCGAAATTCCACATAGATAAACTTATTTATTTTATTTCGGCCTCCTATAAAAACTTATTTACTTTGTTTCGACTTCGAGTTAATCCTGTCTTTGTTACAGGCCTTCTCCGCGGAAATACGAGTAATTGTTATAACACCTTCTTTGGCTCAGCTAATAGTGTCAAGCATCAAAGAAATTTTGCCGAAATTGGGCGTAAACCTTTTTAAAACAAGTTACCTGATTGGTCAAAATTAAAGTCCGTAGATTGACCGCAATGGTAGGTGACTTTAACAAAGTCACTTTCCATCTTGCGGCAATCAAATAAAGACAGTTTTAAATTTAATTTACGGATTTTATTGATTCAATCAGGTAAGCTTGAAATTATTGTTTTATTCTTTTTATTATTTAAGCTGAATTTCATTTAAGGTTTTTATTACTTATTTTTAAATTAAGGATATTTTTGAAATAGTTTTTTTAATACCTTAATCCAATTAATTAGATAGTTTTTAAATTTCTTTCATGACTTTAATGTTAAATTGTTATTCGCTAAAAATTGCCTGCCTTAATTAAATAACTTTGTAATCTTTTTTTAATCTACACTTTAAATTATGCTTATTGCGTATTAATTTCTACTTTAAAATTTATTCTCTTAAAGATGTAACTTTTCGGCCATTTAAACTTTACCGCGCCTTACTAGATAGAACTCTTCTGCGCGAGGAGATAAAAAAAGTTATCGTAAACAAAAACGAAAATAGAAACTTTTTCCGCTAAATTTACAAAACAAGTTTAAGTTATCATTTAATCATATTTTTCGATATTTTATTATTAATCAACTATGTTCAGACTTACGAATCATGTTTTAGGTAAGCGCTATGCTCTATATTGTTTTGATTTCTTTTTATGTCTGTTGTTTATCTGTTTTAATTGTGTTTCGGAACTTTTGTTATCTCTTTGATTTTATAACATGCATTTATAGTTTGTGTATTTCATTCATTCTCTTTATAAGACTTTCCATCTTACGGCAATCAAATAAAGACAGTTTTAAATTTAATTTACGGATTTTATTTTGATTCAATCAGGTACTGTGGAAGCAAGTTTCTTGCAATTAGACACAGGTTGATCCTTGAACTAATTTCCCCAAACAATTAGTCACGACGGTGAAAACCAGTGTGTGACATTTCTATAAACTTAAATTTTCAATTGAAATTCAAAACTTTTTAAGAGGTGAGCAAATTTGTAATGAATTGTAATTTTATTAGTTATGTGATAAATAACATTTTCTATTTTTTTTTAAAAGTTGACTAATGTATTTTTTATTTTTTTATTTTCGATAATTTATGAAAAAAATACCAGCTTTTGAACTTTTGAATTTTTTGGCAAAATATTGCATATAGGGTACCCTCATTGTACGGATAAGTCCTCCTACAGTTTTCAAAATAGGAAGTTGTTCTTTTGCAGATCAATTATACATATATCAGAGGTATGCATATTGCTAGGATTTTGATTTTCGATAATTTGTGAAAAAAATACCAGCTTTTGAACTTAGTCATTTTTGGCAAAATATTGCATATAGCGTACCCTCATTGTACAGATAACTCCTCTTACAGTTTTAAAGATAAGAAGTTGTTCTTTTGCAGATCAATTAAACATATATCAGAGATGTGCATATGGCTAGGATTTTGATTACTGATAATTTGTGAAAAAAATACCAGCTTTTGAAGTTAGTCAATTTTTAGCAAAATATTGCATATAGGGTAACCTCATTGTACGGATAACTATTCCTACTATACAGTTTTATAGATAAAAAGTTGTTCTTTTGCAGATTAATTGTTCATTTATCAGAGGTGTGCATATTTCTAGGATTTTTATTTCTGATTATTTATGAAAAAAATACCAGCTTTTGAACTAAGTCTTTTTTAGCAAAATATTGCATATGGGGTACTTTATTTCACTGGATATGGGTTGACATGAATTATGGATACAGTTCGCATATAAAAAGAAAACCCGGTTAGCTGTCACATTGACAGCTTTTCACTTGTTTAAAAAATTATTTAGGTTTTTACTCTTCAAATTAACTTTAACTCGACGCCATTGTGGCCCTTCAGGCCTTTGATTTATAATATGGTACTGAGATATATGCTTATTGTAAAAATGAAAAGTAGAGGTCTATACCTGATTTAGGTCGTTATACATTGAATACCTTAATATAGAAATATTTAGGGAAAATGTTTTAAAAACTGATTAGAATGATACAAGGAACTTTTGATCCGGTGAGCAATGTGGCCCATGGGCCTTTTGTTTGTTTTACATTAAGCATAACTGGCACAATATGTTTCTGTATCATTTATAAATTTCTTCATTTAATTTATGGTCAGGATTTATAGTTCTAAATAAACCAAGTATATTTTTAATACTTTCTTAACTTAAACATTTTTATAGCTGGAAGATCAAGGTTAAATTCAAGTTGTCACTAACACCAACGGAGAAGAAGAAAGAGTTTAAGAACTTGAATAAGTCGGGAAGGCATTGTGCTTATATTCTTGAGGATGAAAGTGGACAGATTAAACTTTACGCATTTGATGACATTGCGACAAGATTGGAATCCTATGATATACAGATGGATGATGGTCAGGTCTGGTTTTTAATCTATCTTAAGCTATTTCCTTGGCGTTGGCATCAGCATTAATTGGTTAATTAATTAATTGATTAATTAATGCAGTTTTTAAAGCCCGGTTCTAAGATATTACTGTTTTTAAAAAGTTTAGAATTGCAGCAGATTGCCTTTTAATGAACATATCTAAATTATTACTGGACAGGTCCTATCGATCTTCACCAAACATATATTGGGTATCAATATTAAAAAGATTTAATTTATTCTGCACTATTTACAATTTTCGAATAATTGATTATTAAAATACATACCGTTATATTTTTATTAAATATTTTCACCCTTCCCTACTTAATAATATGTAAAACACATGGCTCAGTGGTTATGGGCGTTATGACAGTAACAGAATGGTCACTGGTTCAAACCCCGATGTGATCACTTAATGTTATCTGCTGTGCACTTAGAGAAGCCACTTTGTCTTCATTGTCTCAGTCCACTCAGCTGAAATTGGGTACCGGCTTACGCTGGGGGTAACCTGCGAAAGACTGGTGTCCCATCCAAGATGAGTCAATGACTCATCCGCTTAGCACTTAGGAAACAAGGGATATACACTGGCCTTATGCACCTTCATGGCATGAAGAAGGATTTAACTTCTTAATGTAATCTCCATGTAGGTAAGGGTAAGAACTATAAAATAATTTTTTTTCTAAATTGTTGAATGATTTTGAACATTTTAGACTCCATCTATATCATTCATGTTTTACGGCAAAGTCTCGATGCTCTAGACAGTTAATCTTGTCTGTGACAAGCACATGCTACATGGTAAATGTTTACTATAGATTAACATCATAATATGAAAATTTTACTTTACCCATAAAATGATATTGATCAAGTGTGTTTTATATGAAGCTACTGCATGCATATGCACACACATGTAGTATCAGTGGCAAATAACATTTTTCGTAACAACAACAACATCCATCCCCCCGCCACCCCCCGCGTATTATGACAGTCGAAGTAATTTAGTCCCAAATTGTTTTACACAAAGATGTGAAACTAATGCACTGACAGGAAATCATTCTACCCCTGAACGCACAGAATACACAGGTTTTAGACAGGTGGACTGTTACGTAGTCCATGTAACAAGTGTCATCAGGAATTCTACCCAAACAATATATGGTATAGAACTAGATTGTGTAGGTTTCAGTCTGGTCAGTTTCTATAGAGCTATATGTATGAATCACAATCGTTTTCTTATGAAATAGAGGAGAAATTACTTTGTAGATGTTAATGATATACATGTATCTTTCAAATAAAGGTCCTAACTTGTTGAAATTTGTGTGGTTTATTTAAAATAAACTTTGTAAATGATGATTGAAGTACAAATCTAGCTTTAGCAATGTTATATTGACCTACAAGGTAAAGTGCAGGTGAATAAAAAAAAAAATAATTCTTACATTGTTGGAGATCATGCAAGCTATATATTATGCAATTATTGCTGGTTTTAAGGTCAATACGATGATTAAGTTACCTGAGAGGTAAAATATTCACGGAGACGAGGTGAATATTTTATTTCGAGGGTAGCTAAATCATCGTATATTGATTAAAAAAATCCCAGCAATACGTAATTATTTTATTATATGATCAGTGACAGAATGATACAGACAAATTTAAGTTATTTAACTGAGTGTTATCAAGCAAACATTTTAGTTTGAAGCCATAGCCAAACAAATTGAGAAACGCAATATTTCACTGGATGATATATTTTTAGTCCAATGTAGAGAAAATCAAATGTTAAATTGACCTACTCGGACACGTGCATGAAATTCAATATAAAGGTCTATTTTTTTTCTAGATTGTTGGATATCAGCCAATCAGAGAGCGAAAGCAAGGAATTTTAAAATCAATCAAATAATAAAATATTGTATGGCATATATTTTATCATTTTCATATCATATCATATAAATTGTTATAATTGTGATATTAACATGATTTAAACTAGAGCAATCAAAACTAATATGGTGAGCAAATGCTTTCATGAATTCATGTCAGCTTTAAAGTGAGTATATATGTCTACTAATTGATATAATTTCTATATTTTACAGGAGTATTTTATATGGGGAGCTGAAATTAAAGTTGCAGACAAGGACTTTTACAGTTACGGTCACAAATACCAACTGAAATTCTTGAAAAGTGCAGGCATTAGGCCTGTAGAAGGCGAATTATCAATGAAAGAAAATGGAGCCACCAGCAGCGCTACTGCTAGCACTAGCCATATTACCAAAACAACAGGTGCAGAGGACACCAAAAAAATCAAGCTTGCCTTCGATCCAGTTCCACTGGAGGAGGTTGAAAATTACAAATCTGAACCACATTTTGGTAAATTATGTATAATTTTAAGAAATATTATTACATGACAGTAAGGATTAATAAATAAGGACAAAATTTGTTAGGCCAATATGTGTATGATTATATATTTATATTTAACTGATTGCTTGAATGAGTGATTGGTTGATTGAGACAATAGCTGCAGGTTTGTCTCTAAGACCCAGGGGGCAGGAAATTCCCCCACCTAAAATGAAGTAATTACCCAGCTATTATTGCATTATAAACACAATCTAGTTATAAGCTATACCCCCAGACCCCAGACCCCCTTCTACCTTTTTATTTTTTCCTTCTACTTCAATTTTTAGAGACAACAGTGTAGCTGTAATATAAGGGATGTGTTACTGGACACTGTACAGTAAAACTTGGTTAAACTCCCAAGGACCATTGGATTTACCTTGCCATAGTTATAATGCGTTAGAAACATATTATAACAAATTCGTAGTGCTACAAGCACAGCGAATTCGTTATAGACATGTTCCCTTCAACATGACCACCATTTGTGTTTATTAATGGCGTTGATTGAATTTAAATACAATTTTACAAATCATTGAATAATCTGATTTTAAATTGAAATGTGAATAATATAATTTATTTCATTAGTAACGTCAATTAGTACTGTTAATTTTTAGCAATTTAAAATAATTTGTTATAAATGCTGTATATTTTCGTTATGTCTTACAGCTCCAGGGCTCAAAATCAGTTTGCTATATGTATCGATTCCGTAAAGGACTATATATGGTTTGAGCCGAAAAAGGCCCCCTTTGAAGTTTTTTCATAATTTTCATTTTGAATAAAGTGCCCATAATTTAAAAATATAACATCATAAAGTTTACCTTTTCCCGCCATTTTCGCAATTTTAGCTGAAAACTGCTGGTTTTCAAGCAATTTTTCTTTTAAAAAACATTGAGCGATTGCTTGAACAAACAAAATATTTTCACTGAAGATGAATCTATTCATTACTTATAAGTGACAAAAAAATTGCTCTTGTTCAAAGCGTCGCTCTTTATTTCCCATTCAAAAAAATGTTATAAAAATGTCAAATAATGACTAATTTTGATTAACTTATAAAAATAGCATCACCCTTTATATAGTCATATTTCGTCAGTGACTACAAAATATATCAAATAAATAGGTGAAAAATATACTTAATATCAATCCTTTTAAAAAATAACACAACAATTTAATGTACCTGAAACATTTTAGAGAATGGTGAATTATGGGGGCCAAATTTGACTAATATCATTTATTTATAGTTCTTTTTTGTTATAACCGAGTTCTTTATAACCATAAGATTTTACAAGGATTTGCTAGGAATTTTTTCGGGGACTTCAATTTTTTTTGCTATATCCCAGAGTTCTAAAATATTAACCTGTAATATTTTTTTTCTGTTTATAGATGTTTTAGGCATCATCAAAGAATGTTCGGTGCCCGAACACAAACAGCAGGAGACTTCTCAATTCTATGTAAAGAAAATCCATCTTATTGATACAACAGGGGAAGTTGACATCAGTGTGAGTGCAAAGAAGAAGATAGAAGTAAGATGTTTTGCAAATCAAATTAAATTACATTTATATCTGTATCAATTTGTAACACCAATGGTTGAGATCAAAAGATTATAACAGCTGTTTGATAAATACAAATTTTTATCAGAAAAGCTCACTTGAGCCTTCAGCTCAGGTGAGCTAAAAAAAAAAAAACAAAAAAAACTACCAGTAAATGAATTAAGGTATCCCACTCCTCACATTTTATTTCGTTGCGCTGATTATCATTATATTTTAAATGAATATGATTTTATTTATTTAATCATAACAGATAGATTATTATTTCATAATTACACAACATTCATAAAGAAAATCCATCTAAATTCAAGAAACAAGTTTTCAGGGGAACTATTTTTTCGTGCGGAGGATTTTTTAGACGAAAATTACAGGAATGGGCAATTTTATGAATTTTCAATATACTTTTCTCTTTATTATACTTTATTCATTATTCACATTTTTTATATTTGATAGGTTTGTAACATACTCCGTCTATAGGTTCTGTGTGACATGTACAAAATTGAATCTTAAAAGAGTGGTAGATGTTTAGCATAAAAAATGCAAATACATGTATATAGAAAATGTCTAATTTTTTAAGCCAAATTTTGCGAGAATTTTACCTTTTAAGCCATATATCTAAAATTTGACATCACTGACCCTCATGTGTTATTATGTCAAAATGATACTGAATACATATGTAGGCAAAATGGATTAATCTAATATAATTCTTGATATTAAAAATATTTTTTAATTTCGAATCAAGTTATAACTGTTATAGAAAATGTCTATTTTTAGTGGAAATAGGTCACAAAAAATTAATGCAGCTTCGTACAATTTTTTTTCGTAATCCCTCTATTCAGTGTGACCATTGTGCATAATTTAAAACAATATTTAAAGAAATAAGTTTGCTTAATCGAAAATACTGACAACAAATTCTTATCAGGCTGAAATTACATTTTATGTGCAAAAAGGTGAAATTAAATGAACCATAACTCAGAGGGATGAACACTGACCCCCCAACAACTTTGTATTTTTTACAGTATGTTTTCTCTTCAGATTTCAGTGATAAATACTTCTCAAGAAATTCTTGATACAAGAACATTTAGGGGTGGGATACCTTAAAATAAACATTCATTTACAGGTAGTTTTTTTTTTAGCTCACCTGAGCTGAAAGCTCAAGTGATCACATTTTGTCTGCGTCCGTCTGTCCGTAAACTTTTCACATTTTCAACATCTTCTTAAGAACTACTGGGCCAATTTCAACCAAACTTGGCACAAATCATCCTTAGGCAAAGGGGGTTCAAAGTTGTGAAAATTAAGGGCCACACCCTTTTTCAAAGGGAGATAATTAGAAATTAATGAACATTTTTGAGAAATCTTTATAAAACTCTTCTTCTCAAGAACCATTAAGCCAGGAAAGCTGAAACTTGTGTGGAAGCATCCTCAGGTAGTGTAGATTCAAAGTTGTTAAAATCATGACCCCCGGGGGTAGGGTGGGGCCACGATGAGGGGGGGGGGATCGAAGTTTTACATACGAATATATAGAGTAAATCTTGAAAAATCTTCTTCTCAGAAACTAATCAGCCAGGAAAGCTGAAACTTGTGTGGAAATATCGTCAAATGTAGATTCAAAGTTGTGAAAATCATGACCCCCGGGTGTTGGATGGGGCCACAATGGAGGGTCGAAGTTTTACATAGGAATATATAGAGTAAATCTTTAAAAATCATCTTCTCAGAAACTAATAAGCCAGGAAAGCTGAAACTTGTGTGGAAGCATCCTCAGGTAGTGGAGATTAAAAGTTGTGAAAATCATGATCCCCGGGGGTAGGGTGGGGCCACAATGGGAGGGGGGGTCAAAGTTTAACATAGGAATATATAGAGTAAATCTTTAAAATCTTCTTCTCAGAAACTAATCAGCCAGATGATTCTTTATAATTGTTAAGACTTTGGCCCCAGGAAAATTCTTCAGCCTCACAAGAAGGTTCAGAGTTTGATGTAGCTTTATATCCCATATATATACAATTGTTAAGGATCTTTTTGGGGACTGCAATACTCAACATGTGATATGACTATAAAATCATCCTGTTAGAAAAGGGACTAATGGTTATAAACATAAGAATATCCAGGGGAAAATATGTATTTTATTTATACAGGATCTACATGTATTATTGTACATTGTCCAGATAGTTTGTATTATGACTCCATTAAGCTGATTTTATCATACCTATTGTTCCTCAGGTGAGCGATGTGGCCCATGGGCCTCTTGTTTTGTCTGTTGTTGTCTTCCATGAAGTTGCTGTTAACTTTTCACAATATCATCTTTTTCTCAAGAACCACATAGCCAAACTTGGCACAAATCATTATTGAGTGAATAGGATACAAGTTTGTTCGAGTAAAGGGCATGTCCTCTCTAAAGGGGAGATATTTTGAAAATTTGTAGGTATTTTCAATAATTTTCTCAAAAACCATGGCCAGAAAAGCTGAAACTTGTGAAACTTGTAGAAGCATCCTCAGGTAGTGAGGATTCATTTTTATGCATCCCTTCGAAGAAGGGAAAGCATATTGCTTTGCTGATGTCTGTCTGTCGGTCGGTCCACCAACAGTTTTCGTTTATTTTCTTACAGAGGATGAACATATTGAAATGAAATTTAGTATACTGGTTAATCATGATAATATCAAGGTCAAGTTTGATATTGAGTACAATTGAGCAATTTTTGACAGAGTTATGCCCCTTGGACTTAGAAAAATTCCAATTATTTGCAGTTTTCACTCATTTTTAACCGGGTTTTCCAATGGAAAAATCCGGTTATTAAAATGGTGAAAATGGCGGGCGGGCGGGCGGCTGCCAAAAGGGTACCCTCATTGTACGGATAACTCCTCCTACAGTTTTCAAGATAGGAAGTTGTTCTTTTGCAGATCAATTGTACTTATATCAGAGGTGTGCATATTGCTAGGATTTTGATTTCTGTTAATTTATCGAAAAAATACCAGCTTTTGAAATTAGTCATTTTTGGCAAATTATTGCATATAGGGTACCCTCATTGTACGGATAACTCCTCCTACAGTTCTCAAGATAGGAAGTTGTTCTTTTGCAGATCAATTGTACATATATCAGAGGTGTGCATATTGCTAGAATTTTGGGTACTCCATAGGGTACTCCATTTCACTGGATACGGGTTGACATGGATTATGGATACAGTTCACATAAAAGAAAACCCGGTTTGCTGTCACATTGACAGCTTTTCACTTGTCTTCGTATAGGATGCACATATTGTAATGAAATTTGGTACACAGATTTATCATGATAATATCTAGGTCAAGCTAGTTGTTGGGTACAATCGAGCAGTTTAGACAGAGTTATGCCCCTTAGATGTAGAAAAATTTCAATTATTGCAGTTTCCTTTAATTTTCTTAGCAGAGGATGCACGTAATGAAATGAAATTTGGTATACAGGTTTATCAAGATAATATCTAGATCAAGTTTAATTTTGGTTGTGATTGACCAAGTTTTGACAGAGTTACTGGTATGCACCTTGGACTTAGAAAAATTTCAATTATTTGCAGTTTTTGCATGTTCTTTACAGTTTCCATTCATTTTCTTCACAGATGTTTCAAAAGGAGGGGGCCATAAGTGTTTAACAAACATCTCCTTTTTTTTTTTTTTTTTTATACAAATTATGACCCTTAGGGGTAAGGTGGGGCCTCATTGGAAGGGTAAAAAAAATTTATCATGTTTTTATCAGAGAAAAATCTTATTTTCAAAAAATGAAACAACAAAAGGATCTCAATGATGTTAACATAAGAATATATTCATTTTGAGAAATATCTGAGAATATTAAAAAATCTTACTCTACTTACATGTAGTTGTGTAGATATTTTGTATTTGATATTCTGAAGATGGTCAAAAGCTTTTGTTTGCTATTGTTGCTCAGATGAACAATGTGGCCCTTAATTTGGGCCTCTTGTTATTTATTAGGTAGGGTGGGGGAGGGGAGAGGAGGAGTAACAAGTACTAAAGGTTAATGTAATAAGATTATCATTCATAAAATCATTAGTTTTGGAAGGAGTCTTTGAAATGTATGAAAGCTATGTGAGTTTACTGTTTTGTCATAAATTGAATATTAGATTCCGACCCTAATCAGCCTTTATCAGGTAAACATATGGTGACCTTAATATCCCTGAGAAGCCTCGGGGTGACTTTGACTGTTATCAAGGCACAGAGAAAACACATTTTTTGAACCTCTCAACTTTTTTGATTGTACAGTCTGTCCTTGGTTTGTGATGAATATTTTCATCATCATATATTAAGTACTTGCAAGATTTATATTGATTAAAAGGACAGAGCTCATTTTGCATGTAACAGAACTGCATAAATGTAATTTGTTAGAAGCTTTTCTTGATATAAAGTCTTCAAATAAGTTTGTTCTTGTGTTAGAAATTAGTCTGAGTCTAATAAAGACATTTTAGTTTAATTTGTATATTATAATTTTTAGTTGAAAAAGTTGACAGAGCTTAAGGATAAAGTCATTGGTCTGGTGGGCTGTGAATGGAAGGAGCATGGTAAAGGTAAATTTAATGCTAAAATTGGGCTCAGATTGGCAGTCCAAGTGAATTTAATATGACCTTACATTCTAACCTTGAATATCTATCATTATATAATAATAATTTCTTTGATATACAAATTACAGAAAAGAGTTTCTTCACATTTGACCATTTAAAAGCTCTTATTTTTAAATATTGCCAATGCATGTTGAAATGATAACACGATGAACAGTCTATCAATCATTATTGCAGACATCATATGTGCCAAATTGAAGAATTTAATGGAAGAAAAGGAACTGCCGCAATCTTCTTTAGCAAAAGTGCGAAAGTTAAAGGAATTTGATGAGCAAAGACCAAAACCATCTCGTAGGAAAGGAACAGGTAATTGTACAAAGAGTCATGATTTACATAATATATTATATTTACATATATATATTTACATTCACTGAGTATTTTCTCCTAGCTCTGTTTTTCAAGAAAACTGACTGAATGTGAATTATATAGCTCTATAGAAACTGACAGCTGAAAACTACATGATCCAGTTTTAATCAGTTTATTTAGTTATGCTCTTTTATTAGGAAAATGATAAAAATTCTCCCTGGTTTAAAACCACTATACTTTACATTTGTATTTAACAAAGAGTATGTTAATTTATCATTTATGTGTGTATTTTTTTCCTCATGCGTATAATCTCTGTGTACCATTGCACAATGGTGTTGTGATCAAAATAAATGGATTAGTACACGATCCAGTTCTAACCAGTTTATTGATTGGTTGAACCCTTCAGCATCCTAAAGGAATAACAGACTGCATGAAATAGGGCTGTGCGGTGCACTGAAAAGTTCGGTGCACCGCGATTCATTCCTATCGATTCTGTGCACCGATCTGGGATTTCGGTTCAGTTCGGCTCAAAAGGACTATATATGGTTTGAGTCTAAAATGGCCCCCTTAAATGAGTCTTTTTAGTGTAATTCTTTGTTTTATTTATACAAATATACATTTGAAGTTTTTTCATAATTTTCATTTTGATTTTAGTGCCCACAATTTTAAAATATGACATCATAAAGTTAACCTTTTCCCGCCATTTTCTCATTTTTAGCATAAAACGGCTTGTTTTGAAGCAGATTTCCTTAAGGAAACATTGAGCGACTGCTTGAACAAACAAAATATTTTCACCAAAGATGTACCTCTCAAGTGACACTTATAAGTGACAAAAAGTTCGTTCTTGTTTATAGAGTCGCTCTATATGTCCCACTTGAAAAAAGATAAGAAAAATGTCAATTTTCGACTGATTTTGAATGAATTGTAAAAATAGCGTCACTTCTGACGTCATATACTGCCAGTGAGTGCATATAAATCAAATAAATAGGTGAAAAACATATTTTATGTCAACTCTTTTATAAAATAACACAACAAATTAATGTACCTGAATCATTTTAAAAATAGCGAATTATGGGGGCCAAATTTGACTAATATCATGTATAGTTCTTTACCTATTAATGCGTATAAACAAAAATGGCTGCCAGTAGATGCTCAGAAGTGTGCATGGGGACAAAGTTGATGGAAAAGATATAAATCAACGACCATTTGTACCTAGTGTACATCACAATTTAAATATACAACTTTATCTACCAGCACGATGTCTGCTAATTTCAATTCAATTTAAAAAACAAAAACCACATGTGGGGCAAGTCATACAGACAATTTAGTCCAATTCATGCTTTGCAAAAGTTGTTCCCCTTTGCGGGCTCAACCCAAAGGTCAGAAGGGAAAAAAACAACCTTTCCCTTCTTAATGCAACCAAATATTTGTGTGCCCTGTGAAGAAATTATCAGAATTTAATTTATTCCTTCGATGTGAGGGCAGTCAAAATTCACAGCGGAAACCGATTTCTAATGTCAAATGACAAAGTTACAAGCCTCTAAACTACAAAGGCTATACTGTGAGAAATATATGGGTTTTTCCCCAAAGATGGCGGCCAAGGGACATAGCTTTTGTAAAGTGGATTGGTCTATACAAAATGATATAGTTAGTACATAGATTTTCTTCTGTTTATACTTGATTGAACATCTGCTTGTTTAAGAATTTGGTAAGAAATACATGCATTTTTAAAAAGTAAACAATATTCACTTTGTAGTTGTAAATGATGTTCATTTTCAACAACAGTATAAACTATATAAACTATATATTCAAATTTCAAAATACTTTTTCAAATTTTTTTCAAAATTGTTACAAGATACTGTATTAACATGTGAACCAATAATATCAAGTATTCTTTGTATACAGTTTTGTCAACAAGTTTTTTCCATATTTCCTTCAAGTTTTTCATCCTCTAAATATTTAATTTGAAAAGAATACATGACATTTTTTGTTTCTTATCCTTGAGTAAAGGAATCTACAAGGTAAAGTTGATTATCTTATTTATAATGAGACATATCAAGGCTGATATATGTTTAAACGAACCGAATCGAGAAAAGAAAAAACCGAATCGTAGCATTTAATTTGAAAAGAATACATGACATTTTTTGTTTCTTATCCTTGAGGAAAGGAATCTACAAGGTAAAGTTGATGATTTTTATTTATAATGAGACATATATATGGATATAATGAGACTGATATATGTTTAAACGAACCGAATCGAGAAAAAAAACCCGAACCGTAGCATTTAATTTGATTCAAAACCGAACCGAATTGAATGAACCTAGCTCTAGCATGAAATAAGATTAATAAATGATTAGACGTCAAGACCTTGTTCATAAATTTAAGGGATTGCAATTGTTAAGTGATTACTTTTTGCCCTAAACTTAATATTTATAACAGTTCAGCAACCATGAAAAAAGAATATTGAATTTATAATTCCTTTCCACAGTCCTTAATTTTGACATAATTGCCAAAATGAAAATACAGAATAATGATTAAACCATGCACCTTTGATTAATTATATGCATTCTAGGAAAGAAAAACTTGGACCAATTGCAATGTGCAGACATCAAAGCAGAGGCTTCAGAAAGTGGGACTCAAATCAAAAAGGAAACCTCTGCACCTGAAAAATCACCAAAAGGAGCTACAGGGGCTACAGGACCTGTATGTAAAATGAAATCTAATCTATTTCTGTGATATGTGATGTTTGATATGAGTTGTAATCAAGGTAATCTGTTGCTAATTTCCCAATAAATTCGACAGAAATATTCCATACACTTGGTAAACTGAAATTGAATTGAAAAATTATACAAGACAAGTACTGTACATGAAAACAATCATATTGACAAAAATATGTTCATTTTTTTTTTCAAAAGGCAAAGTCTGTGACAACAAGATTAGCTTGTACTCATCTCTTCTCAAAAGGGATCCACAAGCAGAGAGACGTGATGTCAAGTGAAGTGAAGACAAACGTAAGCAGAAGCGTAGGACTTATACACATTGACGAAAATCCAGCAGGAACAGGTTTCCGCGTGGGGGAAAAGTACATAGTGACTTGTTTACATGTCATCAAGAGCGTAATTAAAGGTCAGTGTTTTAAAAGTAGACACATTGTCAAAAACCCACAATGGCATATGCTTATTGACTAATGGCCAACTCATTGAAGTTTTTTTCATTCTCATCAATATTTATTGAGGCCCCTCTCTGCTGGTGCCCTATAGTGATCAGTCTGTTCAATGAACAGACTGATCACTATAGGGCACCAGCAGACAGTGTTCATTCGTCTGACCGAGATTTCTTGTCCAAAGCATATCGTCTCTCCCCTTGTACCAATGTGGGTCATACTTAACCTGCAGAATGCCTTTGGGTAACGGGTGTGCAGTGACTTTGAAACATGTTTCTAAGTCAAATGCGAAGGTCATAGCAGAATAATATGAAAAATTCTCGTTAGAAGCATACTTTTCTCCCCTGGTACAATGTTGCTCATACTTCGCTGACAAAGTGTCTATGATCAAAGGGTGTACAGTGATCTTGAATGAGATTTGTAAGTCAAGGGCTAAGGTCATATCAAACCATGCAAAAATCCTTTTTTGAGAGCCTATATACTTCCTACTTAGTTCTATTTTGCTCATACTTCACATTAACAGAGCTTTGGAGTAAAGGGTGTACAGTGACCTTGAACTAAGTTTCAAGGTCAAATGTGAAGGTCTTAGCAGATTTACTGTATATGAAAAAATCTGTCCAGAGCTTATTTTCTCTCCTTTTAGTCCAATGTGGCTCATACCTCACCCAGAGTGTGCCTGTGATCAAAGAATATGTAATGATTTTGAATGATATTTGTAGGTCAAGTGTCATAGTCATATCAGATCACAGATTGAAAAAATAATTCTAATAAAATTGAATTAAAAGTTCTATGATATCTGGAAAGTTTTAGTTAATGCTCAAAGCAAAATTCTCTGAAATGCTTTTCATCCTAATGTCTATCATTTAAGCGGGACTCTTTAGGATTGTCACTATTTTCATGTTAGTTATTCTTAATTCACCAATGAGAAAGTAAAACTCTTATTTGAGTTTTTGGAGGTAGGAAAATGACAATCATGTTGTAATCTTTATTGATTGCATGCATACTACTTACTAAAGCATTAAGGTGGAATAACACACCTGGGAAAAGTCACTCAAATTAACAGTAAATTATTTGATTATGAAAAATATAATAATAAATAAACTGTACACATGTCAAATAAGCGAGAAATTTGCAGTTTGGGGATAAAAAGTGAATCGCTAAAAAATTCAGTTCAGTAAGTACAACAAAAGCCCCTGCAGGATTCAAACTCAGGAAGTATGGATCACAAGCCCAACACTTTATACGGTCGGCTAAGTAGTAAGTTACATTTTGCCGTACAGTAGATAAAATCTGTTTGATAAAACGAAATGTCATTTCGATCAGAGTCAGCCATTTTGTGATGATGTGTTATTCCACCTCAATAATAGGATTGGCAAGATTTCCTCACTGAGAATGTTAAGAAGCCAGTCCAAAAATTGAGCAAAGGACTACAAGTGGTAATATGCATTTCTTGTCCCAAGTTCAGTAGAGAGTTTGAAAAATAAGGTTGAAGATAGTTGAAATCATATGAAAATATGTAACTATGTAAAAGGTTTATTCATGAGAACAAGACAAGGTCAATGAGTTGGCCCACAGTTAGGTATTAAAAGTGTATTAGACTGGATATGGGTTTCTGGCATTGGGTTAAAAAGCGACAATTTGGATAAAGCAGTAAGGGTTGATTTATATTGGTTAATATTAAAATTGAGGACTGCTAAAATTGATTTTTACTACAATTTTGCAAATATAGTGTTTTAATAGCTGGGCTTTGCTGAATGCAAAGTCCTATCAGTAAGGCAAATCACCAGTTTAAAAATTTACTATAAATAACACAACTGTGAATTTAATAAGGAAACAAGTAAAACTCTCAGTGAGGTGCAATTGTATATGATTTGAACTGTATGATCATGTATATATATACAACATGTTTTTATCTCAAAGCAACTCATATAGTCATAGCTGGACATTGAGTCAGATGAGCAATGTGGCCCATGGGCCTCATCATTTGAATTATTGTAGATTCAATGGAGAGGTCAGGAAATAAAGAACAGCATAATACTATTAGGTAATTAACTAATTTCTTTTTTATCATGCAGTTTTCCCAAATTTCATTGATTGTGAGAGAATTACCATAGAATTTGAGAGGAAGAAATACAACAAAAAGGAAGACCCCCTTCAGATCTTTAACTTTGTACCAACTATTGCTTACCTAGACATTGCCGTTGACTTTGCTGTGCTAGAACTGGTCTGCCATCATGCTGGTGTTCCTTTCCCACCAGCACTGACTTTTTTTGGAGATGTTTGTGATATGGAGATTCACTTCGTGGGGCATCCTGGATGCAGGCAAATGAAAGAGGACAGTGATGTAATTCCTAGGTGGTCACCAAATCACGACCATGAAATCATCCCATATATTAAGGAATTGGCAGAGTGGAGCAAGAGCTATTTCCCTATGGTCAATGGTGAAGTGGTTGATTATTACAGCATACTACTTGAGCCACCCAGAAAAATCCTGTTCCATACTTCATTTGATCGAGGGTCCTCAGGATCCCCTGGGGTGATAATAAGGGATGGCATGCCATGTGTTGTTGTTATGTTGTCAGGGGGTACTCCAAGTTGCTATTATCAGGGTCTTTTTCCAGATCATCCAGTGGAAGATTGTAAAAAAGTTGAGTATGGCTATGCCATGTCGAATATATATGAGAGAATGAGAGACTCTGGAAATCGAGACATATTGAATCTTGCAGAAAAGATTTTCGAGAAATGGATCTGCTAACTGCAAACACATATTTCAAACAATCATGTGCATTTGCAGTCATGGCTATGTCTGTATCATCAAGAAACAGTTTTGATTAGTGCTTGATAAAAACTGTAAATTCTTTATTTTACGAGGAATTTGCATCAAATTGCAAGAATATAAAATACTGAGCACCAATTTTTTGTAATAATTTCATAAAGCTCAAAACAGTCTGAAAAATGAGAGCGACATTTTATAATCCGTGAGGACTGCTTCTCCCGATTTTATGCGGATATTAACTCCTCACGTTAAATAAGGAATTTACAGAAGTACACACAGTAATCAATCATTGTTAGTTTGATACTAGTTTGTTTTTAAATGTTGAATAGAATCTTGGATTTTTATAAAGCTTAATAATGTGACATCATGTTGCCATTTTTTTATTAAAGAGAAGCTAAATTCCTTTCTCTTATAGTCTAAAAATTTGATTTAAAAGTAATCTTTCAACTTTTACTCTAATTTTGTTTTCAACAATATTTCCAAAGCTCATTTGACAATATTACAGAATACAATTGAGAATGATGCATGATTTCTTTTCTGAAGTAAAGAATTTGGAATAGAATTGTTCTTGTATTGATTGTACATATTGCTTGCCCCAGCTTAATTTTTTTTCAGTTATATTATGAATAAACATGTCTCTTATTTTGATGTATCCATGCAGATAGCCATGTGATTTGTCAACTTTTAATTAACCAAAGTTAATTTTTTTGATAAGTAGAAGATTTTCTTATTTTCTGTTGTCAATTGCTTGATACCAGCAGTGTATTGCGAATTCAATATTAGATATGAATGTGGATGTATAAAAGGAAATATTAATTGTTGTTACAAATCATCAAATGAAAAGAAGGTACCCTATTAGATTTAGTGAATTAGACTGCTTGTTTGTCTGTGTGCTACTGAAGTATGAACAACCGGAAGAGAAATATTATAACTAGATAATATCATTGATTTGAATGTTTAAGAATTGATTCAGAAAACTTGCACAATGTACATTATTGTATTTGAATGCTTTTTCAGTCTAGAACATGTATATGCTTTGATTCATATAATAATCTGTGCACTTAAATATGTTCTTATACATATAAACATGTTCATTGTTTTGAATCCTTTGATTTTTCAGATACACAATTGATGGTTGTACATGTATCAAGCCATGTATTATTCCAAAGCAAGTATTTGTAAATTGTGTATATAAACTGTCATATGTCAATCTGAAATTTAAAAAAGTTGTTCTGATGTGCTACCGCGAAGCGTACCAGAGCAGCTTATTATACTCCCCTGCAAACAAAGTTTGGGGGGGGGGGTATATAGGAATCACCTTGTCCGTCCGTCCGTCCGTCTGTCTGTCTGTTCGTCCGTCTGTCTGTGCAATCGTGTCCGGTCTATATCTTTCTTATGGAGAAACATTGGAAGTTCTTACTTCACACAAAGATTGCTTATGATCTAAGGGTGTGTCATGACCTTGACCCAAGGTCATTTGGGCAGGGTAAAGGTCACTGGTAGAAAAAGTGCAAAATTCGTGTCCGGTCCATATCTTTCTTATTGAGAAGCATTGAATGTTCTAACTTCACATAGATATTGCTTATGACCACAGTGTGTGTCATGATCTTTACCTAAGGTTAATTGAGTAAGTTCAAGGTCATTATTTCAAAAATGCTAAATTCTGTTTGTGTCATGTCTTGTATTAATGGAAATATTAGAAGCTAAAATTTGACACAAAGCTTGCTTGTCTCAGGCCACATAAAATTATTTTTAGATTCTCATCCCCGTCTCTCTGAAAATGGCTTTCCCCGATTAAATTTTTTTTGGGAGAAAAAAAAATGTGTGGAAAAAAATTTCGGAAAAAATCGGACTCAGTATACCAATAATTCAAAATGTTTATATTAAATGGCTGCTTGACACGTGGATTTCGTTTGATTCGAGTCATGGTTGTTAACAGAACGATGCAAATGTCCTCATGCATTAACGGTTAACTTAAAATAAAATGGAATTAAAGGCTACAAATTGGTTTGTTTACTCCTATTAGCATTAACAGTTTTAAAAAATAGAGAAGTTGTTACAGTGTATAATTTATAGAAAATGGACAGTGAAATAGATTCATCCAATATTTTCTATCATAGCAAAAATACACGCGTTATGATTTTTTTCTTAGCGGGGGGTATCAATTGTGAGCTTGCTCACAGTACCTCTAGTTTTATTCAGATTTATCATTTGTGCACAAGGTTAATTGTGTATTAATCCTATAAGGATTGTCTTTTTCATGTAAATGTGATTGTTTTTCAAATACAAGTACATGTATTTATATCTTTAACACAATTCAGATGTAAGCTGTACGTAAAGAACACCATAAGATGGTGATTTGATGAAAGTACATTATATATTCAGAATATCATCATTGTTTCATTTTATTGACTTCAATTTTTTTTCTCTAATTTTTTTTAAAAACAGAGTTTTTCATGACATTGATTTGGATGAGCTTCTTATTTTTGAAAGCAATTGATATAATTGAGTATTGTTTCACATGTATATCTTAAGAAATGATATTTTGTGCAATCATTTGCCATTTGGGATACCGGTACTTCTTGCGTATGTGAACTTATTATATCTGTGTTCCAAAAATGCAAGCCTCTATCTAAAATGTACCAACCTCATTTTGATCATTTACGGATGCCTATGCTTTTGATTCTTAATGTATAGTATTTAACATTTTCTTCAATATCCCTTCAGGACGATGTCTCCAGAGGTGGATAGACATCTTTCTGCTCACATTTTCAAATTTTCTGGTTAATGCGTTAGTGTTTTGTATCTAAAGACTGTTATTTAAAATCTTGTTTTTTATTTTGTAGTTTTTTCATTGGCGCTATATTTTGATTTATTTTTTTCGTTTTTATTCCTAATACTTTACGTATAAGGACGAACATCATACAGATACAAACATTTAATATCACTGCTTGGAATATCCGTAAATAAAATAAAACTTGCTTTTTTCCTTAGTCTTTTATTTTGAAGTACTGGTAGTGTTTGTAGTCCTACACGAAGCTTGTCATATTTTTGTGAAAAAGCTTTAAAACTGAATACTAAACCAAGGAAAAGAAAACAATAATATTTGCGATAATGTCGATAAACCCATGACAAAGAAATAGAAAAAAAATGAATTAAAAGTTTCTGTGGATCATCGTTAGAATTAATTGTATTTAAAAAAAAAAAGAATGAATTCTAAACATCAGTTATCCTCAATTTTTCTCCGGTTTTAACTCGCCTGAACAGAAGGTTTACGTACCTTTTTTCTACCGGTCCGCTCATCCGTCCGTCTATGTGTATAAACTTGTCACTTCTCTAGAACAACTGGCCTAAAGAACAGGGCGTACAATGCGTTGTATATCTCCCACTCGGAACAATGAAGACGAAAGAATTTCAATTCAAATTAGAATATTAATTTTTGACTTGTATGCAATGTTTTCATTATAAATTTCACGATGGAAGTCAATATTGTAATTTCATTCTAATAACACGACAGGTATTTGATTCAAAATTAAGCTGCACACCTTTTTTTGCCTAAATCTTGGACCATTCACTGTTCTTAAGGTTCCTCATTACACCTTGAAATAGTTTCTCAAATCAGCAGAAAATTACTTGATTATGATAGATAGCAAGATGGACAAGAAGTATATGTGTCTTATAGGCGAAAAAATGTGCAATTTTCGATAAAAAACTATATTTTCAAAAATTTCATTCAGTAAACATTAACAAAAGCCCCATAACACTGGCGTCGGAGGCAAATTGAAAATGGGGGGGGGGGGGCTAGACTAATTCTGCGAGAAAAGTGTGGGGGGGGGGGGCTGAACCCTCTATCATGCTATTTTTCTAATGGTTAGGTATAACTTTGCAAAAAAATAGTGGGGGGGGGGGGGGGCTAAGCCCCCCCTAGCCCCCCCCCCGGTTCCGACGCCTATGCATAATCAGAAAGCGCGTTACAACCAAAATTAAATTATGTATTTAAAAGTTTAAAGTATTTTTTGATAATTAAAATAGTATAATTTTTCGATATATATTTAGCTTCGGACAGCCTTAACATAGCTCCGCGTGTCAGTTTAATTTTAAGAAGGGACTTGTCTAACAAACAATAGTTATGAGAAGCTGCTCATTAGAATTTAATCTTCATCTGTCTGTCTATAAATTTCGTTCGAAGAACGCCTTTTAGAAAAATTGCTCTACGCACAATCAAAGTAGTTCATGAATTGCAAAAGTTTGTAATGACGAAAATATTATAAGCAATACTGGTGATACTGATGGTTTGCCTTTAACTAAAGGTAAAAGTTCTGATGCAGCAGATGATTCTATTCTTGAGAAACTGTTGAGAAAAAATTAATTTTTATGGTTAGGATACGTATGGCCAAACAGTAAAAGAAGAACTGGCAACAATTTTAAAACCAATGTTTTCTGGCGAAAATGTAATACAGATGGAGAGAAAAAAGGCGCGATGATTAAGGTGGCTCTATACACCACTTTTTGATGACGCAGTACGCAAAAAAGTAAATCTGGAAGCATGCAATTCCGGTACTGGCTGATTTAAACTGAGGCGAACTGTATGGAGACGCTCTTTTGAAAAATTTGTCAAATAAATAGATTTAATTTGATAATTGGAAAATGCATTACTTACAAATAATGTGGTATGTGACACCTTCATGTTGTGTGGTATTATTTATCGAAATAAACAATAAAATCAATTATAATTTTTTTAATAGTTTCTTTCCCAATTATTGAAATGATACGCCGTAGCGCAGTGGATTAGTGGGTTCACTACAAACCTGTAGGTCATGAGTTCGATTCCCCTCGAGAACAATAATTTTTTGAACTTTCCAACATTTTCTAAAACGTATTTTTTGGTTGAATACTGTGAAAGAAAATTCTAAACTGGTGAAAATATTTCAATTATGATATATATACTTTAATTCACATTAATATCGACACCTTAAGGGGATGGGATGGTTGCTTTGAATTTCTCTCAGGTTGGAATACATAAATCCTATTAGCCTAGTCAATGTTCGCCTTTATTTATTCTACTTAGTTTTTTTTTAAAGCGAATATATTCACTTATACAGGCCTATAATGAAATATGAATGTATTTATCATTCCAACATTATATTTAGGAAATGTTCTTCAACTCAGAAATGAAAAGTCCCAAAGGTGTTTGGGCCTTGGGACTTAGGAACGATAACTCTTACCTGAGGAACTTTCATACTAAATAAAATTTTAAATATTTTTTGTGTTTATTTGCAATGATTTTCATTCAATTTTTTATGTCACATTTATTAAAATACATTTTCTTATAACATCAAGCAACTTTTTCAGATGATTTGTCAACAGAGTAAGAAAATATGAAAAAATATGTTTTGGGGAAATACTAAAAAAATTGCAATGATAACATTTTTGAATGTTAAGAAGTATTATATTTTTTTTATGTGTCCGAATGAAATATCCATCATATGACAAAAAAAATTCTCTCAATTTGTTAATAGCTGTCTTTTTAAAAGATATTTTACAAAAACACGAAAAAACATTAAAAAATTCTTTAAAAATACCTACAGTATCCCCATCATCATTTTAATATCTGATAAGTATATGTTTTGTGGTCTTCTATTGAGAATTGGAATAATCTGTGGGTGTATAGAGCCACCTTAATTTGAGAAATTCAAAATTCCTTAAAATTGTCAGTTCCAAAAAAGAGAACAAAGAAATTGAGCATTTGTTACTGAAATTCAGATTTTGACATTCAAAAGCCGCAAAAACTTATCGCACATGCAATAGTTTTGATAATCCTAGTAGTTAACACCTCCGTAAGGATGGATCCACAAGCTTAAGGTGAGATAGATGGCACTACTGAGATCGTTAATCAGCTAATGGAGGCCATACCTAAGATGGCCATGGCCAATGATGAGATAAATCACGTACGAAGAAACAGCGTCAAACCAGGTTTGAATGCCGATATTGATCTTGTGCCCATCACAAAAAAACAAAAAAACACTGATCTATTAAAATCAATTAAAGAATTACACAAAGTGGGCAAAGAATTAAGTGATGGCCGCCAAAAAGCTTAAGCGGGCCATTTTTCTGGAAAGCGGAGACCTTTTTTAAGATCAAGGAAATTCCGGATATTAAGTTGGAATAACACAACATAACAAAATGGTTCACCTCAGATTGAACAGACATTTTGTTTTATTAAAAGTATTTTATCGACTTCAATATGTAACTTACTCCATAGCCGAGTGAAAAAGTGTCGGGCGTGTGATCCGTACATCCCGAGTTTGTATCCTGCAGGGATTTTTTCTTTGTTACTTACTGAATTGAATATTTAGATTTTCATTTCTTATCCCAAAACGGAAAATTTTTCGCTTATTTGACAAATGAACAGTTTATTATTATATATTTCATTATCAAATTATTTACTGTTTGACTTTTCCAGGTGTGTTATACCACCTTAAATTGATCCAGGAAAAGAGATGGGGTGGGGGTGTCTGCGGATAGTTCCGCTCCTACTAAAGGAGCTTGAGCCAAGACAGTCGGCGTCAGTAATTCAGGTTACGGAAAAATATCCAGCAGTCACGAGTGACTTGTGAATAACTGACAGACTGCAGCATTTCTTATCAAATTGGAAATAAATAAATGTCGAAGTCATTTTAGATATTGTGCCTGAATACAAATTAGAGTTAACATATGTAATCCATCTCAAAATTATGCATGAAAAAGGTTAGAGATTAGTGCACAGAGTATCTTGATTGTGAAATAAAGAAATCCACAGACAAAGGTGTAAATCGGGAAAGCATACCGTGTGATGATTGGTCTGTTCCAACGGTAATTCTCACCCCTAAAGCTAACTATAATTACGTTTAAATTAATGATTTATTTGTAAGAAATAAACGAGTTTATAGTTTATAAACAATTTAAAATGAGTTTTAATAATGACCTGTGTATGGTTGCCCTTGATTGTTATATGGGTACGATTGATTTGGAAGAATTGCTTGTTTCACTGTTCTGATTTTGAATTTAGATAGGAGATTTATGCTATTCATTTAGAACGGGAAGCATTTAGAGTACATGTGTATAGTCACAGTTATATGGTTATACCACTGTTCTTTAAGCCATTCCTTTATAAAAAAAAAAAAAAAAAAAAAGGTAGAAATATTATTTATACAAATATCAACACTAAAAGACAAAACTCCAATTTTTATTGTCAGATGGAACTCTGAAATACTAATATCTAATTAAGGTAATATAGAAAAAAATCTACTAAGAAAGTGCTCAAACTATGTTTTAATTTGATCAAAGATTCTGCTGCTCAATGATATCAGTATAGAATTTTACCCAAAATTATCCCAGTTAAAATCTATTTGAAGAAGATAAAAGCAGCTAATAATGATAATTACACCCTCTGCGGAATTTCCACTGGAAGTATTGAACATAATTTTATTAGTTATTCCCATTCATTAGCTATGTGGAATCATTTTAATACTCACTTATATAATACTTATTCAGAGAGAATTGGTTTCATTATTCGAAATGTTATTTTTGGAGATTGTCCTCTTCTAAACACAAACATGGCGGCAATTTACTTTTTACTGTTCCAATCAAACCAAACTTCCGGGTTTATCTGGTTTATTATGTTTCCTGAAAAAGAAATATGAAAATTGAAAATGTATGTTTTTAAAAAAAAAAATTCCAAACTGTTAATGTTTGATAAAAGATAAATTTGTGGAGAAATAGTTTTAAGAGTAGGTCTACAAGTTATACATTTTATAATATAAGCTGGTTGTATCAACTATATTCGTCAACTATTATGGTCATATTCTGTTGTGAATTTAAAAATGTGTGTATGACTGTCTGAGTGAAAAAATATAAATTGCAAATAAAGAATTGTATAAGCTTCAAGAAAATAACAAACGTTTCGAATCTTTGTTAAACAAATTCAATAAAAACGGCAGATATATAGCTTTACAACACAATCAATAACTACCTAAATAAACTACTTATCCGTTTTCTATTATAAAACTAATTTCTTGGATCACAGTTTTGTCACATTGTAAACCAAATTAACTACCATCATTGAACGCCAGTAACAACGAACAAAGAAATACTTTTAATAAATTATATTTACAATAACATTATTTTTGTAAGTGTACTTATACATTTGTATAACACCTGTATGTAATTGAAGAAAAAGACGTAACATTTGAAACAAAATTTTTCATTATCAAATGAAAATATAGTTATGCCATTATTAATCAAATATAAACAAAATAGATGCGAAATAAGTAAATGAAGACTATACTCTAGTAAGCATATGAAGTAATGATCTGCGTCTTTAAACATCTGATCTAGATAAACCCTTAAATAATATTGTGTCAACATGATGAAAATTCCTCGTATTGTTTCTCAGTACTTGTGCACTGTTTAAAAAATTATAAACGACCAAGCAATAAAATGTAAACGCGTTTTCATTTTATATATATGGTGGCATAGATCTGCCACCACTTGTCAGATAGTTATGTCGACTTGTCAGATGATTATGTCGACTTGTCAGATATTTATGTCAACTTGTCAGATCTTTATGTTGACTTGTCAGAAAATAACCATATTGACTAGAAACTCAATATTTTGTTGTTAAAGCGTGCTAGTGCCACTAACTGCCATTAACTTGTCATCATAATATCTGACAAGTCGACATAAGAATCTGACAAGTTAATAGTTATCTGACAGAAAAAATGATATGGCCACTAGTTTAAAGAAATTTATCATTCATATTATAAGCCAGATAATGATGTTGACTTGTCAGATGTTATGTTGTCTTGTAAAAATTATGTCGACTTGTCAAATAATTGTGTCGACTTGTCAGATTATAATTATGTCGACTTGTCCAATGTTTATGTCGACTTAAAAGATGCTAATGTCAACTTGTCAGATCCTTATGTCGACTTGTCAGAAAATATTATTTCAACTTGATGGCACAAATTGGGCGTGGGAAGGTTATAGTGTTAAATTTTTAAACACGTGGATAAGTAACAAGTCGACTTAAAGAACTGACAAGTCCACATAATTATCTGAGAAGTTGACATCAAGATCTGACAAGTCGACATAATCATCTGACAAGTGGTGGCAGATCTATGCCACCATATATATATATCTGCCCTTTATGTGTCCAACATATCGGCATATGTTTTGATTTCTCTCCAGAACAAGGCCGATATGGATACTGTTGTTGATAATTTATTCCTTGAAAATAATTGATTGATAAACTGTGTTTTAGAAAATATTGCTTATCATCATACCATTTTGGCTACCAGGTAGTATTCTTCAGGGTTTTTGCACTATACATTTTAGGCCTAATATAACAACAACGAACAGGACTTTTCAAACAAACAAAAATCACAATCTTTCAGCAAAAACTCAATATTTGGCGTAATCTAGATATCTAATTCTTGTCAAAAAAACTCAGAGGCATGCTAAAAACGTAATGCGTGGGTTGAACCGTCTTTGGTTTGTTTCCGGACTTTGTTTTTATTTTAATTTTTACACATCCTGTTTTCTATTTTCAGACCAAAGGTCTGAAAGGTAAGCCAATGTTTCTATCGTCATTTTATAGGATTTCTTTGAATTATTTCCAGTAAACAAAGAAAAATATATGGAAATTGTATTGCATTTAAAAATTCCATTTTATATTTATTTATCCTTTATCGTTGCCATGAAACAAAATGTAAAGTAAACAAAAATCTACTTTCGATTTAAACTGCATGTTACAAGGGACTTTTATCTTTGAAATGTATCAAAAATGGTATTGAGATAACGTCTTCGTTTGTACCCTATATGCAAACTCCTACCGCTTTATCCACTATGCTACATCAGAACATGGTTTCAACAGGTAGGAATAAATACTTTCACTCCTTTTGGATTACACACACACACACACACACACACACACACACACACACATATATATATATAAGTAAGTAAATTTAACCCACACAAGTAATAAATGATAAAATAATAACAGAAAGCTGATTCAAAACTCTACCAAGTTCATTCTAATCTTCAGGAGTTTTGAGCAATCACCATAGATACAGAGGTACATGTACATACATTGAATTCATACTTCAGTTCGAAGTTTGATACTATTTTTATGCAATCATTCACTTTTTGCTACACATGGATCATTTTGAGAGTCTTGGTGAGCAAAAATATTTGTCATTTATTACAAAACTCCTATGTCCTTTATTTTGGTTTGTCAGAGCTTTCGCAAATTATCATGATTTTACAATAGATCTTTCTCTAGCTGCAATAATTTAGCCCACTCCTTTTGTGGAGAGAGAGAGAGAGAGAGAGAGAGAGAGAGAGAGAGAGAGAGAGAGAGAGAGAGAGAGAGAGAGAGAGAGAGAAGAGATGGCTGCATTATTGCAGCTAGTATTTATCATAGATTCTATTTTATATTCATATACATGTATCATTTCTCATATAATTCAAAAAACAAACGTTGCATGAAGATCTTGACAACAAGAAAGCTGAAAGTTTAAGCAATTCAAATATAAACAGGTGTAAAACATAATAAATTGGTTCAAAAACGAAACTTAAAGAAAAAAAATACCCATGCATTTATTATGTGATAATATGTGTTACATGTAAGCTGTTTTTAAGAAATATGACCTATTGCAATCAATCTTTATTTAAATGTTTTTAAACATACTTTATAGATTCTAATATACATCATACTTTCTAATATATTTAAGTATACCATTGCCCTGTTTTCATCTAAAATTTGAATTTGCTCTACATGTGCATATCATTACAAAATCGAAATCGAACCCCTCTACCCATCGTTAAAACGAATTATGGCGTTGCTGAGTTTTGTCTTTTATTTTCTTGTTTTCAATCACATTATGAAATTTTCTCTGATAACATATACATGTACATGGATTAGTGACTTGTTATCCCCTCGCGCAACTTGTTGCGAAGGGGATATAGCATCGCTACCGTGCGTGTGTGTGTTCATATGTGTGTGTGTGCACTCCATCTCAATTTTCTAGTAAATTAAAAAAAAAACTTCCAATGGAATTTCCTTAACCTTTGCACAAGTATGCCTCATTGTAAAAGATTAAAACAAATGCAATGTCATATTAATTATTCAATTTTTTATGCAAAAACTTAGATAAAATTACACCATTGTAAAGGAGGGGGGGGGGGGGGCATACATTATGAAAAAATTCGTTCAAAACTAAAAATATTTATCATCGATTGCACACTTCTGTAAAATAACAAATAAAAAATGCATGTGCCTTTCTCAACCATTAATACTATTAATACTATTACAAATTATTATTTCATTAATCAATGTCATAATCAACTTTGTATACGTGTTATCAATCTAACTTTCTGAGTAAGAGTTATCAATCTTCCGCTTTACTTCTTTGAAACCAAAGTGAAAGTAACAACTTGATATTTTTTGGATTTAGATCTAGTACAGGTAAAGAAAATGTAGTTTTTGCAGTAATGGGGGGTTAGTAGAATGTGGTCTTATCATTAACATAACTATATATTCCCAAATAATACATCCCTACACACAATAACTCATGTCGCGAGGGGATGCTCCGCATAGCGGTGCCCGTGTTATATTACCAAACACAGTATAAGAGTTTCAGTTCGGTCATACACTGTATATGTCATTTTTGCATAAAGTGCAAGATAAAAGAATATAAGGGACACAGAAAGATAAGATAGAGAGTTTACTTAGCATTATATGTTGTTCATAAGAGGTAAGTGACATGAATGACGACACACACAAACACATACACACAACAACATAACGGCAGCGTGGCAATTTGCTCAAATCTCTGCAGAGGAAATGTAGAAAATTTAAAATTGAATGGCAACAAAACATTGTAAGTAAATATGGATGAATCGAAGGCTGTCAAAGAATATTTAAAAGGTGAGATCGATAACTTTGAAAAATTTAATGAGTTAAAATTGGGCGATATGGTAGGCAAATTGTATGTACGAGTTTGCGTGTGTAGTGTATTGCTTTTTGTGAATAAATGTGTCATTTGATAGTTCGGGAAAACAAAACAGTTATTAGGTTTGTTACTGACTGACTTTATATTATTTAGGAGTTTATTAAAAAAAAAAACTTTCTAAAACTATGCTTTAATTTCTTTTTTATACAGTGATGTCCAGAGGAAACCACTTACATAACTAGAAAAACTAGAAAGGATTAGACCTCACATTGCAGATGGCGTCTTATCAACTGTCTAAACCCGAACAAATTCTTTTTTTCTTTGCAAAGGTCAGCATTGATGTAATAAAAGATGTTTTCGTAGACATTTTGACGCATTCCGTTCGGCCTTGTGACCTTTACTGTAAATTACAATCTTCAAACTTACTACAATGTCATATGATTCGTGGAGATCAATTCAAGTTAATAGGTAACATTCGACCTCCTTGTATTCCTGACTACAACGAGTTTGATACATCTTTGCTGTACCTACTCATAAGAAACCTCTGTCCTATACCGAAGCCAACTCAAGGGTGGGGAAGCAAGCCATGTACCATGGACATGAGTATTGGTGATGATATCGAGCGTCTTAGATATTTTAGAAATAGCTTTGTACATGGGAAATTTACAGGAATGCCCGACAACGAGTTAAGGATTATTTTGAGCAATTTAAAACATGTGATGGTGAGAATTCATACTTTTACGGGAGAATGTAGCAGATATAATTATGTAGAAGAGTTATCAAAAATTGACATCTTGCAATTTGGACGTGAGGATCGGGATATGTGTAAGTATTTTCTAAGGTTTACGTTTAGGTTACGAAAACAATTAGAATTAAGGTATCCGAAAACAATCAAACTAAATATAACTGACAATGAATTTTAATTCAAGAGTTTCTTCATGACACTGTCAAATGATTAAATACTGTTTCATTATGTTTCAGATGAAAAAGCCATTTTAATCAATGGCCCAGAACAAGTGTTTTGTGGCGAGACGGCACAATTTAATGCAGAAGTCGAACAAAGAGAAATATCAAATTGGTCCGTCACATGGCACAAAAAGACCGGCGATATCACAACAAACATAAATACAAGGGATGAGAAGTTCAATGGAAGTACTGACAGACGGCTTTTCATACATTCCGTCTGTAAAGATGACGAAGCTGAATATCAAGCCGTTATCTCCAATGGGGATAATAGCTATATGAGCAATGTCATTTATCTGCGCGCTATTGGAGGTATAATCTTATTTATGTATACAGGGCAAATAACTTCTTAAATAAAATAAATGGAAAAAATTATTTTTACCACTGTCGCCCTTATTAACATAAAATAAGCCAATAACATACTGTTCATGTAATTGTCTCTTAATACTTTAAACATATTACATTTGACTGTGTATTCTTGTTAGCGTTTTTGGAGAGAAGCCACCTCAAATCAAATCCATACGAACTTGTTGAAGTATCACATTTCCGTCAAATATCGCACAAACTAAATATGGTCTTTTAAAGGAATACGCTGTCTCAACAATTTACACAATGACTCTATAATTGATTTTATTTTAAAATCTTTACAAAAAAATAAATCATTAATGTATTACCATTAAGAAGTATTTTAGTACATTATTTCCCAAGAATATGATAAAAACAGAGAAAGAGTGAAAAAAACCCTGATCATAGTAACTTATATTTTTTGACAGTATCATATCTCTTATAACTTCTCATTTCTGTTGGTATGTGCCAGTATATCTACATTCAATAAGTATGTTTCCCTCTATTATTTACGGAAATTGATTAAAATGTACAGCTGTATAAAAAATAACCGGACCGAAATCTACAAGATCCAGTTCTAACCAGTTAATTAATCGGCCGAAATATTCAGCTACCTAAGTCATGGACTGCTAGGAAAATAATTCTGGGGTGTGGAAAACTTTTGGATTACTTGTTTATGATGACGTCAGACTCAAATGCTCATATAATTCGAATTGGCTAATTTTTAAAACTAATGTACATTAACAATAATTTAATTACTTTCACTTACTTTTTGCGATCAATTCATTTATTTGTTAAAGGTAAGATATAAATATAAGCAATAAAATGCTTTTTCTGATTATTCATGACGGTTATAATTGTTGCAATCATTGCAGATAAAATTACATGACCCGCTAACGCGGGTGATGTATTTATAGATCACCTGAGTCACCCAGGTGACCTATTGCTGTTGGCCTTATTGCGTCGTCGTCCGTTAACACATTTTAACTTCTTAAAATCTACAAGCGTTGGCCAATTGTTATCAGTTATGGTTTGAAACATCTCTATTCTTATAGAAATCTTAATTGTTAAATTCATGACTTTACCACCCGAAGCCACATAGGCGGGGTCAGTTATATAAATATAAACCAAATTTTCTAAAATCTTCTCTTTTAGGATATAACTAAATAACTTTTAAATTTGATGAATATTTGACTGTTTTAACATTTTATTTCGATTTCCTTTCATAAACCAGAATTCGACTGATGAACACACTGTCAGGTACAGTGTTATGTGATGGGAAAGAGTTTTTAATGTCTTATAGTGATGTATATATATTTTTTCATTCTGATTACAGAGCAGCCATATTTTGACAACTGGAATATTACAACTGATACAGATGGACTAACCATTCATTGCAGTTATGGAGTCCCTGAAGGATCACCTTCAATTTTTGAGGTTAAATGGACTAAGAATGGGGAAACAGTAGATTTGAATAACAAGATAATCGTCGTAGGCCGGAGTAGTAATGATGGTTCAAGATTGAATGATAGCGACTTGACGATTTCCTCCCTGACTTTAGAAGACAAGGGCAAATACTCATGCACAGTGACTAATGCAGTAGGATCAGTATCAAGAGATGTCACATTAGGTACAGTGTAATATTGCCCCCCCCCACCCCCCCCCCCCCCCCCCCAAAAAAATAATAAAATAAAATGGTATATTCAAAGACTATGTCCGAAACTAGTGCAGCAGTATTACTTTAGATTTAAGGTGACAATCTGAAAAAAACCCCTATATAACTGTACCACTTCAGATTGGTGTTTACATTTAAAGTTAAGGAAAGAAAGATACCATAGTCTGTCCCAAGATATTTATGCTGCATATTTGAACGATCTCGTTTTTGAACGAGATAACTGCCCTAAAATTATTTTTTTTATGAAATTTTTTTTTATCAATCCTCCATGAGATATTGTATCTACACTGATTATTGAGTTGAATAGATCTTTAAAAAATGAGCATTACAGACAATGTAATACTGTACATGTATTAATGGTGTTTAAGGCATATTCATGTTTGAGATTTGACTTGAGTCTGCTGTTGAGGTAACTTAAGTTTTTTCTCAAATTGAGTGAACATTTTTTTGTGAAATACATAGATTTGAGTTTTTCTTAAATTTGAGAATAAAATCAAATATTTGAGAAAAAACTCAGACGTAAGTCTGAGATTTAAATTAATTTTTTTTTGGTGAAATCTGAGCCTGGTATACATGTATCAGGCCATGATATTTTTTTCGCATTTTATATTGATATCATTTAATTATTTTATACGCAGAAATAATATCTAATATTGTTCACTAGAGAAGACCATAAATCACAAAAATGATTTACACATAATGGAACACATATTGGAACAGAAACTACAGATTCACTTTATTTTTGCAAAGAAGATGGGGATAAGGCAGTTAAACTGTCTATATTAGAATGGACGTCTATATTAGAATGGACAAGATACTTAAAAGTAAAACCATTACCATATCTTAGTTAACATCGAATTGAAAATCTTTAATAGCTTCATTAGTTTTAATATAATGGTTTGAACTAATGCATACCAACATTTTTAAATGGGATCACTTTTTAGAACTTCTATTTTTTGGAGTGGGCCTATGCCCCATATTTTTGTCATAGTTTAATCAAGGGCTAATAGAAAAGCAACCTAATTCAATCAATATAAACTTGCAATTATGACCCACTAAACATTGAAAATATTATTTTGTATCTCAACAGTTGATTGTTTTAGGAATAAATAGAAGTTCGTTAACTCCTGGCTTAAGTCGCATATAACATTAAAAAAGGCTGAATAGGCGTGGCCATTTTAAGGCTATAATAACTTCTTTCAGACAAAAAGCTCTGTATAAAGATATAGGAAAATATTTAAAGTTTTTAAACTAAATAATAGTTTATGACCCAAAATATCATATTTAAAAGGTAAAGGTCGGTCTGATGGGTATTTCGTTGAACACCCAGCCTCCTTGAATTGACCTAAATGGCCCAGTTGTAATAGCACCTGACCTTAAATAGCTATATAGATCTTCGTAGGTGTATTTTTTGAATATTCAAACAGACTAAAGTTATAATTCTATTTGAAAGCATTTCCCGATTTAACCAAAAAGCAATTGCACCATCTTATTCTCTCACCTTCTTTGCCAAACGCAAAAGCATATATTCTTTCATCGATTTGTAAATTGTTTAAAATGATTGAAAAGAAAAACGTTTGTTATTAATATTGCAGGTGTTCCCCGTGCAGAAATCTCAACAGACTCGGAAGTGATGTTTGGACTGAAAACAACTATAACGTCTGCAGTTCTTTCCTGTCCAACACCCGATGAAGTTGAATGGCAAAACAGCAATGATGGCAAAACTTTCCGTCGAATCGACATCAGCGAACCACACTATTACGGAAGCAGCCTTAGCCCAGATTCTCCATTACTTGTGATACCATATACAACTTTTGACGACATGCTTCATTATCGACTTCTTTTGTGGAATAAAATTGGAGAGCAATGCAGCAACACTTTATACCTTAACGTAACAGGATGTAAGTTTAGCACCTGTAGAGTGGTGAGTTCTGTTAACGTGTAAAACTTTCATTATCCCCTCGCGCAACTTGTTGAGAAGGGGTTTTAGCATCATTGCTGTGTGTGTGGGCAAGATTAAAAGAAAACCCTCACATGTATGTTTATCAAACGTCATAAGCATAGTTAAAACACAAACCCTTTCAGTCATTTCAAGGAATTCTGTTAAATAGTTATTAAAATAGATAGATTTTGTACGACTTGACAATAGACATTTCCAATTCGTAAAGGTAAACATTTCAAATCAACTACTTGGTATTTTGTTGGATTAAGGCATTGAAAATGTAAGAAACAAACGTTTTGAAGAAATTGAGATTTGGAAGGATGTCTAAAAGAATAAAATTCATGCCAGCAGGAGATTAAGTTCATCCCATTTTAATCAAAACAAGCAGTCGTCTGGGCCTAATTTCGGGCTACATCTCTCAAAATACTTAAAGAGCAGGTTTATAATTCAGAAGAGATTTGAATGAATATCGTCAAAATTATTAACCGGGAATTCATTTCATTCTAATTGCTGTAGATACGTTCCACTATTTTAAAAATTGGATGGGAATTACGTATTATGTAAACTCGATTTTTCCCATAGAGCAGACTGTAAATTGACAGATCTTTGGCTACGTTTCATATTCAATATGAAACTTAGATTTGTCAACACTAACTCCCTAAATGCTTAATGTATGTCACTGAATAATGAGTATAAAACAATACTAAAGTTTTAAAACATTTGTGGCGTGTTTCTCTAGTAATGGGAGGAATTGTACAACCATGTAAATGTAACCACCACCCCCCCCCCCCCCCCCATACACACACACATGGATACACCCCAGAGCTATCGTAGGGATAAGAATAAAATAAATATTTTAATTCAAACTGGTGTTAAGATAAAAGATAATTAGTCTCTTCAACTACATGTGTATTCCTAAATAATGCATTTTCCCGCACAATATTTCATTTCACGAGGGGATGCTCCGCTTTGCGGTGCTCTTGTTTTTTACTATTTGTTGGTTTAGTATTTTTCAGAATTTTGTGTGCACTGAAGTCAATATCTCAGATAACATAATGAAATATTTACAACAGTTCAGTGTTTGCAGATAATCATTCAATTGCAAGCATAGTAAACTTACAGTGCATTCATAATCAAAATAGAAAATACGGAGTAAAAGGTTTTTCAGTGTACCTTCAAATATTCCAGTATAACTATGTCATTTCATGAAAACTAAAGTTAAACATGAAACATTGTAGGTCCTCCAAATATCATGACAAATCATCAAACCTGCCTCAAAAGACGTACAGTGAAATTGTTTTGCGAAGTTTTCCCGTATGATCCAGAAAATGTTTTTTGGAGTATAAATGGAAAGGAAATAGATAATTCTAAAAGTAAGGTGAAATATTCAGAAGTGACCATTAAGGATCCATCATTGACTATTTTCAACGTAAACGAAGATGCTGCCGGTTCTTACCAAGTTACGGCCTCTAACGCAGAGGGATCAACTCAGAGTGACGTCATCGTTCTCGGTAACTCAATTTGTGGTTCTTATTAAAATATGCATTTGTAAATAGAAGTCGATAAATGGTAATGGAATACGAAGCAAATTACAGTTTGATTTTTAAAAAGCGTATCAATTTCGAAAAAAAAAACCAGCAATCTTTTTGAATTAATATGATCGTTTATACATTTCTCCTCATGAAACGTTATTTAATTCAAATGTTTTTGTTCTTGCGCTACGTGTTAAAGTAATTAAAGGTAAAATATTCTTTTCGAACATAACTGTACTAAAAAGTTTTAATAAGATTCTTTGTTTGTTTTTTCTCAATTTAACGCTTCACTATATTAAATCAAATTCTAAAATCACGTGTAGATCAAATTTAAGACATGTATACCATTCAATCTTTTTAAAAGACGAACTTTAAAACATATAATTTTTTTAACATTTTCCCCCTCATTTTGGGAGTTGATTTTAATCAATTCTCCTATGCAGTTACTCTGGCAAACCGAAAGTGAAACAGTGTTTGGACTTAAGCACAAATCATTGCCGCTGACAAGACTTAGTTCTTGAAATTAATAGAAAAATTCTATGTAAGGAATGCCGAAGCATTGTTTTTCAAGGAAATCTTATCTATAAACACTTTGAAAATAGCCAGATTTTATATAATACGAGCAATTTAGATATTTTTGTTGACTCATATGGAACATATACGCCAGAGTATAATAAAGTCTCATTGAACCAAACGTTCGGCTGTCTCCGTAAAATTCCGACAAGCAGAGAGGCTCTTCTGCTTGTCGGAGATCAACGGGGACAGCCGAGCGTTTGGTTGAAAGTGACTAGAGTTCGATATCAATAGTGCTTGGATCCATACGATTTTTAGAATTGTTTCGATTCGAATACATAGTTTGAAATCTATCTTTAAATGTTACACAACATGATGCATATGGGGTTTCTCGAAATTCTTGTCGGAAAAGTGCGTAATTCAAATACGAACTAGAAACTAATTGTCATGCAAGATAAGTTGATTTTAAAATATATGATAATCGATAAAATCAACTCCCCTCAGTACTTCAGTACTTTGATTTATACATGTATTTTGACAGCTAAACCTCAAATTGACTTTGAGAGAACAGAACATACTGATGGAAGCCTGGTCTTCATGGCGTCGATTGACTCTATCCCATCAGCCTATCTCGCTCAATGGAAAGTGAAAGGGAAGGATGATGAAACATACACACCAGTGAAAGGCAGTACAGAGGAATACAAAGGGACTTCAAACTCTCTCCCTCGTCCTGTATTGGTTCTTAAACAGAGAGAACTACTAGAAAATAAATGCTTTCTAATAGAAGTAGACAACTTTGTTGGGAAAAGTGTGAAAGAGATTTTATGTAAGAACAAGGGTTTTATAATCATCAAATGAAACGTTAATGTATATATATATATATATATATATATATATATATATATATATATATATATATATATATATATATATATATTAGTAATTCTGAAATGTCGTAATATACAATCGTCTTATTAATGTTATGTTTGAGTTAATGAAAATTCAAACAAATCTTACAGAACAAAAAGTAGGAGATATTAAAATGCTCGTAATTTCTTAATCACTGGAATATCATATATATATATATATATATATATATATATATATATATATATATATATATATATATATATATATATATATATATATATATATACAGTACCGATCAGACCCAACCTAACAGAAAGTAAACCTCTACTAAGCCCTGGGTTTACTTTCTGGTCTGGGTTTACTCTGGGTTTACTTGGGGTTTACTAGAGTGGACCCAAAGTAAACCCCGAGTAGACACAGAGAGTAAACCACTGTGTAATTGGAATATACAAAGGGTAGGAATTACAGATGGTAAGATAAAATACTAGTCTGCTTCACACTTCAGAGCATACAGTTGACCTCAAAGCAATTTCAAAGTAAACCCTGAGTGGACCCAAATTTTCAAAAAGTAAACCCAGAGTAAACCCAAAAAGTAAACCCGGAGTTTAGTTGGGGTTAACTCTGGTGTTAGGTTGGGTCTGACTGGTACTGTATATCAGCTATAATTCAATACTGATAAACATGCTAAAATATTAAACAAATATAAAACGTTGAGTCCGTATTGTTAGAAAATGACCAAACTTATACAGACCCGGTAAAGAGAAAAGTAAATGAAATGGCAAGTACCATATTACTAATTTTAAGCAAATTTAATAGGTAAATGAAAGGTGTTTTTCATTAAAGACTTGCATTTACTTTAACTACATGTACTTTGTATCATTAAAGGGTGCGACTGCAACGCTTGATTATTAAAAGTTTGTATCATTAGCGTTGAGAATGAATATATTTGCCTGTGTTATTAAGCGTTACATGTGTGACTAATGTTTAACTTGAATAATTTTATCCATCCATTTTAAACTAAAGTATTACATTGTTTTATTAATATCTAGGGAAAGAATCCAAAGAAGGGGGGAAGGAGTCTGACAGCAGAGACAGGTAAATACAGTATTTGCTGCGTCAACACTGCGATTAGCTGCGTTCCTTGAGCGCGTCAACGGAAACCTCTGTCAAGAGAATGTCTGCCGTCACTTCCGGTCGTCATCGGAAGGAAATTTGAAAAATTGAATTTTTCGACTTTTCTATTTTTTTTTTTTAAATTTTTACACATTATAGAGACCCTTTTACTGATTCAGAATATGTAATTTGTTTTAAAATCGATCAGGGCATTCTCGAGAAATTAAGCGTCAAAGTTCTGAATCGAGAGCCCGAGTAGTGGCCAAGGCGACCCGGGTTCAAGCCCCGAGTGCCGCAAAATTTTTTAAAATTATTTTCGCTTAGATCTACGATTTTATCTTTGAATTGATATGTTTAATCTAATCTATTCAAAAATCGGACGGAAGACCCACTCGTCGCTCGCAACGAGTTCGTGTCTAGTTATCTATATATTTTTATGTTGAAATTTGAAACCCCTCCTGGGGTCGTATTATTGGTTAAGGGGTCACTAATTTACAAATTACACTATATGAAGATGGTTTGGGAAGTACTATCGGAGATTATAGCTTTGTAGTTAAAAAGAAAAAAAGTTTTAAAGATTTTCCAAATGTATTTCTATGTTGGACTTTTAACCCCACCAGCGGCTTTAGTATTTATTGGTCTGAGGGTCACGACTTTGACAATTTTAAATTTTCTCATTATATAGAAGCTATAGAATGATTATTTCTTCTTTGATAAGGGGTTTGCCGTTTATTTCTACAATTGTCAACCCCATTTCACAAAGAATGCTTTGTACTAAGTTTGATTTGGTGTAGGGGTTCTAGAAAAGAAGTTAAAAATGTAAATGACAGACAACAGGGGATAAGTGAAACCCCCATTAACATTCTGTTTAGGTGAGCAGATAATGTTTTTATTCAATTCTCAAAGCATACAATGCCTCTAACATTGAGTATTTAAGAAAGAGTTGTTTAATGTTTTAGCAACACTGATCATTAGGTGGTTAAATAGAAGTTAGATTGACAAAGAAAAAAACCAAAAAAGAGAAAACTGAAGGAGACAGAAAAAAGATTAGTGCGTGTGTTGCTAATAAATTGTGGGAGCTGTTTTTGTAATAGAATTCATGGTTTTTTCACATCCAATTTTTGATTTAAATTTACAGGGGGAAGAATATTCTGCAGAGAGAAGCCGCAGCGAAAAAGATGTTGACAGCTGAAGAGGAAAAAATAATGGATGAGGTATACATGTAGCTTCCCCTTTGTGAAACATTTACTAGTATTAATTGAAATATTAAATTCTCACCAAATGTTAAAAATATTAGCCTGTTTTAAAATATTTTTTTAAATATTGACACTGTAGGAATGAGACTTAAGTGATTTAATCCTAAATTTTGATTAAGTGCATTCATTGCCGGTGACGTTAGTAAATCTTTTAAAACCAAAACCAGGTGACAGATCAACAACTTGCACGTGCACAATTCAATGCTTTGCGAGCAGGTCAACTATTAAACTATAAATTGTGTGATTTATTAAGGAGTTATTAAGTTAAGGAGTTATTAAGGCCCAGTTAAAACATCTGAAGTGGAATTCCTCAGAGCAGCAGAGTAATTTCAGAGACAGTTTAGATGACAAGGCCTTCTGTACTAGTTGACGGGTATATTTCCTGCTGCAAGTTTTTACGAGTTTATAAAATCCCTAAAATTAAATGGATAATTATTCATGGTAATACATAAACAGATGTGTAAAGGTTTTCATAAACTAAATGTATATGTATCTGAAATCCCTTGAATTCAAAAAATGGCTTACTTACATGAACATTGAATCTAGGTATCTTACCCCCTTCCACTATTTCGACGTCAGTGAGTTTTTAACTTTTTCACACATGTAATTGAAATTATGCACTGTTAGCTTGTGATGGTAACAATGGCCTATTGTTGTCTCAGATCCAATAAATTTTATTCCTAAATAGTGTCACTTGTATCAATCTACACATGTATTTTAAACTTTGATTCTAAATATAATGACACAGAGTTAATATCAAAATCAAAATCTAATGTCACGTAATGGAATACAGAAAAGAACCAAGCATTCTTAATTAAAGCGTATTTGATACTATAATAATCTTTTTATTTTATTTGTTTTAAGTTACCAGTAAACAAAAAAAAAACATTCCAAATAAAGAAGATGGGGGAATAAGATGGCGCAACTGCCCATTTGATTTATTCGTAAAATACAATTTCAAATTTAACTTTTTTTTCAATTAAATATTTGAAATGTTATAATACAAGTTTACCAAACGGGAACTTCAGACTATATTCAGTTTAAAATATTTCAAAATGGATAAGAAAAAAAAATCCTTAAGTTTTGGTGGTATCGAACCCACAAATTAAAAACCTATGTTCTATAAAGTTACCCAATGTCTGGTACTCTAACCACTGAGCCATTTCATTCACAACAAAGTGCGATGTTTAAATGCTATATGAGACGTTGGCCACGAATTTACGGACTTGTATTATATTTCTAAAACGTTCATTTGTTGGGCTACAAAATGACATTTTAAAAGTATAGTGGGTCATCTCTCCACATTTTTGTTGATTGAAATCGGTTTAAATTCCATTAAACTGCATTTAGACTATGACAAAAATATGGAGCTCAGACCCACTCTATGAAAGAAAAGGCTATGAAGTTTTAAAAATGACACTATTTGGAGGTTTTGACACGCATACGCCAGTTTAAATCAACCTATTGCAAGTATTTAAAATATTTAAGGGTTACAAACCGATGTTACGTTAAATATACATTGTTTTTAATTATTTTTTTTCTAAAAAGTATCAGATTTAATGATATTTTAATTTTGCAGTATCTAATCATTCCTCATATGGGCATTTTACACGCCTTATTCACCCATCTTCTTTAAAAAACTATCGATTGTTTTGTCAACTTTAATTTTAAAAAGTTAAAGATAGGGGGGGGGGGGGTGTTTTTATTTGAGTTTGTTGAATTGACAGAAGGGCAAGTCATTTTAAGGCAGTTTTATAAAATGGAAGTTTATATTTTCTGCATGCAATTTGAATAGGTGGACTGTAAAGTCCACGAATTTAGAGTTTGTCACATATGTGGTAATGTGTCTCACAAATGTAGTGACCAGATATGGCCATTGCAAAAGCCAAATGCACATTTGAATGAGTTTCGTCACACAACTTGGCATCATTGTCTTCGCACAACACGCCATCACAAATTACCCCATTTCGCTTTCACAACTTTACCTAACTTGACGACGCACAGTCACGATGTCGGAAAATTGTGTTAGTGCGACCGTGTGTTGTACAAACTTGTGATCCACAAATGCGAGCTGTGAAGTTGCATATTAAGCAGGACGGCGTGTTGTGTGACAGCCTTACGGTGTATGGATGTGTGAAGTTCCATTAGTGCTATGGCGTGTTGAATGAAACGATTTGTAATGCTAAGTTGAGTAAGTGGGAGGGCGAGTTAAGTGAAGTTGCGTTAGTTTGTTAATAAGTAAGCAACTTTGAGTTGTGTAAGGTTGTGTTGGCCCCGCAGCTTGTTTATTAAATTTGCATTAGCTCAGTGGCCTGTTGTTTAGAATTGATATAGCACGACGGTGTGTTTTCTGGCAGTGCGGCGCTTGTTTGTTTTTAGCAATGCGCTTTTAAGCTTTTGCCAATTGCCCTATCTAGACACTATTTGCATGCAATGCACGATCAAAGTTGCTTCCTTAGACTTTTATCATTCTAAGTCTCCTGGATGCAGGGAACTTGATATGCTATGTACCTCCCAGGTTGACATTAAAATAATTGAGTTTAAAAATTAACATTAAAGCTAAGAAAAAATCTGTTAGGTTATATATGTTATAACATCCATATTTCTTCTTTTAATAAAGGCAAAATATATAACCTTGTCAAGGCCTCCAACAGCTCATCTATTCTCTAAAGGAGCACAAAACCAGAAAGAAGTGTTGCCAAGCATTGTAAGGGCAGAAGTCAGCAAAAGTGTTGGCCTAATCCATATTGACGGAAAAGCAAAGGGGACTGGATTCCGGGTCGGGGAAAAGTACATTGTGACCTGTGAACACGTAATAAAGGACGCAAAAGGTATATTCTATGTTCCATACGATTAGATACGATAATTTATCATTGTTATAGAAATAAGGGGTCATTTTAAGGTGGCTTACTACACCTTGAAACGGTTTAACAAAACAGCAGAAAATTTACTTGATTATGAAATATCCCCAAGAGTAAAGGACTGTTTTATAGTCTATGTGTAAATGTATTTCCTGCTGTGCTCGCCAAAACGGTCGCACCGTAGAACAGATTATATTGTGATTTTGAACGTCATATAATTCCCCCCCCCCAAAAAAAAAAATGAAAATCGGATAAACAATCGATATTCATTGGTATATCATTGGTTTATGTATAATCATGTTTCTATTATATATCATTGTAAACTGTGAAGCATTCATGATTTTTGTCCCCCGCCGCAACGCAGAGCGGGGACATAGAAATGCCTGGCGTCCGTTTGTGGGTCCGGGCGTCCGTGTTTCCGTCCGTCACACTTTTTTGTAAGCGCTCTCATGCATACAAATTTTGACGGATTTTCATTATATTTATACCAAATGTTTATACCACTATTACCTTGGTCAAGTTCGAAAATCAGCATTGGTCGATACTTTTTGTTGGAGTTATGGGACCTTGACCACAATAATGACTCAGTTTTATCCAAAAATTGACCTTTTAAGCGCTCTCATGCCTACAAATTTTGACGGATTTTCATTAAATTTATACCAAATGTTTATACCACTATTACCTTGGTCAAGTTCAAAAATCTGCCTTGGTCGATACTTTTTGTGGGAGTTATGGGACTTTGACCACAATAATGACTCAGTTTTATCCAAAAATTGACCTTGTAAGCGCTCTCATGCCTACAAATTTTGACGAATTTTCATTAAATTTATACCAAATGTTTATACCACTAATACCTTGGTCAAGTTCCTAAATCAGCCTTGGTCGATACTAGTATACTGCTTGACCGGCGGGGGACCCACGAATTCTATTCTTGTACATTCTACTACTATGAAGTTGCGGTCATGCGAAACGATTTTGCATCTGATACGCTTTGACACAAATCGTACCATGTGACCACCTAAGTCGAAAGTCTGAAAGCCGAGTTGGATAAAAATCATATGCCATTGTAAATCACGAGAGATTCTTTTTATTAAATGTTTTACCACGTCTGCTTCAAACATCGATATTTTCTATATAAACAGCATAGTTGTGAGCCGCACAACAAGAATACACAGAGTAATATCAACATTTTTTACATGAGTGATATCCAAAGCATATTAAACTAAACATCCGATAATAAGATTTAATTGGATTTATTTTTTGAAAATTGAAGAAATTGTATCAATCGATTCCAATCACCCTTCCTGAGCAAGTGGAGTGAAAATCGGATTAAAAATAGCATCATATGACCACATTTTTTACATTCAGACATGAATATCTTAATTATCAAGAGAATATCTAAAATTGTTAGTTCTTTGGTTGAAATTTACATATAACATGTATTTTATTTTATTTATCCTTTATCTTTAAACAAAAATGTCCACAAATACTATATATAACTTTATTTTGGAGGTTATTGACTAAGCAAAAATATTTTAATCTCTTTTTTTGCCTACCGAGAAGAAGTCTGGGGTTAACGTTTTTGTTGCAGGTCCTGTATCCAATTTATTAGTTGTCCTATCTTCACCAAACTTGCATGGTTGTTGCGTTAACCTAATGGACCTGAGAGACTTCAATGCTTAATCTGGGCGATGAATTTCAGATGCTTGAGAAGGTTAAGGTTTTTGGAGTAGGTTAAAGTTTTTGTTGCTGGTGCCCTTTGAAAGCCATCTCTAAGTTACTACTGGTCCTAACTTCACTAAACTTGCATATATGGTACGTCTTATGATACTGATGCAAATTGACAATCTTAAATACTGAATCTAAGCCATAGGTCTTGGATGCTGGATGAAGTTAAGTTTTATGAAACAGATCACATGTTGAATAGGTAATAGTACTATTTGAAACTTGCATAGTTGATTCAAACAATGATATGAATAAATCACAGAGATATATTCAGAAACAGAGCTGATTTCTATTGCAAAGGATGCTGAAAAAATCATACGTCATTCAAAATAGCTTGATAGATGTGTTTGTTGTTAAATGATTGAACATGATTCTTATTATTAAGTATTGTATGATATGATACACTTTTGTTTGATATGGTACAAATTATATCATAAATATTATTATTGTAAAAAATGTATATGAAATGATATTGTATCATTTTTTGTATATCATGATATTGTATTATACAATAGTTATCTATAGTATTGTATGTCCTGATACAATATTGTATAATATGATATTGTATAATATATTATTTTAGCACATTATATAGTTTCATATAATATTGCAATACAAAATATTGTAATCTATGATATAATATTGTATAACATAATAATATTGTATCATACACTACGATATTGTATAATATGATATTGGTTTCTATAATATATTAATATATTAAATGTTGTTATGTTATTGATATTGTAAAATATACTAGTGTATTATATAATTTATTACTACTTTACATAATATCATATGATATGATACAATGTTGTATGAAATAATATTGTATCATATGATACATCATATTATGCATCAAATATGATATATCATGCAATAAAATATCATACGATATCATACAATATAATTTCATTCGTTACAATATTGTGATGTATTTTGTGATATACTATTGTATCAAATAATACTATATTGTATCATATACTGATAATTTGACTGCTGTTACTGATAATTGCTGTGGGTCCTGATATTTACTGATGTTTTTGCTGTGAGTTCTGATAATTACTGAGATTTTCTGTTGTTACTGATAATTGCTGTCATTTACTGAGACTATTTTAAGGCCAAAAACATTGTCTTTTAAATATTAAATAACACATATTTCAGATTAAACACAATATACTTTGACCTTAATAAATATATCAAAATTATGTTATCAATGTCCACTCTTAAAAGCATGCAGTAAAAATTCTTTTGTATATCTGAAATCAAGAAAACCCTCAGAACTAACAGACAGCGCTCAGACTATACACACGACAGGGTGACCGCGGCATGGTGCCCATCTGTGTATATGTGTCTTGCAGCCGCAGAAAAAATTCTTTTGTATGTATGGGATCAAGAAAACCCTCAGAACTAACAGACAGCGCTCAGTCTGTACACACGACAGGGTGACCGCGGCATGGTGTGAAAACTGCCCATCTGTGTATATGTGTCTTGCAGCCGCAGAAAAAATTCTTCTGTATGTATGGGATCAAGAAAACCCTCAGAACTAACATACAGCGCTCAGACTATACACACGACAGGGTGACCGCGGCAAGGTATTAAAACTGGCCACCTGTGTACATGTATAATTTATCTTGCAGCCTCAGAGGAAACAGATGTAAATGGCCGGGAAATACAACGTGAAACAAAAGTGTTTGATTTTATTTTGGGAATGAAAATTAATTATTATGGCCGGGATAAAAACATCTTAAGTTTATAATAATTTAACACGGTTCAATAAAAGAATCAATCGCTCAATATTGAGAATCATTAGATGTATGTTTCAATTACATAAAGTGGTTAAAATCTTCATAAAAAGATTTTTAGCGTGGATATATATATATATATATATATACACACACACAATGTAACACTGTAGTTACGAGTGGATTCGCGCACGATGAACGGATAAATAGCCATTCGTTAATTTCTTCATGCATTTTATTTATGTGCTAAATTGTGTTAATAAGCTAGAATAAATCTTTAAACAAGAACAAACAGAAAAAATATACATTAAAATAGATAAGCAAATAATGAGAAAAATAATCAAATCTAATTTTTTGTGTTTGAAAAAAAAGAAGTTACTGTTGATGTTGTTATTTTTAGATAATATCTTAACAATTTGCATGTTACAGTAATAAAATTTATCTTTTTCCCCGTTAAAGAATAATGTCAGTAGTTATCAGCATTTCTCAGTATCAACAGTAATTCTCAGTAAATATCAGAACTCACAGCAAAACACCAGTAAATATCAGAACCTACAGCAGCTATTAGTAACAACAGTAAAATTATCAGTAAATATCAGCAATTATTAGCAATAACAGTACAATATCAGTAAATATTAGAAATTATCAGTAAAAATGGCACTTTCAGTACTTTTTGGAGCCAGTAGTGATAATACCGTATGAAACGAAGTTAATAAACATATGATTCTCGTACAGTTTTTAATACATGATATATGATATTGTGTTAAATATCCAAATTTATTGACTATGATTTCCATATAATATAATATAGGTGGTTTCTTAATGGTGATGCCTCATAAAGGTGATGCTTTGTCTTGGTAAGCTTTGTTATCGGTGATTACCTATGTTTTTTGTTTAATTTGCAGTTACAGACCATATCATTTGGATTGGTCGAGTCAGCATAGAATTTGGAAGAATATCAAACAGCACGAATAGGGATTTATCTCGAATATTCAGCATAATTTCTATGGCTTACGTGGATAAAGAACACGATTTTGTTGTATTGGAACTAGGTACTCATGATTCTGGTGTTCCATTTCCTCCAGCTCTGACTTGTTTTGGACAGGTTTGTTGGCCTGATGTTCACCTTGTTGGGCATCCTAACTGTATGCAAATGATGGAGGACAGTGTGATTCCTTTTTGGTTGCCTGAACACAATAATATAGTCATTCCATACATTGATAAATTGAGTAGTTGGAGTAAGATTTTCTTCCCAGGTGACAATGACCACTACGAAGAACTTAGATATCTAAAACCTAGAAAAATTATGTTCCACACGACATTTAACCATGGATCCTCAGGTTCCCCTGGAGTCATGATAAGCGAGGAGAAGCCTTGCGTTGTACTGATGGTGAGAGGAGGTGTTCCAGTTTGTGTTTACGAGAACACATATCCAAGTCATACACCATGGGTGCTAGATAATCAAAAGGTTGAGTATGGATATGCAATGTGGGACATATATGAGAAAATGAAGAATTCTGCACAGCTGAATGTTCAGAATCTTGCCACAGAAATTTTTAAGATATGGATGAAGAGTAACGACCAGACCCAACCTAACAGAAAGTAACCCCCAACTAAACCCTGGTTTAACTTTCTGGGTTTACTCCGGGTTAACTAGAGTTGACCCAGAGTAAACCCGGAGTAAACCCAAAGTAAACCGGGTCCCAGAGAGTAAACCCGATCAGAAGTCAGACGCTAACTGTGCATTCGTCATATATAAGGGGCAGGAATTAAAGGCTGTAGGATGCTAAGATATAAAAGGATCTGCTTCACACTTCAGTGCGTACAGTTGACCTTAAAGCATTTTCCAAGTAAACCCACAGTAAACCCCGAGAAAAGTTAAACCCAAGTGGACCCAAATTTAAAAAAAAAACAAAATAACAAGGAAAACAAAAAAAAAACCCAGAGTAAACCCCAAAAGTAAACCAGGGTTTACTTGGGGTTTACTCTGGTGTTAGGTTGCATCTAATCGGTACTGTATTAACAACATGCATACAAAGTTCATGCATGTACATATGGTTCACTCATACATGGCTGGTTTTTTATTTTACATTTAGGATGCTCAGATGCCTTTAAATAGATATAAAAGGATTTGTTTTTGCAGGAAATGTAAAATAAAATCATGGATTCTGTAGATCATCTTTCTATTGGATTACAAAAATTTTGAAAGGAAAACCATCTTTTTTTTAATAGTAAAAATTTAATTCATGGTTCCTGAACATTCAATTAAGATCAGAGCACTAAAACAACCAATTTTCGGGACATCCCGTCCCTCCTTCGGAACAGCAAATATTTTAAAGTGTGTATTCCCTGGTTTTGATGTTAACTAGTGATAAATGTTTTGTATATGAACTCTATGTTTGTTTAACTGAATTTTGGATATGATTTTGTTCATAGTGAATAAAATGGTGAAAGTCAATTTAGTTTTTCATACATGTATATTTGATCAGAATTGTTTGTACAGGTATACATATTTTTGAGGAAATCTTATATTTGTGTTTGCATGTTTTATTGATTACACATGTGATATTCATAAAACTACGAAAAAGACTATTTAATGAAACAACATGTTATATAAATATCCCTAACAAATATCGATAATACATGAATGTTTATTTGAATGATATGTAAAGTTTTTTGTACATTATAGCTGACAGGAATTCATAAATATGCATTTTATCCTATTTATCTCTGACTACCACCATATTTGTTACCGATTTCTATTGTTACGCTCATCGCTTCACACCCCCTTTTATAAGCCCAAGAGCACTATTCATGCTTCACCGCAATCGGGTATTCCAGACACCCGAACACATTACACTGGACGGAAAAATTGAAGAAGTGCGTCTGAACAAAATTTTTATGACAACCACCGCCCTGGTAAGAGATATTCAATGAAAGACGAAACAAAACAACCTGAAATCAATGCAGGCATCATCTTTGCTAGCCAAGGGTTTTCGGTCCACTTCTGACACATTTCTGTTGCGAGGATAAAAGAAGCAATGAATAATGTGATATGTGAGTAAAAAAAAAACGACATTGTAAAAACAGTGTCCATAGTTCTGACACATTTCTGTTGCGAGGATAAAAGAATTATCACTATTCCTAAGAAAATATTACAGCGGAAAATTATCCTGGTTTGTAGCCATTTGTAATTTTTGAATAAAAATGAAAATAATGGGTGCATCGGCCATAGTAAATTAGAGTGATGTGCCTGTCAATACGGTAACCTTGATTTTAATAGCTCTTTAACATGTCACGTGACAACATTTTTCATTCCAGTGTATTCATCAATCAAGTGTGAGTAAAGTTATAAAAGTCACGAGTTTACGCGAGGTAAACAACAGTCATTTAATTATAATGGAGAAGACAAATTAAATTGTTGAATAATTTTAATTTGAGAAATTGAGCGCATTGAGGTGCAATTTTTTTCTTCACATATATATATATGTAGGATTTTTTGATTAAATACAATAACTATTATATTTTAAAAAATATTACAATAACTAGTAAGTAGTTGGATAAGAAAATGTACCAATATGCTCTCATATATTTTGATCGCTTTATTAAGTGGGGGAGGGGGGCAGAACGAAAATACAGGGAATTAGAAGTTATATAACAGTTGTACCCCTACCAAATATTTAGTTCTATTACTTGCGTAGGATTTTCTTATTCTGTGTAAAAACAGTATTTCATGAAGGTACAATGTCAAAGATTACGTGTTTGCAAAAATAAGTACGTGTAAAATTCGAATACCTTACAATATTTATTTTTTTGTTATTCTACCGAGGGCCATATGGCACAATATCTTTTGAACGCCCATTGTTGCTCAGGTGAGCGATGTGGCCCCATGTGCCTCTTGTTAATGTTTACAATGCTTCAGTTAGGCATTCCAAATAGTCAAACAAAATTTTAATGTCAGCGGTCGAGTTATAAGCGAGATACAGAGCTCACAATTCTTAATGGTGTGAACAAAGCTCATGTCATGTTTTTGTTAACATTTTTAATGTTAAACATTCCAGGTTTAGACCTGAAATGAATGTGAAAAGGGCTAGAAAATATTTATTTACATGTGTAAGTTCAAAACAGACTAACAGATAGAATCAAAGTACTGAAGAACGGACGGGAGTTGATTTTGTCGATGCTTCTTTATTTTAATATCAATAATATGTTAATTTGTATTTGAATGACGCACATTTTTATAATATGAATTTTGGACTTTTTCGACAAGAATGTCGAGAAACCCCCATATGAATCATGTTAAATAATATTTAAAGATACAATTAATTCAATCAAACTATGTATCAGTAATAGAAATATTTCTTGAAAATTGTATGGATCCAAGCAATATTGAACTCTAGTCTCGTTCAACCAAACGCTCGGCTGACACCGTAAATTTTCGACAAGCAAGAGAGACTCTCTGCTTGTCGGAGCCGAGCGTCGAGTTGAACGAGACCATATTGAACTCTGGCGTAGGAATACATACGACTACAAAAAATATCTAAATTATTCGTACCATTTAAAATCTGACTATTTTCAAGGTATTTATAAATACGTTTCCTTGAAAAACAATGCTTTATCATACATTACATTGAGTTTATCAATTATTTCCAAGAACTAAACTTGTATGTCTTGTCATCAGCGATGATTTGTGCTGAGGTCCAAACACTTTTTCACTTTCGGTTTGTCTTAGTAACTGCATAGGATTAAAATCAACTCCCAAAAATCAGCCTCAAAAAGAACTTTTAAAGGTATATCGAACCAAAGTAAACAAAAACATTGCAACCATTTGTTGAGAAAAATGTCTAAGCTTGCTTATTTAAGTTGTAACTTTGTCTCAAAGTAAGGTACTCTGTTCTTTAACAGGTCGGGTACACTACCTTATATACATGTAGATAGCATTATTTAACACGTGACAGTATTTACGTCAGACAGATTCTCCAATCCAGTGAATGTTTGCAATGCATGACGGTCTACAACGTGTTTACGATCCAACAAACGCACGTGGTTTTTGTCTGTTTTATTCACAATACTTAATTGTTTGCCGGAATGTTTGTACATCTTCATTTTTACTTTAGAAGGTATAAAAGGAAAGATTACGTACCATTAACTTTGTTACATGCTTACATTGAAAAACACCGTTATTTTAGTTGATCAATTGTTGCTTAACAAAAAACGATCAGTATCAAACGACTGACAAACATACGCATACAAGTACAAACAGGTTTTGATAAGAAAAACCGCACAATTGTGTTTTGGTGACTTTATCATTGTGCACTAAAAATAAATACAAGTAACTGTACATTTTTAACATACGTGAATAGCCACGGTACTAGAAATGCACACATATACTAACGCAGAAGCGCAAGCTATGCAGCATATAGTATTTTGTCCGTTAAGCATTCTGATGAATGTCCCTGAAGAAATATCAAAGCGCATTCTACTAATGTTGTCCCAAATATGGGGTACCCGTGAAAAAACGGTACTCGCTGCTTCTAATTCAATAGGACGTACCTCTCTTTTGAACATTGACAATGGGGTATCTAAATAGGTTGATAAGTCCTCATATGCAATATTTTTAAATGTGAGCATAGAAATTGAAGTTCAGACATAATTGTCCATATCAATTTCATAAATTCTGAAAAATCTTTCAAAATGAGTTTCCAAAGGACAATTCAAAATGGTATATATTTTCAATACGCTTTGTATACACTGAAACTTGTAGTAGCCAACAATACCTTGCAACTCATTCACCTGATTGGTTTGCCGATAAAAATAAACAGATGGCTAATTTAGTATGCAAATTTATGCCAACGTCACAAAATATAGTGGTTCGACCTGTTTAAATCGGCCTCAAAAACTACAATATATATTTGTCTGTGTCTAAGGAGGTGCTAATTTAGACAATCACTTTTTTGGAGCTATATCCCCTCAAAAAATCCTCATAAAACACACATGGGACAGATATAGAGATTTATATCAAATTCAAAACGGATGGTTTTGAATTGATATTGATTTTTAACTATAAAAATATGCAATGTGTCTCCATAGACACAAGATAGACTAGGGTTTTTTTGTTCTAAAAATAGTTCCCATGCCGTCTGATATATTTTGAGGCAAAGTTACAACTTAAATGAGCAAAATTCAAACTTTTTCTCAACAAATGGTTGTAGAGAGGACACCAATGAACCCCCTTCATATTCTGATTTTTAAATCTTCAAAATAAGTCTGTAGCTGCGCAGTTCGACAGTTGTTTGATTAAAAAAGCATTGTTCTGTTCTTGTATGCATACTTTTCCCACAAAGTGACATGTAGGACTTTATATTTATTGCATTTATATCTTCTGGCAACGTTTTGGGCCAGTTTCGAGCAGAAACAAGCCAGTTTAAGAAATGCTTACATTCTTATTCTTAAATGTACAAGATGGCCGCACATCCCTTAAAAGTACAAATCGACTTATAATTTTGAGAGTTTTTACATTAAGTACCTCTTCAAAAATACAGCAGGTGGAGCACCAAAATATCCCACATCTTTAACAAATGACAATCAAATCAATACAAGATATGAAATATGTAAGAGGGGTGGAAGTTGAAAAACTTATGTCGCACACCTTTATAACGTTAAGATTTAGAGCCAAATCTGAACTTTGATTTAATTGTGATCGGGCTTACGTCCCGGAAAAGTTCTTAGCGATGTGCCCCTAAATCTCGTAAAAAAAATACCTTCTAAGACACCAGCCATCATATTATGTTTAACAAGATGAGAAATAATAAGCAAATCAATTACATAAATGAATTTATAATAATAAATACACATGTGTAAATAATGAGAATTAATAAGCATCAAGATTACGAAAATTCATTCATTACCAGTGTTGTCCCAAAAATAACTTAGACAAGTAGCGTTATTAAGTTAATCGAAGACACAAAAAGACGAAACTTGTGCAACTAAGGGTTTAAGTTTTTTGTAATAAATTTATGTTATGAAATCAAATAGTGTTAGAGATTCTATTATTCTAATTTATAATTCTACACGCGGCGCAATGTCAAAAAACGAAAAGTTAAAATCCACAGAAAGAAACTCGAAAGGAACAGTATTCTTCGAATGAATACTTTCAGATAAAAACATATTAACATTTGATAATTATTGTATTATTTACCCAATAAATGTTTTATCTTTGACGACATTTTAAGATGCGCGTTTTCTGACAAGTTGAACAGTTAACTCGTACTAAGATGACGACCTCAGCGTTTGGGCGGCGCACTTGTTACTGAAAAGAAATTCAATGAATTTAAAACAAATCCTTAGATTCAATCATATTAAATCGCATATATAGAAATGCAATTCGTTAATTATAGTTAAGCAACACTGAAAATATTCGGACGCGTATGATGACAATAAATGTAAAGAAACCCAGACAGATAGAATTGGACGTCAAAATGTTAAACTACTTATTTCGGGTAGACAGGCGTTAGACAACAAATAATACAGGAAAAGTTTGGAGACGGCAACCCGGCTTTTCTTAGGGAATATTAAAAAAAAATAAAACTAGAAATGCATATATTGAATGTGCACTTCGGGTATATGTTATAGAAAATATTGTTTTCGAAGACATTCTCAGAAGTTAAACGTAAATGTTATCGTTAAATAAATGGAGAGTTTAACAAAAACGTGAAGACTGGAATTTCTCGACGTCGCACATTTCGTTATGTGCTCTTGTCTACACTATTTTGGGACAATCCTCGTACTAGTAGATACATACACTTATGTGTGAATAATGAGAGGTCATAAGCATTTTAAAGATCCAAAAAAAAAAATAATGAGAGGTCATAATTATAAGCATTTTAAAAATCCAAAAGATTCATTCCTATATTAAAACAATTCATACATCTACATGTTTGTTTGAATACATGAACATTAAAAAGCATTCGGATCACAGATATTAATCTATCTACATGAATACATCCATATGTTTTGTTTCAGTCCACCAAGCAGGTGCATTCCGGTTAGCCCTATTTTCAATAAGGTTGCATCTCGGGGGGGGGGGGGGGGGGGGGGGGGTAAATAGATCTGACTTGCGTGGCCGTTGGATAAATGTTGTATCCCAGTTCGCCTCCATGGCTTGAAAAGAGGTCAATTTCTAAAAAATTTACATCTTGGGTTTTTTGAGTTCATATTTTACATTTTCTCATCTCTTTTGGTACCGTTCCGATTCATTACGTATGTCAGCACATAAGTTCAAGTTCAAACGTCGTATATTATTTAAACTAGTAATTAGATACACTGAGTTTTGTTCCTTAGTCTTTTTTAAATTTGGAACCTAGTAAATGCTTTTTGTTTTGTTTTTCCAAAGCATTTATAAATATTGAAAAATATACAAACAGCGCTTTAAAAAATATTTTGAATGTTTCTTTTATCTTATCAGAACTGATATGGCTGTTAAACAGATTTTAAAGGCTGTTTCGGGGTGTGTTTTATTTTTGACAATTGTAACATCAATGGACTCAAAGTATGTATGCCTGTGAAACAAAACAAAGTTTATTGAAAACAAATGTAATATATTCAGTATTAGGGCTGTGTCAGCAACAAATTAAACGCGTTTAAAAAGTCGCCTCCTTAAAGCCACCGCATTACGTGATCACGTAATGGTTAAACCTTGGTAACCAGACCAGGAAGAAAAAATACTATATTCGCAATTATGAATGTTGGATAATGCAGTAAGTATTTTGTTTTGAATAAATTTCTTGTGCTAAAAAATTAATATATATATATATATATATATATATATATATATATATATATTAGATTGCAATCTTCAAATGCACGTCTATTTACATGTATTTAGCTTGTTTTCATATCATTTCAATGGTCCCCCACAGAATTTCCCTTACCACATGACTTTTTTCTACCATGTAAATATCCATGAAAATATTGAACCTAAATTGTGATCTCTCCTTGTCATAAACAGTTAATTCTTCTTTCAGAATTCTCTTATTAATCCATGAAGGTTCCTGACAATGGAACCTCGCAACAGTGCACAGGATTTGGTACGGTGTCATCACTGTGAAAAGCCGAGCCCCCTTTTGAATTGTGACATTTGTCACGTACATTTGTGTAAAGTATGTGTGGAGAAACATCTTTCGGATGAATCAACAGAACACAAAGTAGTGCCGATTAAAAAGCGGGGATTTCTTCCGGAATGTTTAAATCATTCCCAAAAATTGTGTGAACTTCATTGTGAACAATGTGACATCCCTTTATGTGTGGAGTGTGTCTCCTCTCGTAAACATCTAGGACACAAAGCGTTTGAAATATTGAAACATCTTGAAAACAAGACAGAAGATGTTAAGAGAGACTTACAAGAATTAGAAAATATCATTTATCCTCAATACAACGAAATTGCTTCTTGTATACCAGTTGAAAAAGCTAATCTAAGAAAAAACTCTATGAAATTGACAGCCTCTATCAGTGAACATGGAGAAGATTTTCACAGAGAAATAGACATTGCTATCAAAAAATTGAAATCTGAAGTGGATGAAGCGGAATCTAAACATCTGGTTTTTCTAAATAAGCAGGAGGATGACATCAAAGAAAGAATATCTGAAATCATAAAAAGCATTGCTGATCTTAAGATATTGCTATCTTCCAATGATATCAGCCTTGTCAATGCCTACAAATCTAAGAATAATGAATTCAAAATATTGCCTACTAAAATTACAGTTTCCTTACCAAGGTTCACCCCTCAGAAGATTAACAAAGAACAGATTTATCAACAGTTTGGTTTTCTGTCTGCGTTATCTATCGAAACAGAAGGATATAGAAACTCAATGGATTCCCCCATTGCTGAGTCCTCTCCCCCGAACAAACCACTTATTGATGTACCTCGAATCATTACAGAAATAAACACGGAGTATGGAGATTCTAATGAATTAGACAGCGTGTCATGTCTAAGTGATGAAAACATTTGGACGTTTGGTGAGGACAACATGATGAGACTCTACAACCTCCACGGTAAAATGGTCAAGTCAGTTGAAACTATCTCAGGAAACACGCCTGAAGGCATAGCAGTGACACAGAGTGGTGAACTAGTTTATACAGATTACTGGGATAGAAGTGTGAACATTGTTAAGAATAAAAAGATAAAAAGTTTGATCAGATTACGGGGATGGAGACCTCTTTTTGTCTGTAGCGCCTTTTCAGGTAACCTCCTGGTTATCATGATCACTGATGATTATGAACAAGCAAAGGTTGTTCGTTATTCTGGCTCCACAGAGAAACAAACTATTCAATACAATGACAAAGGAGAACCTCTCTACTCCTCTGATGCTTACCCTAAATACATCAGTGAAAACAAGAATCTAGATATCTGTGTAGCAGATAATGATGCTCATGCAGTAGTGGTGGTCAATCAGGCCGGGAAACTTCGGTTTACCTACACCGGTTCTCCTATAACCAATGGACTATTTAGACCAGACGGCATCACTACAGACAGTCAAAGTCGGATCTTAACAGCAGACTATAACAATCACCGTATCCACATCCTGGATCAGGACGGACAGTTCCTCCGCTACATTGACAACTGTGAATTACAACGTCCATGTGGTTTATGTGTGGACACCAGAGACAACCTCTTTGTGGCGGAACCTTTAACTGGAAAAGTGAAGAAAATTCAGTATTACATATAAATAATCTGTGATCAATATATCCAATGTAAACAAACAGTGTTAATACTATAACCTAGTTAACAAAGTAACTTCCATGTAATATTGTATTTTCTACATCAAAAAATACGCCCGGGCATCATGCTTTGGAGTCGTTAAACTTCACCCGGCATTTTTTGACCATATCGTTATTCAGCCATAATTCCCTATCGCTTTCAAACTCACAAGTTACAGAAAAAATAAAGTTATAACCCATCTTTATACTCAAACAACAAAAGTGTGGAGGAAGAAGAAACATTATACGTCAATTAAAGTTTACCATTGAGAGAGTCAGCATTTTCGGGTTCCCCGAGAGCAAGACTATTGCCTATGGTGAGCCTCAGGAAATAGACTTGCTCTCGTCGAACAGGAATCTTGCTGACTCCCTTAATGGTATATTTTGTATCGCTGTATTATATCGATACAAACAATCAAACAGAAAAAAAATTCAAATTAATAAAATTTTGATAATCCAACAAGTTATAACGTCAAAATAAATCAATTGAAATTAAATTTCGTAGACTGTCGTGTTTGGCGCGTTTTTATCGAGACTATAATCTATTCGGAAATTTCGGAGTTCTTCATTCTTTCCAAAACAATGCATCGGGATCGGTATGCGGGACATACTATAGACCCGAAATACTAAAGACCTGAATGTCATTAAATGTTATATAAATGATATATTTGAATTTCTATGTGCCGTGTCAAATAAAATGACTTTGTTTGTGTATTTATTATATTTCCATGTAAAATGTGGTAGAAATTATCATGAAATTATATCCATATCAATTTTTTACGCAAAAATATGACAGAAAATTTGAATTGACTGGAAAATAATTCGAACTAATCCATTACTATTTTATCATGTGGTCCCTTAAAATCATATAAACTAATGCATTAAGTTTTCATTCAATACAATGCAACAAAAAAATTGGTTTGAAATACATAATCTCCAAGAAAAAAATAATGAGTTGAACTTATTGTATTAAAGTAATGTACAAATCAATGTGTCCCCCATTACTTCATACTATGGCAATGACCATACAATTACCGTTAGAAATGCTTACAGTAATGAACTCGATTCTTTATGATGAAAGTAAAATGGCAAACTTCAAAACAAGTTGCTGAAAGTATATTAGAATATACCATAACAATTAGTACCACCAACGTTTATTTTCTTCTTTGTGGTGTGGTTTATGTAAACAATCAATGATTCATACAACAATTATATTTTTTGCGGCCCATTTGACGCTTGCGTCAATATGATTTCTTGTACGATTATGTTATATATGTTAAATTATGCTATACGATAAAGATGAATAAGTATAGCCAATCAAAAAAGACGTTGCAGCTAGAACTAAATCATATGATTATGAATATTCATGATTTTAATCTCAATATATTTTCTTCGATTAATACATCAAACTGACACACATTTGTAGGAAATCAGGGGTTTTTTGCAGTGATTTTTAGGGAATGAGTGAAATATATGGAAGAACTCTCATGTAGTAAAACAAAGTAGATGTATAATAACATTTATTGTTACATCTACTAAATTATTATATTTATGAATTTAAACATAAACAAATAAACTTCTCCCGTTTTCATTGTTTTGCGTTTTAAGATAAAGTATAACATTATACCATTTTTTTTACCAATAGGACGATCATTGTCAGTTTTAGATTTTTAGATACATCTTTCTTTATATGGGTAGAAAAAATTTTGTCAAACAAATACGTTAAAGGGGGTTTATAATAATATTTAAAAAAAATTGTAATGAGATTTATACCCATACTGTGGTAAAATTTGATCTATCACTTAAACTGTAAAATAAACAATTGGATACATCATATCATTTCATGAGGGTTTAGGTTACATGTATATATCAAGATACCAAGAAGTCGCTCAAATCAAAATTATAAAAATGCATTTTAAAACGTTTATCTAAGTTTTTAAACTATGCCAATTAGATTACTGTAAGTTTCCATTTTCAAACAAAGCACTATAGACATATAAGACAATAAAAGTTGAACCAGAAAAAAGTACAGATACCCCATTCCAATGATGTAATAGTTAGGCAAGATCTAAATTCAAAGTACAAGTAGATTTTGGTAACTTATGTCGGTGTTCCCTTTTTATAGTTCAGTATTCGTTTATTAAAACGTTGTTTTATACCATTTTTGGTATCATCCACGAACTTGCTCATGCTGCTAGAATTTTCAGTGAAACAAATGCATCAGAACTGCACAAAGAACCTCAGACACGATCACTTAGGGTGAAAAAACATACCCGGAAAAAGTCAATCAAATTAACATTAAATTATTTGATTATGAAAGATATAATGATAAGTAAACTGTACATGTACGTGTGTCAAATAAGCGAAAACTTTGCAAATTGAGGATAAAAATGAATATCCAAAAATTCAAATTAGTAAGTAACAACAAAAGCTCCTGCGAGATTCGAACTCGGGATGTACGAATCACAAGCCCGACACTTGATTATCGATTAAGTTATATGTTTCCGTCATTAAAATCTTTTTCATAAAACAAAATGTTTCGATCAGGGGTCAGCCATTTTGTGACGATGTATTATTCCACCTTAAATTTTGTTTGGTCTACGGGGGCATTGGCACTGCATTTTGCGCACCTCCATGAACAAAGTTGTTTTGTTGTACAAATCGAATAACGCGCGCTAACGCGTTCTGAAAATTTGTTTGCACACACCGTTCCAGTTATGAGACCACATCTTTTAAAAATACGGGTTTGCTAAAACGCAGAACGGAAAACGGAACGGAAAGCGGAACGCAAATTCTTATGTAAATGTCATTTACTTTATAAATGTGTGAGCATTCTAAAACAAAACACTTAAATAACATTTATGTCTCTGAATTTATGTATTTTTTAAAATATTTCTAAAAAGATTTTAAATATGATTTCATGTATTTATAAAATATATTATTTCCTCAAAATTAACATAACATGCAAGAGTCGATTTAATTTATAATCGGACAATCAAACCTGAGGTGTGTTCAGCAGAGAGAGAGAGAGAGAGAGAGAGAGAGAGAGAGAGTGAGAGGGGAGAGAGAGAGAGAGAGAGAGAGAGAGCGCGCGCTCGCCAAAATTTGTGGTGCGGGTATATAAATTTTGGCGATCGCTCTCTCTCTCTCTCTCTCTCTCTCTCTCTCTCTCTCTCTCTCTCTCTCTCTCTCTCTCTGCTAAACACCATGTGTTATGCGTAAATATCTCTCAAATCAATCAAATAAATGAAAAAGTCCATTTTTTAAAGAAAGATATATGTTTCAGCAAGTTTATTATGGTTGGTGGTCTAATCACTAGGAAATTGTCACTTTAACTGTTACAGAGTTATGTGTACGAACTTGGCTATATATGGATGTATGCAAAATACCGGTATTTTCTCTTTTCTGTAAATTTTGTGGACAATATTAATGTAAAAAGAATCTGCATCGTCCTTTGAGTCTTAAATCTGTAAAAGTTTTAGCTTTAGCAGTCCTGAATTTAGTTTTTAAATGATTGCATCACTTAGTAAGTGGAACAGGTTTAACATTTTTGACTAAGTTAAGAGCGGTATTGCATACAACTAGCGTAGGCAAACTTGTTAAAAAATTTATATAATGAACTGTGTATCCTAAATAACGATTTAACAAATTTTCAGGGTATGTTTTCTCGTGAGATTTTTTATGGGGTAAACCCGCGACCCACCTTCAAAATCGTAAATAATTCCACAGTGTCTTTTTGGTGCTAGAACCATTATGACGTCATAATTGATTTTGATGAATCTTTTCCCGTATTTTTACGGCTTTAAATGAATTATGTAGAAAATAAAACAATATTTTGACATTCTATATTTAATCAAGTGAAAAGTAGTCCCGGTACCTTTATTCAAGTGAACATCATTTTAAAGAGGAGGTCAAGAGCTTGTTTAATGCCGTTTTTGGAGAGACTGTGGGCATTCTAGGTATATTTCATAAGTCAAAAATGGACAAAAGTCCGAGATTTGTTACTTTTATCCTTCATATTTCAGAGAAAATGGTTGTTTAAACCATGATTTTTCATTGAGTTTACCAAATATTTAAGCCCCGGTACACCGTATGAAACAAAGATATTGTTATGAAGCATCATTGAAAGAATCTATATCTTGAATTTCATAAACCTGTATGCACTTTTCATTTACTAGATCTTAACCTTAAGTGTGTTGACAATTTTATGCAAATTAATACAAAGTCTATCAATTGATTTTTGGGAGTTGATTTTAATCAACTCTCCTATGCAGTCACTCTGGCAAACCGAAAGTGAAACAGTGTTTGGACCTAAGCACAAATCATCATCGCTGACAAGTCTTACTAATAGTTCTTGAATATGATAGAAAAATTCGACGTAATGTATGCTGAAGCATTGTTTTTCAAGGAAACTTATCTATAAACACTTTGATAATAGTATGATTTTATATACTGTAATACGAAAAATTTAGATATTTAGTTAGTCTCATGTATTCCTACGCCAGAATTTAATATAGTCTCGTTCAACCAAAAGCTCGGCTGTCTCCGTAAATCTCCGACAAACAGAAAATATCAATAGTGCTTTCTTGCTTGTCGGAGATTAACGGAGACAGCTGAGCGACTGGTTGAACGAGACTGGAGATCAATATCAATAGTGCTTGAATCCATACAATTTTTAGAATTGTTTCGATTACTAATACATAGTTTGAAATCTATCTTTAGATATTACACAACATGATTCATATGGGGTTTCTCTAAATTCTTGTCTGAAAAATCTAATTAAAATTCATATTATAAAAAAGCGTAATTTAAATACAGACTAGAAACTTATTGCCACGCAAGATAAGTGGATTTTAAAATAAATGATAATCGATAAAATCAACTCCCGTCAGTACTTTGATCTTATAAAATGACCATAGGGAAGGGCTTTACAATCCTAACAACTAACCCTTTCCAAACAAAATAATAAGAATTATGTTCCAACTTAGATCGTTATCTCTATTTCGTTTCTAATACCGATTTCAATCAAACTTTGTATGCTCAGTTAGAGTATTTTTTATCTCTCATGAGATGAGCGCAAAATGGAACGGACACAAACCAGGCAAGAAGATTGAAATGGGAAATCCCGGAAATGGGAATTGGGAAAAACTGCCATGAATTCTTACTATACGCATTAACCCGATGGAGCATTCATTGTCGTCCACAAGAGAGATAACTCTTGAAAACGTTGATTGATTATATAATAGTCCGTTTCTTAATCTTATTAAAATAAATAGAGAATTTTTTTGAAAGTATTTTAATTATACGTAATACATATAACAATAAGTATAAAACACATATATAAGCATGAAAATACATATTAATTTCAAAATTATATCAACACAAACACAATAAAAATGTATATGGCATTTTAGCCAACTTAGCATTTTTATAAAATCATTAGGAGAAAATGGTTTTTTTTTTTAAATTTTAAAAAACTACACATAATCAAATATTTACTTTCTTTTCCCCTATCAAATTGCATTGATTTATTTGAGTGATATTTACGCATAACACAAAAGACCCATTCACCAAATCTGGTGCGTATGAATATAGTCTTCCTTTAGTATTTCTCGAAGAACATGACTGACTCTTCTCGCGACTTCAAGCCAGATCACAAACTGATATTTTATTTACGCTGATAAATATTTCTTGGTGTAAACATATTTTAACAGTAAAATGAATTCAATTGATTAATTTCTTAGTACACCAAAAGTAAATTTATCAAATTACAGAATGAAAAAAAAAGTTCTCTTATAAGAAATCAAATCTCTGTGCACTATTTTTGTCAGCATGATTCGGCTGTTCAAAGGCTCTTCCGTTAAGTGCACAGTACTCGTTGAATAAGTCAGAGATTTTTAAAAATAAATCATGTTTCCCGAAAGAGAATAAATATTAAACTTAAAAATTATAGTAACTGCAACAGTGTGTGCAAACACATTTTCAAAACGCGCTAGCGCGCGTTATTCAATTTGTATGCACACACCGTTGCAGTTATGAGACCACATCTTTCAAAAAATAATGATTCAATGCTTAAATATAGTGGGCTGGAATATGCACCTGGTGAATATTAAATGTATGTTGCTTGCAGGTATAAATCTACACAGCCACCTACAATAAATACACTGTATTAGGTCAATTGAAAAAAAATACATACGTTGTGTAAGATCTTTTTTTAATCAATTTTCTTATAATGAAAAATATATTAAGGATCTTGCATACATGTAAATCATTCTGGAAAAAAAAAACACCTCAAAGCTAATAGACATACAATTCAACATTAATAAAATGATTTATTACAGGGAGAGTATACACTGTACAGCAATTTGAGATATACAATATTTAGATGCCATTTTTCATATAAAAGTTAATTATAAGAAAAATCACTAGACTCGTTTCAAAAACTCCATACCATTTAAAAAAAGGTTACAGAGGGCCTAACAGTATCAGATTTCATAAAATGAAAATAAATTAATAACCCTGCATACATCAATTTGAGAAAACTAAAACAAAAGCTAGGTCATTGACCTGCATGCTGTTCAACAAAACTAAAAAGATATATAACAGGGATCCATAGGATAAAATGTACCGCAGTTTTAGATACAAAAGGATAATCATTTATATATAAAGGGGTATATTTAAAAAAAACTTAATGAAATAGTAATGCTAAATTTCAATTACATTAAGATAACTGTTTCCAAAAATGTTAAATGAATATGTTATATAAAACATATGTTAAATGGATAAAAAAAATACAAAACAAGTGCACTTGATAAAATGTTAGCTGGTATTCATTATGTGAACCATTATTGATGAAATTAGAATGTTATGGATGATGTGTTAGAACAAATTCTTCTGTGGATGGGTCCGTAAATCTTCAAAAGATGGTGTAAGTTGGTTGAAAGGCAGAATAAGGTTCCATCCTAATCCCCATGCATTCCATTCAAGATATATTCATTAATGTCATGGTCTGGAAACTAAATTAGAATAAAAATAAAGTGTTAAGATAATCAATATTTGCAACAATTGTGCATTCATTAAAAAAAATTTCAATGCAGTTATTTTAAGAATATGCTAAAAAGTGATATTGACAGTGCAATCTTTTCTAATAGTGTACATATGTTAACATCATCTTTTCTAATATTGTACATATAACTAATTTTAAACCCCGCTAACAGTTTCTTATTCTTTTTATTATATATATACAATGTCAAAAGACAGCTTCATCATGTGCATGTACTTTTAATTACTTTAAAAGCCACAAAAACATTTTAGTCTTACGAAACAATGCAAATTTGTAAAATGATTTTACAAATGAAATAAGTACATATACTTTCATGCCAATAAGTCACATCTGATATGCTTTTTAAAGCAACAAAACTTATACAACAAAATCAGGAAACCGTGGTCAATCAAGGTTGTACACACGTGAAAAATGTAAAGAATCAAAATACTGCAAAGAAATTACCAGAAAACAACTAGCTTTGTTACCAATTGGTGTTACTTCAGAGACAGTGTTCCAGTGGACAGATAGATATCAAATATATGGACAAAAAAAAGGTCAAAGTCTTAAACACTTATGTAACAAATGAATGTCTGTATGAGTTGCAACAATCAACAATCAACATTCCAGAAGTACCTTTTGGGCTTCAGCAGACTTGACTGGGTCATTAGCAATATCAAATTGACAATGTTCTCTATATTCCTGAAATTCAGATCATATGGAGGCTGCAGGTAAACCTGTAGATTAGAAGAAAAAAGATACACTATCATTACAAATTAAAGCCAAATGCTGTCATTACATCAAAACAAAAGGGTGTGTCCTAAATTACACTTTTTATGCGCATATGCAATATTTGAGACATGGATCAAAACATTACTATGATAAAAGCCATTCCAACTCATTTAGTGGGATGTGACATATAACTATAAAATTTGTAATGGTTTTAATGATCTATCCATCACCAATCGCTCTCTCTATCTCTCTCTCATTCTCTCTCTCTCTCTCTCATCATTTTTCAGCAATATTGCTAATAAACTGTGGCATTATTGAAACATGATTCATGGAAACAAGGCACTTAATAATTATAATTATACTGTAAATACACAGTATATACTCTCTCTCTCTCTCTCTCTCTCTCTCTCTCTCACACACACACACACACACACACACACACACACACACACACACACACACACACACACACACACACACACACACACACACACACACACACACACACACACTGACTATACATTATAAAATGTTATATTTATATAACAAATGCAGACTCTTGCTTCATAAACAATCATAAACACCCTCATCGTTAATAGATAATTATGACATAAATTTGACAGTTTAAAAGAGACAGCTTTATCAAAACTACATGGACGTGTCAGGGAAATTATGTTTAGATATGACTGAAGGCATACTATATGTGTAGAAACTGACAATATAAATACACTTGCATGAACATTTTATATAAAAACATGTCTTTCAAGTCAAATTTCACAACGACCATTATTATCAACATGTTAGTATCCGAAAGGTTTCAGTTATGCTAATAAGGCTGTGAGGTGTGAATACGTCCAGGGAAAATATTACCGATCTACAAAACCATGAAAACGACAGAGTTCCGAGTGAATATGAATGACAGACGGAAGCACGCCATGCGCGGATCAAAGAAATTTTTTCCGAGGGTGAAGGGGGGGGGGGATCCGACGGTTTTTTTTTTAGTTTGCTGAGGGGAGGGGGGTCCGAGGCATTTTATTTGGTTTTAAAATGTTAGTTAAAAAATTTTGAATTTTGCAAGGGGGGGGGGGGGGGTGATTCGGATAAAACACTAAGCTAACTGTCCGAAGGGATGATTAACGAATATGAGGAAGGAAATCTCAGTTGCAAATTCATTTCAGCATCAAAACTTTTTTAATCATAGCACGTTATCACATCCTACATCCTTTCTGCTATTTGACTCACCTTGCATCTTTTCTTTCAATAACGCATTTTTTAGATATACACATTGTTACTTCAGCCTTTAAGTTTTTCTTAAACGCGCTTACAAAGACATTCCAACCTGGGCACATCAATGATTTAAAATTTGTTAATTTTATCAGATGAAACGGATTAATATATTAAGGGGTTACTTGTTTCCGACTCTTTGATACCCTGTACGTTGTTTTCATAATAAACTATGGTTTACACTTAATCCATCATTACGTAACGAAGAGCGACCGTTGTTATCTACATAGAGGGCCGGGTGTTTACATTGCAGACTAACGCTGGACATCGTCACAACTTTATCTACTAAGTGGTCAGCGTTAGTGCGGACTTTGCGAGGTACTAGTAATTCGCAAACAAGTCCAAGATTTCCGCGTGACAGATGGAGACCCAATTTTAACATGTCTATTCACTTATAAAGGTATGTTATTTTTGTGAATTTTCTAAAGTTAACGTACATGTAAATGCTATTTTAATGCTCTCTCTCTCTCTCTCTCTCTCTCTCTCTCTCTCTCTCTCTCAGTTGTATGTTGCGTTTGGAGGGGGAGGGATGGGGAGGGTACAAATGTAGGGACGGGGGTCATGGCTTATGACTGTACCCTGCTTCAAGCTAACACTTCAGCTCTTAATTCAATATCCCCAATTCAACTGTCAACATCAAGAATGAAAATGAACGCGCTTTTAACTTACACTCCCAATTTTATTTATAACTAGCTATCAAAAATCAAATACATACTCAAATACTTCTTGTTAATTGTCCAAATATACTTTCCAGCTTTCCAGAGCGTCAGCCGGGGGGGGGGGGGGGGGTGTTGTGTTACCTTTTCTTTATTTGTTACTCCCTAATACTATGCTACCAAATACACAGTTAAGACCCTCACCCCCCAACCTACACCCACCCAAGATAAAACAAATAAAATAACAATATTATTAATATTAAAATAAAATACAGTACTGTTGCAAGCTGTCCGTTCAGCAGTCGTTAAAAGGAAACGCCAACCGGACCTTTTTTCGATATCAACGCGTTCATTGTGTACTAGTATATGTACATATGGTTGGGTGATTTTACTTACAGGTCCATGTGAATAAGGATTAGCCATTTCACTTCGACAATCATCACTAATGAATGTACCACATTGCCGCAGGCCATGGACATAAATTATAAGTGAATGATATGAAGAGTAAGTAATACGTGAAACGATGTGAGTAAACCTACATTTCTAATTTCAAGTGAAATATATATTTATCTATGTTTTATAACCAGAACTGCGTTCAATTATGACTAGTGTATACACCCCTTGTACAACACGTTGTATACACCCCGTGTACAACATCACTTTTTCGCAAATATTTCTGTATTCGATTGATTTTATTCACAAAAAAATTATGAATAATCAAACACTGTTGGTAAGTAATTGTTAGTAACAAAACAGTGATGATAAACGGAACCTTTGTCCAGATATTTGATCGTTAGCGTACGTCAGGGTGAAACTCACCCGACTGTCGGAATTGTGTTGAGGTATTTGAGAAAACTAGAACATGTACAATGGAATAAAACGTGTCTATGTATTCCGTAATTCATGCTTTCTTCCGTAAGCATACTCTTTTTGGCAAAATAAGTCCTTTAGTTAATTAATTGGACAAATATCGTACCTTCGACACCGTTTTCTCGCTTCGGAAGCCTACACCCCGTGTACAACCTAGCATACACCCCGCATTTTGTGTTATACGTGGTGAATATTTCAATGACCCTGGTTGTGTTCGCGGTTATGGTTTTGGCCATATTAGCTGTGAAGTGCATGTTTTGTTTTTTTAATCATCACCAAAGACAAATCAATCACAAAATATTGTAAATCATATTAAGCACGCGCAGAAACATACTAATTTAATTAATATACTAGTATTGACGTTTCATCACGGGTAAATGATTTCAATCGTTGTTTTGTTTCATTTGTGCTATTTATGAGATGACATATCAAGTTCAAGTTCAAGTTCTTTATTAACTTTAAGCTATACAGCTCATCAGTACAATAAATATAAACAATATACACGTACAGGTAGGTTAACAGGAGAATGTGGCAGAAGTGTACATACTATGATATCATCTAATTTGCATTAAGTAAATCTTTTCTTAATTTCAAACCAAAGTGAATAAATTTACCCAGATTACATAGTTCCTTTACATTTTCAACATTAAAAAGTTGCAGAAGTTTACACATTGAAGGTTTTTTCCAGTAATAAGGCTTAATGTATTTTTTGCGATAGCCTTCGTATATGGGACATTTTAAAATAAAATGAAATTCATCTTCAATAGAATTTGAACATAAAAAACAATTTCTATTGTGTCTTTCAATATTATAAAATCGACCTGTTTCTATCGACAATTGATGTGAAGACAACCTGAATCTGGAAATACACTTTTGATATTTGTTTGGAATAGGTTTCCTTAAATAAAATTGTAAATTATGGGTTGCAATTAGGTATTTGAAAAAAGAGCATTAACTAGAAATATCTAGTTGAGAAAAAATATACTGTGTAGCTTGGTCAAAAATACGTTGCTTAACAACAATGAGATCTGCAGCTGTTATTTTTTGTTTTTCCCACAATTCAAACATACCCAGATTGCATAAAAAATCTTTAACATGATACAACCAGTTTTTTGCATTATGTTTTTCGACACAGTCATATAGTGTATAATAGCAATGTTGAATAATACAATTATTATGGTACAGTATTTTTTTCCAGAACTTAACTATGTTGAACATTCTTTGGTACATCAGAGGACAGCGTCCTAATTCAGAATAAACTGCTACATTACAAGTTGACCTTTTAACTCCCAAGATATGTTTACAAAAATCAAGATGAAGTTTCTCAATATTAGGTGCTTTGAGTGAACCCCATACCTCAGAAGCATAGTTAATGACACTGCCAACAAAGCAATCAAACAATGATAGCAAAGTATTATGGTTAAAAAACATGTTTCTAATATTTTTTTTCAATACAAATAATGCCTTCCTGCCTTGCTCAGCAAGTTGTTTCTCAGCTTTAGAAAATTTATTATTGTAGTAAAAAATAATGCCAAGATAAGCAAACTGATCTACAATGTCAAGTGGTTTACCATAAATATACCATTTTTCGTTTTCTTTTACCCTTCCACCTTTTCTAAAAACAACAATATATCAGTAACGAATTAAATTTTTAAAAGTTCATTCAATTATTTTATTTCAAAATTATTCTATTTATCAGGGTGAACACTTAGAAGTTTTGTTGAGTGTATGTAACTGTGTATGTTATCATGCAGTTCATTTCGGGCCGCCAGAAGGCGTTAATTGATATGCATTTATATAATGTAAATGCGTTTCTGCGGGATAGCTTTTTTTTTTACAGAATTAATACTATGCTTATTTTTATGATTTAAAAGTAAATTTTCATGAAGAAATATGTTTTATGCCTTTTAAAAAATATTACATATTTTTTGTTTTGCTCGTAAATGTAAATTAGGTCATAGACTGTCGTGTTAGGTGTGTTTTTATCGAGACTATAATTTATTCAGGAACTTTCGGATTTTTTCTTTCTTTTCAAAACAATGTATCGGGATCGGTATTCGGCACATAGACCCGAATGACATGAAATTTTATATAAATGATATTACTTCATACTATGGCAATGATCATAAAATTACCGTTAAAAATGCTTACAGTAACGAACTCGATTCTAGTAGTAGTAATAGTAGTAATATGGTCAACTTCAAAACGTGTTACTGAAAATATATTATTTAAATTTTACCATAAAAATTAGTACAACCAACTCGTTATTTTCTTCTTTGTGATGTGTTTTTGAAGTAAACAACCAATGATGTTTCTTACAACAATTATATTTTTTGCGGCCCATTTGACGCTTGTATGACCGCCGGCTTTGTACCGTATGTGGTATTTTCCGTACCGGGCGATTACTAGGGAATTAGCTCAACACTCGCTGTATTTTCCACATTAATTCCAGTTAATAACACAATCATATAAACAGTTACTCTCCACTCCGTACACATTAAAAAGGGGAAACTCGCTTATAAATAATTCTAACTTAAGGTTCACCTACATATGACAGTGAGGGAAAACGTAACGGATTAGACGGACGACTTGTACCTTGACTTTTAACCTATAACTATCGAACTCTGACTCTCTACTCTCTTCAACTAACTAGCTATCATCTATAAAACATATAAAAATATTTTACTGGCATGACCCTATAAATAATTGACATGTATAAATCATCCAATCAGAGAATATTTCTTTATCCTTAAACTGACCATCGCCTAGGTAAACGCCCATTTATTCACCTGCGTTAATCCGCTAATTGTTATGTAATTGCATTAACTCTTTAAGTGTCAAACACACATTTCTTAGCTGAAGCCGTTGTCCTTCAATCCTGCCTTTCTAATAAGTATATTTCCTAAAGCTACACTTGATTACTTTGATGTCCTATTTCATTGTTACAGTTAAGACGTTTGATAAACATTAATTTACATTTTATCACATCACAGTCAGGAGGAATTTCACGATAATTAAGAAGAGTAAATAACGTTAATTTACCAACAAGCTAAAACTATAGAGAATGTTCGCAACATGCAAAATATACATTTTGCCAGGTGACACTTGCGTCAATATGATTTCTTGTTTCACATTTGACTCTTTAATTAGGCTGCCATGTGGAAAATTGTCAGGAAGACCCGGTGGAGATTAGTATGTGTAGTTTGTTGTGGCGTCTGTATCTTACTGCTGTTGTTGCTGACCAGAAGCAAGTGTGCCATCAGAGGAAATCTAAAAAAGGTGCGAGAAACTTAATCTTTGTTTTTTTTTCTCATTGACACCACAATGATGATTAAGGAAATTTATAATTAACATGAAGACTATTTTGAGATTATTGTACGCTCAGTGTTGCTGCTGCATGCATGTCTACTATATATATATATATATTTCCTTTTTTACTTATTTTGTTATTTTAAGGTATTCAATAAAGTGTTGTATTTCCGCTCTAGTCGGAAATTACCGGAGGAATGGATGACGACAACAAAGCACGACAACGTCACGATCATCTCGGCTTTCTGGGACCTGGGTCGCTTCCGGAAGGGGGCCAGCTCAGAGTATTCTCCAAAGGATTATAAGCAATGGGCCGAGGTGTTCCGAAACATCGTTAACCCCCTCATCTTTTACACTGATTCGAAGGATTTCAAACTGCTCATGGAAAAATATCGAGAAAAATTCCGGAACAAAACCAAAATAATACTAATAACGGATCGAAAGAAATTTTGGCCATTCCAAATATTAAAGGAAATCCAGACAGTGTTTCAGCAGCCGAACTATCCTAAGTATTACCCAAATACTGTGATGCCGGAATATTCCGCCAGCCAACACGCCAAATACGCTGTCCTTGCAGATGCTTTAAAGCAGAACATTTTCCATACCGAGTTTTACGCTTGGCTAGACGTCGGCTACTTTCGCGATGCCACATGTGAAGGTGAAAATCATTACTTCCGGATTAATCCGCCTCCGGAAGTGGACAAAACACGGCTGTCTATAAACCTAGTAAACCAATCTTTAACCAAAAATGTTTCTTTCGATTCCATATTTAAAGAAAATTACGTGTGGGTAGGAGGGGGTATGCTTGTAGCAACCAAAGACGTGTTTCTAAAAATTGAACGACTGTATCATCGCGCTGTGGTTTATTTCTTGAGGCGAAGGTTGATGAACTCGGATCAGCAGGTGATTTACGGGATTTATTGCGATGAAGGAAGGCGGGTTTTCTCTCCGGAAGTGAACCTTCAGTTGTTTTGGTCAAATGGCTCTCGCAAAGTCTGGACGAGTAACACGTGGTTCTACCTGGGTTACTTGTGTTTAGAAGATATCTGAGTTTTTCTCCAATAGCACCAGAGAATATAATGTACATGTCATTTATTTCACTTTTATTACCAACATTAGTGCAATACAAACACACAATATACCGCTGTATTGATCTGAAAATGATGGTCTTTGTCCGTCATACTATACATTTGGGGCAGGATATAGTCAAACAGTATATTCAGGATGTCTATCCTTCATTTTAAGTGTAACAGGTTTTATACTTCAATAGTCAAGATTTGTTTAATAATAATATTACAAGTAAAGAAGCGGAAGATGTTCCTGAAACCACATAGATAATACACACATGACACGATTTTTTGTTCAGGTTTTTCCTCCCTTTTTTCTGTTTTTATTTTCAATGATTTTATCTTAATTTAAAATTAAGCGATTAATTACCGTATTTGAATCACTGAACGCTCTCCATCGTAACGCATGGTCACGATTTTGGTCAAATTTTATTTTATTTTTTTCTATTTTTATTGTTTACAATGCTTTAGAAGTGCATTTCATATGATTAACCAACATTTGAGATTCAGTCGTAGAGTTATAAACAAGGTACAAAACTTACAATTCTTTGTTAGGTCAGGGTTTTTTTTGTTCAATATACCAGTAAAAAAAAATTTTCAAGCTGATTTTTCTATCTTCTAATTCGTTTTGAACATAATAAACAGTTCTAGCTTGGCGTTTGTCACATTCAGTTAAGGACGTCTAAACCTGGAATTTCCTTATCAACATTCAAAATGTAACCAAAAACAAGACATGAGCTTTGTTTACGTTACAAAGAATTATGAGCTCTGTATCTTGCTTATAACTCTACGGCTGACACTCAAAGTTTGGTCGACAAATACAATTACTTTACGTACTGAAGCGCTGTAAACAATAAAAGCGGAAACATAAATTTTGATCAAAATAGTGGCTATGCCCTGCTTTATTTTTTGCTTTGTATGACGCTATTTAAGCACATCCGTCTGTACAGTCATGTATATTTTTTGTATGCTGATCCTAAAATGGTATTATAAAATAAAATAAATATGCGACGTTTTCATGCGCGGATCCAGAAATTTTTTTCCGGGTGGGGGGGGGGGGGGGGTGGGCGAAGGATAATTGTGTTTGCCGGGGGGGGGGGGGGGTGTGTCCGAGGCATATTTGCGATAATTTTACAATGTAAACTTTATAAATTTTCATTTTTCAGGAGGGTCGGGACCCCTCCGACCCCCCCCCCTTCTAGATCCGCGCATGGTTTTTTTCTTGATGAACAATATGATAGTGTTAATGTTAGTTTTTGTAGGCAGAACAGGGTAATTATATTTTTTACACAATGTGCTATTTCTTCATGGAGTTATACATTCTGAACACTATGATATTAAATCATTGAGATTAGATTGAATTTGACTCATTTTCAATTGCTTGACCCTATAAAGTAACTTATCTTTTAAGCATAAAAAATGTGGAGAGAGAGAGAGAGAGAGAGAGAGAGAGAGAGAGAGAGAGAGAGAGAGTGTCTGTATTCATATGGTTTCGTTGCCAAGAAATAAAGACGCTAAATACTCATTTTTGTTGTTTTTTTCTTTTATTTTCGTATAATAAGAATAGGTATTTCTATTCACAAGATATATGCACTGGAAGTAAGGGATCCAGCTGAAAGAAAAGAAAATCAAAATCTTAAGAAAGACTCATTTCTGTCCCATATATGCAAGCTGGATTATGTCAACATTCAATAAAAAAAAACTATAAATTGTATTTCACCATACAAGATAATTAACGACATGTCTACATGCAAGATAATTATATGTCGACATATCTGATAATTATTGTAGTATGCAAGTTACCAACATTTAAAAAAAAAGAATCTGATATGACGTAATAATGTTGCGTCCTGTATATTTGATGTCATATACTGGAGGTGATAGACAATTTTTTCAATTTAGAAATCTCATTCGTAAATTGTATGTCACAACACGTGCAACATAATAATCTTGCATGTAGACATAGTTATTTTTCAACATGACATAATTAATTTTGCAAGTAGAGGTCATAGATCTGCCACCATACTACATTTAAAATACATACATGAATATTTTAAAACAACATAATGCTTTTTTTGGGTGATTCATACGGGTTATGAAGGTAGCGTTCATTGTAGAAAACCTTAAGCTTCATACATGTAATATTGAATTATAAAAGAACGCATTTTATTTTTAAATTTACATTTTTCTTTTAACAAATTAATAAAATGATTGTAAAAACTAAGTAAAATTCACTACATTATTGTTCATGTACATCAGAAAGTTAGCTAAAAGAAACCACCTTTTCCGTAAGAAATAGGGAGAATCTACTCTGTAGATGTTAATACTAGAATATAGAAATAATTAAGTGCATCAATATTCTCTTAGACCATCAACACGTACCCCACGTGTTTCAATATCAGTGATTCAATAACCTTAAATAAATTTAAGTGACTTACCGCGCTTGTTCTCAACAAAGAATCTCACACATGTAGCCATGTTTCTCACAGAACTGATAGTACCCTATGTCTGATCTCAGGAGGAGGTCAAAGCAAAAGCTGGCCGCTTCCATATTCCCCGCAACTACATAGCCTGAAATCGCCATTGAAGGATAGTTTTAATATAATTGCATTCCATAAATGTAGCGTTATATATAGACATACATTAATTAGCGCACTCAAAGTTTAGAGTAATACATGTATTCCTCTGGGTCTTCTATTAAACAATAAATGATTTCTTTGGTTTGGTGTTCAGTGCGGGTATGCTAGCTATTTAGTATTGCAGAAAAAAAATAATTAATTAACCCGCGTTTACCAAATGCATGGTATCTCTTATACATTAATTATTGACGAAATTTAATTTTAAAAAACCTGTCATCAAATGCATGTTATCTCTAATACATTAATTATTAAGAAAATTGATAAGAAAACAAAACCTGTCGTAATTAATATTTCTAACAAACTACTGTAAATAACATGTAAACTAAGAAAAACATTTTAAAAACATTTTGTGAACAGATGTTGTGGTATCGATCATCGACTGTATCAAAATTAATGAAGTGTCATGGTCGAAAAAAAACCTTCTGTTTTTCAGTATTTTCATAACTCAAATAGATTAAGTGTCAAATATATGAAATAAGATTAAAAATTATTTTCAGTAAATAAATTTTTATTCTTAATAACCAACCAACGAAAATAAATTAATTAACATTTAGTAGATCGAAATTTTATAAATGACACTAGGTAAAGTATATATATTTATTTTAGCTCTTCCCGCCTCTTTAGATCTCCTCATATTGACAACAGCTTTAAAATTTTGAAAGATTACATTTTTTTTTTAAGTTGACTGTGTATTTCTTGAACCTGTGGTATTATACACATAATCATATTAAAAAGGAAGAGTTTTATCTTCAAGTAAAAAAAAAAATACATCTACCTAATGTCGAGAAAACAGCCATGAAGCAGATGCATTGGAGTAAACTCATCTGTAAATTAAAAAAAAAATATATATTTAAATTACTATCATAGATACAATACATAAATGAATAATCATACATTCATATCACCTGTATAAATCATCCATACATTGCACATGTTGTAAATGAAATGATTTCAGTTGATAAATTTTAAAAAGCGCTTACCTTTATATATTGGTTGGATAAGGTGGGGGGGGAAAGCAATATGCTTTGTAACAAAAAAATATGAAAGTCCGGGACAAGATCAGAATCGAGATAAAATTTCTCGGTTTTTGATAATCTTTTATATATCTAGAAAAGAGTTCATGCAATTAACGAAATATGTTACAATCGCCATGCAAAATCAAAAGAAATTCATTTAAACAGTAGTAAGAAGGTGTGTTTGACTCCATTAATTATTGCCACGACTTCTGTTACACGTACGATCGAGTCTAATGCACCAATTTTGACATGCACGTGCGCGCGGGTGTTATGCATGTACAATATTATTGGGCCCGGTCGAGTTTGACGTGCACTATTTTATCTCTGTCCACCTTTTTTCTATCTTTAAATTGAAAAAAAAATTGAGTTTGTTATTAACCACGCTGGTGGTTTTTTTTTCTACATAATCTGATTCAAATCTTTAACTGTCATGACAGATGCATCTGTTCGTTAATTTATGTATCTATTATGTTAAACGCCTCTTCGTTTACCGATAATAAAAAGGTATCCTTGTCTTGTTTTTAATAGCACATGTAAACATATTTCATTTTTTTATTAAAGGGGGGGGGGGGGGTGTTTGCATTCTTTTACAAGACACATTCAACTCATTATCTTTTTATTTCATTCTTTACCTTATTGCATTTTATGACATAGATCTAATGCCTCTTCATCTGTTTGAACATTTGGTAATCTAGTATGCTATTATGTTCTATTATGATGAGAGTGCACGTGGGCCCAAGTTCTGTAACTTATATCAACCCCTCCCTACAATAAATGTCATGCAAATGAAAGGTCACATATTTTATACATGTACACGTACATAAATACGATTCAAAATTTATACACACGATAAAGTAGCTGCAGGTCGGTAGCTCCTGGTAAAAAAACCCCCAAAAAAACCTACAGACCTGCAGCTATAAAAATGAAGGAACATTACACACATTTCAAATTTCAGTGGTGTAGCGTCCATTATAAGGCAAAAAGGCAAATGCCTACACATAATTTTGTAAAGCAAAATTTTGAATTTGTGTACATTTTAAAGGGACTTGGACACGATTTGAGATCAAAAATTTTATTTTTATTTTTTATGTATAAAATGGTTTACTGGTGCATTTTAAATGATTGACCAAAATATTGAATGTTAAAGTCAAGCTACAAGCGAGATACAGAGGTAAGAATTGGTTGTTATGTAAACAAAGCTCGAGTCTTATAGTTGTTTACAAAAAATGTAATGAAGAGAATTATCATTTCTTTGACAAAATGACAAGTAAGAACAATTTAAACTAATTCAGTATCTTCATAAATACTATTATCAACAAAAGAAAGATACATTTGATTGAAACTTACGCCAATACAACACATATGTAAAAAATGACAATATTCGAGTTTGTTTACAAAACAAAGAATTATGAAGTCTGTATCTTGCTTTTAACTTGATATTTGACTTTCAAATTTTGACATAGCATTATAAACCTCTATATTATTCAGTATAAACATTGAAAATGGAAAAATAAAATTTGAAAATTTTAAGTCAAATCGTGTCCAAGTCCCTTTAAATCCAAAACAAAGTTGACTTTAACTCTGACTGGTTTACACAACTTTATAGTTCGTTTACAGAAAACATGAGAAAAGCCATTAGATCGTTTGTATAGAAGCAAAAAAAAAGCAAACAAACAAACAAAAAAAACAAACAAACAAACAAAAAAGACAACAACAAAAAAACAAAACGTGTTATAAACGTCGTTTAATATTACAGTAAACATGCGATTGTATTGCCGAAGTGTTAACTCTGTATAATCCATGAAAAGCTGAATTTGAAGGGTTTTTTTTCACTAAAAACCTAAAACTCTTGGCAATGTTTGAATATATATTTCCAATAGTTAATTTAAACGATTACTTTAGCGATTATACTGAATTTTATGAAAAGGCAACTTTCTGAACAATAAACATGATATGGTCTGGTCCCTTGAAATTGATCTTAAAGTTTTCATGCCTGTGCAATAAAAAAAATATTTATTCGATTAAGGGGCTGAAAACATGTAAATGTGGCGTATCAATTATGAAAAAGAAGCCCCCCCCCCCCATTGCGACCCCTCCAGCAACTATCCCCTACCCAAACACATTTGTATAGCTATACTTCAAATTATGTATACATGAAAAAAAAAACTTGAAAATTAAACTGCCAAAATTTTATCAATTTCTGAGGATGTCAAAAACTTAATATTTTGTCATACAAGCATTATGTAAATTAAGTTTTAATCGTGTAAAAAAGAGAATTCCATTAAAGACATGTACGAAAGAGACACGAATTGAATTACGCTCGAGTTACTTTACATGCTAAAGTGAAAGTAGCTTCTCATGAGAAAACGCGGGTTGAAAACAAAGTTACAGTTTGCATGGTTTGAGCGATGAAGCAAGAACGTTTTCCTCCTTACAACCCAACAAATGGCGTTCGAACAGACTTTGAAGCTCTCTTACAAAAGTTTACGGAGACGGAGTCTGTTAGATACGAAGAATTTGCCGCCATTTGGAGGGACATGAAGTTTTCGTTGTTGTTTGCGGGGCGTCAGGATGATAGAGAAGTACAAGACTTTGTGGACGAGTGTTTCAAGATTGCCTTGAAATTCTGTTTACCCCCACACAATTTCCAAATTCGGGTGGGGGGTCTGTACATTTTGTATGGAATATACTGCACTCAGCCGACTGTGAAACGTAGAAAGATCCGCGTGACACAAGATATCTGGAACAAGATATTGGAATTCCAGAACGAGGCGCACCAACAAGAGCATCTAGATGTAGAGTTCATATTTCATAAGTTGAGGTATCATGAAGCCTTTCATTATTGTGCGACGGAATCCTACGTGTATCCGAACAAGAGTGACACGGTGATAGATGTCACGACGCGAGAGGAATTCAGAGAAGAGCAGAGCATGTTATACGAGTTATTCTCGACGGACGTACTCGAACAATTAGCCGCAGTCCATCAGCACTATCATCACATGAAAGTAGCCTTGGAAAACAAGAAGAACATCGCGCAGGGTGAAACAGAGACGGATATGCCTGCTAAATCGTTGGACGTGATTCAGCAAGATTTGGTCCCTGGTATTACGAAAGCTCTCATTCACTATCAAGAGAAGAGGAAAGCGCTCCAACGTGTGAGGAAAAACGCAGCAGAGACAGAAGAGTCGGAAGGCGATTTAGAGGAGGAGGATTATTCTGTGTTTTTGCGTATGGGTGAAGGGACATCAAGGCAGGCCTCAGTAAAGAATAAGGCGTTTAAAAGGTTGGCCAAGAGTAGCAAATCTAGGCGACACAGACAGACTCTTGGAGATACCAGTGAAGGGGAAAGTCCCCAAAAGAGAAGGAAAAGGCAAAAAGCACCTAATTACTCCCTTCCACATGTTCCAGTATCCATGACAAGCATCAAGATAAAACATGTAAAAGGTAAAAGAGAAAAATAAATACCAGTACTTTGTTACTCTATACTGAAAAGATAAAATATACATGTAAATGATTTTAAGGTTCTCCGATCCTCAGCCTCAAAATGTTTTTACAACATATAAATGTTATTTCTCTTCCAACTTTATTTATGAAACCTGTTCAATAAAAAGAAATTTATTGATGGTATCCTTGCGTTTTAGAATATTATTGCAAATTTGCCCACAACAGATACATGTATTATGGAATAGATATACAAGTTGAGATCAAATTTTGAAATTTTCAAAAAGGTTGTAACTTGTACATGTTGTATTGGTGCATTGGTGGCTTGAACCCCTCTACCTATATTTAGATGCTGGAGATCTCCGTGGACCCACTTACTGGCACTATGACAAGCAATTCATCGAATAACTGATGGCAATATTACATGTACCAGTAATATAATTACCAATAATTTCTTAATATGTAAAACTTAAAGACAGATTGATGGTACAGATAAAAAAAATCCAGTAATTTAGAGTTATTTGACATGGCTGAGGATCGAAGATCGTTAAATTATGTTTTGTTTTTATATTTTTATAAAACATTAGAATGTGGTGTAAACAATATCAAAGTACTTGGTACTAGCTAATCAGCCTATTAAAGGAAATTATTCTGATAAAAGCTTGCCATGGCTTCTTCGTGATCTTTGTATTAATCTATATCAAACCTACATGTACATGTGTATGCATGCTTAAGGTGGATGGGGCACCTGTTGATATTAGTGTGGGCTAAAATTGAACATATATGTATCAAGATTACTTTTTATAAGTCTTCCAATGGAATATCAAGAAAATATTTTATTTTCTGTAAAATTCTCTTATGGTCTTCATGTAAAAAGGATATAAATATCAAAGAATGGTAACGTTTTAACATCATAATGGTTCTACCATCAAAATGACACTTAAGAATCATTTACCGGGTACCGGTACTGTAAATTCCTTATATTTCGCGAGTACTTAATTCCGCGATCCTGCTGCTTAGTATCAAATCGCAAGAATATCAAAATCGCGAACAAAGAACTTTTATCCTTATTTCTTATAGTTCTCAACTCTAAGAAAATCAATAACGAGATTTTTAAATCCGCGATTTACGCGGATATTAATTCCTCGCATTTAATTAGGTATCTACCAGTACTTGATCTTGACTTTCAGGAGACTGAATGGTCAACAAATTAACCATCAGATCTACCTGGAATTTTAAGAAATGATTATTTTAACTATAAACTATTATTTATTAAAGTAAAAAAAACAATACATATATTTTAACCTTTTAAATTTGGGTAGTTTCCTTTACGGTTATTGTGATATATAGGTCTTCTTCTAATTTAACGTAGATCAATACAGTCTATTAAATATTGGCCACGACCATCGAGCCCTCTTTATTAAAGAGGTTCGATCCTCTGTTTTTGGGTGGCCATTTTGGGTTTCCTCAATATTCTGGAAATTATGCATCATATATTGATTCTACTCATAAATTCATATTTTATAATGCCAACTTAACTATTTTAAATAAAATACTAAAGGAAAAATTACATATTTACAGAGTATGGGACTATATTTTGTGGTGGAAGGTTTTTAAGAAGAAAATGAACATTTTTCATAACTCAGTTGTTTAAGAGTACACTCACTTTAGCTTCCTTATTTTCAGTGCAAACACAATTTCCAGATAGTTTGTGCATTAGGATATCTTCATTTCGTTATGAAAAAGATATTTTTACAATTTTTCAATATATCTATAGACACAAATTGGCAAATTTAACTTATATTTCATAAAAGTCAAGGAAAAATGAATCCCAATTTTTGGCTAAAATTAGCTTATTTCATGCCATATCTCAAATTTTACATATTAGACCCATACTTTTGGTTTTATTTTCTGAAATTTGAAGGTTTTTTTGACAAGTTTATCATAATTAGAAAAAAAGTTTGAGACTTTTAAATAATTTCATTTTATGTTGAATCGGTAATGGATAAAAACAACTTTTATTAGTGCAAAAAGGTCAAAATATCAATTAGGTGAAGAATTGTAACATATTTCTTTATGATAGTTTTAATTTCATTTATTTTAAATAGTTAAAAATTTTATTTGATGCCATAGCTCATTCCGATAATAAAATAAAGAGGGAAAAGAGATTTATGTGCAATCTGCATATTCAGTGCAGAAAGGTCATATTAAATACACCGTAGCGCCAAATGAAGCATATAGACCCCAAAATTTTGTTTTGAATTTTGGTTAAGCTATGTGTGTAGATTTTTAAAAAATACTTTAGAAAAAAAACTTTAAGACTTTTGATAGCAGGATCCAACGTCCTTAAGATAATTCAATGACACTCTGCATTTTGTTTAATGTGATAGTACATGTACTGTTAATCTGTTACACAGTAAAACAAAATCCCAAAATATCAAATTAAGCATGTAAAAATCTGTTTTAAAGGGACAGTTGGAATCAATCAAGTCTTGTATGGTAAATTTCAACTTTTATTTTGATTTAACTATTTAACTTCTTGGGATATGAAAAAAGACACACATTTGCATGTAATCCTGCAGTTTTATTATATTAATATGTTTCTGCGAGGAATAAGGGAACACTGTTCAACAACCTTAACAGCGTAATATGTATTATAGTCTGTCCCAAGATATTTTTGCCGCATATTTTCTTAAATTATTCAATATTCATAAATACCTCTTGGTTCAGACGATGTTCATTCAATAGTATGAAAAAATCCCAAGATTTCCCCTTTGAAACGCCCCCTCTAGCTTGTCGGGTATCAGTACACGGCTAAAAATAAAAAGTCTACGGGGTTTTTCCATTGCCAAGGAGATGAAGACGCCCGGATGATAACGTTGAAAAATTGCGCGAGGTGTCCCGAGTATTTCCAAATGGAGAAAAGATGTCAACATTCCCCATTATAAATCTCCGTAGGAAATCTGTTTTCGTTCCTGTGAATTTTTACGAGGGAAAAATGATAATGTGTGAATGAAGTTATCTTGGGAATTTTCCCTTTCATCGATTTTAATTGCACTTCAGTCACAGGTATGTGTATTTTTATTAAAAACCGTTCAATTATGCAGCATAAATATCTTGGGACAGACTATAATAGGACTATCTTCATATCTCCTGGAAGGGGTGTTGTTGGTTCAGGGATTGGACCAACGTTGAAAATTCAAACTCATTAAATTCACATAACAAAACTACCAATTAAGTCTGAACCAACACACACAACCTCAGGCCCTAACAAACAAAATAAATTTTTTTTCCATTAGAAACAACCCCCCCCCCCCCCTTCCAAAAAATTTGCTTGATTTGCATGTAGATGCCTATACATTAGGTTAACCTTTCAATATAAATGTACATGTATTTCAAGTAGATTATAAATTTAGAACTAGTAAGGGTATTACCTTGTACCTTCAAGGCAAGCTATTTTCATTGTATTTCGGTGTTAGTGTCTGAACAGGCCTTTCTTAATGTAAAAATGAATGTGATCGAAATGAATTTTGCCTTTTTCTTTACAGAGGAAAAAAATGTGGATGGTTCTGTCAATAATGATGAAAATGATGAAGATAAACATGATGGAGATGAAGACAACTTCATAATGAACATGCCAGTACTGGATGATCTTCCACCCATCCCTCAGGTTTCCACTGCACCAAAATCCATCAACAAAGGAAATGTGTCCACCAGAAAAAGAAAGACGGAGGCAAAAGAAGCCACCAAAGCTTCCACCTCTTCCAAGCGAAGACCAACATCCAAAGCCACACCTGTGAATTCAGACCTGCCTAAAGCAAAGTTGAAGGTCAAAGTGAAATCTGGCAAAACACCTGCCAGATCAAAAAGATAATAAAAATGCAATTGTGCTAATACACAGAACAATTTGACTGAATTGTGCTGGCTATGTTGTATATAGTATTTGATTTTTGTGATAAAAAAACTGAAGCTATGCATATGTTCAGTATTTTTACTGCTTTGAATGGTTTCACAGTTGATAAACAGTATTAAAACTTGAACATCTTCTGTTTCAATATACATGTTATTGTGAAGAATGAGTAATTCAATGATTCTAAATCATACAGGGTTGGCCTTGAAATACTGGTACTAGGAATTACCAAAGGTACCTATACATGTAAATAGAAGTAGTTCCTTCCTTTCATGGAAAATACTACAGAATTTCTCTTCATTTGGAAATACAAATTTAGAATTTTCATTTGTTTGAGTTTTTCAATGTAGATGCATGTTTAGGAAATAAGATATATAAACAGTATGTATCAAAAAACAAAATTCCAAAATGTTTAGAAGCTGAACATTTGGATTTATCTCCCTTTATAACGTGCCAGTTACAACCAGCATCTCCTGTTTCGTTAAGGATCAAACAACTTTAGAAGTCAGGGCTGCGTTTTTCAAAAGAACTTACGACTTAAGATCAAATTAATGAATGCTAATTAATCACCAACTAATCAATGATTTATTCTTATGACTGGAAAATATAACTATGGGAATTGAAATATTTGTAAACAAATGGTTTTATGTCAATTTTGTTCTGTAAAGTTCATTTTACGAGACTGTAAATATTTACGACTTTGTCGTAAGTTCTTTAGTAAAATGCAGCCCAGGTTTACATGACGTTTTGTCAGCTCAGTATTTAATATGGACTCTTTTTTTGTTGTTGACATAATAAGATTTATTAATTAAAAAATAAATCAATTTATTTTAGAGTGAAGCTAAGTTTTTTAATTATTCCGGAATATTTTATTCCGGAAATTTGTACAGTTTTGGTTTACGTTTAACAAACTTCCTTTTTGAAAAAGGCAGCAACCGGGATGCACATGAAAAAGTTGTGAGAAAAATATTTTCAAATTAGTGAATCTTTCGTACAAAATATCGTGCGAGATTATTGAAACTGGTTCGAGTAACAATTTACAGTGACAATATTTACGTCGATAGTCGAAAAAAATAAAGGATTAAGTCGATGTTGGTGGATTTCTGTTGGCCTGACGTTAGCGTGCGCACATCATGCCGAAAGTAAAGAAGAGCAAACGGATTGCAGAGCGGAGAGAAGGTCCGACAAAAAATCATCAGCAGTCAAAAGAAAGGAGGGGGCAATCTGTCAACACGGACACTTCGGTGACAGTGGAGAAATCCCCGGAGGTTGACCATGTGGTTGGAAACACAAAACATTGCCCGGAATCAGGTACAGTTCAAAATTTTACTGAACACAATGATATTCCTCAAATGATTGTTAGCTATAACAACGTTTTAGGTTTAAATGTTTCTCAAGAGTTGAAGAACAAGATAATTAACGGTCAGTACGTAGATTTGGCAAAAATGTTTGTTAATTCCAATGAGCCTCAAAAACAATCACTTGTTATGGTGAACGGCGAGCTTCAAGCTACCGAAAAAAATGCAAAAAATATTACTAATATTCAACAATGGACAGATGCTTTTATCATATTTGCAAGCGTTTATTTGGAGGGTCATCCTACTAAAGCCTTAGATCTCTTAAAGTACATGAATGATGTTAGGTTAGCAGCAGCTAGATCATCCGGTTTAGGATTTAAAGAGTATGACCAGCAATTTCGATTAAAGCTTGCAAAAAACCCATCGGGAGCATGGGGGACAGTTGACCCGGAATTGTGGTTAATTTACATTACACCTATAAGTAGGTCATTTCTGGCTGCTGATACACAAAACCAGAGTCAGAATAGTAAGTGTTATACATATAATTTTCAGGGGTCTTGTTTCAAGGCACCCTGCAGTTATTTGCATCAATGTATGAAATGTAATGCCCAGCATCCACTAGCAATTTGCCCAAAGAAATAGCAGATGCAGTCATCCAGGGGGGGCCAGCCATTTCGTAGTCAGGGCTCCAATAGAGGATATAGGGGACAGTATCAAAATACAGGGAGTAGAGGAGCATTCCATTCTGAGGGGGGGGGGGGGGGTAGGGGCAATCACTACTAGGCTCAATGTCTGGAAGTTGGGATATAACCCAATCAAAATTCATAATTTAAAACCACTACTACAAAATTATTCAAATAAGGCTATAGGAACTGAATTATTACAAGGTTTTCAGTTTGGTTTTAGAATTGGCTATAAGGGTCCAAGGCTAAGTCAAAAAATATAAAAATCTGTTTTGCAATTTCCAGAAGCAGCACGGGAAAAAATAAATAGTGAGGTTTCTTTTATAGGCAGAATTGCAGGCCCCTTTTCAAACAAACCAATATCCAACTTATGAGTTTTCGCCAATAGGTATAGTCCCCAAGTCCAGAGGTAGCTGGAGATTAATAACACATCTTTCTTATCCAGAAATGAATAGTGTCATTCATTTCATAGACCCAGAGGACTGTTCAGTTGCATACACATCTCTAGATCAGGTATTACAGGAAGTTGCACGGTTAGGATATAAAGTCTGCATTTAGACTAATGATTATAAACCCAGGAGATTTTGACCTGCTAGGTTTCAAGTTTGAGGGAAATTATTACATTGATAAGTGCCTGCCAATGGGGTGTGCAATTTCTTGTAATCTATTTGAAAAAATTTCAACATTTTGAAACGGGTAAAAAAATTTATTTTTGGGTGCCTCTGGTTCAGATGAGTGTGTTCAGCTGATGCAAGGGTTCCAGGACTTGTGTGAATTCATTGCTGTTCCCTTAGCACAAGAAAATACAATGGGTCCTTGTACAAACATAATTTTTCTAGGTTTAGAAATAGACACCTCAGACATGGTTGTAAGAATCCCACCAGAAAAAATACAGCAATTAACTTCAATTCTAACATCAAGTTTGATGAAAAAATCTCTCCAGCTTCAAGAAATTCAGAGTATTGTTGGGAGTTAAACAAATTTAAGCAAAGGTGTTCCAAATGCAAGGGATTTTAATAGGCGGTGAATTTCGTGATACTATTACCCTTGAGAGGCTTTGGCCCCCTCCTTTAGAGCAAATTATACAATTTGTTGGTTACATGTCAGCAAGAGGGTTGGGAGAATCTACAGCAAAGACCTATCTGTCTGGAATTTCATACTATCTCAAGTTGTATAATTACACAGATGTGACTCAAAATTTTATAGTCAGAAAATTATTATAAGGTTAAAGAAGAAAGGCTAAGTCTAAAGATATCCGATTGCCAATAACATTTATTTAAACATTTTGGAGAGCATATTGAAATCATTGCCAATTGTCTGCAATGATATTTATGAAGCAAAACTTTTTGCAGCTGCTTATAGTTTAGTTTTTTTGTGTGTGGATATTTTAGGGTAGGTGAGATAACCGAGGGGAAGAAACAAGCTGTATGTCATGCAGTCCAGTTTAAAAACCTGTAGTTGTCATTGGATAAATCTTTAAAAATTATATCTGGAACACTCCAAAGCTGATCAAAGGGGAAAGGGGAAAATGGTTGTTATTGGTGGCTACATTAAGTACCCAGATATTAAACCCAATGATGAGCTGTTGTTTGACAGGGATGGTGTTCATTTGTCTGAAAAAGGAACTGAAATATTTTTAAATACAATTTGTGCAGCTATTTAACAATTTAGCAAAACTGGGATACTTGTTCATCCCAAACTCTACTAGTTTTGAACCAAGTTTATTGTTCATGTGGGATGTGGCAAGGTCTAGGCTTAAGGAACTACCCGCTTCCCCCACATGGTGGCGGTGGCTTCACTGAATACATACAGTGCATGCATTCACTTTCGCCATGTGGATGAATGCGCGTGTTGTTCCCGATCTACTTGTGCACAATTGATGTGCAGTTGAAATTATTTGATAATGACAATTTGAAGTTGAACAATTTTTGGCTCGAATTGCCGTTTACCGGAATCTTAGTTGACCAAGTTGGTGTTTTGCATTTATATTGATTGCAATTGTTGAAGTTGTAATATTCTTTTTGAGCCATTTGCTAATTTTTTATGTTGCAAATATTTTCTTTGCCGTTAACCGGAAAGAATAAATTTGCACAGTTGGTTGTTTGAAAATTGTTGAATTTTTTAGACAATGATGTGTTTTTGACCATACCCATTTGGTGTCAATGCACTAATGGCATTTCCATTGTAAAATTATGATGTAATTTACAAATACTTTATTTACACATATTTTACTCATTGTCTTGAAGCCAAGACCAAATAATGCCACAGAGGGGGGTGGATTACAATACATGAAAATGAATAAATCTGTTGTGAATCTGATTTGGTGTTTTATTTTTATTATTTAGAATTCAATATGGCATGTTAGAAAATATGGATTGGTTTTATGGGTGCTGACCATGTTGAGTGTTAGCATGCTTCAGGTCTACAATAAACGAAAAATTGGTACACTATATTGAGGTCACGAGAAGTATCGTTGCTTTAGATTCCGAAAACACCTTTGCTTGAGCGCTTTTGTCACATGTTAACTAGTGGGTTTCCCTACAGCCTCAAAATTTGAAGCTCTTTTAAACAGTTATTAATAAATATTTCCATTTGAGAAGATTAAACATTTCTGACAGTACGCAGAATTTTCAAAGGAAAATGTAAAAAAAAAAAAAAAGAAAAGATTTTTATTTCAAATTTCCAAACAAAAGTAATTTGAATTAAAAAGGAAAAAAAAAGTATTCTTTCCAAAAAAAAAAGTTAGTTGTCTTCAGCCTCATATATTTACATCTACTAAGTATTATTCCCTCTTTTTCTTACGGAAACTTTTAGTTAATTCATAGCTCTATAGATACAGCCAGCCTGAAATCTACACGTCCCGTTTGTTGATAGGTCGAGTCATACAGCGGTATAATTCACATAATAAAAGATTAAGCAAAACAAATGCCTTGGATACCCACGACCCCTGGCAAACAAAATTATCTGGCGAACTTTCAAAACGTATATTTGTGTTATATAGATGTACATTAAATTTATTTTCATGAGAATTCAAGCAAAATTTATTTTTAATTAATTCTGGCAGAGAGAATCTAATTCTACTAGTTTACAGAGTTGTCAATATTTTAGATGGGACCCATTGCTCGATAACACGTGCCCGACGTTTACAATCTTAACATTTCTGAATTTAAGAAACTTGGAGATGGGAATAGACCTATAAATCAGTAAATCACGTGATGACTGTACAGGTAACAAGACCAGGTAGAGCAAATAACCGAATCGCCATATTGATTGTAAAGGTTTGTAATTTGGTTTTTAGGAATAATTGATGTTTAAAATCTAGGAATAATTCTTAACAACTAATTGCGCTCAGGCGTTATTACAGGAATAGACTATTTTATCTGTAAAATAACATAGATCAGTGCCAGTGCTGTATGCCTTAAATTCACGGGGCCTGCCTAGACCTGTACACTGGACTTGGTTGTCGAAAAGTAGTACACAGCTGAAACAGTAATTTTTTATTTGTTCTTGAAGACATAAATACAAATTAAATCTGGTAAATTTATATATGTGTTTCTGAAAAAAACCTATCTTTATCATGTTAAAAAGAGTTTAAAGGGTGGGGCAAGATCATGACTAGCACACCTAAAAGTATTCGCAGATTCTTCCTGGAAAGTTTCTAATTGCAGATACACATGGAATCGAAGTACTGAAGAAATGACGGGAGTTGATTTTGTCGATGATTATTTATTTTAAAATCAATGATATGTTATTTTGCATAACAAGTACATATAGTTTCTAATTTAAATTACACACATTTCTACAATATGAATTTTTGGACTTTTTCGACAAGAATGTCGAAAAATTCCCATATAAATCATGTTAAATAATTTAATAAAATTAATTCAATCAAACAATGTATCAGTAAGAGAAATATTTCTTGAAAATTGTATGGATCCAAGCAATATCTTGTTCAACCAAACGCTCGGCTGACACCGTAAATCTCCGACAAGGATTTACGGAGACAGCCGAGCGTCGAGTTGAACGGGCTTTATAGAACTCTGGTGTAGGAATACATACGACTACAAAAAAACATTTAAATTGTTCGTACCATTTAAAATCTGACTATTTTCAAGGTATTTATAATAAGTTTCCTTGAAAAACAATGCTTTAGCATACATTACATCGAATTTATCAATTATTTTCAAGAACTAAGTCTTGATTTGTGCAGAGGTCCAAACACTGTTTCACTTTCGGTTTGTCAGAGTAACTGCATAGGAGAGTTGATTAAAATCAACTCCCAAAAATTACCGAGAATGGGCATTGATTAGATACAGAGCTCGCAATTCTTTGTTATGTAAACAAGACTAGTGCCATGTTTTCGTTTATGTTTGTTCAATATACCTGTAAAACTTTCTTTGTAAAGCTGATTTTCTTTTATGCTATTTCGTTTTGACCATAGATAAATAGGCTCCATTGTTGGCCACATTCATTCAGGTCTAAACATGGTAATTTCTTTTCATTTTTTTTTTAAATGTAAACAAAATTATCAGCCGGGCTTTGTTTACATCCTTTGTACGCTTATGACTTGACAACTTATACTCGAATTTTATTGCCAAATAGAAATGCCTTATTTAAACATCGTAAGCAATAAAAAAGATTTTTTTTTAAAAATTTGACTAAAATCGTGACCATGCTTCTTTTTAAGTGCAATTGAAATGTTTACAATGGTTTGGACTACTTTTGAATATATGAATTTAATTTTTTTTAATCCTGAACTCCTATTCAAAGTGCTTACGTCATGTTGTAAATTATGTATTTACACCCACCCAGTAAATTCAAAACTTTTAAACCTAATTTCATACAATTTTCACTGTTTATTTTTATATCAAGTCGTGTATTTTAAATATTTTATTAGTATTAGTATTATATATCAATATAATAATCATTTTCTAGCAAGAAGTATACCTTTTATTGTATAGAATTTGAGCTCGGTATAAAATGATGTTTATTTATTTTCTTTTGTACATTCTTACATGTAAGAAGGTCATGCGCAGATATAGAGTGGGGGAGCGTCCTAGTTAGATTTAAACTTCTATAATTTACATAGTAAAACATAAAGTTAAACAAACGACTTGGATATCCACGAACCCTGGCAAACAAAATTATCTGGCGAACTTTCAAAACGTATATTTATATTATATAGATGTACATTTAATATATTTTTATGAGAATTCAAGCAAAAGAAAACTTATTTAATTCTGGCAGAGAGAATCTTATTCTACTAGTTTACAGAGTTGTAAATATTTTGGATGAGACCCATTGCTCAATAATAGGTGCCCGACGTTTGCAATCTTAACATTTCTGAATTTAGGAAACTTGGAGATGGGAATAGCCCTATAAATCAGTAAATCACGTGATGACTGTACAGGTAACAAGACCAGGTAGAGCAAATAACAGAATCGCCATATTGATTGTAAAGGTTTGTAATTTGGTTTTAAGGAATATTTAGTGTTCAAGATCTAGGAATAATTCTTAACAACTAATTGCGTTCAGGCGTTATTACAGGAATATACTGTTTTATCGGTAAAATTAGTAAACATAGACCAGTGCCAGTACTGTGTGCCATAAAATTACGGGGCCTGCCTAGACCTGTACACTGGACTTCATTGTCGAAAGGTACACATCTGAAACAGTTATTTTCTTATTTGTTCTTGGAGACACGAATACAAATTAAATATGGAAAATTTATATGTGTTTATGTGTATTAAAGTAAACACCCTTTGAAAAAATCTTTTTTTCATCATGTTAAAAAGTGTTAAGAGGGTGGGGCAAGATCATGCCTAGAACACCTAAAAGTTTTTTTCCTGGAAAGTTTCTAATTGCAGATACACATGGAAAAATTACCGAGAATGGGCATTGAAACACCCCAGTCGTCGAGTTATTAATTAGATACAGAGCTCGCAATTCTTTGTTATGTAAACAAGACTAGTGCCATGTTTTCGTTAATATTTGTTCAATATAACTGTAAAAATGTCTTTATAAAGCTGATTTTCTTTGATGCTTATTCGTTTTGGCCACATTCATTCAGGTCTAAACATGCTAATTTCTTTTCAATTTTTTCAATGTAAACAAAATTATGAGCCGGGCTTTGCTAACATCCTTTGTACGCATATGACTTGACAACTTACACTCAAAATTTTTATGACTATAAGAAATGCCTTATTAAAACTTTGTAAGCAACAAAAATGAAATTTTAAAAAGTTTGATTAAAATCGTGACCATGCTCCTTTAAAGCTTCTTATGAAGATTTCAAAGATTTTTTTGTTGTTGCTTTTTTTAACACATTAACATTAAGATGTCCTCTACAACATCTGTTTTTTCTGTGACTAGTTTCATACCTAGCAAGAGAGATATTTTGATAAGAATTCCCCCTTTTCTGGATTTATGATTTTTTTTTACTATTCATTTTTTTGCAATAATTATTTTATTTGACGGAAATTATTTGCAAGTTATATTCATTAAATTATAGAACAAATTTTAAAATTAATTAGAACATTGACCTTTTCTACATAGAAACTTCCTAATTTCACGAACATTTTTTTTTATTCTAAATATGAATAAAATTTGATATTAATCACCCAATATCAACCTTAGCATATGCTTAATGACATAAAAAATGTGTGGCAGCTTTTTTTTTTTGGCATTTAAGGGAGATACTACAATAGGAATCATCCCTACCCCTTATTCTGAAATTATGACTTTTTGAAACAATTTCCGTTTTGAAACATCAAAAAAGTAAAACATTATTTATAATTATTATTAACACAAACAAATTAATAAGCAGAATATATATTCAATTACTAAGTATATTGAAAACGTGGTCAACGTCCAGTCTCTCCTTAAATCATTGCCGATAATATTAAGATGAGGCCACATCAGAGGTCATCACAATATTATAAGGGGGTAAAATAATCATTGTAAGATGTATTAATTGATATGTATATGCATCCTCATGTAGTAAATTTAATAGCTCACTGTTCACCCGGAATATCATTAAAACTCCAGCAGCAACAACTATATCTTTAGAAACCAGAATAACAGCTCCGGAAAATAACAACAAAGAGACAAAATGATTGCTAAGAGAAATATTACAAAGAAAAAGATCAGAGGAAATAAGCCCTACGTCAGCTCGACTCAATGAAGCAAGGCCACATCCACATACCAGATTCAAGTATTAAAATCTAACAAAATCATCAGGATAAGTTTGAATGAAGAACAAAAAAGAAAAATAAAAGGAAATCATAAAAACTTAAATCAAGTTATGTTTCAACATAAATATCTAAGAAGACAAGTTTGAAAAAACATTAATAAAATTATATAATAAAACAAGAAAGATTCAAATATTACACATGATTATAAACTTTAATGATGCAGTCTTGACACAATGTTTTTGAATTATCGTGAACTGTTTTTTTAATCACAGTTCATTTCTTCTAAATCTATGTTTTGGATTTTATTTATGTCAACATTTCTATGCCTCTTAATAACAGTGTTATCGGTTTTCATTTTATCTTTGAGTATATGAAAATCATTACATACAAAACATCATATTTAAACACCACACTGACACACTTCAAGAATGCTATATATGCACTTAAACTCTATGATTGTAAACAGCTGACTTAGAATGTACTTTCTTTATTAAAAATAAAAATTGTTTTAAAGTTTTACTAGTCCATTCTAAATGATGGCAGGGAATGTAGGATATATGACAATCGGGTTCGGGATTACATTAATACACAACATAATTGTATCTATTGAAAACAAAGTTAAGTTGTGATATATATATATATATATATATATATATATATATATATATATATATATATATATATATATATATATATATATATATATTCACCTTCACAACAGTAATAACAAAGTAAGCTATAGTTATGATTTTTTTTCTTTCAGAAATCATTTAAGACCCATAAAGGTGTTTGACCATGAACCCCGATTACAGCCTTCAGGATGTGTTACGGTGTCATCTCTGTGAGACCCCAATCCCTCCCATGCACTGTGACATTTGTCATATGCATCTGTGTAAAGACTGTGTCGGGAAACATCTCATTGATGAGTCCAAAGAACACAAAGTGGTGCCATTCAAGAAGCGGGGACTTACTCCTAAATGTTTAAAACATTCCACACAATTATGTGACCTTCATTGTCAACAATGTAACATTCCTATTTGTGTGGAGTGTGTCTCCTCCGGTGAACATCTAGGACACAAACAAGTGGGCATTTTAAAAACACTAAATACTCAGAAAGAAGCCTTAAAAAAAGATTTACAGGAATTAGAAAATGCCATTTATCCTAAATATCAAGAAATTGCATCTAATATCAAAGTTCAGAAAGATGGTCTGCAAAAAAACTCAGAGAAACTGACAACAGCTCTAGACACACATGGAAAAGATTTGCACAGAGAAATAGACATTGCCATTCAAGAACTGAAATCCGACGTTAATAAACTAGAATCCAAACACCTGGTTGTCCTAAATAAGCAGGAAAATGAAACGAAACAAAGCATTTCTGAAATCTCACAGAGCATTGCTGATCTACAGAAATTACTGAACTCCAATGATGTCAACCTTGTTTCTGCCTACAAATCCAGGAATGCTGAATTCAGAATATCGCCTCCAAAAATCTCAGTTGTTTTGCCAAGATTCATCCCTAAGAAGATTGACAAAGAACAGATTGGTTCTCTGTCAGATGTATCTATCAAAACAGAAGAACAAGGCTACACAATGGGTTCTCCCAGTGCTGAGCCCTCTTCCCCGGACAGACCTCTGATTGGTGTACCAAGAATCATCACAGAAATATACACAGAGTATGGACAATCTAATGTATTACTCAGTGTGTCCTGTCTGAGTGATGACGAACTGTGGACGTGTGGTATGGACAACATGATGAGACTCTACAACATCCACAGTAAACTAGTGAAGTCAATCAAAACCAAGTCAGAGAACATGCCAGAAAATATAGCAGTGGCATTAAGTGGTGATCTTGTGTATACTGATCCCAAAGATAGAACTGTGAACATAGTGAAGAATACACAGATACAGACAGTGATCAGACTAGAGGGGTGGAAACCTTGCTTTGTCTGTATTACCGCCTCTGGTGACCTCCTGATTATCATGATCAGTATAAAACAAGCAAAAGTTGTGCGCTACTCTGGCTCTACAGAAAAACAAACGATTCAATATAATGACAAAGGACAACCTCTCTATTCCTCTGATGAAACTGTTTACCATAAATATATTATTGAGAACAAGAACCTAGATATCTGTGTAGCTGATTATAAAGCCAGTGCAGTGGTGGTGGTCAACCAGGCCGGGAAACTCCGGTTTACGTACACCGGTCCACCTTCTACTACCAATAAACCGTTTAGACCAGTCGGTATCACTACAGACAGCCAAAGTCGGATTCTGACAGCAGACCATAACAACCGCCGGATTCACATCCTGGATCAGGACGGAAAGTTTCTCTGCTACATTGACAACAGTGATTTTCAGTTTCCATATGGTTTATGTGTAGACACCAGAAACAACCTCTTTGTTGGAGAGAGAGACACAGGTAAAATAAAAAAAATCCAGTATTATATGTAGAAAAACTGTGATCAAAATTTACATAATTATCTACAAAGTGCCATGTAAGAAAAGCTTGTTTTGAATGTGAATAAATTGATCTGTTGATGGTATTCAAATCAAGTACATCAACAAACTGTTTCGTGTATCTATCAGATGTTACCAAACTGTGTTACATTATGTTATTTTTCATCAAACTGCGTGACTGTAAAAAATGAGAGAATGTTCATTTTTTTTGTATTTTTTTATACAATTAATATATATCTTACATGAAAATCAACTTGTTATGTGTTAATTAATATAAACAATAGTGTCGTTGATGCCGTATCTTACATTATCACGATGGGTTTCGACATTACAGACATTTCTTGTTCTTCTGTATTAATTAATCAGCTGCTGATTAATATCTTTATACAAAGTTATATAAATACAATTTACACACTTGCTTAAACCTTGAAGAACTATTAATAATCGTTAATGTAACATATATTATATAGGTTCAATGGGCCGGGTGTATAAAATTAATGAACAGTTTTTTAATAGTAACTTTATCTTATGAGACATTATATAAATTATAATTGAACATAATATGCAAATGTCACTATCATAATAAATTACTTACTTATTGGCAGTTTGTATTAAAAAAAAAGGGGGGTGTAAATATTTAAGACTATTGTAATATTATTCTCCTTACGAGATTTATTTTATTCGTATCATTTTAGCAGGTGATGAAAAGGGACATGTGTAAAAAGAAATCTTAAAACTTTTTTTCTTTTTATCGATTTTAACTGTTCTTTGACGAAAGGTATGCATGTGAATTTATTTAAAAAATCAACAAATGAATAAAGTCCATCGCACACGATTAAAATGGGAAAACTGGGACAGTATTTAAGCAACAAAACGCTTTCTTTGTTGTTTCATGCTCATATGAAGGTATTATATTACCCCGCTCTGCAACAAAAAAAAATACATAACCAGGATCAGCGGCATGGTTACAATGTCTGTAAAAAAGACAAAAAATATTATGATACTTTCATGTTTAATACTGAAATCTGATTGGTTTATACGCAGTTGATAATCCGTTCTATTACCCTCAGCGTTAGCAACACCCTTGGCAACGGGTAACAATATATAAGTAGTGCCTGTTTGGGAGGATAACAGTTGAAATTGACACCCCGAGAAAACCATTGTCAACCGACGCGAAGCGGAGGTTGACAATGGTTTTCGAGGGGTGTCAATTTCAACTGTTATCCTCCCAATCAGGCAATATTTATTTTGTTATACTGAATGTCTTAATTTTTAAGAAAATTTTACTGCTTTTATATAGGAATAACGTGAATTCTACAGCGAACCGTACGCGCATAATTTTCGCGCATGTAACAATTTTAAATGTTACCCGTTGCTAAGTGCGTTGCTAACGCTGAGGGTAATAGAAAGTATTATGAACTGCGTCTTAACCAATCAGATTTCAGTATTTAACATGAAAGTATAACAAAACTAATTGTTACATGCGCGTAAAATATGCGGGTACGGTTGGCCGTAGAATTTACGTCATTTCTATATAAAAGCAGTAATTATTTCTCTAAAATTAAGACATTTAGTATAATAATAAAGTAAATAGTGTCTGTTTGGAAGGATAACAGTTTAAATTGACACCCCTAGAAAACCATTCGCGTCGGTTGACAATGGTTTTCTCGGGGTGTCAATTTCAACTGTTACCCTCCCAAACAGGCACTTGATCAGGGGTTTCATCCCCCATTTTAGACTCCAAAGATTCTGATGTTTACATTATATTGTAATATGTGAATTATTGTAAACTAATGGGCTGTATTGCCCAAAGTCAAATTTCTAAATAAATAATTATTGACTAGTACACTACAAATTGTAGTTATATAAGCACTATTTATGTAATGTTACTATATAACTTTCTCTGAATCATTATGCCAGTTAATCGTAAACATGAATGAAAGTATGTGTTGTCGATCACAATGGTACACAAAAAGATCGAACAGCTAATTTACGACACATGTGAAGGTCATGATATAAAACTACTTGGACATGTTGGATGTCGGAGGTCAGCTTGTTTAAGTCCTTGAACAGGTTGGACACAGTTACCCTAGTGAGGAATGATTACGCTAAACGGGAACTCTTCCCCGTTTCAGTAATAAAGAAAAATGCTCCCGCGAATTCGGAATTTTCTCGATGTATGCCAAATAAACAAAAACTCCCACTTAGGTATAAACAATCGCATGAGAAATGCAATTTGGTGCAAATTATAGTACTTTATACAACTGACCTTAAACTTTAGTCCTCCACTGTTGCAAACGAAAAGATGACGATTTTGAACTCATGGAAATCATGGGTATTCTTGCATTGAATTTTTGTGAATTTTCTATTAATAGTTTGCTTTCTTTGCCTAAAATCCCCAAAATTTCAGAGTTTGTGTTCAATGAGTTGACTTTATCATGCAAGAGAAATTTACAAATAAATGCAGAAATTGCTGCTTATTTTGGATTAAATATGTTGATCGCGGGAAGACCATGAAAACTACGGACGCTTGTACCAGCAATGACGAACCGAGTAATCTTATATCGTTTATTTGCACCACGTGGATTTTAATTGACAATAATTACACGTGCTAAAAATTACAAGATTCTCGCCCGACTACGATCATCATGGAATACGAGGTAAAAGAGACTCTTAAAACGGAACACTTCATCTTTTCTCGATAATTTATAGATGGTTAACCGATTTCAGTTCATTTCAAAATTAACTGACATAAATTTTTTAAATAACCCCCCTAAGGGGCCCCTCTTAGAAAATGAATTTAGTAAAATATAGCAATTCCTGAAATGATATATTTTAAAAACTTTGAACAAATATTACCTAGGAGAAGTAGAAAAGATATATTTCTATCAACAAACCTGTCCAGGAGAATCTTCGTAAGCCCTTCATGTGTTTTTTTATAGTAAATTTGCATGCATTATAGTATACAGAGAGGCGGAACCCCGTTACACGTTGCAATGGATGAATTTATGGGTTATAAATAATTGTCAATTTTAATGAAATAATAAGATTTTATTTCATGGAGAAATTTGTAATTACATTTATGAAAATGAAAATTTGTTAAAGTCGGTTTTTCAAAAAGGTGTTCCACACTGTCTTTTTAAAGATATCAATACGTAATTTAGCTAGGCAATGAATTTTAAATGTAAAGGAAAGCGAATATTAATGATACACCGATATCGTTTCACAGCTGGTTTGCATAAATTTTACCTATCTTGTCATTTTCTATATAAATCAAAATCGATTTCCATACGAAATAGAGCAAAAAACACATCGTGGATGTTAATAGCATCATCAATGAGTGTGACGTATAAATCATGCTTTAATTAACAAGCTTTTAAGTGAATCATGATGTGGTACATTATTTGCATGCTTAAATCACAGTTTATCATGGTTTGCATCACGTTGCAACCTTTTAACCATGGTTGTCATTTCCTCTTCTCACAGAACTCGTGACACTCCGCCTTAAACTGATGACAAAACTCAGATCCATCGTAATGTTTCTCCATACAGAAGTCGAACCCAGAATAACTCTTGCTTATTTTGTCAACAAGGGAATTCTCAAGATCTGAATCAAAACAGTACATACATATTATTATATCAACATGTATGTTATACATTTACCGGCACGTTCAAGATAACCATATATTGCAGGGTCATAATAATACCTGAATGCAGACACGAAGAACCTCACAATTGTCAGTGAAATCTTTGCTTTAAAGTTAATTGACCCTCGTAAGTCAAGGGTGATAACTCGATATAATACACTCAAAATGTATAAGATTTGTGCAAATTAGGTAAATATATGAAGAATGCTTTTTTTTTTCACAAAACTCCATGTATAAACCTTTCTTCAAGCGACCCGTTACATGCATATCAGCATGTATATATTAATTGTCTTGTATACGTCTATCATATGTACAGCTGTTGACCAATAAACAATTCAAAAAAAAAAAACTTGCTGGGATTTACTGATAACTTTATTTTTTTCGTGAAGGTGACTGTCTTTAAATTCTATCACGGTCGTAAAGTGCATGTATTTATATAGAAAGTGTGTGCATTTCAATTCTAAAGATAAAGATGTCTTTAATTGTTGACGATGGTTTATCATCATTTTAAAATTCATGTTTTAAACGATCTTGGATAAAAAGCTGCCTTAAGGAACATTTTACTCACTTTGTTTCGACTTTCCAGCCGGTGAAGCCTGTAGATAATCAAAGAAGATTGGTGCACAGACAATGCACATTATGAAGACCGTTGTGCGCATGCTCATCTTGACACACGAAAATAATGCTCACTTTGAACAAAATATACGGTCTTCTGAAAGTTACAATAGCCGCTGTGTGAAAGTAATACATACTAATAAATTAATAAATGCATGGTTTTGAAAAAGGATTATATGAATTTTGCAATTTTATTTTTTTTTTTCAAATTTAATAAATTAATTATATAAAAAGCTAAAAAGAAACGCTCAGAAACGATAGCGTCCTGTATGCTTTGCATTTTGGTTTGAATAATTAGCCATAAATTTCATGTTAAAAAGTATGTAGGTTAGCATAAGTTCAATAAGTTACGCATGTCTTTTTTTTCAAATTATCTGGAAAGACCATGCGTTTAGTAATGAATAATGCCCTAGCATTTATTGGATTAAACATATTCTGGGTTTTTTTTTTAAATTAGCTAGTCTGATAGGGAAAAAACTGAGCAAAACTAATATACCCAGGTACTTTGTTCTTGATGGATTCCTTAACATTGTTAACTTTGTTTAAAGTAAAACATTTTGATAATCTAATAACCATGTCTTTTGTTTCAGAAAAGGTGCCAATTTTAAAATAAGTAAAAATGTTTTGGTAATACATTTACCTGTTTTTAAAATTATCCGAAAATTATCCGAAATTATCCAAACAACTTCTGTCGGCTGGCTTTTGCACTATACATACTCACAGGATGTTCCTGTATTATGTACAATTCATATAATTACGCCGTGGTTTTTAACTGCACGTGTTGCGTTTGAAACGCGTCATAACATCAATTAATCGTAACAAATGAGTAATATAATTATTTGATTGAAACAACCTTTAATTCTCAAGATAAAAATGTCCTCATTTTGTACCCTATAATACATAATCACAGTATTATCAATAATTATTGTATTCATATTCAAATTCGAATTAATACCCGTTAGCGAATTACAAGTGTCAATACAGGTTTTGATTTATGCAAAATCATTTCATATAGAAACCTGTAGAAAGTTGTTACATAATGAACATAGATCACAGGGGCTCGTCACGTGAAGTTTTTCAACTTTTTTGAAAACTTCGTGAATGGATACGCCGAAATTACATGTACGACTGAACGAAGTAACTTCATATCTCAGTCGACAGCAAAACAAATATAGTTTTTGAGGTTCGTTCGAACATGAGCATAAATTTACATCTACAAAGTATTATTCCCTCATTCCTTACGTAAACTTATAGTTAATTCATAGCTTTATAGAAACAGCCAGACTGAAATCAACTTGCCCCGTTTATCGATTGGTCGAAATCTATAGCGGTTGAAACTGATTTGGCTCAAATTGACACGCTCTGTTTATTGATTGGTCAAAACCTACAGCGACCTAAGAAAAATCACAAACAGCACGAAATAATCATGATGATATCAGACTCAATGTGTCACAGGAGACGATTTAGCTGTTTCTTTTAGCTAACGTACTTATGTACATTAACAGTAATTTAGTGAATTTTACTTACTTTTTATAATCAATTTATTGATTAGTTAAAAGAAAGATGTTACTATAAACAATAAAATGCTTCCTTTGATGATCCATGCGGGTTATGAAGGTAGCGATCATTTCTTCGGCAATGTCGCTACCTTCATATCCCGAATGAATCATAAAAGAAAGCATTTTATTGTTTAAATATGTGTTTTACATTGAAATATAAAATTGAAATAATCTGTTTTATTGACATGATTGTATACAGTTATACCAATTATTGAAAGTCTTTTTTTTTTAAAGAAATTTGTTCATTAAGATTTATAACCGTTACGAATAAGCTGAACAAATATTTTATAGAATTATAGATTTTCCATTGTTCACTAAAAAAAATTGACTGTAAGTGTTGCAGTTTTTATTACTAATTGAAAAAAAATATGACATGATTGTATACAGTTATACCAATTATTGAAAGTCTTTTTTTTTTAAAGAAATTTGTTCATTGAGATTTATAACCGTTACGAAGAAGCTGAACAAATATTTTATAGAATTATAGATTTTCCATTGTTCACTAAAAAAATTGACTGTAAGTGTTGCAGTTTTTATTACTAATTGAAAAAAAATAAATATGCATAAATAAATATGCATAAATAAATATGTAGGCAATGTTTATAAGTACAATGTATATGTGTGCATATTTGTAACGAATAAATAAATATGTTCAAAGTTTAAAATCAAATATTTCTAAGCTTATTTATAGCAATTTCTATATTTTTTTAACATCAATTTCTCTATATCTTTATTTTTTATTTACGTATTTATTCAATAAAACAGTGTTATTTTAATTTACAACTGTTACATACACACTGTCTTATTTGTTCTTATTAATTCTACAGAAGAATTTAACGAAAATACTTTTGGAGTATGATTGATGACTTTATATCAATGAGTCTTTGTATTGACGCACGAACTTAAAGGATGACTGCATTTAGCACCGGGTTTTGGGTCATTTTCGGTCGCTTCTGTTGCGTTTATTTCTGATCCTAGTATCATTTTTGTTTATTTTATAATAGAGTCTTGTCAATTTTCAACATAAATTAAGATTTTAGACTGTGATACAATAAACTTAATCTTTGATTTTTTCCGTATAACTTTCGAAAAAAGGAGAAATATCGCTTATCTGCCCTTGATCGAACTTGAGATTGACATTTCAAAAGCTGATATAAATTCATAAATACGCATTATTTTTCTTTTTTATCTCCGACTTCCCTTCTTATTAGTTGTCGATTCTATTGTTCTGCTCATCGCTACACACCCCCTACACCCCTGCGAATGTTTTCGGAATGTTTAATTTCTTTATCGTTGCTAATTATGCACTAAATCCAGAATTGCTCGAATGAAAGTTCACGAGACTTCCGCGAGATTCGTCTAGTTCCTGTGAAATTTCGAGCGGAAGTATAAGTGTTCGGATAATATTAACAAAATACATAAGTACTGGTCGTTTTACATATCGCAGCCTACTTTGAGTTTTGTGGAAACACGAAAATCTATCAAGATGTATGTATTTATTTCATCATTTAGCAGTTACTTAAATTAAACGATGATATTCAGAACAAAGTTATCGTTCGTGTTCAACCACTCTACATGGGGTTGATAATAATTCTTTGAGTATTGTAAGGTGATAATTTCGGTGGGGACGTGATCAAATCTAATAAAGCCCGAAGGGCTATTTGATAGATTTGATTACGCCCCGACCAAAATTATCAGCTCATAATATTCAGAGAATGATTCCTTATTACTTATATTGATAGAATTTTAAGCCATCGTACGATTAAATATTAAAATATAAATAAGCAAACCCCGATGGCGCCTCAATTAGGCGTCATTTGTAGTTCTGGTTTATATAGTACAAAATCAATACGTAGTGTTATCACAGGCAAAGACACTGGAAAATGTAATTATAATCATATAGCTACTGTGTTGGATGTAGTGCTGCCAGGATTTTCAAAAAGATGCAAACGTTATGCACAATGTTGACCATTTCTACAATTGAATGAAAAACTCTGCTTTTAAAGGTTTATTATCTCGCAAATATGTCCTAAAGTGCAGCCATACTTTTCATTTAAGGTTTATTTTCATTGAATCGCTAACAAAACGAAATATCTATATACAATGTACACGTAGCACTTAATTACAAAATTAATGTCGGCGCAGAAAAAAAAAACCCCAAATAAAGTAAAAATTGATCATACAATATGACGAATTATGTCCAGAGGCCTCAATATCGTCTGTTTATGTTGAAATCCTTGGTTAATTCCCAATAGTTCAGCAGCAACTCTCCCCTTGGCCGTGCTAATGACCCGATTGCTCACCTGTCACATTCATTACTTTGTATGACATCATGACCCAGACCTTGCATGCACATAAATTATCTTTTGATAGCATTAATATTAACCGGGGAGGGGAGTATGATCGCAATAAAAGTATTTCGGAACTCTGCCGGGAAAGACACAATATATAACTATTAACTGAGGGGAGTTGGGTATATCCCTCTAACTATTTTTAGAATCGGTAGGACAACAAAGTAGTGCCTTTAAGCAAAATAGTCCATAAACTTGCAGAGTGTATATACATTTATTGGGACATTTTAAATCAGAATGCTTAACACATGTCCGAAAAGAGGATTTGCAATTTTAAAAACAAGTGTCAAAATTGAATTATCATTTGAAGAAAAGAATTGAAATTGTTTGATGTACACCCTTTCCAAAAATGAGAAATTCCCTACTTATACTTTTATTTTCAGGGTTTTTCAATACAGACGCATTTTGCCGGAAAACGAATCTGACTTCAAACCACGAAATTTTAACAGGAAAGAGACAGTTTGATGAGCTTTCATTCAAGAGGTCCCTCGTTGCTGAACGAAAATTAGGGCCGGAGCTATGAACCCTAACGTTAACATTACCCCTATGGAAAATGCATTAGTGATTATACCCAGTTGGGTGCAATAGGGATAGAAAGAGACTAAAATGCATGCGTACTGTGAGAGGTAAGTCTAGTCAGCATAATCAATGGCGATTCAGTCCCTCCCATCCAACCCCAACTTGTTTAAACAATAATCAAAATAAGATGGATTCTATATCTTCATTGTAGTTATTCATAAAAATAAATGTCTTAGCAAAACTTTACATACAGTATGGCCATCTAGTGTGAAGAAATGCAAAGTCATAACATCTCCCAGATCTACATGTAGCTGCCATTTAGACCAAAGAAAGAGGCCCATGGACCACAACACTTTTTGTACATGTACCAAACAACCCCTCCTTTCTTTGAGCAATAAAAAAAACCTTTTATTTTTATGTGATGTTCATTTTAGTCGGGCGTGTTCAAATCCATTAAAAACCATAAAACATTGGACTTTCAGTAGGACGTCACCATATTTTCTTTGCATCAAAACAAGTTTATATGATGTTAATTTCAAGTGAAATATACACAGATTGCGTAGTCTAAGCTCAAATGCCAGACAAATCTTGTTGGTTTCAAAGATCCATGGCTGATTGGCTAGCGATGAAATAGACAGGCCTACGTCACATTTTTGTTAGACCCAACCACCCAAAGTCCAAGCTCTTGTTAAAATGGTTCTGAAGCCCAAAGATCTTTCTGATAGATTTGATAACGCGGCGACCTTTATTTTCAAATATTGTACATGTACGATTATCTTAACCCCGCTTGTGCGTCATTTGCGCCATTGATGGATGAAAGGACTATATATGATATGCCGATTGGGCCTAAAAGTCTTCTACGAAATAGCATAACATTTGACCTTATCCGAAACACTTTAAAAAATGGTGAATTATGGGGGCCAAATTTAGATCATACCATATAAAGTTCTTTATTGAAGTATGCGTAAAAATTGATTTGCACAGTAATGTTATCATAGATAAAAACATTAGAAAATGTTAATATATAACAATCAAAAAATATATAATGTGATAAAAAAAACCCAGTAATTTAAGATTATAAAAGGTTGTTTGTAAGCACTATACACATGCGCTTAATATCCGTGAAATTTGCGAACCGCCTTGCTTGCAGTTATTTAAGTTCGTGGACAAGGTGTTTCTTGTTTTTGTTGGTTTGTTTGTTTTTTTGTTATTTAGGTCTAAATAAATTTTAAAATACTTTTTTTCAATTCATTATTTCAAATTAAGACACGAACAATAGTTTCAGTTTGCAAATGTTTTGGGGTGCGGGGGAGGGGAGTCTCGCTTCCATTTAAGATTAAGTTTCCCGAACACTGAATATTTATTATAGCATTAGATAAACCATCATCTGATAAGTTCTAATTAGTATATTTCACGTACTATACTAAAAGATAAAAAATAAAAATAAAAACTCAAAAAAAAAATCAATAATAATTTCCTTTATTTGAACCATCAAATGAAAATGTGTTACGTTTTTGTTTTTAACACAATTTAAATCACACTTATAGACATGACATCTTTTGTTGTGCTCACTGATAGTCTATGGAACGCTGTTATTTTTTACAGAACTCGTGGCATTCCGCCTCAAATTCAACACAGAAGTCCCCGGCTCCAGATAATTGTTTCTCAATACAGAAGTCAGATGCGGCGTAACTTCTCGCCACAGGCATGCTGCCCCTTGGGTCATTGACAAGCTCTGAATCAAAAATAGAACGTTAACATTATTGATATCATACATGTGCATATTATATATAAATGAAGTACATCTATGCTTATTTTTTTATGCAAGAAATTAACTCTATACCTTGCAAGAGAATTCAAACAAAATTACCCACCCCCCCATAGATATATATATATATATATATATATATATATATATATATATATATATATATATATATATATATATATATATATATATATATATATATATATATATATAAGCATTGAATATATATTATAATTATATATATATATATATATATATATCAGTGATTGGGAAGGCCAAAAATGTCAATGGGACTATGGCCCCACAGTTATTAATTTTAATGGGCCATTTTCATAATGAAAGGGCCATCTATTTATTCATTGGGGCCATTTTGTAAAATTGAAATTATCAAGGACCAACCTAGAGCAAAACAACTTCTATAAAATTTAAAAACTTTACCAACTGGTTAAATTTCATTTATTTGATGTGTTTATACATTTCACTGATGCAATTTTTTGTTATGGTGTTTGCTTAATGATAAATAAAATCAGTCTCTGTACTTCTGTGTTTTTTGGAGGTAGTCAAACCCTTTGACCCAATTATTACCGTTATGTAGAGAATCTTTCAAACTTTGAAGATAACTGTAGGGAAAGGTTTTTCTTATTATTTAAACATTAATTTTGCAAGTTATTAAATAATTACAAGTTACAACTAATTGTAGTATCGACACTTAAATAAATAAACATCGGTTGTAATTTTCAATGCAGTGTGGTTGCATCACCTGTATTTATAACCCCTACAGTAAGGATAAGCATGGTGAGACAGTCGTGAGTTTTAATAATCACAACAGGGATTAATTGAGGCTGTGAAAACGTCTTTTCAATTAGATAATCATCATTTTACTGCATTTGGGGTTAGTTTACATAATTGAGAACTCAGAATACTGGGCGACTTCAACTTCTCTTTCGGAGGAAATTCTGGAATAATCTACCACGCATAAAAGAGTGGAAACGTTTTTATTGGTTGTTTATTTCTGTTTTACCAAACACGACCAATGAAATTGGATGTTTTAAAACAAATGTATTAAAAGACGATTAGCTAAGTCGTACAGAGTAAATTTCCAGCGGACATCGCTAAAACTTTTATAACTGATGAGAAATTTGAATGCGCACTTCGGCGCGTAGAGTAATTGATTTAATGCGCCATTTTTCTCTTAAATGCGACTATGGCGCGTGGCGCAGGTCCTTCCCAATCACTGATATATATATATATATATATATATATATATATATCCAAATCACAAAAGTATTTTCTCAGTGTCCGGTAAAAATATAATAAAAGAAAAAAAGCAACACTAACTGCAAAACATAAGCGCTTTCATTGTTAAAAATCTTCAGACGTTTTACAGTCGTTAAAACTATGACGTAATTACGTTACCTAGTGATAACGTCAACAATAATACTATGACGTCATAATGCTTATTGAAGGAAACAATCATAGAATAAAGTTATATAGCGTTATATACAGTAAAACAAAATCAGAGACGATGAAACAGTCTATATCAAACTATTTAACGAAGGTTTTAGTGACTTTATAAAATGTTTTTCTTTTTCCCTTCGTTCAATTGCATTGTCAGTATAAAGTTTATAAAACGGAAAAACTGAAAATTGTCCGTGGCCACAAATATCAAGATGTTCACTAAGTTTAATTTTTCTGTACTCGGGTTGATTGACGTGTTGTTTGTGTATACGAATACGGGTGCGTAGGGTTGTTCCAGTTTCTCCTATATAGAATTCGTTGCATCCGCTACACGTAATGTTGTATATAACATTTTTAGAGGCACAAGACATGTTTGCATTAACAATAAAGTCCTTGTCCCCGAACTTGAACGATTTTCAGTTTTTCCGTTTTATAAACTGAAGATTTTTAACAATGAAAGCGCTTATGTTTTGCAGTTAGTGTTGCTTTTTTTCTTTTATTATATATATATATATATATATATATATATATATATATATATATAATGCTTTCTTTGGTGATTCATTTAGGATATGAAAGTAGCGACACTGCAGAAAAAATACATATACATGTAACCCTCGTTAATGCGTTATGTAATTTTTACTGCAATGATCGCTACCTTCATAACCCGCATGAATCATCAAAGAAAGTATTTTATTATTTTAACTAACACCTTTCTTTAAACTAATTGATCAATTGATTATGAAAAGTTATTAAAATTCACTAATTTACAGTTAGTTTACATAAGTACGTTAGTTAAAAGAAACAGCCAAAACTTTGAGTTTGCCATCATCATGATTATTTTGTGCAGTCCGTGATTTTTCTTATATAAACACTCTGAGCCCTAAAATCGCTATAATGTAATTTACCGTAGCACTGGGCAGACAGAATTAATCAGGCATCATAGCACGTGGCTAGGGTACCTGTCAAGTATCTTTTTTGTTTACCGCAGTTCTTTTATGTTATGTAATAGGAAAGATGTGCTTAATAAAGAAAGGTTTGTACAATTCTTGCGTGTATTTGATTATTCTATGCAAAGACGCTATTTTTAAGAAAACCGGATTGTCTCATGTATGCATTGTTAGATTTAGTCAAACGCGTTAGTTTCGCTAATGAACACGAAACTTTCGCGAATAAACGCGTTAATTTTGCGTAAAAACGCCAGTGCATTGTTACGTCATTTTATCAACACATAAAGTTATAAACCAAAAATGACGTAAAAATGCACTGGCGAGAAATGGTACTCGACGAGAACTGGTCGCATGCCAGTATATTATTACTTATTAGGTTTGTTACTGACTGTTTACAGAAATTTGTGGGGTCGGTAAAGTCCATAGACGGCGAGGCGGAGCCGAGCCTTCTATGGACTTTACCGACACCACAAATTTCTGTAAACAGTCAGTAACAAACCTAATAAGTGTTTTGTTTTGTCGAGGACCTACAGTTTGATATGTAAACAAACATAATATAATATATAACAATTAAATTCATAGCTTAATTCTCTAATTTGTAACCTTCCTCGTCAGTCGTTTGTGCAAACATGGATGCTATTGTATGATCATAATATTACGTCACGGGCAACAATAAATCTACAGCGACTGAAACTGACAAGAAATTGACAGGACCAAACTTGACACGCCCAGTTTATCGATTGGTCGAGACCTACAACTACCTAGGAAAAATCACGGACTGCATGAAATAATCATGACGACGTCAGACTCAGAGTCTCACAGGAGACGATTTGGCTGTTTCTTTTAGTTAACGTACTTACGTACATTAACAGGAATTAAGTGAATTTTACTTACTTTTCATAATTAATTTATCACTTGGCTAAAAGAAAGTTGTTAATATAAACAATAAAATGCTTAATTTCTTTGATGATTCATTCGGGTAATGAAGGTAGCGATCATTGCAGAAAAAATTTACAAAACCCGCAAACGCGGGTTATGTATTTTGTCTGCAATGTCATTTTATTATGTTTTAATCAGTCTTCATAATATCTAAACCAATTATCTTTACCAATTATGATTATAAATTGTTAATAAATACACTATATAAATAGTGCCTGTTTGGGAGGGTAAGAGTTGAAATTGACACCCCGAGAAAGCCCTTGTCAACCGACGCGAAGCGGAGGTTGACAATGGTTTTCGAGGGGTGTCAATTGCAACAGTTACCCTCCCAAACAGGCACTTATTATTTTGTTATACTGAATGTCTTAATTTTAGAGAAAATTTTACTGCAATCAGATTTCAGTATTTAACATGAAAGTATAATAAAATGTAATATCACAGTCTAGCGAATATCATATACCTAATGAGGCTAAAACGTGCTGTATATTTCGTAAACTTTGTTCTCCCATTTCTTCTCTGTAAATTGATTAAGGATGTTCACTTATCGGACTAATAATTCGTATAAAAAATCTTTTTTTGGCTCTTTGTCTTTCTTTTAAGATAGAGGGGGAAGGGAGAACTAGTGCTAAAATATACTAAACTAGACTACATGCATATGTAAGTAAGACTTTTTATAATCATTTACATTGTAGGCATAATCTAATATGTCAGGAAAGGGAAAATGATCCTGGACATGGTACTCACGTTCTATCAACTGTTTTAATTTTGCGGGTTTAGCCTGTAGAACATCAAAGAAGTTGGATGTACAGACAATGCACAGGATAAAGACCACAGCACGCATGTTCATTTCACCACAAGTGCCAAGTGCAAAGATTTACGAGGAAAAAATAAGGCCCGCTGAAAATAGAAGCATTCATTTAGCTCTATTAATGTATCATTTAAAGGGATTTGATCCCACATTGTCCTGTTCTTGTTATTTTTGCCAAGTATTCTTAAAATTCAATTCATTTTAATACGTAGCGGGGTGAAAGTGGGGGTCGAGTTTTAAAAAAAAATATTGAACAAGTAAAAGATTAAGTTACTTAAGTTAACCGTCTCAAATTAGGAACTTTTTTGTAAAATAATTTGCTTAGTAATTTTTTGTAAGTTTGATAATATTACCTGTACTCAAAATTTTCTGAAACGTCCCGTCAGCTATCCTACAATTGCAGTAGTTAACATATTCATTGAACGTCCATAAATATATAAGCCGTGGCTTTACACATCAAATACACGTGTTACATTCGACGATCATTCTAAAACATCACTTAATCTTTAAAAAATGACTGATAATGCCTAATTATGCCTTATGTCAAAGACTTGGTACAGGATGCAACAAAATCTTAAATATATTATATACATGGTAGACAATGCAATACACATTCAGCTAGATATCAAATCAAACCTCTTTTTCATATATACATATATACGCCGTGGTTTTTAACTGCGCGCGTTGCGTTTGAAACACGTCATAACATCAATTAATCGTAATAAATGAGTGATACGTGTATAATTATTTGATTGAAACAACCTTTAATTCTCACGATCAAATGTCCTCATTTTGTACTAAGTAATTATAATATAGAATCACAATATTATCAATCGTATTTACATTGAAATTCGAATTAAAATCCGTTAGCGAATTACAAGTGTCAATACAGGTTTTGATTTATGCAAAATCATCTCACATAGAAACCTGTGGAAAGTATGGTGTTCCGATGGGGCCACTTCGACTTCCGCTTATCCGCCTATAGGGCGAAGATGCGAGAGTGCTAAGATGCGATGGCGAAGCGCGAAGATGTGAGGGAGAAGTTGCGAAGCAATGGAGCGATAGTAGTCGTCGCAACTTAGCACTCTCGCCTTCGCATCTCCGCGCTTTCGCCTTTTTATAATATTGTGGAGCTCTCTGTCGTTTAAAGACAAATTTAGCTGTATGAAATGACATCTGAGGCAGAAGACGAACTTTTTTAAATTTACTTTCAACAGCCTGCGCAGATCTATAACTTTTCTAAGGCGGGGGGGGGGGGGGGGTCTATGTATAATTGTATTTTTCGGGTGGTGGTGGTCCGAGGCATTTTTTTTTTTTTAGAATTTTATTATATAAAATTAATAATATTAGTGGTCCAGAGGGGATGAGGTCCGGACTACCTCTGCCTTTTTACTATGTGAAATTATTAATGCTAGAAATGTCGCACCTGTTAGAAAGGTAAACAGACAGCTGGTAAGTGACAAAAGTCTTGAAAACCATGTGTACACACATTATGGCGGACATTACATTTTATGTGGAGTTTATTTATAATGATTAGGCATAGCCAGCACTGGCGAACATATGCCACATGTACATATTAAAATATTCATAAACATTCATAGTAAGCACGATGACCTAGCGCATGCGTACAAATAATATCATGGATTAATAATCTGAAAACCTTGGCGAGTATGGTTCCTGCATCAAATTTTATGTAATCGACCGAGATTTGCTGAATGCAATTAAAAAAGGCACCTTCGCACTTTCGCCATCGCAAATTTGCACCTTCGCCTTAAAGGCAAAAGTGCGAAGGTCGAAGTGGCCCCATAGGAACACCATAGGAAAGTTTTTCAACTTCATGACGAGCGCATGTGCATGGATACGCCGAAATTACGACTGAACGAAATAACTTCATATCTCAGTTGACAGCAAAACAAACATAGTTTTTGAGGTTCGTTCGAACATTAGCATATTACTTTGTGTAGAAACTATTACATTGAAATATAAAATTGAAGTAGTCTGTTTTATTGTTATATACACACTGTCTTATTGGGTTTTATTAATTCTACAAAAGAATTTAACGAGGGTACTTTTGAAGTATGATGGATGACTTTATATCAATATGTCTTTGTTTTGACACACGAACTCAAAGGATTACTGTACTTAGCGCCGGGTTTTGGGTCATTTTCGGTCGCTTCTGTGTCGTTTTTTCTGAATGTTCAACCTAGTATCACTTTTGCTTATTTAATAAAAGAGTCTTGTCAATTTCCAACATAGATTAAGACTTAAGACTGTGATACAATAAACTTTTTCTCTGATTTTTTTCCTTACAACTTTTGAAAAAAAGGAGAAATATCGCTTATCTGCCCTTGATCGAACTTAAGATTGACATTAATCATGTTTGCATGAGAGGTGGAGCTGACATTATCAGAATGGTACTAAAATCATTAGACCACCATGAATAACAATGCCATGTATAAAAGATTAAGTGATCACTCTTTCACCATAGCCCATTCTATACTATATGGTTCAAGTAAACTATTGTCTTCCCATAAATGTCTATTTAAAAATGAAATTACAACAAATTTTATTTTTTAAATATACATTTGTGGTAAGACACTATTTATTATGGTTTCAACAATAAGACCACACCCATGGAAGTACAGAAGACTTTAAATCAATGCTTGACAACTTCAGTACTACTCCGCCTAAGAATAATGCAGATCTCAATGTGTAACTGATATATGACATATCATCGAATTTGATAATACTTCAGCAAAATGATGTTCAGCTTACTTGTAAACCTTTGTATTATTTCTACCAATAGGCGTTTGCATGACAGAGAAATCATGAGATTAAAAATTACATCACATTTCCAGAAGGACTATATAAATCAAAGTAAATAGAGCTGAATTTACAATAAATATTTTCTATATTCATCCCAACTCTATCAAAATTACACTATAGCAGGAGAAATTGATTAAATCGTAGTTATTCCTGAAAATTTGACCAGATGCAAATCCTCTATTTTATTGAGGATTTAACCATGGAAGTTATATTTTGTTTTTTAAATATTCAAAGGGAAGTAACTCTATACATTATATCAAGAACACGATGAAAGTACAGTTTAAGCAAATATGGCCAATTAAAAAATGATAACCGTTTTTTCTTTTTCATTCTTTGCAAGAATTATTGACAGAGATAGATTTCCGGATTAAGCTTAGAGAATGCAGGACAACATAGAATGTTGACATCTTTTAACTTGACCTTTTTTGTAGGAATATGTCGCAGATATGCTGAACTATTGGTATTACATGTACCATCAGAGATCCATGAAAGTACGTGTTCAAAAACATAGTCCTAGTTTGCACATAACACGTCACGTGATAGAATTTTGTATTCACAGAGTTACATGAGGTAAGAAATCACGCGATGAATTGTAATATTTAACATGTATCAACCCTTGGTTAAATTACAACAGAGAAAGCGAAACTAAGAGGACGCAGATTTTTTCTCATTCAAACCACGAAGGCGTGACTATGTATGAAGTCGGTATAAAAATGGGCGTCGTCCTCATTAACGTATGGAGATTCAAGAAATCGTGATGACCCCCGCCTATAAAAACAAATTTGTACTTGGTAACAACATACAATTACGTGAAGTTTGGATGTTGACCCTTTCTGCAATTGAAAGAAAAAATCTTCTTTTAAAAGTTTATTATCTCGCAAATATCGCATGTCCTTAAGTGCAGACATCCTTTTCATTTAAGGTTCATTTTCATTAAATCGCTATCAAAACTAAATATCTATATACAATGTACTTGTAGCACTTAATTACAAGATTAATGTTGGCGCAGAAAAAAAAAACGCACATAAAGTAAAAATTAATCATAAAATATTAAGAATTATATCCAAGGGCCTCAATATCGTCTGTTTTTGTTGAAATCCTTGGTAAATTCCCCATAGTTCAGCAGCAACTCTCCCCCTGGCCGTGCTAATGACCCGATTGCTCACCTGTCACATTCATTACTTTGTATGACATCATGACCCAGACCTTGAGTGCACTTAAATTATCTTTTGATAGCATTAATATCAACCGGGGAAGGGGGGGATGATCACAATATCAAGAATTTTGGAACTCTGCCGGGAAAGGCACAATATATTACAATTAATTGAGGGGAGTTGGGTGTAACAGGGATAGAAAGAGACTAAAATGGATGTGAACTGTGAGAAGAAATTCTTGTCAGCATAATCAATGGTGATTCAGTCCCTCCCATCCAAACCCAACTGGTTTAAACAACAATAATCAAAATAATGTGGATTCTATATCTACATTGTAGTTATTCATAGAAATAATTGTCGTAGCAAAACTTTACATACAGTATGGCAATCTAGTGTGAAGAAATGCAAAGTCATAACATCTCCCAGATCTACATGTAGCTGCCATTTTGACCAAAGAAAGAGGCCCATGGACCACAACACTTTTTGTACATGTACCAAACAACCCCTCCTTTCTTTGAGCAATAAAGAAATCCTTTTTATGTAGTGTTCATTTTAGTCGGGCGTGTTCAAATTCATTAAAAACCATAAAACCTTGGACTTTCAGTAGGACGTCACCATATTTTCTTTGCATCAAAACAAGTTTAAAATGACGGTAGTTTCAAGTGAAATATACACAGATTGCGTAGTCTAAGCTCAAATACCAGATAAATCTTGTTGGTTTCAAAGATCCATGGCTGAGTGGCTAGCGATGAAATAGACATGCATACGTCACATTTTTGTTAGACTCAACCACCCAAAGTCCAAGCTCTTGTTAAAATGGTTCTGAAGCCCTAAGATCTTTCTGATAGATTTGATAACACGGCGACCTTTATTTTCAAATATTGTACATGTACGATTATCTTTACCCCGCTTGTGTCCCAACTGTACGTCATTTGCGCCATTGATGGATGAAAGGACTATATATGATATGCCGATTGGGCTTAAAATTCTTCTACAATATAGCATAACATTTGACTGTATCCGAAACATTTTAAAAAATGGCGAATTATGGGGGCCAAATTTAAATCATACCATATATAGTTCTTGAATTATGCGTAACAAATTGATTTGCACAGTAATGTTATCATAGATAAAAACAAAAAACATTAGAAAATGTAAATATACAACAATAAAAAAAATATATAATGTGATAAAAAATCCAAGTAATTTAAGATTATAAAAGGTTGTTTGTAAGCACTAATATACACATGCGCTTAACATCAGTGTAGTTCGTGGACACGGTGTTGATTTTTTTAAATTTTGTTTGTTTGTTTGTTATTTGATTATTTCCAAATAAATTTAAAGATACGTCTTGCTCTCTTTTAAATTCCCAATCTCCAATTATTTCATACAACAAAACTCGAACAATGGTTTCAGTTTGCAAATGTTTTGGGGTGCTGGGGAGGGGAGTCTCGCTTCCATTCAAGATTAATTTTCCGAACACTGAATATTTATTATATCATTAGACAAACCATCATCTGATAAGTTCTAATTAGTATATTTCATATATTACATATAATATACTGAAAGATAAAAAAACCTAAAAACTCAAATAAAAATCAATAATAATTTCCTTTATTTGAACCATCAAATGAAAATGTGTTACGTTTTTGTTTTTAACACTATTTAAATCACACTTATAGACATGGCATCTTTTGGTGTGCTCATTGATAGTCTATGGAACGCTGTTATTATTTACAGAACTCGTGACATTCCGCCTCAAATTCAACACAGAAGTCCCCGGCTCCAGATAATTGTTTCTCAATACAGAAGTCAGATGCGGCGTAACTGAACGCCACAGGCATGCTGTCAATCTCTGAATCAAAAATAGAACGTTAATTATAACATTATTGATATGATACATATGCATAATATATATAAATGTACTACATCTATGCTTAAGCTTATTTTTTATGCAAGAAATTAACTCTATAACTTGCAAAAAGATTCAAACAAAATTTACTATACCCCCCCCCCCCCCCAAAAAAAAAACACATTTAAACAATAATAGGCCAATTGGCCTTAACGGTCACCTGAGTAGCATATAACCCAAACACAAACTTGTCGAGGAGACTCATAATGCATTTAATCAATTAGATTTCATTCTGGAGTAGAAACATTATAAATTTGTAATGACTACCACCTCCCTGTCTAAAATCTTTCAAAAAGAACTATGTAACCTATAATTTTGGCGAAAAACTTAAAGATCTGGTCTACAAAATCATGAATTCAGTTTTCCTTTCAGGTGTGTGGGAGTAAAGAAGATAATTTTTTAACATTATATGCATTAACACCTATACATCTATTTTGGCCCTGTCCTAGAGTCATAACCCATACTCCAGGGAACATGAAAATTAAAATTTCAGAAGAGGACTTCCTGGTAAACATAATTATAAGTCAGTTTTTTTATACAGATGACCCAGGGGTCATGAATTTCACAATTTTGATAGAGGGCCTCATGGACATCATAAGCAGGCATTTAGTTTGTAACAAATACATGTATATATGGGAGTAGAGAAGAAGATTTTCTAAGTTTTAATACATTTTTACTTTATGGCCATATTGGCCCCACCCTAGAGCCTGAACCCCTGACCCAGGGGCCATGAATTTCACAATTTAGGTAGAGGGCCTCATGGACATCATAATCATGCATTTAGTTTTTAACAAATATATATGGGAGTAGAGAAGAAGATTTTCTAAGATTTAATACATTTTTACTATATGGCTATATTGGCCCCGCCCTAGAGCCTGAACCCCTGACCCAGGGGCCATGCATTTCACACTTTTGGTAGAGTGCTTCATGGACATCATAACTATGCAACCAGTTTTATCCGGTACAGGCGCGGGAGTAGAGAAGAAGATTTTTGAAAATTTGGCTTTTTTTTTGCATAGATGTATTTGGCCCCACATATGGCGGTCCGGGCTGGTAGATTCATGAATTTCACAATTTAGATTTCTCTTACCATAGAGATGCCTCACGCCAAAAATGGTAACAATAAGCCTTGTAGTTTTTAAGAAGAAGTTGTAAAAAAAAAATGTAAATTGTTAACGCATGACGCACGACGACGGACGAAAACGGATAGCAATACATGTAGGTCACCTGAGTTTACTCAGGTGACCTAATAAAATGCTTTCTTTGGTGATTCATTCGGGGTATGAAGATAGCGACATTGCAGAAAAATACATATAACCCGCGTTAGTTTGTATTTTTTTCTGCAATGATCGCTACTTTCATAACCCGCATGGATCATCAAATAAAATATTGTATTATATTTATTAACACATTTGGTTTAACTAATTCATAAATTGATTATGAAAAGTTAGTAAAATTCACTAAATTACTGTTAGTGTACATAAGTACATTAGCTAAAAGAAACAGCCAAATCGTCTCCTGTGAGACTTTGAGTCTGACATCATCATGATTATTTTGTGCAGTCCGTGATTTTTCGCTGTAGGCGTCGACCAATCGATAAACAGGGCGTGTCAATTTTAGTCCTGTCAGTTTCAGCCGCTGTAAAGGACTATATATGATATGGCCTAAAATGGCCCCCTAAAATGTACATCATCATTTTACTGTAATTCTTTGTTTTCTTTGTACAGATATATATGTGATGTTTTTACATAATGTTCATTTTTATTCAGCTGCCCACAATTTAGAAATTTGACAACCTAAAGATAATCTTTTCCCGCCATTTTTGCACTTTTAGCAATAAACAGCTTGTTTTCAAGCGTTTTTCTTTCAGAAAACATGAAGTGCATGCCTGAACAAACAAAATATTTTAATCAGGGATGTATCTAGCTAAGGCTAATAAGTGACAAAAATATTTTTCTTGTTCAAGCATGCGCTCTCTATTTCCTATTCATAAAAAGATCAGAAAAATGTCAATTTTTGACTGATTTTGATTGAATTATAGAAATATCGTCACTTCTGACGTCATATACTGCCAGTTAGTGCAACTAAATCAAATAAATAGGTGAAAAACATATTTTACATCAACTCCTTAAAAAAAATAACATAACATTTTATTGTACCCGAGACACTTTAAAAAAATGGCGAATTATGGGGGCCAAATTTAACTTGTATCATATATAGTTCTTTGACTAATCGATAAATGGGGCGTGTAGATATCAGTCTCAGGCTGGCCTTTTCTATAGAGCTATGAATGAACTATAAGTTTCCGTAAGAAATACTCATGAGTTTACTGCAATTCTTTTTTAATGTCATGTAATAGGAAAAATGCGCTTAATGAAGAAAGGTTTTGCACAATTCTTGCGTGTATTTGATTATTCTATTCAAAGACGCTATTTTATATTAAAAAAAAAAAAAAAAAAAAAAAGTTTTTGTCTCATGTATGCCTTGTTAAATTTAGTCAAAACCGGTAATAGAGGGAAAAACCCAAAATAAAAGCATATCACTATATACTTATCAACTAATCGAAAGTCTATCTATTAGGTGGTTCATGCAATTTCCCCAGCTAGTAATAGACCCCTTAATACCATTATTTTCCTGGTTAAATACTAGTAACAATAATTATATTAAGTGTGGTCAACTCAACTGCTATGCATATGTAAGTAAGACTAATTATATTCATTTACATTGTAGGCATAATCAAATATGTCAAGAAAAGGAAAATGATCCTGAACGTTGTACTCACGTTGTATCGGCAGTTTCAGTTCTGCGGGTTTAGCCTGTAGAACATCAAAGAAGTTGGATGTACAGACAATGCACACGATGAAGACCACGCCACGCATATTCATTTCACCACAAGTGCCAGGCGCAAAGATTTACGAGGGAAAAATAAGGTCCGCTGAAAATTGAAGCATTCATTTAGTTTTATAAATGTATCATTTAAAGGGATTTGATCCCACATTGTCCTGTTCTTGTTATTTTTGCCAAGTATTTATACAATTCAATTCATTTTAATACATGTATATACCCCCAGACCTCGTAGCGGGGTGGAAGTTGGGTGTCGAGTTTAAAAAAAAATGTTGAACAAGTATAGGTTTAAGTTACTAAAGTTAACCGTCTCAAATTAGGAATCTTTTTTGTTTTTTAAATTGCTTAGTTTGAAAATATTACCTGTACTCAAAATTTTCTGAAACGTCCTGTCAGCTATCCTACAATTGCAGCAGTAAACATATTCATTAAACGTCCATAAATATATAAGCCGTGGCTTTACATATCAAATACACGTGTTACATTCGACGATCATTCTAAAACATCACTTAATCTTTAAATAAATGACTGATAATGCCTAAGTATGCCTTATGTCAAAGACTTGGAACAGGATGCATCAAAAACTTTAATATGCTATATACATGGTAGACAATGCAATACACATTCAGCTTTAATAATATCAAATCAAAACCTCTTAAATTTTTCTTTAAACCTGAAAAAAAATGATCAAATATGGTGGACACTGAGATGATTTGAAACAAATTACGGCTATGAGGAAATACGTTTTTCACTGCATTAAAATTTAAATACAAATTTTAACCCCTAGCTCCCACCCCCAGTATTTGTAGAATTGATTAACATATACAACAAAATAGCAGATTTTCTCCTGAAATTCATTAGTTTTTACAATCGGTGGTATCACATGTACATCACTGCATGCACATATTTTATTGATTTTATGTTCAAGCAACCACCATTAAAACTATGTATTTCAATGTACATGTAACTGACACATGATCAGTTGATTGGTGCAAAAACAACAACAAAATTGATCATCATTTATGAATAATTATGTCCAGAGGCCTTAATCTGGCTGATTATGTATCAATATATCGTAGAAATTCTTGGTAACGGTGTGATTTTTCATCCTTCAAAAGCCACCATCCCCCCTGGAGATACTATTGACCCGATGATTGTCTTTCCCATTTATTACTGTATGACACCATCACACAGATCTAAGAAGCACTCATCTTTATCATAATTCATTAAAAAAGGTCAGTTTTTTTAACCAAACTGACACAAAACTACTTCAATAAAATGAAGAGCAGCAACTCTAAACAAATAAATAACTGGTATGACCATATTTAATAGAAAGAATGCACAGGTATTATTATTATTATTTAATCAGAAAAATGCATTAACTCTTTGATGGTTCATGAATGTATGAAGGAAGTGAAATAAAAACATACATTATAATTTACATTGTTTTTAAAGACACTGTTAACTGTATATTTCAATTTCATTAAACAAGGGAAATTTTAAAATATTTGCATTAAAACGCTATAACAGCATCCCTTGAAGATTTTAAAATCTCCTTTTTTAAACTGACAGTCGTGAACTACATGTACAGTGTAGACGTAATTTTAACGAAGTTCAACGTTCAGTGTAGAATGAGGTACTGTGAACCAACTTTTTTTCGCTGGCGAGACATTTTCGCGAGGTTCGCAAGAGACACGTCGCCGCAAACATTTTTTGCTGTGAACCAGTCCTCAAATTTCTTCGGTTTGTACAGTATTTTTTCAGAAAATCTTATCTCTATTGTGAAAATCAGTTGTCAAAAACCTGTCTAACTCGGATAAATTATGAACATAAGCGGCAGGGAATAAAAGTTGGTTTAAGTACACATGTAAAATAAGGAATCTCCCCATTTGCATATTTTTTTATACAGTGTAATAATATTTAAGGAATAGGGAATCAGTCTTTGAGTATTACGAGGTGATAATTTTGTTCGGAGCGTGATCAAATCCAATAAATTTGATTTGATCACGCCCCGACCAAAATTATCATCTCATAATTTTCAAAGAATGATTCCTTTAGTTATTAGTTATATTTATGTAATTTTAAGCCATTGTACGATTAAACATTTAAATATACAGTAAAACTCAGTTATAGCGAAGTCCTAGGGACCAGTAAGTTTACTTCATTATATCCGTATAACGAATTCGTAATAATAACTATAGCGAATTCACTATATACATGTTTACTTTCACTAGACTATTGGTTTTTTTTTAATTGAGGCTTAAAACAAAAATTACATTACTTTAATACCTTAAATAATCGGACTGTGAATTGAAAAAATTAAAAGAATAAAAAAGCATTCAAACTATTATGTTGAATGGTACTATGGTAGTGGAAACTTTTTCAACTGTACTGTAAAGAAATTCGTTATAAAAGGGTTAAATTTCGCTATTATTCACCGCTACGGGACTCAATTTCAGTTCGCTATATCCGTAAATTCGTTTTATTCGAATTCGTTATAACCGTAAAATTTTGCTAAGTTTTGTTAAGAATTTTACCGGGGACTCAAAAAAACTTCGCTTTATCCGAGAATTCGCTATATCCGTGTTCGTACAAAACGAGTTTTACTGTAAATAAGCAAACCCTGCTGGCGCCCCAATTATACGGCATTTGAAGTTATGGATTATATAGTACAAAATCAATACGTAGTGTTATCACAGGCAAAGACACTGGAAAATGTAACTAATAAAAGTTGAATGACAATCACCAACACTGCAAAATGAGCATTTTCACTTAATTTTATTGCATAAGTCATTCTATTCACATTAAATATTAAATAAAATCTCTGTCCATTCTAAATTGTTTTACTATTCACACTTGACACTCTCATTTAAAATAAATCAGGTGAAATTCTCTATGATATGATCTAATAAGACTAGAATTTTTCTATGGCCATGAAATCTTTCTAGCTTTGAAATTCTTTTTAGATGAACTGCTTTCTGTAGAAGTGTCCTGAAAAACAAAGGAAAAAAAAATTATGTGTTATTTCATCAATAATAATCATTGCGTCTTTACATTGTCAAGATTTCTTGATCATTGAAGTGTGGAGTTTCAAATGAATTTTTTCTTTCCTATTTTTTTTTTTTGGTCAAGAATTTTCGGACAAGTCAGGTTCCCTACTTCCACAAACAATGCTAACATGTCTGTATAAAATATTAAAATGGCTAATTAGTGCATTGTAAAAATCAAAGTGAAAATATTTTTTCTATGATATCTGAAATATCAAAAATTTGTATGTTAATTAACATGATTAAATTTAGTTGGGAGTTCTGACCACTGTTTTCTTTTATAAACTTCTGCTAGTCTCAAATTCTCGCCAAGTACAAAACGTTGTAGTGGAATCGGCATGCAGGAGGTTACAAAGTACAGTCAAACTTCGTTATCTCTAACTAGATGGGGCTGTTTAAAAACTTAGCTATATCCCAGTATTTGAGATATCAAAAGTAAAATACTTAAAATATGAGTGGTTGGGACTTACAAATCACTTTGACAAACCAATTTTATTCAAGATATCAGTGTTCGTGATATCAAAGTTCAACTGTATTTATATCCTACATGTATTATATTTTTGGAGCTTCTTTAGACAAAAGTGCAAAAGCTCCCATTAAACGGATGGTCGTCATCAATGTTACAGTCATTAAGTCTTAAAAATAAATCCATAAAAGCAGATAGCCGAATCACAGCTTGTAGTAGGAATACACTGTACTGATTTTACTAACAAATTTATCTACAACTTTAAAGCTAATACAGTAAAACACGGTTATAACGAAGCCCCAGAGACAGGCGATTTTGCTTCGTTATAAGCGTAATTCGTTATATCCGTCAAGTTTACAACATGTTATATAGTCACGGGGAATAAAAGTTACTTCGCTGTAAGCTTCATTGTATCATAAGCGTGTTCGCTATAACCGTGTTTTACTGTATTGTTATATTCGGTATTGTTTTACCACAGGGGCTTGTGATAAAAAAAAAATCGTTACAAAAGTAGTTTCCTCAGAGGGAAAAAAAAAAGGGAGGACACCATCTTGGACACTAGCTGCAGGACTGTAGCTCCCGGTCTGAAAAAATTCGGATGGACGACCTGGGAGCTACAGTGCCTCCCATAGTAAAAAACTGCAATTTACGGCGCACAAAAAAATGCGCTAGGTTTTGACTGATTAATCTCATCTACGATCATATTCTGTACAAATATTTAATCCCAAAAAATTCCTCGGACAATTTACTACAGATATTGTCACTTCACTTGCCTCTGATATTCTTTTAAACACCATTCCCAGCCCTGTCAATTAAAGTGGTGCATGTTTGTTTACATTTAAAAATGGCGACTCTCGATCTCGACGTAAATTAACATACTTCATTTTCCGAGGTCGGTTATCATGTTTAAGAGAAGGTCTGAGGCAAGTAAAGTGATGATATCAGTAGTAAATTTGCTGAAGAATTTTATGGTTCTAATTATTTTTACAGAATTTGTGTGAAAATAAGGTTAATAAGTCCAAACTTAGCGCAATTTTTTGTGCGCCGTAAATTGCAGTTTTTTACTATGGGAGGCACTGTAGCTCCCAGGTCGTCCATCCGAATTTTTTCAGACCGGGAGCTACAGTCCTGCAGCTACTTGGACACCACCTCACTTCATCAGCCAATTTCTCATTTAAAAGGTCAAACTAGAGACTTGTGCCAATTTGTACTCCTTCATAAATAATTCTTCTTTAAGATCCCACCTCCATTATATTTTCTACACAAGCCCCTTGGGTTATACTTGCATATAATAAAATATTCCTCTTTAAATTTCCTACCAACAAAAAGTCCAACAAAATGAATCAAAATACAAATGGTCAAGCACATGACCCTTGACCTTTGACCTTCAAAATCAATAAGATTCTTCTTTTATTAATAAGATTTCAATTCAAAACGTAAAAGGCTTTTAAAAGATATTCACTGGAAACGAAAGTGTTACACAAAAACAGAATATTCATTCTTGACTTTTAACTTTTTGACTTTTAGGGTATAGGAAGTTTTGATATAAAAGTTTATTACAAAAGCTCAAATGCTTTTTGAGATATCATTTGAAAATGAAAGTATTACATAGACAGAACCGATTTAATACCGCCCACTTTCAGTTAAAGCAGGGCACTAAAATTATTTTGAAAAATTCAATGAGGGATTCCGCAAGGAAACGTTACTCAAATATTATTCAAACACTATGATCTTACCATAGGTTGGTGTTCAGAGGTGTCTGATGAGTTTACCGTGGTACATTCCACCATCTTACTGCTATTAGTATCCCTCTGCGAAGCTGATACTGATAGTTTACTATTAAGTTTAACGGTTTTCTTTGGTGAAGCTGACATGTTATCATGCCCTGATTCTTTCGAAAATTCTGATTTATGGTCGATTCCACTACTGGCTGAGTTTCGCTTCAACGTCACTTTTCCGACAGCTGTGTTTGTGGACGATTTGTTTTCCGTGGAGGTCGCACTTCCGGAACTCAGCTTGATTTTCTTCTTTCCAAAGTCAATGCAAGAGGGTGGGGGTTTGATCCTCTCCCCTGATGAAGGAAGGTTGTAGGAGGTCAAAAATCGGGACTCAGGACCAGAGTTTCTCGTCCTCCTACAAAAGCAAGAGTTCAATTCATGTCATTTTCGAAAATTTTATCCAGAAAAAATATGTGCACAAATTCATTAATCATAATATAAAACCATAATGTATTAAGTAATTTCTTAATATTTCCTTGAAGAAAGCATAAAATTCTGAACTCAAGTACATGTAGAAATGATTTAAATTGCCTCCATGTTCATGCATATATGCTGTGCATATCCTAAAGTATGAACAACTTCTCACATCACAGTTTAAGGTACCTCACTACAATTACACTTACACTTTTAAGACACTACGTCACAAGATGGCGATTCAAATCTTTTGTTAAACTGTTTATATAGTTTGATTGGGTTGTATATCGTCGTAGCCCAGTGGTTAAAGTATTGGGCTTCTGAACCGCAGATCATGAGTTCGAATCCACCAGGAAATTTTGTTCATGTTAACTGAATTAAATATTTGAAAATGCAATTTTTCATTTAAAATTGCACATTATTTTGCCTATTATACTTAAATACTACTTATCCATTATGATATCTTTCAAAATCAAGTAATTTTCTGCTGATTTGAGAAAATATTTCACGGTGTAGTGAGCCACCTTAAGTAATGAAAATATGAATCTAGACTAACCCCCCTTTGATTATATGTTAAGATATGACTGTACACACTTTCTGTCAGAACTTTCCTCTCCTTGAAAACTGGTCACTCTCTTCTTTTCCATGGCGGCCTGTCGCCGGGTCATTTCCTGTCCCCGGCGGTTCTTCCTGTAGGTTCTCTGGGGGAGAGGAATGATGTACTTGTAGTATAGGTCCACCAGCTCATCTTTCTGAAGCTGTTCCAGGTCTGTACGTCGAATGTACCTCTGTAATTTTTAGAAACAGAAAAATGAAGTACATGTTAATGATTCAAGGCTCTAAAAAAAATTCCTAACATATTTTGTAACAGAAAAATGAAGTTAATTCAAGGCTTTAAAATAATTCTTTACATATTACTACATAATCGCAGGCACTGAAGCTGTATTGTTAATGCTGAATACTACCTTTTACTGTAAATTCCTTATATTATGCGAGTACTTAATTCCGCGATCCTGCTGGTTTGTATCAAATTGCGATAATATCAAATTGCAAATGTTGAACTGTTCTCCTTCTTTCTTATAGTTATCAACTCTCAGAAAATAACGGCGAGATTTTAAAATCCGCAAAGGATGCTTCTCACACTTTTACACGGATATTAATTCCTTGTGTTTCCAGTATATTAACTATCAAATTCATAGTGAAATCAAGCACTTTTTTTTATTGGTCAAGAGAATGGAGTATATCATAAAGACATACATATAAATACTCCTTTTAATACAAGTTATGAGAAAAAAGCAAGATACCCCAGCTGCCTGCTACATCCTATTTCTTTATTTTTTGATAAATGTTTTTGAAATTTGTACTTTTTGCTAGTAACTGTATGTGTCACTGGGTTGGCCAAATATTGATGAAATCTTTTCGTAAACTTGAAATGTATCCTAGCTTCCAAAATCCACACATGCCTTATCTGTGTTTACCTTCGAAAGGAAGCTATAAAAAATAAAATTACAATACTGCAAAAGAGAATGTTTTGATTGGAAAAGTGTCTGATAAAACTGTTTGAATTTTCAATAAAACTTTCATTGGATATAAATCCACCTCATATTGTGCACTTATTGATTTCATGTCATTAGACGTTGTATATTTGATAGAATATATACTTCAGATGTCTTGATATTCATGCAAAAAATATTGCATTTGATCTGTTCAATCTAGAAAATACAGTATGATGCAATACCAGAAATTGCATGACTTATCATCTCGGTCAGTTCAGAAAAAAACCTCTGGTAATTCAACAGACAATGAAACATGCAAACAAATACTCTTCATACTAGTCCAAGGTTTTTTTCTAAGTCAACTGTTTTAAATTCAATTATAAGTATACCCTTGCAGATTTTATAAAATTCAAATTAAGTTTATATTACATCCCTTAAAATAATCTAGTAATCACATTTGTGTATATTTGAACTGCTTCCTGCTTTGTATTATTTATTTAAAAACTACTCAATTTTATTACATGTACATGTATACATGTTATATGCACGTACACTTCCTTTCACTCTACAAAAACAGGACACATTTTTGACAAGGTCATATTAATAACAAAGCATACGGAAAATAAAAAAGAGTGGACACTGCATAATTATAATATATACTACTTTAAAAGGTGTTAAAATATGCACATATATGTGCTTACAATGAAATCTGATGATAATTCTGATCAAAATCAGTTATTTCTAAATTTTAAAGACGTAGCCAATAACAATTAACTTGCGGGCAATCAAGCACCGAGTCTCTATTTTAATCACCTAGTTTGCAGTGTAGAATGCACCTGTATTGATGGAAATTGATTTGTTTCATGCATTTTATTTTATTTTCCTGTTCTGGGCATTAATAAAAAGTAGACATATACCATATACATGCATGTCTAACCTGGGGTTATTTTTTCTCTGCATAGGATCCTGGATTTAAACACATGATATAAACTCATAGATACATGTATTAACAGTCTGTCCCAAGATATTTAGCTGCAAATTTAGACAATTTTTAATGAAAATCAACATACCTGTGAAAGAAAAGCAATTGAATTCGATAGAAGGGAAAAATACCAAGATAACTTCATTCATATCATTTTTCCCTCGTAAAAATTCCTAGGAACAAAAACAGATTTCCTATGGAGTACTAAGGAGATTTATAATGGGGAATGTTGATATCTTTCCTCCATCCGGAAGTCACTCAGAATACATCACACGATTTTTCAATGTTATTATCCGTGTACCTTCATCTATTCCTCGTATCAGTGTATTGAAACCTGACAAGCTAGAGGGGGCGTTTCAGAGGGGAAATATTTGAATTTTTTCACACTATTGAATGAACATCATGCATCATCTGAACCAAATATGCAGCAAAAATATCTTGGGTCAGACTATAGTAAAACATGCACACATTAAATATTAATTTTAAATTTAAATGGTTTAATCATCATTCAAGTATTCTTTTTTACCATAAGCTTATAATCATCTTAATTTTACCTTCAAGGTGTTTATATAGGTTGCTCTGTATAGCATTGTGTTAACTTAGCCGGTTAAGACATGACAGATGTTTTCATCACTACCACCACCTGACCAAGCCCCCCCCCCCCCCTTCTTTCCCTGTAAACATTAAATCTTGAAACAAAACCACATGCTTTCGTACGTGTTTAAACTTAACCTACCTGTCTAAGAATTTCGACAAGTTTGTTCTGCGACATAAGCTCCGGATACAGCCAGTCATGATTATCTTTCGCGATATCTGCATTACTCTCCACTCTTTCCATGTTTTCTGTTTCATGCCATAAAGGATTTATTGAATGTTGATCCCGACTTTAGTTAGTGTGTGCGTTTAGGAGGCCGACTTTAGTTTTCAATGCGCATGTTTATGCGCATTCTAGTATAATACAGTTGATTTATACTTCTTATGAGAATTTTTCGATACCATTTATAAAATTGAATACAATGAATAGATACAGATAAAAATATTTATATTTTTTCAGGAATTTTTTTATTTTTGAAACGATTTTTCCGTTTAGGGTAGGGAAGCGTTGCCATTGCGCTTTTCTGACGTTATAATAAAATGAAGCTTTATAGGAGTACATGTAGGCCTACGATATAAGAAATAACATAAAAGAAAAAGTAAAATTGAACGCTGTTGAAACTTTATATACAGAATGATGCTATCCTCGAAGACATTTTCCTTAATTTTTTTAATGAATCCATTTATCCAATCTTCATTCGTAATGATCCAAATATATAGTCAAATTTGGTGCATTTTAACATTTTGAGATGGCCCCCATTAAAAACCAGGCGGTAGAATATAGTATTTTTTTTTTTACATATAAGGTAGGAACTGATTTTACTTATCATATATAACAATTTGAGAAAAAAAGCTATTGTAGTATTTTTTAAAATTTGCTTTGATGTGCGGAAAATGACAGTTTCATATATATTCCTACTAATAGTAAATGTACTTCTATTTTGAGATAGTCCCTAAAAAAAAGAAAAAAGATTTTCTTGAAACTTCGCAAATAAACTAGAGTTGGTTTAAATTTCATATGGTTAAAAATTAAAGAGTTTTGCTATTGTAGTTTTTCTGCAATAAAACCCAAATCGGCCTCCTTAATTAAACATAAAAGCGATCCGAAATGTTTTTACATGTTTCATTCGTTCATTTTTTTTCGGTTTGAAAAACAATGGATCTATGTACCGTAGAAATTTGTTATATTTAGCTATGATAAGGAAAGAAGCCTCCATCAAATTTGTTATAACTGATTGCCCACCCTGGATCAATATAATAGCGGGATAAGGGGCTCTGGTTTTAGGGTTGGATTATTTGGTCATATATATTTAATATGCATAAAAAGCTTTACTGATAAATCTCGGTAACACGGCTGTATAGATACCGAAGGACCATAATAGAAGCACTTCATTAGAAATGCAATTCGTTATACATGTACATGTATATGTTTTAGCAAACATAAAAAATGTAAAAGCAACTCTGCTATAAAAATGATGTTTCGAAAAAGATGCATTTTACTGGTAACACTGCATATCTGTGAATGAAAGAAAAGATCGGCTAAATTGCAGCTATTTCATTTTAACAAAATATCTCAATTTTAAATATGTTTAAATGAAAACACAAAGTGACTAAATCTTAAAAATATCGTCATTGATCAATGTATGTTATAAAGAAAAAATATTGTATGCAATACTTTCCGTAGGGCAACAACACAGGCTTGCTGAGACATAAACCGTCCTTTGGTATACGTGTAAAGTCGCTTCAGGCCTATTTAATTGTGATATGTATATTTGAGGGTTTTTTTTTTTTTAAAAAACCATAATATCACTCATATCAAATCAAAATGATCTGGCAATCAAAACCGCTGTTTTTTTTTAAATGCATTTTAAAACATTGATATCACAAAATTCCTGGAAATCTCGAATCAAAATTGATAATCCTGTTACAGGACGGTGAATTCATGTGAATAATCCGATAAATCAAAACTTATAATCCAGATATAATAAATCATGCAAACTTGAATTGTTCCGGAAACAGCGGGGAATAGGTCGGTTTGTGAGAGTAGGCACGTAGCATCGTTTTTTAAAGTGTGGGTGGGGGTGGGGGGGGGGGGGTTAGACTCATTCAAAAAATCATGAAAAGCCAAAAAAAAGAAAAAGAAAAAGACATTCCTTATTTTCACCTTAATTTTTTACATGGTCCCAAAAAGTAAAAAAAAAGGGGGGGGGGGGGCGCTAAGAGATAATTCACTTTTAATGTCAATGCCCCCCCCCCCTCCAATGCTACGTGCCTGTGACAAATAGTACGACAATTTTAGAGTATGTAGCACAGTATTAATGCATGATATATCAATGTTACAGTTGTCTTGGGGAAAATAATAACACAACAAGAAATTGACCAAATTTATTAGTATTATCTATATCCTTATGACTAAATTTTGTTTCAAATAAAACTTAACAAAAATCAATGTTTGTAAAAGGTATTTGTATTTAAAAAAAACCACACACCCCTATTAATCTACATTATTAATTTGGACAACTCTTTAACCGTGTAGGCCCATATAAGTAAATATTGCTGTCTAGTACAGGATACTCGATGAAGATATTAATGGCAAATGAGTTAAAATTAATTAACCTTTTCCTGATTGCCTTTGACGACATTTGACCTTAAAATCAGAGGGGGTCGTCTACCAAGCATAATTATATGTACTTTATCTGACCAAGCTGTGACTATCAAACCAAGGACTCAAACAATACCGGTATCGACCAGGCATTTGATTTTCTTGGATTAATTTCTTTTACGTAATTATGCATGTAGAGGTGAACATGATACACATTTGTGTAAACATTTAACCGACTTAAGCATCATCGAAGTGTCAGAAAAATAACACAATGACAATTAATGAACTTTATTCTCATAACTGAATTTACAGTGAAGAGAAAATACGTATGTACAGTATATACAAACTACAATATAATAGATGAAAATCATTGATACAGGCATCAGGATAACATGAAGGGATAACAGATAATTGGTTCAAGTTAACAAAGAGAGCTAACTCTCTCAAATATAGTATCTACATGCTATAGTTTACAAATATTGATAAGTTGGTTTATGTTTGTGACATTAACTAGTGTTTCAAATTTTACAACATTTGAATTTGTTACTTAGACCCTCTTACTACATGCATCTAAAAGAAAACTGCCAAATTCCCAAGGCGCATCCTCTGGCATATTCTGGGTATATAGCCGTACGTTTCTGTTTTGTTTTGGTTTACTGTTGACCGACTACTGTATCATCTATAAAATGCTGTCACTATTACCAGAGGGCCCTATTAAAGTCCTGCATTGCCAAATACAATCATAATTACATATATAGTAAATATATGTGGCGAAGTTCATCCATGAGAATTTCGGTCAAAGACATTCAAAAGAGTTCCGGAGGCCATTTATTAAGGTTCCAGTCAAGAGAGTGCATATGCATACCAGTTCAAGTCAAGGGCATTCAATAAAAATGTGGCCAGGGCTTTTGCTTTGACTCCCAGTCAAGAATATTCATTACAGCTGTAATCTTTTGCTCTGTTGTTTACAGCCGAGTCGCTCTAGCTTAATACTGTTATGCTGTTTACACAAGTTTTGAATTGTTCTGTTACCAAGGGAACTTAACCGAAAACGTCGCACCATATTCAGCAACTGTTTTTGCTCGGTGTTTTCGATTGGTAGTTCGGGTTTGACATCTTCAAATTCTATCACCGTCAGCTCCGACATTGAATTATGATGGTCTATTTTTCTCCCGTTAATTTCATCGTCGCCATTGTGCGACGTTTTCTGTCCGAGCCGTACAAACTCCTCCGCCATAATCCCCTGTTTCAAATTCCTACCATATTTCCTGGATCGGGAAAGTGAACGTACCTTTGAGTATTTGGTAAAAGAAGTCCTTGTGGAATCGTCACAGGCAATCTCTTTTGTAATATCCTGATGTGGGACAGAGTCCGAATTCACTCGCTTCATCTTCTTCACTTTCAGAACCATTGCCACTTTCCGTTTGCTCAAAGATTTTACGTACTTCAGTTTTTGGTCGACGAGGACTTTGCATATATTGCGAAGCTGGACTTCTGCGCATCGATTCTTCCTTTCGACATAAATTGATGGCAGCCTAATAGAACTCGACACTCTATTCTGTTGTAATAACGAAATTGGAATCATTGTTAATAGGACTTGCAGTATTTTTTTCTGTATTAATTAAGAACGTCCATCTAGTTCAAACTTACAGCTGAACATGAAGGCAAGTTGGTTTTAATAGTAAGAATAAATTTAAATGAAAAATCGTAGAACCATAAAACCATACTGTGTATGTGTGGCGATTTAGATTGTATAAACAGATATATGTGTAATCATGCACACGACTTTCGAAATTAAATGACTTTGCGCCTTTGTTTTAAAATACTCTCGCTTTGTTCAAAAGACAATATAAAATTGGTGGAGGTCTCTCCTGCAACGAAAAAGTGAATTTATAGCTTCGACCAACTGACGGTAACCAGACAAGATTAACACGCAGTGCCAGGTTACCGAGAAGTGTCTGTCAAAAGGGTCAGCACGTGCACTCACGTGTAAATATTGACAGAAAACTTATTTTTTTTCTCTCCAGAACCCTCGATACCTCTCTTTCTTAAAATTGAATACTGCAGTAGTTTCTCTTTTCATTTTTGTTTAATAAGTAATCAATTTATGTGTATAATTACATACAGAATTTATGTTAACACCGTGTCAATAATATAAATGTTAAAAATAAAAATCCTACGGCCATTAATAAACTTTTCTTAACTGCGTGTTGAATAGTTTCACTTGACAGTTTTGTTTAATGTGTAATCAACGTATGTAAATAATTACATGAAGAACTTGTGTTAACTCTGGGCCAATAATGAAGATGTTGAAAAAATCCCCCTTTTTAAAACACACCTGAAGAAAATTAAGCGAACGTGATAAAAACAGAGTTTTGATGCTATCTTGAGCACTCTTTCTTCGTTAGACAGAATAATTTTTCTATGTATGCCTAATTTGAATTAAATATACTTGAAATAGCTTATTATACTTGCCACCATCTCCCCTTGACAAACAGAGAAGAACAATTTAAATCAAACCATTAAGTACATAGTTTAACAAAAACCCTGGTATAAGAATCTCCCATCAAGACCCCTTTTATTCCTTTTCATGTTGTGTTTATACTAGTCTTTTCTGTCTGTTTATTTCCATTGCTTTCATTGAATATTTTGCTTAATTATTCTACTTTTCTATGTCAGCTATAATCACACGTAATTTTTGGCCCATATCATGCAGTAGCAAAGCTCTTGCAACGTTGTTACATGTATAGTACTACAGGTATATCCATGACACCTTTTATAAAGTAAAACGGATATGATATTCATCCTAACAATATTGTTTAAGTCACTCTTTTTTAAGCCCTAAAAACAAAACTAAGAACTATGACAAAATTAAAAAAAAAAACCAAACAAACTAAAAGAAAAAAAACCAAAGATTAAAAAAAATAAATTAAAAAAACCCAACAATTTGATATAAAAAGGAAACGCACAGTCATGTAGATATAACAATTTTTGACATCTTTATTGAAGACCAGTGTAAACAATCAACAGTTACAATTCCACAAGCCCTGAAGAACCAAGACAGAACCCAGGGGTTATATTGATTTCTATTGCACATTTAAAGTCTTCCGGTACATAAACAAAGATGTTTTACAAAGTAAATACCGTTTTGTTAATGTTACACAAACATTAATATAAACAAAACTTCTGAAAGTTTAAGCAGTTTCAACTTGAAAAACTTTGCACCATTTAGCACCATCTTCGTGTTAAGATTATACACAGTCCGGATAAAGTCATAAGCGGTTGCCGCGCGACTTTTACCTGAAGAAGCACCTCTTGGAATGGCATCGATCACCAAGCACCGATTCGGAAATGGATATAGAACCTACACTATACTATCTATTCATCATTTTTTGTCATATTTCAGTCTCCTATTAACATTGACTATGGGTTCGGTTCGCACTTGCGCCGAATATCTCCTCTGCAGATTGGCGATTCGTGTATCACGCAGTCTTTCCTCGCACGATGACTTTTTGGCGCTCAGTTTCCTCGTATTGGGTTTCAAAATGGTCAAACTGTCCTTAGATGGCTGTGCCGCAATCTCTTCCTCTTCGTCCTCAAGGGAGTAGACGCTGGATCCATCGTCCGAACTATTTCCATCAGATCGGTATTCGTCTGCTTTGGCATTTTCTCTCAACGCCTGCAGCCTCGCTTTCTCTTTGGCTAAAAACGAAGGAGACGACACTGTCGTCTGCGCTGGTTTTCTCTGATCCAGCTTGGCGGCCTCCTTGACGTTTTTGATTTTGGCCATGTCTTTCAGTAAGTCCTTCTGCTCTTTGGACATCTTGCCCACGGACAGCTGGCGCTTCAGTTCTATTTCCGTCACTGACTTCTGCATCTTCTTTTCCACCCACTGATTAATGTGCTCAGCGAAGTCATCAGCGATGGATCTGCCTTGTGGTGGACTAAGAAGAGTAAAATCAGTCATGTTTTTTTTTGTAGCTTTTTTCTCCAACACAAACAGGCAGCTATGCTAATGTGTGTCTCTTTTGGCTGGGAGTTTCGCAGTGGTGATAAACCAAATAGTTGCATGGTCTTATATATATGAGACAATCACAAGAAAAAAAAAAGTTCCCCCGCTGAGTTGGAATATACACCCAGTGTGTACTTAACGGGACTTGTTACAAGTGCCCGACTGATCGAACTATATATCATATTGCACCCCTTAGCGTGAATGAGCTGGTGGAAGTATTCTTTGAACGCGACAGAGCAACGAAAAGGAAAAGTAAATACCCACGGCGAGAACGCTTGATCTTAACTGATAACGGGGTAGGCCTTGCTTTGGAGGTTTTGTTTGATGGTCTAGGGGGTCTGCTGTTTTTCTTGTGGTTACAAGTTCATCAAACTGCACTATAAAACAATGTCATTGAGGTTTAAAAAAAACGAAAAAAACAAAACAAGAAATTAGACAACCACAGTGAAACATGGATTAGGCAGGGCCTCTGTCATGCATTACGGTTAGGTGTGTACAGGAGGAAATGATCTACTTTTTAATCGTTCAGTTGTCTGATTGAGATTCAATTTTTCTATCACATGAAGGAAATAATTGAGAATCATCTACAAGAAAACTGGCCAACTGAACTTTTTATATTGTATGTAGATTTTAAAGAAAGTTTATTATTTCAGGAGGTTTTTTAAAATCAGTTTTTGTGGATTAAGGTTTTTTTAAAATTCAGACAATGATTTTTATTCATGCAATTTCTTTCACTCTCGATTGATATGATTTTGGTCACTTCGTTAAAAATTATGATAAATCTCCGTAATTTTTCAATTCTTAAGAGAGAACCCCCAACTCCACCCCCCCCCCCCCCCAAAAAAAAAAAAACAAAAAACAAAAACAAAAATCAAAAAACCAAACCGCTATCTAGTACAGTTAAAACGTTTATTTTTTTTTTAGAAAGATATTTTTAAGTGAATAGTTTTGAATTTTCGGGTAATTATAAGCTTTCCGTATTTTATGTGGGTGCATTTTGATTCGTTTTAATTTTAAATTGAATAAATTTTATGTTTCGAAATTTTCTATTTGACTCCCAATATTTTATTTATTAACGAGTGAGTCAATACCAGATTTATTAGAGGTAAAAATCATCCCACAGAAAAATCGAGTTATTTGGCATTCATAAAATATCTATTAAAATATCTTGATTGCCCAATAGGTTGTCTTCAATAATAAATCAGATCGATCGATAACCCTTTATACGATGTCAGGAGTATATGTCGGGGTACCTTTTATGTCGGGTATCATTAGACTCTTCACTGTCGCCTGGTTCTTCATGATTTATGCAAACGCATTGAGGACCCTCCCGATATTAGATAGTTTAATGTCGGTATCTGTTTGAAGAAGACGTAATTCAGATGAAATACTACTAGTACGTGCCCAAAACAAACACAGCAATGGACGAAAATATATGTGATGACACAGAATTGGGAAACATTATTTACCGTTGTTTCGATTTGAAATTAGGAGGTTGGATATTGCCCATCTATTTGAACAAATTTTTATTCTGAAATAAAATTCGAAAAATGAGTGTTTGGAATGTTTATTGCAAGTACGTAACTGAACATATTTTATCATGATTGTGAAATTAAATTAGTGCATGGGAAACTCCTTGAAGAATGTATGGTTTTGCTTTTGGAAGTCACCATGAATTGGGATTGGGGAATAACTTCAATGGGTGTGGATGTATGTTCATTTGACAAATGGTGTCAAAGTCAGCTTCTCAAATTCTTCCCATGAAAACTTTTTTGGTTTGCATATTATTTTATAAACACATAGGTACAAGTAGCATTCCGGTTTTTATTTCTATAGCAGCATCAATTGATTGGAACTAAAGCACAGTTGTTGTTATGTTTTTTTCCTATAATAATATAGTACAGGCATCTGTTTTCTAAATTCTCTCCCCCCCCCCCCCCCCCTCAGTTCTCTTATAGATCAACATTGTACTAATTTTTTTTCATCAAGGCCACTGATGCAAAGAACTTGTCTAATAAATGTACTATACTACATGTATATAAGCAAATAAATTTTTTAAAAAAGTTGTCTATAGTTTGATTCTCCGCATTCAGTTTTTTGCACGTGCAGTTTATTTTGAGACACTGATTGAATCATCATAATTGTCTAGATATAGACAGAATCACGTGGACGGCTATATTTTCACAGTCGGTATGTCCGAAATGAAGACCAAAAAGACACAGCATTTTTATCAATGCAACAAGCACCAACCAATTTTTAAAAAATACAGTTATATGCGGGGATGCTTTTCCCACCCCTCTATTGACACCAATTTCACTACCACTCTTTTTATCACCTCGCTATCACCACACTCTGCACATTGTCACCCCACTCGCTCTACCACACACTCTCACTACTTTCATTCCACATTTCCCCGTCTCTCACCCAACCCCACTTGCCACCTCTCTGACATACTCTTCCACCCCACTCTCCCTTCCATTTTACTTACGCTACTGTCACCCCCACTCGGCCCCATTCTTATCTTTCGTCTCCCTACAACCCACTTCTACTCGGCCCTTTTGCTCACACTCTCTCACGTCACTCTTCAAACTCTCATATCCTCTCTCTCACCATTCTCAACCCTCTTTTCCCACTGTCATCCCCTCTTTATCCCCACACTCTCTCTCCAACTATAACTATATCCCCAATCTCTCTCCTTTTCTTTCCTCACTCTCACACTTTTACTCTATCTCATCTCTTTCTCTACCCACTCTCTCTACTCATTCTCACTCTTTCTCTCCCCACTACTACCCCCCCTCTCTCTCTCTCTCTCTCTCTCTCTCTCTCTCTCTCTCTCTTTTATTTTTATTTTTAGAAAAATTGTGGCTTTTATCATAAGAATAACCCCCACCCCCACCCCGCCCCCCCCCAAATTTAATTATTGATGATACAATAAATAGCAAGTGATTGGTGATCGAACTTGGATCATTATGCTGATTAATACTTAGACTAGATGAGAGTTAATAGATTTAAGTTTTTGATTTCATTCTAGTTTAGCCGCCGTAACGTTTAGATTTTGTTCAATGTTGACACCACGCAAATATACGAACTGGTTTATATAGATATTGGTGTAGGGATGCATTTAATCAAATGAATCTGATTTTTACCAATGATATTGCATCTATCTTTCGCCCTACAATTATTAAAATGCATTTTTTAGAAGTACACTTAAGTACACTGAATGTAATGTTTGTGCGGATCCAGGATTTTATATTTTCCGGGGGGGGGGGTCATTTTGTTTTCCAAGGTTTTCGATACCCTTGACTCCCTCCTTCTAGATCAGCACATGTAATGAATAACCCTTGCTTAAGTAAAAATTCCCTGTACATTTAGAGATTTTACATGTTAGTTTTTTTGTGTGTTTTTTTTACAAAGACAAAACAAGTATTTATATTTCCATATTCATTTTGCTGACCTTAAGCTAGTGCACTTGCATTTGAAGACCATTACACCTTGGCAGAAATTCAGTTCGTTTAAGATTTCTGAACATAGATCTAATTCTAATCAAGATAAAAGATTGCCACCCCCCCCCCCCCCACCCCCCGCCCCTTCCCATCCCAACCTAGCGCTACATGTTTGATTATAACTGAAGCAATTTAACTTACCATTTAAAACCCGAGTTGTATATTCACTGATATTGTCTTCCCCCAAAGGAGCATTCGCTGATCACCCTAGATTTCCGAGCTTCGTTCCATCATTGTCAGTTTCAGCACCGGCGGGAAAAAAAAATCCGCATGTAGTGAATGAAAGGAAAGCAATGTGAATAAAAGAAATTTTAATGTAAAACCGTTAAAAAGCGCATTCAAAATACTGATAGCTAAATGCGCGGATCTAGAGGAGGGTGTTCGGGTGATCCGGATATCGATACCCGCTGCTCTTGAAAAATTCAAACCTGTCACATTAACATAGTAAAAAAAGTTTTTCATCTCCCCGGAAAACAGAATTATCTATCGGACCCCCCACCCCCGTTTTTGTTTTCATTTTTGATTAGCTTATGGGCTGTTGCAACTAAAATTCATACGTATCACTTCCAAATTCCAGAATAAATAGCAATTCCAAGAATAACTTTTTAATTTGAAAATAAAAGATTAAAACGTTTGATTGATGAACAACCAGTTAATTAATCACAAAAATGACTCAACAAACGTCATATAGACCATGCATTCAGTTTATATACAGTCATATTTAATCTTTATCTTTAAAATTTTTCCAGGATTTCAAAATATGATGTGTCTATCCATTAAATCATAAGAGGAGTCCTGGGATCTATGTTTATATTTTGAGTGATAAAGTCAATTTTCTGCTACTATTTAACTCCCTGGATAAAATTTAAATTTTTAAAACCTTATTGCATATCTATAGGACAGCCCCAATTATATCCCAAAAGATGACGTAGCTACTTAGCTACTCGAAAAGTTGTAAGAGGAGTTCTGGAAAAAAGTCATTTTTTGTTGCCAACTGATCCCTTTGATAAAAAAAAAATTCTGGAACCTGATCACACTTCACTATGACACCCCCAATCATATTCTAAAAGATCATTTGGCTACTGCAAAATTGACGTTTGTGAAACCAGTTTTTTTTTTTTTGTAAAAAAAAACCACGTCATTTTTCAGCCATTTAATGACCCCCAGGACAAATTGAAAATTCCGAAACCTTATTGCGCATTGGGATACCCTAAAACATATTCCAAGAGATGATTTGTCGACTGTTGAAAATGTAAGAGGAGTTCGAGGAAGAATGTTTTTTGTGAAAAAACGTCATTTTTTACCAATTATTTGACCCACAGGACTATCAGAGAATTTTTGAAACTTTTTTTACAAAACAACATGACACCCCCAATCAAACTCCAAGAGTTCAGTTTGCTAGTTTATAAGATGTAAGAGCAGTTTGAGAAAGTAAAACGTGACAAAAGGACGGACGGACGGAACCAGGTAACAACAATATACCCGAACTTTCTTTAAAAAGTGCGGGTATAATCATAAATATAAGGGGTACAGTATAATTATATACATTATATGAGAATAATCTTTTTAAATTTTATTTTCAAAGCAACAAATATTAATTAAGGATCTGTGATGATTCTCCCATTGGGTGCAGTGCCCTCATAAGAGAATACATTAATATTTTTACACAGAGTTGTGATTTTTTATTCGTAACGATGTATCCGGAGTGAAGTTGCCGTTAGTCTCAAATACAGCATGGCTCATTATATTTGTTTCGTTAGATAGTCAGAAATACCCCAGTATACACGTAACAAGACCAACATTGAGTTATATAATAAAATTACTATCAAGCATATTTATGTGTGTTCTATGCCTACCTCATATGTGTATAAACGTCTAGCTAGTATATCCATCTTTTAATATTAATTTGAATTTATTTTGCGTAAAAAATTACAAAACTCCATGTGTTAATAAAAAAAAAATTAAGTTAACATATTGGACAATTGAAACGCCTTATCAAAATGTTATTAAATTTCATTCTTGAAGTTATACATGTATATGCGCTGTGAGAATGCTTGAATCATTGTTTCGTGTACGTATAATTCAGTTCATGGCAAGCAACAAACTTGTCTTTTGCATTGTAAAGCAAAACAAAACACACATGAACAAATGAACGAGAGAGAGAGAGAGAGAGAGAGAGAGAGAGAGAGAGAGAGAGAGAGAGAGAGAGAGAGAGAGAGAGAGAGAGAGTTTTACACCCCATTTCCGAAGTTTCCTTTGCGAATATAATTTTGATCCGCGCAACAGAAACAGACTTGAATTTGGCACGGTACATTTTAAATGTGTTTAAATGTAACAAATCTACATTCATAAGTGTTTTTAAAAAAGAGACTGGATACCAAAAGCATTTAATTAAACAATAAAATGCTTTCTTTGGTGATTCATTCGGGATATGAAGGTAGCGACATTGCAGAAGAAATACATAACTTGTGTTTACATTAACATCTTTCTTTAAACTAGTAATTAATAAATTGATTATGAAAAGTTAGTAAAATTCCCTAAATTACTGTTAACGTACATAAGAACGTTAGCTAAAAGAAACAGCTAGCCAAATCGTCTACTGTGAGATTTTCATCATGATTATTTCGTGCAGTCCGTGATTTTATTTAGGTCGTTGTAGGTTCAGACCAATCGATAAACATGGTGCATGTCAGTTTCAGCCGCTGTAGATTTCGACCAATCGATAAATGGGGCGTGTAGATTTTAGTCTGGCCGTTTCTATAGAGCTATGAATTAACTATAAGTTTCCGTAAGAAGTAGAGAAAATAATACTTGGTAGATGTAAATATTACATCTTTGATTTTATTACCAGCCTAATGTTTTATTCCGTAACCACGTGTGGAGTTGTTAAACAGGAACAGTAGCTGTGTTCTTCAACATATATCATAGCAATTTATGACATTAAACTGGTCAATACTTACCTACTTTGAGAATATTATCCGAGCATTCATAATTTCACAGGAACTGCATAGATCTGGGACTAGTACTCGTTTTGAAGCAAGTCTCGTGAGCTTTCCTTTAGGAATTTATCAGATTTAGCAACCATAAAGAAAAATATCCGAACACATTCACTTGGGTAGATTAGTGGTTGCCGTGTGGCATTAAGGTTGTCTATTCATAACTGAGGTGATTTAACATTTTTAATTGATCTAAGCACATTAAATTTTTGATAATTATGAGGTTGACATAAACCAAACTCAGCAGTATGTATGTAGTAAATTAAGCGAACCCTTTTCACTTGAAACTTTTTATAAAGTTGTCTGCCCTTAAAAAATCAGGGGAAAAATATTTCTCAAAATATGTACCGTAAATTATGAATTTTTCTAGCATTTTCAAACAAAGGGAAAGCTTTTGCAAAGCAAATTACTTGTACTAAAAAGATAATATTTATAATTGCATTTTCCCCATAGACTTCAATGTTAAGTACAAGATGTGATAAATTTGTTAATATTCAAAATTTCAAAAGTAAATCTGTATTATTCAATAAACCTCATAAAATCACACTAAAATTTAAGTGATCAAACTTGCAATCTATTAGATAAAAAATATAAATGTTATTGATGGAATTCCTTTAAAAAATGGGAAAACTACAGCAAATTATGTTTTTATACACAAACTAAGCAAAACCATCGTTTAAAAGCGTACACAAAATTTGATATAAATATTAAGCAGCGCTTTAAATATATGAGTGCGCATTAATAAAAACAGTTTGAAACGACATAAAATATGTGTGAGTATTGACGTGCATGTAGACCCCCCCCCACATACACACACACCCCACTCGATCATCTGAGTCTGCTTTTCATGATTTGAATATTGACACCCCTTTAAATCCACCGGCGGGTCCGCTGTTGGAAATAAATAAATCACGTGATGATATCGTTTACGGTTGACCCAGACCAGGAAGTAAAATACCTGACTCGCCATGTTGGAATTTGGAGGTTTGTACATGTAGATTTTTTTTCATTTATTAGTAACAATACTCTGTCCTAGCTTTCTTTTTCATTGGTATTCGTTTAATAACTATATACTTCTGTTAAAGATACTTAAGTATAAATCGAGCTATAGAATAAAAGAATCCTTCCAAAATTTTATCTCGGTCATAATACAGAACGTGAATTACGACGCACAAAACAATGCTGTCGTAAACAAATTGAAAGTGGGGGTGGGGGTGGGGGTGGGGGCTAGACTTTTCAGAAATTTTGACAAGCAAATAAAAACGACTTTGCAGCTAGCCCTCCCCCTTCCCCCAGTCCCCCCGGTTCAGACGCCTCCGCAAAATGGAAAAACTTTCTTAGATTGATCAGAGAGCGGCAAGCTAATTGGTTTTTCAAAAATTTATTTCAGGATTCTCTTAAAATCTTTCATTGACTGACCATGCTCCCACGTACTTGGGCCCAGGATGTGTTACGGTGTCATCTCTGTGAGACCCCGGGCCCCCCTATGTACTGTGACATTTGTCACATACATCTGTGTCTAGCCTGCGTTGGAAAACATCTCCTAGATGAATCCAAAGAACACAAAGTGGTGCCATTTAAAAAAAGAGGACTTAATCCTAAATGTTCCAAACATTCCACACAATTATGTGAACTTTACTGTGAACACTGTGATATTCCTATTTGTGTGGAGTGTGTTTCTTCTCGAGAACATTTAGGTCATGAACAAGTTGGCATTTTGAAAATGCTAGATACTAAGAAAAAAGCCTTAAAAAGAGATTTGCAAGAATTGGAAAATATCATTTATCCTAAATATCAAGAGATTGTATCTAACATCCCAGTTCAGAAAGCAGATCTTAAGGAAAACTCCAAGAAATTAACAACAGCTATTGACAAACATGGGGAAGAACTGCAGAGAGAAATAGAAATTGCTGTCAGAAAACTGAAATCTGACGTGGTTGAAACAGATTCTAAACACCTGGTTGTCTTGAATAAGCAAGAAGATGAAATCAAACATAGTATTTCTGAAATCACACAGTGCATTGCTGATCTGAAGAAGCTACTTAACTCCAATGATGTCAGTCATGTATCTGCCTACAAGTCCAGGAATGCTGAATTCAGAAGATTGCCTCCTAAACTCACAGTTTCTCTACCAAGATTCACTCCTCAGAAAATTAACAAAGAACAGATTTATCAGCAGATTGGTTCTCTGTCGGCGTTATCTATCAAAACAGAAGAACATGGCTACACAATGGATTCTTCTGGTGCTGAATCCTCTCCCCCAGACAGACCGCTCATTGATGTACCACGGATCATCACAGAAATAAACACAGAGTATGGAGGGTTTAATGAATTATACAGTGTGACCTGTCTGAGTGATGATGAAGTATGGACGAGTGGTAGGGACAACATGATGAGACTTTACAACCTCCACAGTAAACTAGTGAAGTCAATCCAAACCAAGTCAGGGAAGATACCACACAACATAGCAGTGGCACAGAGTGGTGAACTAGTTTATATTGATCACAATGATAGAACTGTGAACATAGTGAAGAATACACAGATACAGACAGTGATCAGACTACAGGGGTGGTATCCTCTCAATGTCTGTAGTACCTCCTCTGGTGACCTCCTGGTTGTCATGATCACTGATGATAAGAAACAATCAAAAGTTGTGCGTTACTCAGGCTCCACAGAGAGACAAACGATTCAATACAATGACAAAGGACAGCCTCTCTATTCATCTGATTATAGCACTAAATACATCAGTGAGAACAAGAACCTAGATATCTGTGTAGCTGACTCTATGGCCAGTGCAGTAGTGGTGGTCAATCAGGCCGGTCAATTCCGGTTTACGTACACCGGTCCTCCCTTTATTACCAAGATATCATTTTGTCCAGTCGGCATCACTACAGACAGCCAGGGCCGGATGCTGACAGCAGACTGTAACAACGACTGTATCCACATCCTGGATCAGAACGGACAGTTTCTCCGCTTCATTGACAACTGTCATTTAGACTATCCATGGGGTTTATGTGTGGACACCAGAGACAACCTCTTTGTGTCTGAAAATCAAACAGGTAAAGTGAAGAAAATTCAATACTACATGTAAACAAACTGTGAGTAAATGCCATCAGGATATGTAAACGTCATCAGGATATGTAAACAAACCTAATATTTTAATTTGTCCATTTATGAAAATAAGCATTCATATTTTCTTCTGCTCTGTAGAACTGTTTTCATATGCACTGTTTAGCAAACAAATCAATAAGTATTATAAATAATGTTAACATCATTCAATGCTTTTCTTTTCATGTTGATTTGCGAGGATTATTTCTTGAAAGATTGAAACTTAACCTACATTGAATGCATGAATTGAATTCCACGGACTTGCACAAGGTGACCTTAGATATTCAGATCAAATGTAATAATTTGATAATAGTCACATATGCATGCATATATGATATACCTATATAAGTACATACATGTAATTTTAATTGTTAAATTTTAATTGTTTTACTGTAAGTCATTTTAATTCCACGGTTCTAAAATTTCACGATTTCTAAAAAAGTCCAATACTAATGATGGTTTTAATTTCTTGCTCAAAGAAAACCAGTTGATGAATTAAAGTAAGCATTAACATGTTTTAAAATACTTGTGTCAATAAGTACGATGGTTTTTTTAAGCGGTAAAACGATAAATCGCTTTGTTCAACATAGTGAAATTATAACCATCAAACCATTAGGGGAAGTAGCATCATATCGGGTTCAGCCCCCCCCCCCCCACTTTTTCTCGCAGCAAAGATAATTGTTCCTAAATTTACCTTGAAAGATTGAGAAGCTGGAGTCATAGGCATACTAGCCCAAAAATATTTTGGTAGGTAAGAATTTATTTTGTTTTGGAAGTATAGGTGTACCCCCCCCCCCCCCCCCCCCCCCCCCCCCCCCCCCCCCCCCGATTAGGATTTCCATGAATTTTGGAATTAGTTTTTTTTCCTCAATATTTCTGAGGATTAGTCTAGCCCCCCACTTTGAATTTGCTTCCGACGCCAGTGATTTATAACCCGCATGGATCATCAAAGAAAGCATATCAGTGTTTATATTTAAAATCATTCTTTCTTTTACAAATGAATGAATTGATCATAAATAGTAAGTAAATCAACTTAATTATTGTTAATTTAAATTAGTACATTTAATAAAAGCAACAGCCTTGTAGTGTAGTTTTCTACGTGAATTTGAAACTGATATAATTATGATTATTTCGGGCAGTGTGCGATTTTTCTAAGGTTGCTGAAGATTTTGACCAAATCAATAAACTGGTTTGAACTGGACGGTTTCCATGAGAAACATAGGAAATCATATATAGTACATGTAAGTATTAAAATCACGTATTCCTTCAGCAGAATTAAATTTCTAATGGCCAGGGTATTCTTTGTCCTTTATCTAGTACCATAAGAAACCATTAGAATATTTAGGAGTAATTTTAATTTTCCTCAATATCGTTGGTACCATTATTACCCAGGAATGCACTTTCCTCATCGAATTTTGAAGCATTGGGTTTTATTTCATAAAAGCTAATCCACAGAATAACCTTTCTATTAACATTTTATAAAGTACAGGCAATAAACTAAAACTATAAACCAGAACAAATATAAGAGTGCTAGGTGGTCATGGCCGGTTTTTTTTTTAGACTATACTGAACTTCTTATATAAAAGAACAAACATGTATACAGCTATAGGAAGTAATTATTATTCAAAAGCTAAAATATATATTTTTCTTTACTAGAGATTCCTCGAAGGCATGTGTATGGGCTATGATACACAGGTGACCGTTAACAACCGTGGGCCTCTTGTTCTTTTTAACCGGATTTACTTTAATTTTCAATAATACAGTAAAACAGGGTTATACTGAAGTCCCAGGGACGGCTAATTTTACTTTGTTATAGGCGTAATTAGTTATAGTCGTCAAGTTTACAACATGTAATAAAGTCACAGGGAATGAAAATTACTTCGCTGTAAGTGTCAATTCATTATAAGCGTGTTCGCTTTAACTGTGTTTTACTCAAAATTATATTTATTTACAATAATGAAATACAGTATCATAAACTGTGTAAAAGAGTTGTTATTATGTCTCTGTGACCATTAGGTTGCATTACACACCTAACACAACTATCCAACTGAGGACCAGACTGCTTTATATAATTATAAATATGTAAATACAACACAAAGAACATGTCCCATTAGAGTATTTGTTAAAAGAATACAAAGCATTTCAACCATAAATAAAAATCAGTTTTATTCCATATCATATAATACAAAACTTAAATATGATCACGTTTGATATTATAGAATATGTCAATCATAAATAGCTACATGGTGTTTTCACTCAATTGAAAACAAGAAGGAAAGAAAAAAAAGAGAGAAAATGATTCGTGTCAAACTAGCCGATTCACTGCATGATCCATACAAATTCACAGGCCATATACTAGTGGCCCCCCAAATATGCCCAGAGTGAATAGAAACAAATTAAGAGAGAGATATATTATAGCACATCTTCTTACAAAACAAACAAAAAACACATTGTGGGCTGGTTATTTAAAATTTAGTGTATTTTAATTGAAGCAGACGTTGATACGATTCAATGCAGACCTTTATGTCATATGTAGTAAGCTGTGACACCGATTTGAACACAGAATTCTGAAAACACCCAAATTGCACAGTTGAATTTGATGTTATTGTAAATTACAAAACAAGCACAGTGTGAATTTGTACACTGATAAAAAAAGGTGTATTGATGTAAATTTTTCTAAAATGTCCAAAAATGGTTTAAATTTCCATAGATACATTTTTTGACTCCCTAAGGGAACTCAAAATGGGTGGGTGGATGGATGGATAAGAGGGAGCTAGCACCTCCTGCTTTTCAACATCTTTTTGATTTTTGGCAGACTATAAAATCTTGAAAAAAAAATTGTTTAAGGGCAAAATATTGGTATAGTTGGTCCCTTTTATATATCAACCGTTGAAAATCAATGCTACAGGGCTGTCATGTGTTTAACATACAAAATCATTACACAGTTCATATAAGCGTGTCCTATACATACGTATATGTACTTACAAGTTACTGAAAGGGATGCCTGATTAATTCAACATCTCCTCAAACTAATATCAATTTGCTACATGCAGTTAACTGAATTGTACTATGTTTAATATAACAAAATGACCAGAAACTAAAATATCCATTCTCTACACTTTTTAAAAAACTAAATGACAACTACCGGTACAATGAGCTTTAAAGGTTTTAACTTACACCAATTGAAAAATGTCATAAATCAAGAAAAAAATCAGGAAGAAAAAAAAAACTTTGTATATTTCTATAGCATATTGAAAATGCTGATATCTATCAAAAAACAAAATTCAAACAATGTGAGAATACACACGAGTGATAGCACTGGAAAAGATTTAAATGAGGTAAATTTACATAATACACAGGAGCCGTCTAAAATCAATGAACACTTGTTGGAATGTATATCCCTGACAATTAAAACCAAAGGGCTAAAAAAAATCATTTATGACAGAATCTATTCTATTTTTTTTTTAAACAAGGTTATTTCACAAATTGAAAAAATTTCAGATACATCAATCTAAAAAGTATGAAAAGGGAATTAATACTTTCGTGAGAAACGGAGAACTATTTCATGAAGTCACTGCATTTTTAAAAGAGAGTTTGGTCAAATGCAATCGAAAAATGAAGTAATTTCTATAATTTAAAAAAAAAAGATAAAAACTTTGAGTATGGTACCCATGTATTTCTGATCCTTTAAACAGAGGTATTTCCTGGGCTATAACAAAGATCGCAACGACGTACAAATATGTATATAAAAAAGCTTCAAAAGCTAACTGATGAGACATTTGGTAATCAAGGTATTATACGTGGATGACTCAAATGTTTACAGATATAATACACAAACAGTAAAACATAACACATCTCTTGGTTTTGATTCATGTATGTAATTAAAATACATACCCTTGTCCTTTTATCTATCTCCTTAAATTATTATGCAATACTGTTTATTAAACATTTACATCATACTCAATTTGTGTTGTATTCTTATTCATTAATATTGCATACAGGGAAGTATTCGCCTCTGTTTTATTTTCGCCGCTTTCAACCCTCGTTGTCAGCGGGCAAAACTAAGACTGGACAATTTACACCGTCTCAAAATATCGCTCTAAAATGACAACTGTGTCTTGGCGAATTCAAGACAGGGCAAAACTGTTTGCAAGTGTAGAAGGACGAAAATTACACAAGGCGAAAATAACCCTGTATACAGTATAATATTATACACCTCTTATTGTTTGTTGGCAACCTTTTTAATAAATACAAAACATACTCAAGTAAAAGTACAGTTACCAGTACCATACTTCTGACAGTCAAATGAAAGAGCTTGCTAAGTACATTTATTTAACAATTGAAAGACACAACCAAAAAGATGCAATGTTTTTGAATAAGAATAAAGTTAGTATAAATACTACTTTTCAATTGTCAATTTGGGAAAAAAAGTAAATAATTCCTGTTTATTAATCAAATAGCAAACCAAAATGAGTTATCTGGGCTACAATATACATTGTATTAAAAAAAAAGATGCTACAGTTTTGATGCATTTTTTCACAAAATACTACAATACATGTAATATGCAATACAAAGGATGTATATTTGACTTCATTTATACATGTGTGTGTACTTGTCAATTTAATGCACATTCAAGGGCGATTTAAAAGCACACTTTGATCTGCACTAAAAATACGAAGAAACAAAAAATATAAATGACGTGTATGTTAATAAACAACACCCTGCTTATGTTTCCTTTTACACATTCCGTACACACAACACACTCTCTTTGCACATACAACAGAAGACATAATAAGACACACACATAATTATATATGTACTATAGCTATAACTAAAATTATCACAAGACATGAACTGACTTCATGGAAGCGTGAACTCCAAGAGGTGATGACGGACAGACGCGGCCGAGTTTCTGTGGATTTCCGAGAAGAAGGAGAAGAAAAGTAAAGAAAATAGTCCAAAGCTCGATCAAGTGTGAAATGATTGCTGTTGTGTTTGACTCCCCAAACTGCTGTATGGATCATTGCTGTTCCAGCGGCCGCCCTCTGATACTTCAGTGTACGTTACATTTTGGGGTGGAGACTGGGAGTCTTTGTATGCTACGGCAGAACTGTTCCCTGGAAAAATATAATTTTCAACAATTACTTATCAACCTTGTGATTACTTCATTATATAAGACCAGAGTCTTCCAAAAAGGTCAAAATTACATTGGATGATTTAAAAAACATACATATTTAGAAAGATGGTCATAGTTTTATCAGATCATAATTAAGTACAGATTCTTGTTTTAAGTCCTGTGTTCAAGTATTGAGCTCAGGTTAATGAAATCACTTCTTGTATATTCAAACAGGATCTACATGTACATGAAATTGTTTATTTTATCTCTCTGCCATTACAAATAAATTGTTGACATGATATTATGAGCATGTCCATAGAGATTTCAGGGGGCCCAAAACCCCCTCCCCTTTTTTTGATAATTTAGAAAAAAATAATGCATAAAATTATATAACTTTTCAGAAACTTGCAGTTGCTGATTTTAATTATAGTTAACCTTAAGTTTATGTTTTTCTCTCTATGATAAAAAAAAAAGGGCACAAACAAAACAATAATACATGTACCGGAATATTAATTTCGAGCAAATACTGGTACATACATTATGAATTTCGATCAGTAAAAAAAATTATTAATACTGAATGTACTAAAGAAAATAAATATTGGCAAGTATCTACTGGCAACTTACAAAAATAGTTGTGTATATAAAATACCGTATAGCAAAATTAATAATAATCTGCAAATCACATAACCAAAAAAAATAATTTATGATTACATATTAACAAAAGCACTAAAACATATTAAAAAAAAAACAAAACAAAAAAACAACCAAAGGCTTATAGGCGATATATACAACACTATTATAATTTTAATGCATGTTTTTTTTGCGGTCAGACTGCACATGACATCAAACTACATGTACTATAAGCCGCTAGTACTAAAAACAATGGTGTAATACGTTATTTGTTAGAAGCCACCACGAGAGGGGGGTGGGGGGCTGTTACTCACCTTTGACCCCAAACCCAAAGCAGTTAGTGAGATGTTAGGGGGTAGTGAGGGCTGGAAGGAAAGTGGTAGAAAATACAATGTTAGCAGCTGATTACCTGACGTCGCGTTACAATTTGATTTCCAATTCAGACACTGTTTTCACATAAAAAAAATTTCAATGTCAAAAACTTTTTAAAGAATATATATCCTATTCCAAACCTCATTCACCTGTTGTTAATTTCAACATTATATGAATTAGATTTTTTTTAATACAATAAAGGGGGATGGGGGAAAGGAGTATCAACTTCATAAATTTCATGAAATAATTTAAAATCTTCAAATTTCAAGGAATGCAAAATCCAACGGTCAGAATATTTTTTTTAAAATCAAAGAACTACTGGAAGTTAAAAATCTATGTGGTCTACTGAAATACTCATAAACAAAGAACCATAACTCCTACTGGTTTGTTGACATGATGGGAGATATTCCCCTGTAATCTTCCCTGGTCACGAGGATTCTAGTTTCTGGGACAACTTACCATTCTGATAAGCCAGCTGGGTCAGGGTGCTGTTCCACAGGGGATTCTTACCCACTGATACAAGCAGCATTAACAAAAGAACGCTATATTTTCACTGATTGTCCAATAAATAGGTAAACATTTAACGATTCTAGTCTCAAAAATAATCTCCTTTGACATATTATATAAAGTAAATGTATATATGGTGTAAACAAGGCACACACAAGAAATTTTGGAACCGATATTTTTCAGTCAATGGGTTAGCCAGTCATTGTTGTAAGGTATTGTTTAGTTCTTTGAAAATGGACATGTGCAGAAGGGTACGTATGGATTATTAAACAAGAAAATACCGATATTGCATTGCATATTCTGATTACATGTAGTACAGTGCTGACCCCCATTCATTCAGCTGATATTCTGAAGTGTCATGAAATATACATGCTCTGGGTACATGGCAGGCAAGTGGCTACCAACACCCCCCCCCCTTAAAAAAAAAAAAGTTAAAATTGTACGTGTTTCGATTTTCGATAGCTGCAGGACTGTAGCTCCCGGTCTGAAATAATTCGGATGGACGACCTGGGAGCTACAGTGCCTCCCAAAGTAAAAATTTGCAATTTACGGCGCACAAAAATCTGCGCAAGAATGGGACTGATTAACCTTATTTACACACAAATTCTGTGAAAAAAATAGGTACCAATAAATTCTTCATGCAATTTCCTACTGATATCATCTCTTTCCTTGCCGCAGACTTTCCCCGAAACATGCTAATCGACCTCGGAAAATGAAATATGTTAAATTCATGTCGAGATCGAGAGTCCCCATTTTTTCATGTAAACAAACTGCACCACTTCACTTTACGGGACTGGTGATGGTGTTTAAAAGAATATCAGGGGCAAGTAAAGTGACAACATCTGTAGTAAAATGTCCAAGGAATTATTTGAAATCAAATATTTTTACAGAATGTGTTTCAAAATAAGATTAATCAGTCCCAAACAAGCACAGATTTTTGTGCGCCGTAAATTGCAGATTTTTACTATGAGAGGCACTGTAGCTCCCAGGTCCTCCATCCCAATTTTTTTCAGACCGGGAGCTACAGTCCTGCATCTAGTGTTTCGAGTGAAATGAACAAAAGTCCAAAATTCTTTCACATATTGACACTGAACATTGGAAACATCAATCTACCCTGGCTGATAACACCAATTTTAAGACACAAATAAGCCAATTATCAATGCAGCTATACCCTAAAAAGACTACTCCCCCCCCTTCCCAAGCAGATGACTTGACTTTTGACCCCACTTTTAATTATATACTTGCTGGACTCTCATTTAGTTTTCTAATTATCAAGTGTACTTTATTATAAACTTTTATTTGCTGCCAGCACTTAGCACTTATTTAAAGACACAAAATCCATTCTGTATGCAGAGATTTGTTCAAAAATGCCACATCAGCCCCATCTATCATGTTTTAACATCTATTGCTCTAACAGTTAAGCACACTTCAGAACTGCTCATCTATTTTGATTGACAATTATATCTATATACATAAGGGAGTTTGGTTTTACTTAAGGGTGGGGAGGGGACGTGGTAAATTTTTTTTAGTGTAGGTGCGCAGACACATACCATTGGTGGGTGGGAGGCGACTGTTGATGGAACCGTCTGGGGTCTGATAGCTAATCATCTGCTTCATCACTGGACCGGAACCGTTACTTCCTGTCACATGATTAGCCGTGTTTGTTCCCACATTGTTAGTCTGTGAAGATTGAGTGTTTTAAAACGTCTGTTAGTACACATGTGCAAGGATTAATTAACAAATAATTAATTCTGAATCGATGAATTTCAATATCAAAGAATGAGGCTCATTAAATGTGAGTTTTTTTTATTGTTCTTTGTGATCAATTCAACTGGAGTATCATAGTTTTGGTGATTTTTTTTCTGCTCCTGATAACACCGAGAGAAAAAAATTGTAAAACGGATTTTATCACAAATTATATTAAGCACTGCAGATGTAAGAGTGCTGTATTAATCACACACAAAACAAAAGTAGGACTGGTATTTAATTAGATTTCAATACTGTAATAAAAATTTAATTAATTCCCTGATCAGGACATTCCCTATTCATCTTATTATTAAATAAAATACGATATTGATTACTTTTTTGAGTTAATCAAAATACTCTGTGGGTCTGATTTAAGATATTGATATCAATATCTTTAGGGGAAAAAAATATGTTATCTTAATATCAAAATCAAGATGTAATCTTTGATGGAGTAAAGGATTTTAAGCTGCTTAGAAATGAAATGTGATAATTTTCAGCTTATAAATCAGATATTGAACTTCATAAAGCTAGTCAGAGAAAAATCAGTCATTGACTGACCGACAAAATCACAGATCTCAGCAGAATCTTGACACCAGGTTCTATAGGGTAGTTAATTCACAAAAGTTGATATCCTATCGATAAAAGTTGTGAAAAAAAAACCCCAAGAGAATTCAGAATATAAATATTTTTTCTCTGGGAATAGCTTAATATATGAAGTGCAATCTAATTAAAATTAGAACTTCCATCCGTTCCCCAGTTTTTGATATGTCGCGTAAAAGTGATACGGCAAACTGGCTAAAATTACTTAAAAGCTGTCAAAGCATATTTACCTTTGGGTTTGATACTTTAAAAAAATGTATGTCCATGTTTTGATCGAATTAAATGAAGATTAAGGTGGCTCACTACACCGTAAAATATTTTCTCAAATCAGCAGAAATTTACTTGATTATGATAGATATCTTAATGGATAATAAGTATTAAAGTCTAATATGCAAAAAATGTGCAATTTTGGATGAAAATTACATTTTCAAAAATTTAATTAAGTTAATATGAACTAAAGTTCCAGGTGGATTCGAACTCATGATCTGCAGTTCAGAAGTCCACTACTTTAACCACTGAGCTAGGACGATATACAACAAATTGAATGATATAAACAGTTTAACAAAACATTTAGTTTGCCATCTTGTGACGTATTATCTTTAAAAGTATAAGTGTAAGTGTAGTGAGGTACCTTAAAGCCTTATATTTAGGCAAACAAGTATGGCTCTACAATGTTCTCTCTGGTCTACCAGAATAACTACAGCAATGCTGCAGGTTTTTTTTCACTAATATCAATACATGTTCAAAGTCACAGTTCTTAAATGGATTCAATTTAAATTAATCTAGAAAATCTGATTAATAAATGCGCAATTATATTAGGTGCATGAACTATAATGATAGAATTTTGTGCTGCTACAGAGGGGGGTGGGTTTTTTTATGTGTGTAGGTGGGGGGTTAGTACTAGGTCAAACCTTAGTGTTGTTAGTAGATCCGTAATATTCATGTTTAACATTGACGGCATTGCTCTCTTTGCCGGTGGACGCATTTACCCCTTGAGTCTGCGAGCTGTCTGGGATGACAAAACCACGACTGTCAATCAAACTGAAAAAGTGAGAGAGAAAATTTTCACCATGTTCGTCCAAGACAATTTTTTTGAATGCACATAACATTTAGTTGAAGAGTGCACTAGGCACAAATAAGTGGCATTAGAGCCAAGCTTCTATATAACTTTTTGTTTTAATCATACATATAGTTACATATAGTTATATATGTAGATTCCTTATCTAAACAAGGACTTAATATTCCTATAAAATCGCAAAGCACCCTCGTGGATTTTTTAAAAAATATCTCGCTATCATTTTTTGAGGGTTGAGAACCGTAAAAAATAAGGATAAATGTTCCATGTTTGCGATTTTATATTCTTCCGATTTGATGCAAATGGCAGGATCGCGGAATAAAGTACTCGCGTAAAATAATGAATCTACAGTATTTCATCATGTACTTAAAGAAGTCTACAAAGCACTAAAATAAGAGTGCACGTATTGCTACAAATGGGTACATTATCCAATAGCATCCTACAGTCTACTGATAGAATTTTTGTATTAAAAAAAACCCTTTTCAATGTAATCTTCGGATAAAACCAACTGACATTAATCATGATAAAACACTAGAACTAGACTGCTTTTCACACTTGGCTTTCAAAATACATAAAAGGTGTCAAATACAGGTAATTGAAAACCGTAGATTCCTTATTTCATGCGATCGAGTACTTAATTCCGCGATTCAGCTGTTTTGCATCAAATTACAAGACAATATATAAAAACACAAATGCCAAATCTTTTATGAAGCTATACTTAGTTTACATCTTTCCTTAAAAAAAAAAGTGAGATTTTAAAATCTGTGAAGTGTGCTTCTCACAATTTTTCATGGATAATAATTCCTCGCGTTTAATTAAGAATCCACAGTAAGTTTCTGTGGGATCAAGATGCTGGATAGTAAGCCAGTTTTGTGACCAGCCCTGCATTCCTTACCTAGGAGGGGTGGGGCCACATAGAACACCCAGGCAGTTCCTAAATATTGATCCTTGGCTGAAAGGGTTAAAATTCTCTTGCCCCCTCTTGGCGGAATAGGAGCCTTTTATCTAAAAATAGATCATTTACAACATCAGAAAAAATCAAACAAATATCGATGAATGTCATTGGTCATTCTGTGCGTTCACTACCAGTATCTCAAATCACTGCATTCTTGCTCACTTATTTGAGAAACATGTATTGCATTAAATGCACCGATATCTTAATTTCAATTTTTTTCATTGGTTTATATTTACTACAATGTGTGTTCGACAATTATAATTAGGTCTCTTCAAGAATATTCCATTTAAAAATGAGCAGAAATTAATATGTTAAACATAAACTAATGGGTGTAGTAATATCATCATCACTGTCAGGAGCATCGCTATCATGGTGCAATAAATCGTAATATTAAGTGCAATTTTTAAAGCTCATTTATTCCATTTCTTTTTTTTTACTTCTGGAAAGAAACGTCATCCATGCAATATCAAAACTGTTTTGTAATTCTTTAAACATACATTGTATATTGCAGACACCCGCAGTAGATGTTACTGTAATTGAACTGAAATGCTACAACATTTTGGTAATCAAAATAAACAAATTCAAAAAAAAATTATATATACTGTGGAAGCAGAAATATTCGTTGAGGATTTAATTTCGTTATTTTCGTTGGCAGTATAAATCAATGAAATTAAATCCATGACAAATTTTTAACCCAAGTATTAATGAATACAAAGAGTTTACGATATGACAAAATTAAATGCCAATGAATAAATATATAAATTATATACTGTAGAAGCAAAAATATTCATTGAGGATTTAATTTCGTTATTTTCGTTCGAGTATAAATCAACGAAATTAAATCCATGACGAATTTTTAACCCAAGTATTAATGAATACAAAGAGTTTACGATCATATGACGAAATTAAATGCCAACGAAATCTCATTTCCTTTAAAAACAACGAAATTTTGACCCAATGAATATATGTGTTTCTACAGTATAAACACAAATACAGTGGAGTCACGTTCATAGAGGAGGATCGGAATTACTGCACACACAGTATCACAGCATTCCGTCAGAAAGCAGCAAGGTTTACTTACATCTTCATTTGTAGTTTGTTCTGAAGCTACTAGATATGTGTGAAATCCTGCTAACCCGACCACCGACCACACAGAAAAGAAACAGATAATGGCCTCTATCACAGTGGACAGGGGTTAAGGAAAAAAACAACATCAAAAACGTGTGTATCGCACAAGAAAGCATCAAAATTAAACAGCAATTCAATTGTACATGTATATTCTGCTTAAAACATTTCTTTTTATAAAAAGGCAAAAAAAAAAATTAATAAATAAAAAAAAAATATAAATATAAAACCAAAGAAAATAAATCTTTTTGCCCCCACAAAAATGTTCATAGCAAGCAATTAAGCATTAACATTTTGATCATGAAACTTATGAAATCAAAAATTTAAATCTATTGCTGTCCCAAATCTAAGGGATTCAATGGAATCTGAATATTCAATAATTAACAAGTCATAATGTTTTCCCACACTGTGGTTTTACTTTATCTCACCAGCCCCCCCCCCTTTGAAAATACTAAATAAATGTGTTCTTTAATTAATTATAATGAAGTTAAAACCTTTAATGAGTGAATAAAATAAATCCACCTAAATTTTCCCATAAATATTTAATAATGAACAAAGAAAGCAATGAAAAGTCGACAATGAAAGCAAATAATGTTCTTGGATGACATAAAAATCCCCAAAAGAATCGGAGCAAACCAAAAAAGAGGCATACATACATGTATATATAAACGCATACTTTATGTGTATCGCGGCCATAGAAGAAACCAGCATGACAAGAAAGAAGATAAGCTCAGCCTGATTTACTCACATCTTCATTTGTGGTTTGCTCAGACGTAGCTAGATAGGTGTGGAAGCCAGCTAGGCCAATTATGGACCAGACCGAAAAGAAACAAATTATTGCCTCGATAATGGTGCGAAAAGAGTTAAGGAGGAAAAAAACCCTGAGAATCGTCAATAACTTACTAGCTACCTGCCTCAATTTAAGGCAAACTTAAAGACACCCAGATATTGTCAGGGAAAAAAAACAACCCTAACTTGTTTAGGACTGATGTCTTAGACAGTGTATTCCATAAACAATGTAAGTAAAAGTGTTGAAGCAATCCCCCCCCCCCCCCCCCCCAAAACCTTCTCATGATATAAACGAAACTAGTTTAATAGACTGTCGTCCCTTGAAAGATGAGCCTGGTATAGAACCCATCCCCCCCCCCCCCCCCAAAAAAAAAGAAAGAAAAAATTAATGCAGGCCCAATCTTCACGTCTAATATACAATTTCTCTGCAGTAAGTGAAAGTATGCTCTTTTTTTTCTCCCTTCTCATTTTTTTAAACTATATATTCATGTTCTGTTCTAGTACATGTGTTACAATTCTTTTACACTACCTGGTATACGTGAACTGGTATTCCTGGTCTGAACATATTTACTTTAAAAATACAATATGTCAGTATATGTTGCATCAGATCTGTAAGCCTAAAAATAGATCTGTGATCAATTCCTCTCCTTTCCCCCTCCCACCCATTTTTTTTAAAATCAATATTGTTAATGCTGTTTTTCTTTTCCGTTCCTTCTGACTGATTTTTCAAAACAAAGCTCTCGCTGTCTGCTTTGAAGCCTCAAGTTGTCGGATATTCCCATTTATGACACACCGATTCCAAAACCGGTACAGTCATATTGATTGTGCCTCCAATCACAGCACTGATGCAGAACCAAGGAGAATCTTACATAGAGAAACCAGTGAATGAAGAGGAAAGATTGCACTCAGAGAAATATTGATCGCTTGATTCATTCAACTTACAAGGCAGTAAGTTGAGTGATTTACATCTCCTACTCAATGTTTGCCCCTCATCAAAAATTACACAGGCTTGAGTTTGGTTTTTTTTATTTTGTGGGGTTTTTATTGTTATTGGTGGTGTGGGAGGGGGGGGGGCTCCTACCCCTCCCAGTTTTTTTGCCCAATTTAGATAAAAAATAAACACTATAATATATGTATTTAATGACACCCCCCCCCCTTTCAACAACCCACACATACTATCATAGAACTGATGGTACTGTTCACCTGAAGTGCATTAAGTTGTATCTATTAATTAAAAATTTCTTTTCAAGATTAATAAAAAAAATAACAAAAAAATCTTTTGACCAAAAATAAAACCCTCCCCAAATTAAACCCTTCCCCCTATAATCTATCTCCATTACATACTAAAGATCCGACATAAATTTCAAACTTATCATTTTCAGTGCTAAAACGTTATCCTTCTACAAGTTTCCTTTGTAACATACAATCTATGACCCTCTTCAATACTTGTCTAAAATATGACTTATATGTAAAGATATGAAAGGCTCAACAACAACTTTATTTTAAAAAATAAAAAGATGGACCAGATTTAATTACTTCAAAAACAAAATATTATTCTGGAATATAATATCATTTGTTTGCTTGACATATAACTTCCCTGTTCTATATATGACATGTCAATTACACAGTCATGTAGTAAAAATCAATTTTTCCCTCATCTAAACAATTAGCTATGACATCATGACCACATCATGCTGAAAACTGATCCCATTTTCTGCTGACAGGTTATTTTTATCGTTGATATCATTGTGAAATGGTGTGAAGAAAAAATAATAAATGTTTATTTTGTTTTGTCTCTTCAGTATTATGATTGTAAATAAGATTAGAGAAAATTCACCCAAGGGATATGATCAGAAATCTTAAACTGTTTATTATACACAGTAAATTTTATTTTATGTTAATCCCACACTCCTACTAAAAAAAAGTGACTCTATATACATGTATATTTGGAACTCCTACTTAACCGCTGCACCGGTATCTAAATGCATAAGGGTGCAGAACCTTGCATATTGTCTGTTATTTGGGTGTTTAATCTAGTATATATACACATGTATACATACATGTATATATGTCGACACCTGGCCCTGCCGTCACAATTTTTTTCAAGACAATTACTGAAAATTCCTTACATTAGGCGAGTACTTACTTCTGCGATCCCGCTGTTTTGTATCAAATCGCGAGAATATAAAATCACAAACGCAGAACATTTATCCTTATTTCTTAAAGTTCTCAACTCTCAGAAAATAATGGCAAGGTTTTAAAATCCACAAGAGGTACTTCTCGCGATTTTACGTGGAAATAAATTCCTCGCGTTTAATAAGGAATTTACAGTATTCAGCCTCAAATCTGCATGAGTACGGTATATATGTATTAACCTCACATCTATGCTTTTTTCTTTCAAATTAAAAGTTCTGAGTTAAAAACAAAGTTGCGTGATTGAATAAATTTAACTAAACAGCCCATAATTACTTTAAACTTATCATTTTATCAAAACGGTAATACAACATGATGAAAAGGATATCTGGCTGGAGAGTCTCGCATTGCATGCAAGAAATTATCCTCTTGTGAACCTGAAATGTAGGAAAAAAAAGTATTAGTCAAACTACAATACATAAAAGAATACAAAATACCGGTATACACAAAACCCAAAGACTGAGTGAAGATTTATATTTATTTACACTTTCCCTCCATCCCCCCCCCCTTTTAAAAAAAACCTTAACAAACTCTGACATTGTGACAAAAAAGAAAATATCATAACGGCTCATTATCACACTTTCCTGATTCCATCATATTTTGGCTTTGTTTGCTGCAATTTTTTTCATCCCCTTCCTCTTCATACATGTCAAACATCCTTTTTACATGCATGTATAAATCCTATTTTTATTTGTTAGATATTCAATATTCACCAAATTTTATATATATTACATCAAATAACACATTCATGGTGAGTCACCCTATAAACATATATTCAGGATTTCATCACTTAGCATTTAGTCCTTGAGATTTTAATCTTGTTTTCTTACAAAAACAGTTTATTCATGCATTATAATACATAATACACACTCTACATCTTCAAAAACCCAATCTTTTTCTTTTCCTTGATGCAAATGCATGCTGCTGGATTGAATGTATGACCTTTTTAAAACCCTTTTCTGTTTATTGTTATTTTTTGGGGGTGGGGTGGGGCTTAAACCTCAATTTAAAATCATGCAAACAAAAATTCTATAGATCCAGAATAGCAGAATAGGAGAGTATATATTCATTGTACTGATTTCCTAAATACACGAATATTTCTATAGAATATCAAAATTGTATCCATCTTAAAGTCCTCTTAATGCTCACACATAACTCTTGCAGTGAAATGTGTGCAACACTCCATACACAATACAAAGCACACTGATGATAGGGATATAATACGTTAAGTCTTGTGGAATTTTTTTTTTTTGGGGGGGGGGGGGGAAGAAAGGAATCTGCTTTTTGACAATGAAGCTGATGCGAGAGAAATTCTAATAGTTCAAAGTGTATAATCTCGTGTTTATAATGATTATGTGATCTTTTATTAGCAGGTATGAAGTTTTGGCTAAATATGTAGAAGCATTCTAATTTCTAAATCTCAATCTCCAGTTATAATACCCTACAAGACTTATGCAATACTGACAAAATTTCAGTATTGTAATCAGCTTTTTATTGTAATAAACCACTTTTTTGCAACATCATTTCACAAGAAAAATAAATTGTTACAGCTCATTATTGCAGAATACAAACTAACCCCCCACCCTTCTTCCCCCAAACTGTAAACACCGCCTACTCTACAAAAAATAATTTTTTTTTAAAATAAAAAAACCCACAAAACTCTACCCCAAAGGATTACCCAACTTCACTGCAGGAATTTCCATTTACTGAAGATAATTTTCATCTAATTCTTAAGACTTTTATTTATTTAAGACTGTTGAATACTTACGTAATATAAGATGAGTAAGCACACAGGCAAATATATAGATGCAGAGGATGGATAGGGAGAGAATGAATAAATAAAAGTAGCGGTAATTCCTCCTTCCTACACAATTCCCCACCCAGGGGCAGTGGTGGTCGAACCTCTCTGTAACAGAAATAGAAAATATATCTAGGTCACTGACTCATCAACACAAGGAAATCATTTAAAATTGCACAGCTGTATTTTAAAAATGTTATAGCTTCCTTTTCTCTTTTCCTTTTTTAATTACTCTTAAACCGAAGAAAAAAAATCCAAAATATTTGTCAATTAAACAAAAAAATGAAAGTTACCATATTTATTGTTACTCTCCTGAACTCAGAAGTTTGTAGAATTACAAATAGCAATATTTTTTGTTGATTTTTGTTTGTTTTTACAAAGACTTCAAAGTACTAACTACAGTTGAACTTCGATATCTCAAAGACTAATATCTCAAATAAAATGAATATGTCAAAGTGATTTCTAAGCCCCAACCACTTATTTTTTTAAGTATTTCAAGTATTTTACCCTCGATATCTCAAATACTCAGATATCTCGAAGTTTTTAAACAGTCCAATCTCGTCTGAGATAACAAAGTTTGAATGTATTTGAAATTGAAATGTGCAAAAAATATATGCAGAGTTACGAAAATGTTTTTTCTACATACAGATATAATGGAAACCACATATTCATAACAAAAAAGTTGTAAAAGTACTGTTATAGAAATATTTACGGTAATATATTGAAAACAACTCTGGAATTCCATTCAAATTGTTAATTAAGATTTTGTTTACAGGCTGTAAACAAAATCTTAATAATCAACAATTTAAAATGGGATTCCAGAGTTGTTTACAATATAAATATTTCTATAACTTAAATTACTTAAATCATAGCTGTTCATAATTTTGAAGTGACATATATAATTGGGTTTTTAGGAATAATTTCAAACACTTTATTACTCCAATTATGAAAATATAAGTGGCTCCACCTATAATTCTGGTAATTGAAATGGTGAAAAATCTTGCCTCTTGTCTGCCAAATGTTATCAAAAGCCCTTTCCTATGCATGGTATCAGGGATGTGTTTAGCATACATTGAAAAAGGGGGAAATCAAATCATTTAGGGGTCTATACTGATTTTGAAATGACGGTTTTGACTTTGAAAGATGAGAATGCGATAAGCTTAATAAATGAGAGAGAGAAGTTGTATCATATTATTTTAAGTTATATTTTGTACAATCTTTGTTCACAATAAAAATATACGAAAATTTTAGATTTTCAAATCTGCGGAAATGCGGATTTTCGGGGAAAAATCACATCCCTGACGTATTGTATAGCAACTTACCCACACAGTTATCACAGAGACTGCAATGAGAGGCCCGTGGGGGTCGAAATATTTTGCACGTAAAACAGTATTTTAATTTGACAACCTGTCCTTTGATAACCACCTCCTTGGTTCTGGGGGGTGGACGATAAGTCCCCGGGGTCGAGTTTGGCACCTCTGTAAATAGATCAATCATAATTAATCAATATATGAACCAGATTAAATATATACAAGTATTGAAAAATCAATGATGAACATAAATACACACTAAATGTACATATGACACATACATGATTTAAATAAAATCTTATACTTTAGTGGGTATATACACCAAATTTGTGAAATTACCAATAATGCACTGTAATTAGATTTCTAACTGATGGAAATATCAATTAATCTACTACAAAGGTATTTCATTATATTAAGATGATATACTAATAAAATATAACAGGCAAATGAAACCCTAACACTTACGCATTGTTACATAAAGCTGTGATATACATGTTAATATAGAAACAATTCTAATAAATTTTTTCATTTCTGCAGTCAACAACGATTGCAAAAGTCCCTTCAAGTCAGGTTAGATATTACCATTGATATTTGAATTCTTAATGATCATTCAGACTGAGGTAAAACCAAATAATTACATGTATGCGATACATGTTATACAATTACTGTACAGTTCTACTTTATCTTTTTTGCAGGCAAAATGCATTTCACCGGTTCAAGATAAATTTTAAGTGACAAACAGTTTCAAGTAACCAAGTAACCAACAGGTTTCTTTTTTTTACTTTTCCTTAAAAATGAATCTGAATTCATGTTCGGATCTATATAGTGGTGGGGGTGGGGTTCTGGACCTTCCTTGGAAAATTCAAATTTATTAAATTCACATATCACATAGTAAATTTACTGAAAAAATAGGCCTCAGATCACTCGGACCATCTGGTGAATACAATTATCCCTTGGACCCCCCCCCCCCCCCCCCTGGAAAAATTGACTGCATCTGCGCTTGGATTTTCTGACTCCTCTTTGAACATCCTATTTAGCCTGTCAGTCTTTATCAGTGTGACCCGACCATGGCATTATTGAAGATCAGTCTACTATAATTATTAAATTATACTGTGGTAATAGTGCTAAAGTTCCATATATCCTTAACTACAATACATAAACACAATCTGGTTACCATGGCTACCGTATACACAGTGCAAGTGAGTGAAAGTAAAAGTGGGAGGGGGCAAGTTTGCAATTTCTTTCTTCTCTCAGGAATACTTTCACAGAATTGTTTTGTAACTTTAAGTTGTAACTGAGGACACCATTAATGGGCCATAAAGAGCTCACGAAATGCCAATATTGTTATATTAATGCCGGTCCTAGCCCTTGGGACCATACAGTTAGTGTCACTGTCTTTTCTTTTTATATCTAGAGAGCAGACATGTACCATAATTGAATGTGTACATAAACGCATGTTACCTGTAATAAACAACCATACTAAGTAGAGTCTCATTGCTATCAATAAAACTTATTGCATAAAACACCAGCTGTGATGGTATGTTCCAAAGTAGAATGAACAGATTTAGTGGTTGAGTGACCACATGCACCTTCACGCCATACTAAATATCTTGTTAATTAATATATTATCTTGTAGATTTACATTCATTGTACATACATACAACCTTATAGTAAGCAAAATTTAAATCATCTAACATGATATATGTGTCAATTCATTATTCCATTTCTTGATGATTGTAATGCTCTCTCTCTCTCTCTCTCTCTCTCTCTCTCTCTCTCTCTCTCTCTCTCTCTCTCTCTTACTTTTCAATCCATGTACAACCTTTGTAACACATTTCTCAGAGACTCACTGAATACTAAAAAACTTGTAACAGACTGACCTATCTGTTTCTCAATGTCGGCAGCCTCATCCGGAGATGCGCGAGGAATGACCCCAGGGTCACTGAAACTCGTTCTGAATAGCGTTGACATCACAAATATAAATAAGGCAATCCCAAATGCTGGAATAGCTGGCGTTACGTTTTTTGCTAGGTAAGGACAGCTGAAAGATAAAACAGATACAGGCTTAATTCAATTCTTATCATCAGCACTTTGCTGAGGCAGGGGGATTACATTTGGTGAACTTTGCATATCCTTAAAGCAATATCAATAGAGACTGTCTAGGTTATGTATACATGTATGTATATATATCAAACTTTGAGCTTGTTCTAGTAAATGCTTTGAAAAAAATTGGGTGTAACATTTTATCTTTCTTTCTTCATATCTCTATATTCAGATTCTAGAGATTAAATTAATTGAAATAATTTAAACAATGTTGAATGAAAAGTTTATTAAAATATTTTAAAAAATATTTCTACCCTTTGGCATGTAGCTGATGTAAGGCTACAACTTATTTAGAACTTTTAAGTGTCCTGTCCCCGAGAATTCCATTACCGAGGTATATATGCCCAAGTACAGAAAAAAAAAATTCCTTTGTCAATCCTTAAAGACTGATCTGGGATGGGTTTTTCAAAGAATCTTTTTATTTCTTTATTCAACATGTTCAAGTGATTTGAATACATATAGTATGAACTCTGAGGTATTTATAGATATATTGAATAATTTAATTAGCACATTGTGATGCAATCATGCAAGGATATCTTCGAGACAGAGTATTTATAACTATTAAGTTAACGCACCAATTAACACTTACATGTACACACAATCTGCATTGTTACCAGTATATTCCCTTACATCACATGAATTTACTTAGCGAAATTTATTGCTGATAAGTAATGCTACCTACTACATTAAAAGCCCCTAGACATGATTGAAATTATTCATCCATTGATACACATCTCAGACTTGCCCTTATTTCAACATGCTCCTGGCCAGTAAATGGAATAAATATACATGTTACAGACTATAGGTAGCTTTTCCACTATCATAATGAGACCCTCCATTTTTTATTTCAATTGTGTGTATTTAAGGGGTTTACCTCTTTAATTGCCGTGTATGCAACTGGCAAACTGATATAATTTGAGGGACAAAGTTTTAGTTGGTTTATAATTATATGATGTTAATCAAACAATATACCCCTTCACAAATAACTGCCGTACGGCTCTCTTGCAGGGCAAATTTATATACTTAGCCAAAATTTTGGTTGGTAGATAATTAAATGACATATATGAAACAGTTAATGTCATAGTTCACCAAGTCATTTTTGCCCTGCAAAAGAGCAGTATTGTTTTTACTTTGAAGGGATCTATTGACATTACATACAGCATATTTCACCAAACTATGTCAATTTACCCTGCAAAAGAGCATTTTTAAAAGTACTCCAGTTGTAACCCTGAATGGGTTTAGAATATTAATAAAGCACCTGCTTTTTACATATTACTACCGTACTTTGCTACTGGTCAATGTCTTTCTCACACCAGCAATAAGATATTATCATGATCAGGCTGATTACAGTAGACCACAGGGGCTCGTCACGAAGTTTTTTCAACCTTATATATACCACCTCTATACTATAAAATACACGTGTATTTTATAGTATAGAGGTGGTATATATAAAAGGTTGAAAAAACTTCGTGACGAGCCCCTGTGAGTAGACATAGAAAACACTCAATATATAATCCACACTCACTCAAAGCCAAAAAACAGGCCGCTGGTTACCACTATCAGAATACACGTGAAATAGAATATTCCAGTCTGCCGTGCCATCATAATCCGGCCATTACAACAGAATTTATTCCTCCCCGGGAACACTTCCCATTTCCGAATCATCTTTTTCGGCATTTTCTTTGTGGAACCCGTGTCCGAATATTCCGACACCCTGTCCGTGGCTACCGCGACATAGGAACTCTCTTTCACTGGCAGGGGAGCTGTATCCATTTCCCACGGTGAACTTTTGTCAGAAACCTTGTCATTGCAAAGTCTGTTCTTCTACAAATACAGATACAGATCAATAGTTAAACAGTTTCTTGGCACACACGGTTATTTCGACATGATTTTCGTTACACAGGAAACGAGAATCTTGTTGTTGATAATAAATTTATTTGCGCATGCGTGAATTATATATAAAATAAAGGAAAATGTATTAAAGTTATTCTTGTCGTTCAATTTTCCAAAAAGTATTCAGATTTACGTTGAATGTAGAAAAACAATGTTTTTAGAATTTCTGTTAAATAAAATTTAATGACCTTGACATTGTAAACAATATGGCGACGCCCAGACAGCATGTTGTGCATGCTGATCGGAAAGACGGGGCTATTGATCAGAATGCTAAACCTTACGCGACTGTCACTGAATCTGCAGATGAACGGTGGAACAGAAAAAAAGAAAACGTGAAAAGTAAGTGGATTTTCATTTCGTTTATACCGATTAAGCCGATGTATTCTGTTTATTGTCAAGCCTACACAAGGTCAAAGAGTATGTTGCACTACTGAACTGAAGTGTATTAGCTATAGGCTAACAAGACAATTAATTTTAAACAGTTTATAACTGCTTCCATGTCGACACATGTGTTATTAGATTTAAATGACACTGCCTGACTGCCGCACTTTGAAGCGCTTGACAGTTAATTTTGATAATAGGGTGCAGTGTAGAAAGAATAATCTTACTGTGACCAGGCTATGCTCAGGTCACAGTAAGAATTCGTCCCATGTACTTGCAATGTAGCAGCCATGAAGCGGATCAGCTTCGCGTCGATTTTCATTCTGTAAAACATTATATGCAGAGGAAAAACATATTTTTACACATTACAAACCTTTTTGAACATGCATATCTATAGTTTAGTCAACAAAATATCCATTTAAAGAGCCGTACCAAGGAATTTTGTTAAATTACGCGTTTGAATTTGCCTGCCATTTTGTCGGAAATCGCACTCGGAATTAATGTCTCGGATTTTATCATTAACATGGCGACCATAAACAGCGAATTTTCAAACGTGATGTTAAAAGTGGCAGCGATTTTGTTGCAAAAACAGGTAATGTTGTAATATGGGATTATAAAAAAGAAATATTGTAGGTATTTGAGACCAATCATATGACAATTTAGGCGAGATACAGCGCGATATAATTTTTTTATTTGCTACAAAGCGAGTATATGGGACGAATTCTATCGTTAAACTGGGTCCGTAGGACATCTGTCATTTTAACGATAGAACATTCTATCTAGGTGCAGTAATGCTTTTTTATAGTTTTATGTTCTCCTCTGAGGTACTTGCTTTTGTAACAATGTTTCTTTTTCTACGCAAGCCATTGTGGTCTATGGTTTCGGATAGAATTTATCTTAGTTAGATATAAATTGGAGCAAAATGTGAAAATATTTCATTTTTCATTTTAAATGTTTAAATAGATTTGCATGAATGCACATCAGATGCAACGACTTGGTTATCATATTAAGTTTTCCTGTAACTTTAAATCAACTGGCATGCGACCAGTTTTCGATCGCCAAGGACCATTTCTCACTTGTGCATTGGTACATCATTTTATCAGCACATTAGAACATAATCAACTTCTTCATCCAATTAGCAGTCGCTAAATATTTTATAAGTGATGTTTTTAATTGTAAGCCGTAAACAAGAGAGAGATAATGTCTGATTGGCGCAGAACTCTTGATAAGCCAATGAAAAAGTGGGTTATGTTGTAAGTATGTTCGATCGTATTTAGTAAAATTTATGCGATTAAGAAGGGGCTCAGTCGTATCGCTCTGCGCCCCCTTCTTAATCGCATAAATTTTACTTAATAATATGATCTAATAAATTCTTAAATTTTATATATGTCAGAAAAATAACGTAACAATACGATAATTAGTCCTTGGCAATATTGGTCACATGCCCATTATAGTTTAATAAAATTTATCCCCAAGAAGTTTTATATGGTATACTGAGGAATCAATCTCCCTAACAGTGGGGTTACTGAAAAACTTTATCACCTAAAGATTTATTCTAATGCGGATTTGACAATTTTTTGCAAAAATAAAAAATTTCAATTTTGGCAATGAAATTTATACCCCATTTGCGATATATCCAAACCTGAAAAAAAAATCACTATGTAACAAAATTTATGAGATATCATATGATATGATAAGATGTAGCAGGTTCTGAACTTCTTGTTTTCCTTTTCAGAGGGATTTCTTTTGACATCAATAGTAGGATTTGCAACATATTTCCAGTTTAAGAGTTCATTTGCATTAGCAGCCAAGAAGGGTGACGGCAGTGCTATATCTCAGGTGAGTTAAACAGATTAGGACCAGTTGCCAAAATGTGTTTTTAACTAGCATATTATATCCTGTTTGAAATATATACATCAACCACGTCAACCTGAATTACACAATATGGAAATTATCTGTTTGGTAATGTTTGTTTATTAAAAGATCTTCAAATCTAAAATACTACATGTAACAATTAAACTTTGGGTTAGCAAAGTTTTTTTGAAAATGTAAAGTTTGTGTGATTGATCACCCACACCTTTTTTTTAGCTCACCTGAGCTGAAATCAAGTGAGCTCTTCTGATCACCTTTTGTCTGACATCTGTCTGTCTGTCTGTCTGTCCATCCATCTGTTTGCCCATCTGTCTGTCTGTCCAATGTCCATAAACATTTTACATTTTCAACTTCCTTTCCAGAACCACTAGGCCGATTTCAAGTAAAGTTGGCACAAAGCTCCTTAGGAAAAGGGAATTCATGTTTGTCAAAATGAAGGGCCACAACCTCTCTCAAGGGGAGATAATAAAGATCATTGAGAATTTGCTGGTATTTTTTTTAAAAATCTTCATTTGGCCAGAAAAGCTGAAACTTGTGTGGAAGCATTCTCAGATAGTGTAGATTCAAGTTTGTTTAAATCATGATCCCTGGGGGTAGAGAGGGACACAATGGGGGGGGGGGGGGGGATTTTTTACACGGGAATATGTAGAGTAAATCGTTAAAATCTTGTTTTCTGAAACTGATCAGCCAGAAAAGCTGTAAGTTGTATGGAAGCATCATCAGGTGGTCGTAGTGTAGTTTTAAGTTTGTTCAAATCATGATCCCAAGGAGTAGAGTGCATCACAATTGGTGGTCAAATTTTTACATGGTTTATATATAGAGAAAAATCTTTAAAAAATCTTCCTCACTGAAACTGATCAGACAGAAAAGTAGTATCTTGTGTGGAAGCATTCTTAGGTAGTGTAGATTCAAGTTTGATAAAATCATGATCCCGGGGGTAGGGTGGGGCCACAGTGGGGGATCAAATTTTCACATCAGAATATACAGAGAAAAATCTTTACAAGTCTTCTTCTCAGAAACAGATCGGGCAAAAAAGTTGTAGGTTACTTGTGATGAAGCATCCACAGGTAGAGAAAGTTCAAGTTTATTCAAATCATGATCCCTGGGGGTAGGGTGAGGCCACAATTGGGGGGTTCAAATTTTTACATAATTATGAATAAATACAGAAACATCTCTAAAGATCTTCTAAAACACAATTTGTTTAGAAAAACTTAAGTCAGTTCAGATAGTTTAGATTAAAAAATTTCAAAATTGTATTAATAATCTTCAGGAGTAGGGTTGTGCCACATTGGAGGGGGGGGGGGTGTTCCAATTTTACAAAGCAAAACATATAAATAATTCACAAAAACTCAAATGTTATTATACAATGTATATGGTTTTACTTATTGTTGATTCTTTAAAATTGTTTTGATTCTGACCCCAGGACAATTCTTGGGCCTTGCAAGGGGCTCAAAGTTTGATGTAAGTTTATAATCCATATATAAACAATTATTTAAGTCTGATCTTCATCTCGAGAACTGCAATGCTCAATGTGTGATATAACTGTTAAATCATCCTGTTACATAGGGGCTCAATGATGACATAAGAATGTGCGGTGATTTTTTTATAAAGGATCTATTATATGACATGGTTCAAATATTTTGTATATATGACATCATAAAGCTATCAATTGTTCACCAAAAGTTGCTACATTTTATTTGAAAATTAATGAAATGCACATGTACAATATGATTTTATTAATTAAAAGCATTTGTTGTATACGACCATCAGTTGACGCTAAGAATAATATTTCTTGCAAAATAAACATTTGTCATTTAATGGGCACTGTAAATCTACACACCAGTTTGTATCTATATTCAAAGAGGGCTATAATGACCCATTAAGGCAATTATTCCACACCTGTTGAGAGAGGCAGGTTTAATTCTTACGAAACTGGCCAAAATAGCAATTCTATACATTTCTTAGCAAATGTATTATTAACTTTTTTTGGGGGGGGGGGGGGGGGGCTTTGAAAATTTTGGTTTTGACAGTATTTCATTCATCCTGTTTCATTCCCTTAATATATATGTATACGTAAAATTACTTGAAAATTAAAAAAAAATATAAAGATTTTTTAAATAAAAAATGACTCATTTAAAACTTACTATGGTTTTCACTATTTATATGATGGCATAAAGAGGTAAAGAGGCAGCACACATACTTACCAGTAGGTGCATGACCTCAGTGGAGTATGTATATAACACTCACTCTCACACAATGTTTTCTTTTTATTGAATTTTACATTCTTATTCTTTTTTTAATTTTGGCATATCATATAGGAGAAATTAATTCAATAAATGATGGAAGAATTTTCCTGATCTCAGTTTTTGCCAGAACTGCACATCATACATGTATATTGGCCAGGCGGGACATCAGAAGCATGATACTAAATCTGGTATCAACTTGTTAGTCAGTGCCGGGACCTCTATCTCACACAGTCATAATGAAATTGTTTTTGTTTACTTCCCTTTGATTTCCTAATTATTAATATGCAGTATTTCTTCGTTCGTTTTGAATGGAATGGATCCTGCTATCATGGCTTACAGTACATCAAAATGGCCATGTGTACTTGACACAGCAAATGTTGCTGTTAGATAAGATTGTCCATTTTTATATATATATGAAAAAAACCATCTCTGAGACAATGGAAGATGAATTTTATATGCTCAATCTTAAAAAAAAGATTGTACATATCTTTGAATACAAGCGAACTATGCTGCGATGAGTCCTGCTGCGATGAAATTTTGTAAGTAACTATATAGTGTTATGAAGTTACTTAATTCATAGGAATTCCAGTCCTTTAAAAAGCGAGGTAATGAGATCATTATACATTACTGTTAAATGTGATCAGCCCGAAATATATATAATTACATTGGTATACCAGTATATACCTAATACTTCCACCAGCACCCGAGTTAACAGTTTGAAGCTACTGAAATATTGCATTATATGGTTACATATATACGTCTTACCTTATTGTGATGGTAAACCATGCTTATTGATTCGCTGTTTGCCATATACTATCAGAGAGCCTCTGTTATGTCTGCCAACACAATCGCCAGCCAATAGCTGCCAAAGACTCGAATCCTTGGTTGTTTAGAGGTTTCTATATTTTGGAGTTTTTTTTTATATATTTTTTTTTCTGTTCACAGAGAATTGATTAGGAGAAAAGATGTGTGTAATATTCCTAAACACTAACTCGATCTCTAGCTAGCTACAGTGCTTTTGATGCAACTTGTTGTAATGGTATTGATTTTTTGTTCTGGGAAGCAGAGAGAGAGAGAGAGCTATGTTCCTAGAGGAGGCCTGTTGTGATGATGAATTTTCGATCATTGGACTCTTAATGACAGAAAACTCAGGGCATTATGGGATACGTCCTGGCAAGGAATTTTCTTTCAGGGGATGAATTATTCAATAATGGGATTATAGTGTATCATGACACACTCATAGATCTGCACAATGTGAACGTGTGTAGACTCTGTGGACCAAAATATTTCATGTGAAAATAATGAATGAATAAATTGACATGCTCCTGATCACAGAATGATGTGTGAATTTTAGCAATTGGCCTCTCTAAGTTGAAAGAGTCAATAGATATACTAATTAATTATCCCTATCTACTAATCCATACCAACTTTTATAGAATCTTCTTGGGTTTAACCCTGTTTTTATTAGTCCCCTACTGGTTTTCACCGGAGGGGACTATAGCTTTCCTCTGCGTCCGTCAGTCCGTCTGTCTGTCACACTTCAGTTTTCCACACTTTTTTTCTTTATATTTCGTTTGAGGAATAATATGAATTTTGCTGAACAGCTTCAAAATGTCAAACTACAGATCAAGTTTACACTTTTGTAGCGTCTGGTTGACATATTTTCGAGAAAATTAATTTTTTATATTCCAATTTTTTAATGTTCGGGTTCGATATTCTGCATAACAGTGCATTATTTTTACAATTTCCACAAACCGGTAGGGGACGTGTATTGCTTATGCAATACTCTCAGAATTCTTGTTTAATACTGTAGATGAATCCATTTGAGGTAGCTTTTTAGAGGCAAAAGCTTCTGTTAAATAATACTGATAACTTTATTGCAACAGAATTGTGTGATGCCCATTGCAGTGTCTTTGCAATACGTGAAATCTCAAAATTTTGTTGCGTGGGTGTATCCATTGCAGATTGAGGCAAACATGGTAGAGAGAAAAAAATGTGTATTAACATCTCATATTGACCAAGATTCCAATATCAGCCCGAGGCTTATCTTTATATATCAGTGATGTAAAAGTCCTGAATCTGATTATTATATAATAACTGTGAATTTAATATGCATGCTGTTGACACTTCATTATATCAAGTAACATGTATTATACGTCATGTATTATATCATCATAAGAGACAAACTATAAGCAGTCGATCAACTCTTCATCATCATCATCATCATCAATGATGACTTACTACCCACTGGAATATTGGAATCATATGAGTTTAGTAGGGGTCATAATGTATGTGGTCAGACAAAAATGATTGTTGTTTGAAGAGAGGGAATTTTTATGGGCCACTCTTTCGTTGTCCTAAAGACTTAATTTGAACATATCAGAATGTACAGCAAAACTCGAATATACTGAACACAGATGTAACTAATTTACGGCTATAACAAATTATTTTTCATGTCCTGGAAAAATTTCTATATAAACCTTTAGAAATTTCCAGTATATGACGAACACGGTTAATATAACAAATTTATGGCTATAGCGAAGTAATTTTTCAAACCCCTGCCGACACAATTTTAACGCAATTTATCATTTACATAACGAATATTTTCCATTACAAATTATTTTAAAGATACATGAAACATTTAGATGCATATAAAAAAAAAAAATTCATATATAATGCCTAAGATAGACATTTTTTGCGAATGACATTAAAATTGGTTTTTTAACTTAACATAAGTTAAATTGTTACTTGTCCATGAAAATAAATTGTTGATCATATGTCCTAGCTATCTTCCAAACTGGAGACTTGAATCATTTTGATGGGGGAATTCAAATGCTTTTAGAATACTTATGGTATATTAACTACTTGGTATTTTATCTCATTTTTGCATCATGTGTATGTTTTAAAGAGTTGACCATATTAAGGAACTGACTCTTGATTCAATGGCTAGCGCATTGTTTTTTTTTATAACCAGTCACACTAATTTTGATTGTTTCAGGTAAACATTGGTCAAGCTGAGTTGAAGTGGGCATCCAAGGCGTTGGGGTACGGGACCCTGCTGGCCGTCTCAGGTACTGGACTGGTCTGCTTCCTCATAAAAAAAGCCATGGGTGTCAACAATGTAAGTCTCTCGGTCTATGGATGTGAGGTCGACAAACAAATAATTATATAAATATGCGAGCCATTTTGGGGTAGGGTGGATGATGTCAAGATGGTTGGTGGGGGGGGGGGGGGGGGGGGGGGTGTTAAAAAATAATTTCCTGTTTATGGAAGGTCGACATTCTTCTTTCATGCTACAGTAAAACTCTTTTAGTACGAACATCGATATAGCAAATTTTCGGATAAAGCAAAGTTTTTTTGAGTTCCCGGTAAAATTCTTAGTTAGCAAATCTTTGCAAAATTTTACGTTTATAACGAATCCGGATATTACGTATTAATGGATATAGCGAACTTATTTTGAGTCCGGTAGAGGTGAATAATAATGAACTTTAACACCTTTATAACGAATTTCTTTACAGTTTAAAAATGTTTGCCCTACCAGTTAAAAAAAAAGTTTCAGTGAATTTATTTTCATATAAGTTTTTCAATTTACAATCCAATTATTAAAGGTATCAAAGTAATGAATGAATTAGCTAAAATTATAGTTTGGTGAAAGAAAACATATATATAGTGAATTCGCTATAGATATTATAACGAATTCGTAATACAGATATAACGAATTACGGATATATTGAATATATTCCATTGGTCCCTAGGACTTTGCTATAACCGAGTTTAATTTTACTGTGTATATGATTTGCATAAGTTTGGTACCTTTATGTGTAATTATAATTATACTATAGAGTAATCAAGTGCCTGTGCCTTAACACACCTACCCCCTTTCCTTGCAAATGATGCAAAAAAGAAAAAATCATACAAAATACATGTAATTCAGAGTCAATATTACCATCTTTTAGTAATGTAATCCTTGTAATCTTTTTTAAAATCTTTCTTTTGTATAACATTCACCTTTCATTTTTCTTTCATTTTGTTGTTAGGCACAAGTACACATCTATATTGAAGTTCTAATCTAAAGTGTCAGCGGAAGCGTATAGAGACTGATGTGTTTGTCTAAAGTGCATTTCTAGGTTCATGTCAGCATCAGTTCATACATCACTTAAACATGTTATACAAAAAATAATAAAATGCTTCTATTATGTTATTGAAAATATACAGGACATAACATATACCTAACATATATTTTTGCATCTAACATCTCCTGATAACTGCAGAACTGACCTCATTCTCTCTCTCTCTCTCTCTCTCTCTCTCTCTCTCAACCACTAAGTTGTAACACCCCCCTCCCTCAGACCATCAACAAAAATCCAATTGCTTGTTGCTACCATTGAATTGTGCCTGAACAAGTAATTTAACAGAGGTCTGTAATCCTAAACCGATCCTTTTTATTGATTCTGGTGACAAGGTGCAAAAGTGCATGTTCAGTGTGATTCATAGCTGCAACAAGCGCATGCCATTTTGTTGTAGGCGACTTCAGTTACCGGTAATTAAGAATGCAGAAAGTCAATGGAAATAAGGGCTACCTAATATTTTGTTTGATTTAATTAATTAAGGGCATTTCAAAATTTTTTAAATAGTTTTTATATATATATATATATATGTGTTAACTTTGTGCCTGATCGGAGAGAGAAAATCTTTTAGGGAATTTCCAAAACTATAGAATATTAGCTTTTCAGTGGTATTTTTATTATACCTATTAATAATTGTAAGATATATAGTCTTAGACGTCTTAAAATTAAAGCAATTTAAAAAAATTATCATGATTTAGTGATTTAAGAAAAAAAAAATTGATGCTCCTAATCTAATCACTAATGAATAATAATTAACATAAAATGACATAAGTACTAATCTATTACCTGAAAGTGATTAATACACCTATATAATATTACTAGATATGATGATTTTAAAAAAAAATCAACTTTGATCAGAACATGTCTCATTATTAAGAGATTTTTTACATATACAGCTTGTACAAGGACTCACCTTGGGTTTCACTATTGTGACGTAGGTTTGAGTGAGACGCTGTCCATATATATCAGGCATTTTCCAACATGCATTATCACATGCGCTTAAAACAGCAAAGTGTAACCAAGACACAGGGAAGCCACGTTCAGTATGAAAAAAAGATACCACTGGCCTATTATAGCTGCTTAAATGGAAAATTGGATTTCTCGTCGTCCGCTTTTAGGCCTGAATCATCGAGAGAGTGGATTCCCACAATAAATGTCGCATTTCATTGATTGGTTTTTGAAACGCATTTCAGAAGGCCTGACTTTTTTTTCATATGGCTTATTTTTTTCTACACACTCAATGGTATTACCCAAACTGTGGTCTGTGGTTTCATGAAAATGCTTAAGTTAATAATATATTATTGTTTTGAGCCCAGTTTTTGTAAATCGTCCAAATTTCACTGCTTAAATATTATTTATTGAATATACTAAGAGAGTGTAATTTTGTGGATAATGAACAAAAAAATTAATATTGAAGCATTCATAAATAAATATGGTGAACCGTCTTTGTTTGATCTGAAATGGATTTCATGCACTCACTTGCTGTTTTAAAACAGGTTGTGGTTTACAAAACTATCCCGTATGTATATCTTTTTAAGTATGATTGAGACAATCTGCCATCCCATGGGCCATTCTCAAATAATTTCTGATGATTTAAAAGACACATGCCAATTTTAATGCATTGTCTGACAATATAAATAATGCAGATAGTACATTCTTTTGTATAATTGTAAATTGCAGACTGAGATAATTTTTTCTACATTTTTATGTTTTAGTTGGATGAATTCAAACAGAGAATGCATGAGATCTTCCCTCAAGCCAAGAAATCGCCGTCTTCAGGAGATGAATCAGAAAATATAGAAACTGTGGAGGACTTTATCAAATATATTACAGAGGATCGAAAAAAGAAATCGGCGCCTACAAACTCAGAATCTGAAAACACGTGATGATGGCTAAGTGCTATAGTTTTTAATTGAGACATAAACTAAATTCGGTCGCTAACTTGGACGTTGAAGCATTGCGATGATGTAGGAGGTTACCTGGAAGATTCAAGTCTCGTTTGACGTCTGCTGTATTTGTGTATTGTGAATTCTTAGATGTGATGATACCAACTCTACGTTTTGCTTGTGAAGACATAAAATGTCATCTTGATCGGTATATTTTAAAAGTGTATAGGTCAGGATATCTTTACGAAAATAATGCTTATTGTCCACAAGTATGATATTAAGAGAATTTAATTCAGGTAGACTCAATGCTATTACATGAGTGTACAATAGTACTAGATGTGCAGTAAAAATTCAGTAATCTGAATATCAATAAAACTGGACATCTAAGTCTCTAAATGATTTTTTTTATGTCGAGCAAATATTGTTTTTAAATCATATTGCTTAATACTCTAACAATATTGTTTAATAGATATGTATAAACCCGGGTACAAGTATCAAGATTTCAGGTCCTCCTTGGATGGTTTAGTTTGAAGTGAAGAAATAAGAAAGGTTTTGCTGTGGGTTTCTTTCATTTCAATATCCATGAATGAATATGTATAAAGAATAGTTTTAGTTCAGTTTTACTTAATGAAAAAATCAAGTGAGTTTACCTGTTCACCTGTTGTCTATCTGTCTATATATGCATTTGTCTGCTAACCTTTTACATTTTAAATGAAAAATTAAAATACATGACCAAACCTTTTTAAAGGGGAGATCAAACTACCAGTATGTAAATAGGGTGGGTCACTTAGAATATCTCCTTCTGAAGAACTACTGCACTAGAAAACAACATTTTTATGTAGATTCAATTCTAAATTATTCAAACTGTGACATTAAAACTAATACTTGATCCCAAAGAAGTGTTAAAATTTCTTGGTTTTCAGGCCCCGCCCCGAGTTTATAGTTTTATGAAGAAAAAAATTGAAGGACATACAAAAACTTGCTGGGAACCATTACTCAGGTGAGTGATGTGGCCCATAGGCCTAATTTCCATACTATTTACTGTGCCATTATATAAATAGTGCCTGTTTGGGAGGGTAACAGTTGAAATTGACACCCCGAGAAAACCATTGTCAACCGACGCGAAGGGGTGTCAATTTCAACAGTTATCCTCCCAAACAGGCACTATTTATTTTGTTATACTGAATGTCTTAATTTTAAAGAAAAGTTAACTGCTTTTACATAGGAATAACGTGAATTCTACTGCGAACCGTACACGCATAATTTTCACGCATGTAACAATTTTTAATGATACCCGTTGCTAAATGCGTTGCTATCGCTAAGGGAAATAGAACGGATTATGAACTGCGTCTAAACCAATCAGATTTCAGTATTTAACATGAAAGTATAACAATACATTTTAGACAATTAAACTTTTAAAAAGCATAGCATATGTGGCCTTCAGGGTAAAATGTTAATGAAAAAAGAAATACTTGAATGTGGACTCATTGATATACATCTTAAAAAGTTTGATCAAGTAAAAAAAAACCATGGTAAGTTTTTCAATCATACTGACTTACTGAAATAAAGATGCCTGTGTTCATCAAACCTCTTATATTAAGTGATCACTGTTGTATTAAACATGTCCAAAAGGCTTTCAAATTCCCGGAGCAATTAAACTTATAAATTTCAAGTTTTAAAACAATTATGATCTATTTCTCAAGATGTGGGAGCGCAGCTAAACCAATCATATGCAAATAAATGATACTGAAAGAAACCTGCATCTTTTGAAATATTTCAGTGTAGAAATAAGATGAGTACTTAAAAATAAGAACTTATAGGATGAATGTATAGGGTGAATGTATGATGGAATATTAGAGTCTTAGATTTGTGTTGTGATGTTTATTTCTATTTTGTTTTTCAAAATGCTGTAACATCATTGATATAATAAATGGACAAAATTTTGCTTCATTTTGATTTTTTATGATTATTCAATAGATATACATTTAATATTTCATGCCTTTTATATATATAACAATTATAATTTTATTTAAATTCATATTATGTTATGTAAGTCGTAGATCACAAAATCAGAGCCCATTGATAAAAATAATTATTAAATCAAGATACTGCATTTTTTGAAATTCAATTGAAGATTATATTATAAAGCAAATATATTTTTATCGATGTAATATAAATTTCTAGGAGTTCTATTAATGTGATTAAATATTATTTATTTTCATGCGTACGTTGACATATTTGAGAAGGGGAATTACTCTTAATTTTGAAACTGTTCAACTGAAGAAAAAAATTGATCCAATGATGGAGCATTTGACACAATGTGGTGGTACCCAGAGAAACTAGACAATATATTTTGGCCTCATAATAGACAGAATGAAGAAAGATAACTCATACACACACTTTGAACCTTAAAATATCACATATTTACTCTGACTCCAGTTACTTAATATGTAATTTTTATGCTGGGGTTGTTAGGTATGGATAGACCATGTGAAGGTGAAATTAAGGAATCAGAATGTCTTAAAATTCTATCCGACTTCAAACTTAATAAAACCCCAGGAACCGATGGCTTTCAGGTAGAGTTTTATAAATATTTTTGGAGTGATATCAAAGACTTAGTTCTTGAAAGTATAAATTTCTCCATTAAAAAAAAGTGTATGTCATATGATCAAAGAAAGGGTGTCATCACTCTAGTACCCAAAAAGGATAAAGACAGAACTAATTTAAAAAACTGGAGGCCTATATCCCTTCTAAATTTTGACTATAAATTAGTGGCAAAGGTGTTAGCTAACAGAATCATTGACAGTTTACCAAAATTAATTGATCCTGATCAAACAGGTTATATAAAAGAAAGGTTTATTGGTGAAAATATCAGAACCATTTCAGACCTTATTGCATATACAAATTTGAAAAATATCCCAGGCTTGATTTTACTAGTAGACTTTGAAAAAGCTTTTGATACAGTTGAGTGGTATTACTTAGAAAAAGTTCTTAGTATATTTGGGTTTGGAAATAGTTTTAAGTCATGGGTCAAAATTTTATATACTGATATTTCTAGCTGTATAATTAATGATGGATACACCTCAAATTTTTTCAATTTAAGTAGAGGAGTAAGACAAGGCTGCCCTCTATCACCATACTTATTCGTATTATGTGTAGAAATTTTAGCAATAGCAATAAGACAAAATAAAAACATAAGAGGTATCAAAATAGGTGAAACTGAATTTAAAATCAGTCAACTTGCTGATGATGCAACTTGTTTTCTTAGTGATGAAGAGTCAGGTTATGAAGTTCTCAACATTATGCAAAGGTTTTATAAATTATCTGGACTAAAAATAAATTTGAATAAAACAGAAGCAATCTGGATAGGATCAAAAAGAAATTATAAACCAGGCACTCTGCCAGTAAAATGGTCCAGAGGGGAATTTTTCTCCTTAGGTGTTTGATTCAATAGTGAAAATGAAAATAACGCTGTCGACAAAAATTTAAAAATCAAATTAGAGGATTTAAAAGTAACCCTTAATCTCTGGAAAATGCGTAATCTATCACTTTTAGGGAAAATTTTAATCGTGAAAACATTAGCGTTGTCAAAACTTGTATTCCTAGCCTCTGTCATTCCAATACCAGAAAACATAATTAATGTAGTACAAAAAGAAATAAATAAATTTATATGGAATTCGGAGATCCCTAAAATAAAATATACTATTAGCTGTCAAAAGTTAGCTAATGGTGGACTAAAAGCTCCAAATTTTGAAATTCAAGTTAAATCACTTCAAATAAATTGGATCAAAAGATTTTTTAGTGAGAGTGATCGATGCAAAATGGAAAAAATTAATAAATGTTTTTTTTAGTAAAATAGAAATTACTGATCTTCTCTTAACAAGATGTAGCCTGCCAAGTTTTCCAGCAAAGTTACCTACCTTTTATTATAATATAATTACTTCATGGAAAATATTTAGAAATTGTATGAATGAAATCAGCATAAACCCACCCATTTTTACAGAATGCTTGTGGTTTAACAATTTTATATGCATCGACAATAAATCAATCTTTTTTTCTGAATGGTATAAAAATGGTATAATGTTTTTAAAAGATATTATTAACAATGATGGTTCTTTCTTAACCTTAGATGAGTTTTACGAAAAATTTAAATTTAAACCCTCTTTTCTTCAATACAACAGTCTTCTTTCCTCTATCCCAAATAACTGGAAAAAACATGTCAAAGACAAAACACATCCTCCCCATAGCGAAGGGAATATAATACCCTCCTTGTCTGTTCAAGGAAAACTTATACCATTATGTGAATTAAAATGTAAAGATGCATATTGGATTTTAATTAACAGTTGTAAGGAAATTACTCTCTGTATCCAAAAATGGTCAGAAATATTTGAAGTAGAAATTCCAGTCTCTGATTATAAAAAGATATTTAATTTACCTTTTCAGTGTTGCACACAAACTAACGCACAATCTCTTCAGCTCAAAATATTACACAGAATCATAGTACATAACAAGTCGCTTTTTAATATGAAATTGATTCCAAGTCCGAACTGTAACACAGACAACTGTAATGAAATTGACACTATACATCATAGATATTTCCAATGTAAAAGCATACAAATTTTCTGGAAAGATCTAATATATTGGTGGCAACAACATATAGAAAATGTCAATCACTTAACAATGCAAGATGTCATATTTGGTATCTACAAAGTAAAAAATGTTCCACTAAATTATTGTATTTTACTTGGAAAATGCTTTATACATCTAATTCATTCAAAATCTCCTGGCAAACAAATTGAGTTCATTGCTTTTAAAAATTTTCTAAGAAACAAACTTCATGCTTAAGAAAATTATCTTTGTTCGAAGAATCAAATGCTCATATTTTACGAATTATGGCAGCCAATATTAGTTAACTTATAAACTGTAGTCTTTCAGTATTATATGGATTGTTTGAAGATTGCTGATCAATGCTTTCTACCATGTTAAAAACCATAGACATATAACGAAACTAAGATGCATGAATATTTTAGATCCATGTTAATATTTTAGCTATATGTCCAAAGTACTCGTATATTGATCTGTTTCAATGCTATTTATCATTTATTCTATTGTGAAACGTTTTGAATTATGTTCTAAAAATATATGTACCATAATTGTTGAGCCAATAAAATATTCACTCACAAAAAAAAAAAAAAAAAAAAATATATATATATATATATATATATATATATATATATATATATATATATATATATATATATATATATTTTTTTTATCGATGTAATATAAATTTGCAATAAATTTCTAGGAGTTCTATTAATGTGATTAAATATTATTTATTTTCATGCGTACGTTGACAGATTTGAGAAGGGGAATTACTCTTAATTTTGAAACTGTTCAACTGAAGAAAAAAATTGATCCAATGATGGAGCATTTGACACAATGTGGTGGTACCCAGATATTTTAGCCTCATAATAGACAGACAGATGAAGAGAGAAAACTCATACACACACTTTTAACCTTAAAATATCAAATATATACTCTGACTCCAATTACTTAATATGTAATGTTTATGCTGGGGTTGTTAGGTATTGATAGACCAAAACTCAGTGATTTATTATACATACATTGTAAAATATACCAATGTTTGTTAAAAACAAATAAACAATTCAAGATCTTTGATCTTATATACTGATTATTAAGTATTATATGTAACGAGAGAAATGTACGTCTCCATGAGGTGGCGGGGGATCCACGTGGGATTGTGTGCCGGGTGGTGGATCAGCTGGACCTATTTTCTTAACTTTTCTGCATGCATGTGCTATAGTTTGTGAATTAAATTAGTTTGAATTTTTCAAAGGTTTTATATCATCCCCCAAATATTTGATTCATCGGCACATTTAAAATGTCAACCTGAATCAGTTAGAATCAAGTCTTATGAGGATTTGAGTGTAAAGAATCAAGTCTTATGAGGATTTGAGTGTAAAATCAGATTTCTAGGTCAGAGAGATTGAAAAAACTTTTTAAGGAGGTCAATATATGCATGAATATGATCATAGTACTAAGTCAAAGTAAAGCTGATTCATTTTATACAGCAGAGTCAACAGAATAAATCATGTTTTAATAACCAACTCTTTATTAATAAATTCAGCCATTTGATACTGGTTAGTACAGTTAATAATGTTCAAAATATAAATAAAAATATACTAAAAATGTTACAATATTTAATTATTACACTGATATTTGTACTTCAGAAACAGAAATATATATTATTAAATATCAAAGCGTCTATTGAATTTCACAAATCTTTATTTCTTTTGTAGCTCTCTAGAATTGATAAACAGTTGTGTAGTACATGTACGTGCATGAATCATATATGGTTTTGTCTGTACACATGTAATATAAACACTGTGACAGTTTATTTACATGCATTAATTCATAGGAAAAGTATTCTATTCACTGGTACAAATATACAGTAGGTAAGTCACGATATGTTTTCCATATTCACACAAGTTTAATAATAATGTAAATCAGTTTGATGAGAGGTAATAAAACACTAATAAATTCATTTAGAGACTGTTACTTTGTTAACATTTTTGATGCTTGTTTACATGTAATATTGGATTTTCTTCACTTTATCCCTCTCAGCCACAATGAGGTTGTCTCTGGTGTCCACACATAAACCCCATGGACCCTGTAAATGACAGTTGTCAATATAGCGGAGGAACTGTCCGTCCTGATCCAGGATGTGGATACGGTCGTTGTTATAGTCCGCTGTCAGGATCCGACTCTGGCTGTCTGTAGTGATGCCGATTGGATCAAATGGTTTCTTGGTAGTAGAGGGAGGACCGGTGTAGGTAAACCGGAGTTTGCCGGCCTGATTGACCACCACTACTGCACTGGCTCCATGGTCAGCTATACAGATATCTAGGTTCTTGTTCTCACTGATGCATTTAGGGTAAGTATTAGATGAATAGAGAGGTTGTCCTTTGTCATTGTATTGAATCGTTTGTGTCTCTGTGGAGCCCGAGTAACGCACAACTTTTGTTTGTTTGTCGTCATCACCAGTGATCATGACAACCAGGAGGTCACCAGAGGAGGTACTACAGGCATAGATAGGATACCACCCCCGTAGTCTGATCACTGTCTGTATCTGTGTATTCTTCACTACGTTCACAGTTCTATCATAGGGATCAGTATAAACTAGTTCACCACTCTGTGTCACTGCTATGTTATCTGGTATGTTCCCTGACTTGGTTTGGATGGACTTTACTAGTTTACTTTGGAGGTTGTAGAGTCTCATCATGTTGTCCATACCACTCGTCCATAGTTCATCATCACTCAGACAGGACACACTGCGTAATTCATTAGATTCTCCATAGTCTGTATTTATTTCTGTGATGATCTGTGGTACATCAATGAGTGGTCTGATTGGGGCAGAGGACTCAGCACCGGGAGAATCCATTGTGTAGCCATGTTCTTCTGTTTTAATAGATAACGCTGAGAGAGAACCAATCTGCTGATAAATCTGTTCTTTGTTAATCTTCTGAGGGGTAAATCTTGGTAAGGAAACTGTGAGTTTAGGAGGCAATCTTCTGAATTCAGCATTTCTGGATTTGTAAGCAGATAAATGACTGACATCATTGGAGTTCAGTAACTTCTTCAGATCAGCAATGCACTGTGTGATTTCAGAAATACTGCGTTTGATTTCATTTTCATGCTTATTTAAGACAACCAAGTGTTTAGAATCTGTTTCAACCACTTCAGATTTCAGTTTTTTGACAGCAATGTCTATTTCTCTGTGCAGTTCTTCTCCATGTTTGTCAATAGCTGTTGTTAATTTCTTGGAGTTTTTCTTAAGATCAGTTTTCTGATCTGGGATGTTAGATGCAATCTCTTGATATTTAGGATAAATTGTATTTTCCAATTCTTGCAGATCTCTTTGTAAGGCTTTTTTCTTAGCATCTAGCATTTTCAAAATGCCAACTTGTTCATGTCCTAGATGTTCTCGAGAAGAAACACACTCCACACAGATAGGAATGTCACAGTGCTCGCAGTAAAGTTCACATAATTGTGTGGAATGTTTTGAACATATAGGATTAAGTCCCCGCTTTTTAAATGGCACAACTTTGTGATCTTTGGATTCATCGGAAATATGTTCCCCCACACAGGCTTTACACAGATGTATGTGACAAATGTCGCAGTACATAGGGGGGCCCGGGGTCTCACAGAGATGACATCGTAACACATCCTGAGCCCAAGTGCGCGGGAGCATGGTCGGGCAGCTTGACGGATTTTAAGAGAATCCTGAAATAAATTTATGAAAAACTATTTAGCTTGCTCGTTTTACTCTTCTAATAATCATACAAAACTTTTACCATTTTTGGGGTCGTAGTTTATGTTCTAATAAATAACCTACATTTTGAGAAGGGTTGTTAAATATTCTATTTGGATTCCTACTTGATTAAATTTGTCTCTTTAATTTAACACGAACATGTAGTTATCAGTAAACGAAATCGACGGAAAAGAAAATTTAGACTAAATAACATAATTACTAATGAACATACTACAGGTACAAACCTCCACTCGGCAACATGGCGAGACAGATATTTTACTTCCGGGTCTAGGTCAAATCTCTATTATCACATGATTATTTTTATATCACAAAGGGTGGATTTAAAGGGGTGGTATATTCAAGTTATAATGAAGTAATCAGATGCTGTGATGTGTTGGGGAGTATCTACACTTATTTTCGTGTCAATTATGTGCGCTAAATACTGCTGATTGTCTGTGGTTACGATATCCACTCGACCAGTTGTACGCAAAATACATGTACTTTGACCGGTTTAGAATTTTCAAATTTTACAGTATTTGACCAAAACAAATGTTTTTAAAAATTTTGTTGGAAGGTTAAAGTTGAAAAAGGGAATATTTTACTACGGGGCTTTATGGGAATTCGTTGAAAAAGCGCTTAGTTTTTACGTTTTCCTTTTTTTGTATTTCTGCCCTACGGATTTTTATTTCTTCCAAATATATGAAAGCTATTGAAAAAAGTCACCAAATGGGGAAATAAAAAGACTGTTTACCTCGTGGTGTGGTCTAGGGAAACTGTCGAAGTTAATATTCTCTCCAAAGGTTGGCATGTTTTGGTAATATTGGCTAGGAAAAAATAGTTTTTAACAAGATAACACTTTTAAAAGTCTAATACCGTATATCAGGGTTTTTCCGCGTGAATCCAATTTCCGCTTTGTTCGCGACGATTTTTGAATCGCGGAAAATATATCAGCGTAAATTTATACAAAGTTTTGATTTTATGACATAGTTCTTTCTTTCCTTATGAAGTAAACAGGTATGTAAGAGTACAATGAACAGTGTTCAGTAGGTTTATAGAGTAGAAATTGCGGGATCGGAGAACAAGCTTTAGATAATAGGTATGTAAGCCTCGTGGTTTATTCAATAATACATTGACGAGCTAATTAAAACGGTGGCTTTAATTGCGTAAGCCGATGTCTAATAATTATACTTGAGCTACTGGTATATGTAACGGTACATGATCTATTAATCTTTGACTGTTTGCGTCTCTGAAAATAATTATCGGTAATATTTAACAATTAAAAAAATCGTGTAAATGGTTTGATTGTCCGATTTTTTCATTATAAAGAGGGCCAATTTAGATAGTTTTACCTCCTTACTTCACAGCTTTAAAAAATCTTGAATTATATTTTCACCATGACTTTGAAACAGTGAAAATTTGATTCGCGTAAATTTTATATAACGTTCTAGGTTCTGAATCGCGGAAAAAAACATGACGCAGAAAAAACTTCATATACGGTATGGGTTTTTTTAATGTTCTGTAAGCAAATATTTATTTTTTAAATCCAGCATCGCCTCAAATTTATGATTTAATCATATATGTTTTCTTTGGCCCTATGCATATTTTGAAATACCGGGAAACGCTGGACAACGTGTAGCCGCGATTTTAGTATTTTACCCTATGAAGTTCATAAAGTCACTATTTCACAACTGATATAAACGCAACATGTAAAGTAAATTTTGAATAACATACTTCAGAAGAAAGTTATAAATCTGCATGAAAATACAAAACATCGTGAAAAAATGGTGTCATTCATTATGCTATTATAATCATCACCAAATGTCATGCAGTGAAATGATTTCTTTAAAAGGAAAGTTATCAAATAATTTCATAGGCTGGATCAAAATTTTACCGAAATTAGTCCAAAATTATCGTTTATTTGTGTGCATAAAACTTACAAATCCAATCTTCTCTGTACTAAACGTACTTAATTTTTCGTCAAGTTGATCCTTCGACTCATTGCCTCTGTTATTAATAAAGAACATGGGCGAATTAAAACCATGGCGATAATGCCTATTAGTTCCATTGTACAATAACTTTTTCTCAAATTTTAGTTGCAAATGGTTTACATTAACTGAAACATTCACCGTGTAAAAGCAAAACTTCTAGAAACAACGAGTGAAATATGTTGAATTTTGGTGGTACATGTATGTTACTTGTACAAGGCACTTTGAAAAATTATGCACTTAGAATGTTTTTTTCAAAATGCGTTAAATTTTGGACCACGCCATTACATTTTGAAAAGAAAAACAACTTAGTTAGGCACTTTGAAAACTAAATTACAAGGTTTAGTCGAAATTGGTAAGTCCCTCTTGAAATATGATAAATAATTGTTTTGAAATCAGTTAAGAACAAAGTCCATGTTTTTTGATTTATACATTTTTTTTCAAAATTCGAATGTTTTCCGACTGTCTAAAAAGCAGGTATATACCTGAGATGACTTAAACATTTTTTTCAAAGTGTTTTGCCACAGTCTTATCTATTAGTTTTACATATAATGTTACCATTTCTATATGAACTTTTATTGGTATTTTGTAATTTAAATCTATTATTTAATATGTACTATATGTGACATTTTTTTTAGAAGAGGAGATAATCCCCCCCCCCCCTCCTCTCCAATTATGTTTGAAAAAAAAGCCCACTGGTGTGACTTTCTTTCAGTGACCACCCTTAAAGATGTTAACTTACATTGTATCAAACTATGTCAACTCAAGTTCATTGTTTTTCTGGAACTCATTTAAAATACATGTATATATGCTTTGTGACAATAATATTAATTATAAAAGCATTATGAGAGCATGAGACTTGCGCGGTTCAAAGCATGCCATCGTAATACATGTTGATACAATATACGCTGCATACTAATATGTAAAGTTAGAGTGATCTCCCTTTTTATGTAAAAAAATAAATGTCAACCTGTGATTCGTCACCGATTTTCCGTGCTGGCGTATCACACTGTGAAATAATTGGGCGGCCAGGCGGTTGTTGTCTGATGCTGCATGGGCCATTTTGAAAAGCATATCGGACTTCATTTTTGATTTTGTGTATTAGAGATGACCGCACTTTAACGGTGGTTTGTTATCGCAGAGATTACGAAACGTTCCCTAATCTATTGAGCCCTTAAAGTAAATTTGCTTTACTCTATTTTGTATGATATGATGCAAGTTATGTAGATCAGGTTTATCAACTTGTATGTAATGTTTTGATTTGAGTTGACGCATAGGCTCTGCAATGTATTTGTCCATAATAACAATTACTTTAGTAAATTTTTTGGTGAAAAGTTCATTTTAAGAAAAATCAGTATTTTTAACAGTAAACATTAAATTTGTTATTCGGTATTATCTCTTTTATAGATCCATTACGCATCAAGACCCAGAAACAACAAGGTCATTTGAAAACGGCTATGAATAGGGAGCTCTTTTCATCCATTTAATTATGGCTTGCTATATTCAGGGTTTATTCCCACCTAGCAAAAATCTGAATTTCTTTTTCCCATTTAGCTAAAATTGTGATTATCACATGTGAGTAGTCACCTGTGTATAGTCTGTTTTATACTTATTACCGGAATTATCACCTGAGATGTACAATTTAAGTATAACACATTGTCAAACTGTAGAAATGATAAAGTTCAAAGAGGTATAATTTTTTCAATGACATTATAATTTTCATATTGGACCTGATATGGAGCTGTTATGAACAATTCTGAATAATTAGTGATTTTAGGTTGAAAGTATATCGAACGCACTATTTACACTGCTGCAATCAAGAAACGGAATTCATTAGATATAATGTAGATACAAGAGAAGCCATCTCGGACAACTCTTTTTTGGGAGTTAATTTTAATCAACTCTCCTGATAGATGTAGTAACTCTGGCAAACCGGAAGTGAAACAGTGTTTGGACCTAAGCACAAATCATAACCGCCGACAAGATTTAGTACTTGAAAATAATCGATAAAATCGATATAATTTTTAATTTTTGTATGAAATAGTTTATTGGTGCATTTTAAATGATTGACCAAAATGTTAAATGTGTTTAAGTCATGTTGCAAGCTAGATATAGACGTAAGAATTGATTGTTATGTTATGTAAACAAAGCTGGAGTCTTATGGTTGTTTACAAAAAATGTAATATAGAGAATTACCATTTCTTTGAAAAATGACTCGTGGAAAACAATAAAAACCATTTTAATGTGTTCATAAATACTATTATCAACAAATAGAAGAATATTTAATTGAATTTTACACCAATGCAACATATATCTAAACAAAAACAAAAACAACGAATTCTGAACTTATCTTGGTTGTAACTCGATTTTTTACTTTTGACATAGCAGTATAAATTTCTATACTTATAATTATAAATATTAAAAATGGAAAAAATAAAATTTGAAATTTTTTTTAAGCTCAATCGTGTCTTATTCCCTTTAAATGGTACATACAATTCTTATAATTTTGTAGTATACATTTGAAATACGAGACTATATTGAACTCTGGCGTAGGAAATATTCTCTCGAGTCTCTCTGCTTGTCGGAGATTTACGGAGACAGCCGAGCGTCTGGTTGAAGGAGACAACGGTTCAAAATGCTCGGATCCTTAAATAACCAGAAATATTTCAATTTCTGATACATACTAGTAGTTTGATGAAATTAATTCTATCTATCATGCCTTTTATATACACAACAAATCTGGTAATTTTATTCAAATTCATTTTATGTCAGTCGTAGATCATAAAGTCAGTGCCCATTAATAAAATCAACTACATTGTACAAGTATTAAATCAAGATACTGTGTTTCTTGCAATTCAAAGGAAGATTATTTAAAGCAAATATATTTTCATGAATGTAATATAACTTTGAATTAAAATTCTTAGAGTTCTATCAATGTCTTTATATTTTATTTATTTTATAGGCCTATGTTGAAAGATTTGAAAAGGGGAATAACTCATATTTTTGAGACTGTTTAAACTGAAATAAAAAAATGATCAATTGATGGTGCAATTGGCACAATGTGGTGGGTCCTTGAGAAACTAAACAATATATTTTGCCTCATCATAGACAGAGAGATGAATAGAGATACCTCATACATACACTTTGAACAATAAAATATCAAATATATACTGTCTCCAATTATTTAATATGTAATTTTGACCGGGTTCATTTAGTACTTATACCAAACCTCAGTAATTTATATAAACAGTTATAATATTCTTACTAATTAAAAAGTGTGTAATAAATATAGACCTTGCCTTTGCTTTGACATATATTCCAGACCTATTCTGAGAGAAAATATATTTAATTAAGTAGAAATCTTTTGAAGAAGGTTATTTGCTTTCAAGTGTTGTATGACATTCCATGAAAGCGAATAAAATGTTCCCATCAGGTGGATGAGGGACCCATAAGTGATTGTTTTGCCGGGAGGTGGATCAGCAGGACCTATTTTCTTAACTTTACTACATGCATGTACTATAGCTTAAATTGTGAATTAAATTAGTTTGGATTTTTCATATGTTCGATATCATCCTCTACTTGGTAATGATTATGATTCTAGGAACTTTTTAAGGAGATTTATTTAAGCATTGAATGCTTATTTTTTTTGGATGTCGTCGGTCCTGCAACACAACAAGCGGTGCAGATAAATTGAATACCATGCGTTAGCGCGTTCTCTGCACTGCTTGGTGTGTTACAGAACCGACGACACCCATAAATAAACATTCAATGCTTATATTTATATTCATACTGATGGTTTTTTTTATGAAATATATGGTTATTGTTAATTGCTGTAAAGCCATTATATACGCTCTCAGTCAGGGATATGAAACATACATGGAACAGCCATATCAGCCTGTTATTAAGTTCGCTTCCGCGACTAAATATATATAAGTGCCAGAAACTGTGTAGAGAAAAATCATCTTTATTTAGGAGAAGATGTAATTTAATGATTATTTTTCAAAAGTTCACATCAAATTGGTTATGTAAAGTTGATCGTTTCATTTAATCTTATAAAAATAAATATACTCAAAACACGTGAACACGTTTATATTTGTGCACATGGCACATGAAAGTGTATTCATAGAAAATTGAACGTCGCATATTTCCAATGCAAACATAACACTGGTATTAAGCCGATATGCGTACCATTTGGTACGCATATCCTAAGATGGCGATAATTGGTGCAGGTTCGGAAGTTTACGCTGCTATATTTATTTATTCAGGTCGTATTTCAGCGGGTCAAACATATTTTAAAACATGTTTGAAAGGCTACTGAGTCTTCACATGTAGCGACTATAGAATAAATCAAAACAGCATATTAATTGATATTTCCTCCATAAATGGAAATCTCTATGATATGCGTACCTACAAAATAAATCAGATTTACGTTCCCTAAAACAAATAAGAATTTCTGGATATGCGTACCATCCGTAAGATTTACGTGGGTTGGTGTGCACGCAGCGCATACATGCGTCTGTGAGTGTCGAAACCCAATGTTCTTATTTCTTCATCAATATAAAGATATAAAAATGGCTAATATTTGGATGTACCATCAGGAGTGACTTTTAAAATCTTGTCCTCGCTAAAGAGCTTTTCTCGCATTGACAACACTTTTTATTTTATTTTAACAATAAAATGCTTTCTTTTGTGATTCATGCGGGATACGGAGGTGGCGACATTGCCATAAATACATAACCCGCGTTCGTTAGTCTGTTAAGTAATTTTATTTTCTGCAATGATCACTTCCTCAATAATCTGCATAAATCATCTAAGTTAACATTTTATTGTTTATATATTTACATCTTTCTTTTAACAAATTGATAAATTGTTCGTAAAAAGTAAGCAAAATTAACAAAATCATTGTTAATGTACATGAGTACGTTGGATAAAAGAAACAGCTAAATCGCCTTTGGTGGGAATTTGAGTCTGTAATTATCACACCTCACAACCTTATTAGCAAAATCGGGGCCTTTCTGACTTTTATGTTAACGAACAACCAAAAACCCCAGAGAACGCTTAAATATGTCATTAACGGGATTTTAACGAGACCAGTTCGAGGTTCTTGCAAATCGAGAGAGGAGTTTAGATCGAAAAAGTAAGTAGAGTTTATGTTTATTCTCTCAGCAAGCTTTTCAAATTATCTAAAGTTGCAGAACAATTGGTTATTAATGAGAATTTGCAGTTTGCGGTGATAAGCCTTATCTCGTTAAATAAATAAATAAATATAATACGAAACCGTCTGAGCAGCTGTTTTCGATTTTCTCACAATCTGAAACGTGCTAGAAACCTGCAATGCAATAATTCCACTGCATGTGTTACCAAAGTGTTAATAAATAATGGTCGTGTGTGAAATGTGACTTACAAGACATGTTTTAGAATGAAATTTGTATGCAGGTGTATTATAGTCAGTTTTTACACATTTTGGTACCTAGCATACGTTAAAAAATATAGTATTTTTTTCCTAGAATATTGTGTTTATGTCATTCATGCCTTCAATCATTTCAATACAGAATTTCCTCTACATGTACATGTAGTTTTGACACAGTATATGTATCCAGAGACATAAATAACATTTTATTTATGTCTGTGATGTATCTCTTTTAAACTGTCAACTTTATGTCCTATTTATCAATGAACGATGAACGTGTTTATGAATCAAGGGTCTGCATTTGTTAAGTAAGTATAACATTATGCAATTGAGAGTATTAAAGAGAGAGAGAGAGAGAGAGAGAGAGAGAGAGAGAGAGAGAGAGAGAGGCTGTAAATACGGTGTACATGTAATCGGTATTGATTGCCTTGCTTCCATGAACCATATATATATATATTTCAAAAATGCCACAATGCATTAGCAACATTGCTGACAAAGATTTTGAAAGAGATGATGGAGGGAGCGAGAGATCTGACAGTTTTATATGAATCCAAGATGGCGGCGATGTGTACCCTGTCTAGTATCAGTTAAATAGAGGGTATATATTTAATAGGTATATACTAGATGATATCCTGGGCAAGGTCGGGAATTAACACTAAACACATAATATGACACAATGCAATATGTTGAACAATAGTTGTATATACTGTGTCCGAATTTTTCCTTCATTGCTTTCTTTACCTATTCTCTAAAATTAAAATAAAAAACTAAACGCATTGCTAGATAATTAGAGGAGCAGACAGAGGTGAAAAATTTAAAGGGGCTTGGTCAAAATTTATTTTTGTACCGGTACATTGAACCTATGTAAACAAAAACAGGGCACGGACCTTATTTACATGACAAAGAATTGTCGGTCCTTTATCTTGCTTACACCTCCACGAATTACAATCAAATTTCATTTGATCACAACAAATGCATTTCTAAAGCCTTGTAAATAATCCAAGCTGAAAAAATTAACCAATATCGTGGCCATGCCCCTTTAAACTGAAATTGATGTTGTATACATGTACGTGGCCTTAATTTTTTTTTATGTTAAAACCTCTTCTTAACCTGTCAAGGCAACATTGACGCCTATTTGTTTCCAATTAAATAAAGACAGTAACACCTCGTGATTGTTAAAATATTGCCATTTATTCAAACATGCTGCAGAATAAAAGTTCAGTTTGGAGAGTATCTAAGGAATTTTATCGGAATTTAAGGATGTAAGTAGCGTGCGTTTGATGTGAGATTTTAAAAGATTAGTGCGAATGTTTCTCGACTAGTTGCAATACTGCTGTTGTCATATGTAAAATCCCATTGTGAGCCCTGGACCGGTAAATGTCCGAGTAAAAATAAACTGCCGTCTTCGAGAGAATAATGACGTATATTTCCGCTATTTTAAGACCCATCAATTTGAAATTCGGCATGAGTGTATCTTAGACATTCCTTTTCTAATGAATACAAGCATATTGCAAGTGTTATAAAAAATAATTGATTTATTAGGCTTTTGAAGCGAGCTGGTAGTTTTTTTATCTGGGTCAGAGTTCGACCTCTTTCTTTATTTATGGTTACATTGAAATTAATGTTAAAACGGGCTTGGCCCCTGTGTAAATTATACAGAAATAACATTCGTTTGTATGATTGTACATTGCAGAGGTAATCCTTTTTTTCACATGTTTATGTTTAATTGGATGAATTCAAACAGAGAATGCACGAGACTTTAGCCTAAGCCAAGAAATCACCATCTTCAGGAGATGAATCAGAGAATATAGAAACTGTGGAGGCCTTTCTCAAATACATTACAGAGGATCGAAAAAAGAAATCAGCATATACAAACTCAGATTCTGAAAACACGTGATGATGGCTAAGTGCAATTAATAGTTTTCAATTGAGACATTAGGTATTTAATTCGGTCGCTAACTTGAACGTTGAAGCATAACGATGACATTGGAGATTACCTGGAAGATTCATGTCTCGTTTGACGTCTGATGTATTTGTGTATTTATTGCGAATTCTTAGATGTGATGATACCAACTCTATATGTTTTGCTTGTGAAGACATAAGATGTCATCTTGATCGGTATATTTTAAAAGTGTATAGGTCGGAATATATTTACGAAACTAATACTTATTGCCCACAAGTATTATGTAAGTATGATATTAAGAGAATTTAATTCAGGTAGACTCAATGCTATTACATGAATGTACAATAGCACTAGATGTGCAGTAAAAATTCAGTAATCTGAATATCAATAAAACTGGACATCTAAGTCTCTAGATGATTATTTTTTATGTCGAGCAAATATTGTTTTTAAATCATATTGCTTAATACTCTAACAATATTGTTTAATAGATATTTTTATAAACCCAGGTACAAGTATCAAGATTTCAGGTCCTCCTTGGATGGTTTAGTTTGAAGTGAAGAAATAAGAAAGGTTTTGCTGTGGGTTTCTTTTATTTCAATATCCATGAATGAATATGTATTCAGAATAGTTTTAGCTCAGTTTTACTTAATGAAGAAATCAAGTGAGTTTGTTCACCTGTTGTCTATCTGTCTTATACGGTATGCATTTGTCTGCTAAGCTTTTACATTTTTAAATGAAAAATTAAAATACATGACCAAACCTTTTTAAAGGGGAGATCAAACTACCAGTAAATATATTATATTATATATTGTAAATAGGGTGGGTCACTTAGAATATCTCCTTCTGAAGAACTACTGCACTAGAAAACAACATTTTTATGTAGAGTCAATTCTAAATTATTCAAACTGTGATATTAAAACTAATACTTGATCCCAAAGAAGTGCTAAAATTTCTTGGTTTTCAGGCCCCGCCCCAAGTTCATAAATTTATGAAGAAAAAAATTGAAGGGCATACAAAAACTTGCTGAGAACCATTACTCAGGTGAGTGATGTGGCCCATAGGCCTAATTTCCATACTTTTTACTGTGCCATTATATAAATAGTGCCTGTTTGGGAGGGTAACAGTTGAAATTGACAGGTCATGCGCGTACCGTTCGCTGTAGAATTCACGTTATTCCTATATAAAAGCAGTAAAATTTTCTTAAAAATTAAGACATTCAGTATAACAAAATAAATAGTGCCTGTTTAGGAGGGTAACAGTTGAAATTGACACCCCGAGAAAATCGCGTCGGTTGACAATGGTTTTCTCGGGGTGTCAATTTCAACTGTTACCCTCCCAAACAGGCACTATTTCTCAAGATGTGGGAGTGCAGCTAAACCAATCATATGCAAATAAATGATACTGAAAGAAACCTGCATCTTTTGAAATATTTCAGTATAGAAATAAGATGAGTACTTAAAATAAGAACTTATAGGATGAATGTATAAGGTGAATGTATGATGGAATATTAGAGTCTTAGATTTGTGTTGTGATGTTTATTTCTATTTTGTTTTTCAAAATGCTGTAACATCATTGATATAATAAATGGACAAAATTTTGCTTCATTTTGATTTTTTATGATTATTCAATAGATATACATTTAATATTTCATGCCTTTTATATATATAACAATTATAATTTTATTCAAATTCATATTATGTTATGTAAGTCGTAGATCACAAAATCAGAGCCCATTGATAAAAATAATTATTAAATCAAGATACTGCATTTTTTGAAATTCAATTGAAGATTATATTATAAAGCAAATATATTTTTATCGATGTAATATAAATTTGCAATAAATTTCTAGGAGTTCTATTAATGTGATTAAATATTATTTATTTTCATGCGTACGTTGACAGATTTGAGAAGGGGAATTACTCTTAATTTTGAAACTGTTCAACTGAAGAAAAAAATTGATCCAATGATGGAGCATTTGACACAATGTGGTGGTACCCAGAGAAACTAAACAATATATTTTGGCCTCATAATAGACAGAATGAAGAAAGATAACTCATACACACACTTTGAACCTTAAAATATCACATATTTACTCTGACTCCAGTTACTTAATATGTAATTTTTATGCTGGGGTTGTTAGGTATAGATAGACCAAAACTCGGTGATTTATTATACAAACAGTGTTCAATGTACCAGTGTTTGTTAAAAAAAACCAAATAAACAATTTATAATATTTGATCTTATATACTGATTACTTATAGTACTATATGTAACAAGAGAAATGTACGTTCCCATGAGGTGGCTGGGGGATCCACGTGGGATTATTTGCCGGGAGGTGGATCAGCTGGACCTATTTTCTTAACTTTACTACATGCATGTCCTATAGCTTGTGATCATGAATTGAATTAGGTTTGATATCATCCCCTGAGTACTTCATCCGCACATTTAAAATGTCAACCTGAATCATTTAGGATCAAGTCTTATATGGATTTGAGTGTAAAAATCAGATTTTCTATGTCAGAGAGATTGAAAAATCTTGTAACTTTATAAGGAGTTCAGTATATGCATAAATATGATCATAGTACTAAGTCCGAGTAAGTCGTAGTGACAAGTTCCAGCTTATTCATTTTATACAGCAGTTAGTGTCAACAGAATAAATCATGTTTTAATAACAACTCTTTATTGATAAATTCAGCCATTTAATACTGGTTAGTACAGTTAATAATGTTTAAAATATAAATAAAATTAAACTGAAAATGTAAGAATAACAATTACACTGATATTTGTACTTCAGAAACAGAAATATAATATATTACTAAATATCAAAGCATCTGTAGCTCTCCAGAATAGATAAACAGTTGTGTAGTACATGTACATGTATCATATGGTTTTGTCTATACACATGTAATATAAACACAGTTTATTTACATGCTTCAGTTCATAGGAAAATCTTTCTATCCACTAGTACAAATATAAAACACTACAAATTCCATGTAGCGACTGTTACTTTGTTAACATGTTTGATGTTTATTTACATGTAATCCTGGATTTTCTTCACTTTACCTGTTTCATTTTCACCCACAAAGAGATTGTCTCTGGTGTCCACACATAAACCCCATGGATGACAGTTATCAATGTAGCGGAGGAACTGTCCGTCGCTATCCAGGATATGGATACAGTGATTCTTATGGTCTGCTGTCAGGATCCGACCCTGGCTGTCTGTAGTGATGCCGACTGGTCTAAATGGTTTCTTGGTAGTAGAGGGAGGACCAGTGTATGTAAATCGCAGTTTCCCAGCCTGATTGACCACCACTACTGCACCGGCTATGACGTCAGCTACACAGATATCTAGGTTCCTGTTCTCACTGATGTATTTAGGGAAAAAATCAGATGAATAGAGAGGTTGTCCGTTGTCATCGTATTGAATCGTTTGTTTCTCTGTGGAGCCAGAATAACGCACGACTTTTGCTTGTTTCTCATCATCAGTGATCATGACAACCAGCAGGTCACCGGAGGTACTACAGACATAGAGAGGATACCACCCCCGTAGTCTGATCATTGTCTGTATCTGTGTATTCTTCACTATGTTCACAGTTCTATCATTGTGATCAGTATAAACTAGTTCACCACTCTGTGTCACTGCTATGCCCCATGGTATCTCCCCTGACTTGGTTTGGATTGACTTCACTAGTTTACTGTGGATGTTGTAAAGTCTCATCATGTTGTCATCACCACTAGTCCACACTTCATCATCACTCAGACAGGACACACTGCATAATTTATTAGATTCTCCATACTCGGTGTTTATATCTGTGATGATTCGTGGTACATCAATGAGTGGTCTGTCCAGGGGAGAGGACTCAGCACCAGGAGAATCCATTGTGTAGCCATGTTCTTCTGTGTTGATTGATAATGCTGACAGGGAACCAATCTGCTGATAAATCTGTTCTTTGTTAATTTTCTGAGGGGTGAATCTTGGTAAGGAAACTGTGAGTTTAGGGGGCAGTCTTCTGAATTCAGCATTCCTGGATTTGTAAGCAGATACTATGCTGACGTCATTAGAGTTCAGTAACTTCTTCAGATCAGCAATGCACTTTGTGATTTCAGAAATACTGAATTTGATTTCATCTTCCTTCTTATTTAAAACACCCAGATGTTTGGAATCTATTTCAACCACGTCAGATTTCAGTTTTCTGACACCAATGTCTATTTCTCTATGCAGTTCTTCTCCATGTTTGTCAATAGCTGTTGTTAATTTCTTGGAGTTTTCCTTAAGATCAGCTTTCTGAACTGGGATGTTAGATGCGATCTCGTTGTATTTAGGATAAATGGTGTTTTCTAATTCTTTCAAATCTCTTTGTAAAGCTTCTTTTTTGGTATCTAGTATTTTCAAAATGCCAACTTGTTCATGTCCTAAATGTTCCCGAGAAGAAACACACTCCACACAAATAGGAATGTCACAGTGTTCGCAGTAAAGTTCACATAATTGTGTGGAATGTTTTGAACATTTAGGATTACGTCCCCGCTTTTTAAATGGCACCACTTTGTGATCTTTGGATTCATCGGAGATATGTTCCCCAACACATGCTTTACACAGATGTATGTGACAAATGTCGCAGTACATAGGGGGCCCCGGGGTCTCACAGAGATGACACCGTAACACATCCTGAGCCCAAGTGCGCGGGAGCATGGTCGGGCAGCTTGACGGATTTTAAGAGAATACTGAAATGAATTTATGAAAAACCAATTAGCTTGCTCGTTTTACTCTTCTATAATAATTTTACAAAACTTTTACCATTTTGTGTGTCGTAGTCCATGTTCTAATAAATGACCTACATTTTTGAGAAGGTTAAATATTTTAGTTAAATTCCTATATACTTTATATAAGTCTCTTTAATTTAACACGAACATGTAGTTATCAGTAAACGAAATCGATGGAAAAGAAAGTTTAGACTAAATAACATAATTACTAATTAACATACTACAGGTACAAACCTCCACTCGGCAACATGACGAGACAGGTATTTCACTTCCTGGTCTACGTCAAATCTGTATTATCACGTGATTCTTTTTCTTCTTTTTTTTATCCAAAAGTGGTGGATTTAAAGGGGTGGTATTATTTAAATCATAACGACTTAGCCGTGAAGGATTTGAATTAAATTGATTATATAAGTATACTACATGTAAATTATACAACATTTGACCAAAACATGTTTTAACATTTTTTTTGGAAGGTTAAAAAGTGGGGGCGCGTCTTTTCATCACAATGAACCACAATGATAGCACAATGAAAAGACGCGCCGAAAAGTGGGATTTTATTTTTATCGCGGAACCCTACAATGTATGGATATTTCTTGAAAAGGCGCTAAATTTTCACGTTTTCCTCATATAAGTATTTTTTGTATTTTTGTCCAAGGGATTTATTTTTCTTTCAAATATATGAAAGGTATTATAAAAGTTCACCAAACGACGGTTTGGTCCAGGGAAACTGTCAAAAATGATTTTTTTTTCTCTATAAAAGTTGTCATATTAGTTATAGCATCTTCGCTAGCCAAAGGATTTCGGTCCACTCCATTTTACAATACCCAATACATGTAGCGAAAATGTAGTTATAATGGCTTGTTAAATTATTTTTTAACAAAATAACAATTTTAAAATTTTGAAATGTTTTTATTAATGCTCTGTCAACAAATGCTTATTTTTAAAGTCCATCATCGACTCGAATAAATTATTTTATCATATATTTTTTTTCATTGGTCCTATGCATAGTTGGAAACGCTTGGTCAACGCGTAGCCGCGATTTTAGTATTTTATCCTATAACGTTCATAAAATAACAATTTAACAACTAATATAAATGTTATATATAATGTAAATTTTGAATAAAAACATAATGCAGAAGAAATTTTAATATCTGCACCTGAAAAGATAAAGAAACATGAAAAAAGTTGTGACATTCATTATGCTATAATCTCCAAGCGTCAGTAGTGAAATCATTTCTTTAATAAAAGGAAAATTATCAAATATAATATCATAGGCTGGATTTGAATTTTTTCATCGAAATAAGTCCAGGTTATCAATAATTTGTGCGCATAACATTTACAACTCCTTCCTCCTCTGTAATAAACGTACTTTTCCCCTCTCAAGTCGATCCTCATTGTCTTTGAAAATAAAGTATATGGGCGAATTAAAACCATGGTGATAATGCATATTGGTTCGGAATCCATTGTAGACTGAAATTTCTCAAAATTTAGGTGCAAATGGTTTATATTTACCTCCTTAAAGGCTAAAACAATTACTGTGTAAAAGCAAAACTTTTAGCAAACATGGTGTAAAAAAATGAGTTTTGGTGGTATGTTACATACATGTACAATGCACTTATAGAAATTGTGGAGGACTTTATCAAATATATTACAGAGGATCAAAAGGTGTCAGCGTCTAAAAACTCAGATTCGGAAACACGTGATAATAGTTAAGTACAATTAATGGTTTCTAATTGAGACATAAGGTATTTAATTCGGTCGCTAACTTTACGATGACATAGGAGGTTACCTGGAAGATTCAAGTCTCGTTTGACGCCTGCTGTATTTGTGTATTGTGAATTCTAAGATGTGATGATACCAACTCTAGTGTTGCTTGTGAAGACATAAGATGTCATTTTGGTCAGAATATTTTAAAAACGTATAGGTCGGGATATCTTGACGAAACTAATGCTTATTGTCCACAAGTACGATATTACTGGAATTTAATTCAGGTAGACTCAATGCTATTACATTAATGTACAATAGTACTGGATGTGCTTTAAAAGTCTCTAGATGATTTTTTTTTATATAGAGCAATATCGTTTTTAAGGCAAGCTTTATATTTTAATAATATTGTTCAATAGATATGTATATACCCGAGAACAACTATCAAGTTTTCAGGTCCTCCTTTGGATGGTCTAGTAAGAAGTGAAGGTGAAGAAATACGAAAGGTTTTGCTATGGGTTTCTTTTATTCCAATATCCATGAATGAATATGTATTCAGAATAGTTTTAGCTCACTTGAACTTAATTAAAAAATCAAGTGAGTTTGTTCACCTGTTGTCTATCTGTCTATATATGAGGTTGTCTTTTACATTTCTACTGAAAAATTAAAATACATGGCCAAACCTTTTGAAAGGGGGGGGGGGGTGACAATCAATTAACAACCAGTATTTAAATAGGGTGAGTCACTTAGAGTAAGAATATCTCCTGCTCAAGAACAACTGCACTAGATAACATTTTATGAGTAGTCTATTAAGAGTTGAATTAATTGTTGAAACCATAACCCTCAAACCAATTTTTGTCTAGCTCCAGAATGCGCTTAAAGTTAAAAATCAGTATATAGAGTATAAAGAAGAAATTTTAATATAATATTTTTGAAAAAGGACTTGTTGTAACAGTTTATCCTGAATGACAAGAACTGCAATGTAACAATTTGTGATATCTTCATGCAAGCATCTTTATATAGTGTTGTAGAGTCGTTTCTAAATTATTCAAACTGTGACATTCAAACTAATACTGGATCCCAAAGAAGTGTTAAAAGTTCTTGGTTTTTTAAAAGGTCCCCTCCTGAGTTCATAGTTTTATGAAGAAAACAATTGAAGGGCATACAAAACCTTACTAAGAACCATTACTCAGGTGAGTGATGTGGCCCATAGCAATTTTCTAACTTTTTACTGTGCCATTACATTTTAGAGAATTAAACTTTCAAAAAGCATAGCATATGTGGCCTTCAAGGTAAATTGTTAGTGAAAAAAAAATATTTGTATGTGGACTTATTGATATATATCATAAAAAGTTTGATCAAGTAAAAAAAACATGGTAAGTTTTTCAATCATACTGACTTACCGAAAAAAGATGCATGTGTTCATCAAACCACTTATATTAAGTGATGACTGTTGTAAACGTGTCCAAAAGGCTTTCAAACTACAGGAGCACTTTAACTAATAAATCTAAATTCTTAAAACAATCGTTCATATTTCCCAAGATGTGGGAGTTCAGCTAAACCAATCATTTGCAAATAAATGATACTGAAAGAAACCTGCATCTTTTGAAATATTTATTAAAAAAAGAAATAAGATGAGTACTTAATATAAGGTCTAATCAGATGAATGTATGATGCATTAGAGTCTTAGATTTGTGTTGTGATGTTAATTTATATTTTGATATTCAAAATGCTGTAACATCATTGATATAATAAATGGACATCATTTTGCTTGTTTAAATGGTTTTTATGATTATTCAATACATACCTGATATTTCATGCCTTTTACATACACAACAATCTGGTAGCTATTTACATGTATGTCAGTCGTAGATCATAAAATCTAATAAAATTAACTATCATGAAATTCTAAGGAAGATTATATTATATAGCAAATATATTTTTATCGATGTAATATAACTTTGCATTAATATTCTTGGAGTTCTATTAATTTTATCAAATTTCATTTATTTTTATGCCTTTGCTGAAAGATTTGAAAAGGGGAATTACTCTTATTTTTGAAACTGTTAAACTGAGAAAAAAAATTTATCAAATGATATGGAACATTTGACGATATGTGGTGGTACCCTGAGAAACTAATAGACAGAATGAAGAAAGATAACTCATACACACACTTTGAACCTTGAAATATCAAATATATACTCTGACTCCTATGTAATTGTTATGCTGGGGTTGTTAGGTATTGATAGACCAAAACTCAGTGATTTATTATACATGTACATACATTGTACAATGTACCAGTGTTTGTTAAAAAAAATAAACAATTTATGATATTTGATCTTATAATATACTGATAACTTAGTACTATAGTTAACGAGAGAAATGTAAGTTCCCATGAGGTGGCTGGGGGATCGACAAGGGATTATTTGTCGGGCGGTGGATCAGCTGGACCTGTTTTCTTAACTTAACTACATACATAGTTTGTGAATTAATTAGTTTGAATTTTTCAAAGGTTGGATATCATCCTCCGAGTACTTCATTTGCGCATTTAAAGTGTCAACCTGAATCAGTTAGGATCAAGTCTTATGAGAATTGGAGTGTAAAAATCAGATTTCTAGGTCAGAGAGAGTGAAAAATTCTGCTAACTTTTTTTTAAAAAGGAGGTTGGTATATACATGAATATAATCATAGAACTAAGTCAAGTTTTGGGGTACCAGCTGATTCATTTTATACACAGTGTCAACAGAATAAATAATGTTTTGATGACAACTCTTTATTCATTAATTCAGCCATTTAGTTCTGATTAGTACAGTTAATAATGTTCAAAATATAAATACAAATATAATAAAAATGTTACAATAATTATTACACTGATATTTCTACTTCAGAAACAGAAATTAATATTACTAAATATCAAAGCGTCTATTGAGTTTCACAAATCTTTTTTCTTTTGTAATTCTCTAGAATTGATAAACAGTTGTGTATTATACGGTTTTGTCTGTACACATATCATATAAACACAGTTTTTTTACATGCTTCAATTCAAAGGAAAATCATTCTATTCACTGGTACAAATACACAGTAGGTAAATCACTTGATATGTTTTCCATGTTTACACAAGTTCAATAATAATGTAAATCAGGTTAATGAGAGTTAATAAAACACTACAAATTTCATGTAGAGACAGTTACTTTGTTAACATGTTTGTTGTTTATTTACATGTAATACTGGATTTTCTTCACTCTGCCTGTTTTATTTTCAGTCACAAAGAGGTTCTCTCTGGTGTCCACGCATAAACCATGTGGACCCTGTAAATGACAGTTGTCAATGTAGCGGAGGAACTGTCCGTCCTGATTTACGATGTGGATACAGTGGTTGTTACGGCCTGCTGTCAGGATCCGACTCTGGCTGTCTGTAGTGATGCCGACTGGATAAAATGGTTTCTTGGTAGTAGAGAGAGGACCGGTGTAGGTAAACCGAAGTTTTCCGGCCTGATTGACCACCACTACTACACCAGCTACATGGTCAGGTACACAGATATCTAGGTTCTTGTTCTCACTGATGTGTTTAGGGTAAACATTCTCATCAGATGAATAGAGTGGTTGTCCTTTGTCATGGTATTGAATCGTTTGTTTCTCTGTGGATCCAAAGTAACGAACAACTTTTGATTGTTTCTCATCATCACTGTCGCTAACAACCAGGAGGTCACCAGAGGAGGTACTACAGACATTGAGAGGATACCACCCCGGTAGTCTGATCACTGTCTGTATCTGTGCATTCTTCACTATGTTCACAGTTCTATCTTCGGGATCAGTATAAACTAGTTCACCACTCTCTGTCACTGCTATGTCAAATGGTATACCCCCTGACTTGGTTTGGATTGACTTCACTAGTTTACTGTGGAGGTTGTAGAGTCTCATCATGTTGTCCCAACCACTCGTCCACAGTTCATTATCGCTCAGACAGGCCACACTGTTTAATACATTAGGTTCTCCATACTCTGTGTTTATATCTGTGATGATCCGTGGTACATTAATGAGCGGTCTGTCCGTGGGAAAGGACTCAGCACCGGGAGAATCAATTGTGTAGCCATGTTTTTCTGTTTTGATAGATAACGCTGACAGAGAACCAATCTGTTCTTTGTTAATTTTCTGAGGAGTGAAACTTGGTAAGGAAATTGTGAGTTTCCTTGGCAATCTTCTAAATTCAGCATTCCTGGATTTGTAGGCAGATACATGACTGACATCATTGGAGTTCAGTTACTTCTTCAGATCAGCAATGCACTGTGTGATTTCAGAAATACTGCGTTTAATTTCATTTTCATGCTTATTTAAGACAACCAGGTGTTTGGAATCTGTTTCAACCACGTCAGATTTCAGTTTTTTGACGGCAATGTCTATTTCTCTGTGCAATTCTTCTCCCTGTTTGTCAATAGCTGTTGTTATTTTCTTGGAGTTTTCCTTCAGACCAGTTTTCTGAACTGGGATGTTAGATGCAATCTCTTTGTATTAAGGATTAATGGTATTTTCTCATGTTTGTCAATAGCTGTTGTGAATTTCTTGGAGTTTTCTTTCAGATCAGTTTTCTGAACTGGGATGTTAGATGCAATTTCTTTGTATTTAGGATAAATGGTATTTTCCAATTCTTGCAAATCTCTTCGTAAGGCTTCTTTCTTAGTATCTAGCATTTTCAAAATGCCAACTTGTTCATGTCCTAGATGTTCTCGAGAAGAAACACACTCCACACAAATAGGGACACCACAGTGCTCGCAGTAAAGTTCACATAATTGTGTGGAATGTTTGGAACATTTAGGATTAAGTCCCCGCCTTTTAAATGGCACAACTTTGTGATTTTTGGATTCATCGGAAATATGTTCCCCAACGCAGGCATTACACAGATGTATGTGACAAATGTCACAGTACATAGGGGGGGGGGGGGGGCGGGGTCTCACAGAGATGACACCGTAACACATCCTGAGCCCAAGTGCGTGGGAGCATTTTCGGGCAGCTTGATGGATTTTTCGAGAATCCTGAAATAAATTTATGAAAAACCTATTAGCTTGCTCGTTTTACTCTTCTAATATTCGTACAAAACTTTTACCATTTTTGGGGTCGTAGTTTCTGTTCTAATAAATGACCTACATTTTGAGAAGGTTTGTTATAAATATTTTAGTTGGATTCCTACTTGGTTAAATTAGTCTCTTTAATTTAACGCGAACATGTAGTTATCAGTAAACGAAATCGACGGAAAAGAAAGTTGAGACTAAATAATATTTATTACTTATCAACAAACTACAGGTACAAACCTCAACTCGGCAACATGATGAGACAGGTATTTTACTTCCTGGTCTAGGTCAAATCTGTATTATCACGTGATTATTTTTTTTTATCGAAAAGTGGTGGATTTAAAGGGGTGGTATTATTTAAATCATAACGACTTGGTCAAATGATTGAAAGTAAATTGATTATATAAGTATACTACATTACTTTATACAACCTTTTGATCAAAACCTTTCTTAAAATTTTGTTGGAAGGTTAAAGTTATAAAAAGTGGGATTTTATTTTTACTACGGGGCCGTACAATGTATTGAGATTTGATGAAAAAGCGCTTAATTTGCAAGTTTTCTCATATTTTTTGTATTTTTTTCAAAAGAATAATTTTTCTCTCAGATATATGAAGGTATTGTAAAAGGTCACTAAACAACGGTTTGGTCCAGGGAAACTGTCAAAGTTGAATTTTTCTCTAAAGAGGTTGTCGTATTAGTTATAAAATCCTTGATAACCAAGGGTTTTCGGTCCACTCTGCTTCCCACTTTACAATACCCAATGCATGTAGCGAAGATGTAGTTATAATGGATTTAGAATTTTTTTTTTTTTTTTTTTTTTTTTTTTACAAAATAACAGTTTTAAAATTTTGAAATGTTTTTCGTGATGCTCTGTCAACAAATGCTTATTTTTAAAGTCCATCATCGCCTCGAATAAATGATTTTATCATATATATTTTTTCAATGGCTCTATGCATAGTTTGAAACGCTTTGTCAACGCGTAGCCGCGATTTTAGTATTTTACCCTATGAAGTTCATAAAATCATAATTTCACAACTAATATAAACGTTACATATAATGTAAATTTTGAATAAAAACATAAATCAAAAGAAAGTTAAATATCTGCACATACAGCTGCATGAAAATATAAAGAATCATGAAAAAAGCTGTGACATTCATGCTTTAATCTCCAACCATCAGTAGTGAAATGATTTACTAATAAAAGGAAAATTATCAAATATAATATCATAGGCTGGATTAGAATATTTTCATCGAAATAAGTCAAAAGTTATCAATAATTTGTGCGCATAAAATTTACAACTCCTTCCTATTCTGTAATAAACGTACTTTTCCCCTCAAGTCGATCCTCATTGCCTTTGAAAATAAAGTATATGGGCGAATTAAACCATGGTGATAATGCATATTGGTTCGGAATCCATTGTAGACTGAAATTTCTTAAAATTTAGGTGCAAATGGTTTATATTTACTTCCTAACAGGCAAAAACAATTACTGTGTATATGCATGAATATGATCATAGTACTAAGTCAAAGTAAAGCTGATTCATTTTATACAGCAGAGTCAACAGAATAAATCATGTTTTAATAACAAATCTTTATTCATAGATTCAGCCATTTAAAACTGGTTAGTACAGTTAATGATGTTCAAAATATATATAAAAATATATTAAAAATGTTAAAATAACCATTACACTGATAGTTGTACTTCGGAAACAGAAATATATATTACTGAATATCAAAGCGCCTATTGAATTTCACAAATCCTTTCTTCTTTTGTAGCTCTCTAGAATTGATAAACAGTTGTGTAGTACATGTACATGTATCAAATGGTTTTGTCTGTACACATGTAATATAAACACAATTAATTTACATGCTTCAATGCGTAGGAAAATCATTCTATTCACTGGTACAAATACAATGTATATGGTAGGTAATTAAGTCACTTGATATGTTTTCCATGTTTACACAAGTTTAATAATATTATAAATCAGTTTGTTGAGAGGTCATAAAACAGTACAAATTTCATGTAGAGAATGTTACTTTGTTAACATGTTTGATGTTTGTTTACTTGTAATATTGGATTTTTTTCACTCTACCTGTGTTTTTTGCAACCACAAAGAGATTGTCTCTGGTGTCCACACATAAACCTGATGGACACTGTAAATGCCAGTTGTTAATGTAGCGGAGGAACTGTCCGTCCTGATCCAGGATGTGGATACGGCGGTTGTTAGCGTCTGCTGTCAGGATCCGACCCTGACTGTCTGTAGTGATGCTGATCGGTTTAAATGGTTTCTTGGTAGGAGAGGGAGGACCAGTGTATGTAAACCGGAGTTTCCCGCCCTGATTGACCACCACCACTGCACCGGCCGTAAAGTCAGCTACACAGATATCTAGGTTCTTGTTCTCACTGATGTATTTAGGGTAATCATAATTAGATGAATAGAGAGGTTGTCCTTTGTCATTGTATTGAATCGTTTGTTTCTCTGTGGAGCCAGAGTAACGCACAACTTTTGTTTGTTTCTTATCATCAGTCATCATGTCAACCAGGAGGTCACCAGAGGAGGTACAACAGACATTGAGAGGTTTCCACCCCTGTAGTCTGATCACTGCCTGTATCTGTGTATTCTTCACTATATTCACAGTTCGATCATGGTTATCAGCATAAACTAGTTCACCACTCTGTGTCACTGCTATGTCCCATGGTATCTCCTCTGACTTGGTTTGGATTGATTTCACTAGTTTACCGTGGAGGTTGTAGAGTCTCATCATGTTGTCCTCACCACTCGTCCATACTTCATCATCACTCAGACAGGACACACTGCGTAATTGATTATATTGTCCATACTCGGTGTTTATTTCTCTGATGGTCCATGATACATCAATGAGTGGTCTGATTGGGGCAGAGGACTCGGCACCGGGAGAATCCATTTTGTAGCCATGATCTTCTGTTTTGATAGATAACGCTGACAGAGAACCAATCTGCTGATAAATCTGTTCTTTGTTAATCTTCTGAGGGGTAAATCCTGCTAAGGAAACTGTGATTTTAGGAGGCAATCTTCTGAATTCAGCATTTCTGGATTTGTAAGCGGTTACATGACTGACATCATTGGAGTTCAGTAACTTCTTCAGATCCGCAATGCACTGAGTGATTTCAGAAATACTGCGTTTGATTTCATTTTCATGCTTATTTAAGACAACCAGGTTTTTGGAATCTGTTTCAACCACGTCAGATTTCAGTTTTTTGACAGCATTGTCTATTTCTCTGTGCAATTCTTCTCCATGTTTGTCAATAGCTGTTGTTAATTTCTGGGAGTTTTCCTTCAGATTTGTTTTCTGAACTGGGATGTTAGTTGCAATCTCTTTGTATTTAGGAAAAATGGTATTTTCTAATTCTTTCAAATCTCTTTCTTTTTTGGTATCTAGCATTTTTAAAATGCCAACTTGTTCATGTCCTAGATGTTCTCGAGAAGAAACACACTCCACACAAATAGGAACAACACAGTGTTCGCAGTAAAGTTCACATAATTGTGTGGAATGTTTTGAACATTTAGGATTAAGTCCCCGCTTTTTAAATGGCACCACTTTGTGATCTTTGGATTCATCGGAGATATGTTCCCCAACACAAGCTTTACACAGATGTATGTGACAAATGTCACAGTACATAGGGGGGCCCGGGGTCTCACAGAAATGACACCGTAACACATCCTGAGCCCAAGTGCGTGGGAGCATGGTCGGGCAGCTTGACGGATTTTAAGAGAATCCTGAAATAAATTTATGAAAAACCAATTAGCTTGCTCGTTTTGCTCTTTTAATAATCATACAAAACTTTTACCATTTTTGGGGTCGTATTCCATGTTCTAATAAATGACCTACATTTTGAGAAGGGTTGTTTAATATTCTATTTGGATTCCTACTTGGTTAAATAAGTCTCTTAAATTCAACACGAACATGTAGTTATCAGTAAACGAAATCGATGGAAAAGAAAGTTGAGACTAAATAATATAATTACTAATTAACAAACTATAGGTACAAACCTCCACTCGGCAACATGACGAGACAGGTATTTTACTTCCTGGTCTAGGTCAAATCTGTATTATTACGTGATTCTTTTTTTTTTATCCAAAAGTGGTGGATTTAAAGGGGTGGTATTATTTAAATCATAACGACTTAGCCTTGAATGATTTATTGTAAATTGATTATATAAGTATACTACATGTTAATTATACAACATTTGACCAAAACATGTTTTAAAATTTTGTTTGAAGGTTAAAAAGTGGGGGCGCGTCTTTTCATCACAATGAACCACAATGATACCACAATGAAAAGACGCGCCGAAAAGTGGGATTTTATTTTTATGGCGGGACCCTACAATGTATGGATATTTGTTGAAAAGGCGCTAAATTTTCACGTTTTCCACATACATGTATTTTTATATTTTTGTCCAAGAGATTTATTTTTCTTTCAAATATATGAAAGGTATTGTAAAAGTTCACCAAACGACGGTCTAGTCCAGGGAAACTGTCAAAAATGATTTTTCTCTATAAAAGTTGTCATTCGCTAGCCAAGGGTTTTCGGTCCACTCCATTTCACAATACTCAATACATGTAGCGAAGATGTAGTTATACGAGGGTCAATCAAAAAATACGAAGACAATGTGGCTGTCTATCATATATTTTTAATGAGAGTCAAACATAACAGATTAATCTGTGCACCAACACTTATGTTATTGATATGCGAAGTTTTAGTCCATTTGATGAAATGGTATTTTTGTTACCCCTTTTTAAAAACAACATGCTTTGTCACCACGGCGCACGGTACAGTTCAAAACACGACGTCAAGATTAAACACGCACAGTTTATAGATATACCCCATCTTTTTATCACGCTTAGTCTCTTGTGCCTTTCTCCTTACAATTTAAAATGGCACTGAACCACTTAACATCTTACTTGCAGACATCTGTTCGAGAATCATAAGTTAGTTCTTCGAAGTTTTCATTTTCTAACCGTGTATCTCTTAGTTTACAGCAAGGATAACCCTAGAAGTCGGTTGACGTTACTTATTTTTTTTACCAAATATTTACAGATATTCTACTCTCTTTCGGACTGTTTTATATGCAAAATATAATTATCACCACCCCAACAAAATTTATTACAGTTAAACACAAACTTGCAAATAATTGTTGACTTATTTTTTGCACCATTGAGCATTTTCACAGCTTGTGTCGGCTTTTTTCTGGGTTAAATCCATTTTGTTTGTACCTCTCCTTGCGCCGTGACGTCCGGCGACGTCGATGTTTTTAGTCAATTTTAAAGAGGACTATCTGTCTTTAGTTAATAATATCTGTTCGACAAAACAATCTATCCTGTCATTGTTTGGAACTTAGAATACCAAGACAAAGCTTAATTTGAGGTTTCAATATCATTTGTTTTTAAGCCCAATTTATAGAGATATTACTTTCAACATTATATTGATTATTGTTGACATTACACAAATTTTGACCGTGCGCCGTGACCTCATTTTTGCAGGATTAGATTCTAAATAATTCTTAGAAATAAAGGAATCTATTAACTTTTTTCCTTGGAAATTGTTTGAAACTGTTGCTAAATTATGTCTACCAAATTTAGTAATGATATGACGTTAAATAACATAGCTATGACAAAAGTCTTCGTATTTTTTGATTGACCCTCGTACATGTAATGGCTTGTAAAATTATTTTTTAACAAAATAACACTTTTAAAATTTTGAAATGTTTTTATTAATGCCCTTTCAACAAATATTTATTTTTAAAGTCCATCATCGCCTCGAATAAATGATTTTATCATATATATTTTTCATTGGCCCTAAGCATAGATTGAAACGCTTGGTCAACGTGTAGCTGCGATCTTTAGTATTTTACCCTATGAAGTTCATAAAATCACAATTTCACAACTAATATAAACGTTACATATAATGTAAATTTTGAATAAAAACATAAATCAAAAGAAAGCTTAATATCTGCACCTACATATGCATGAAAAGATAAAGAACCATGAAAAAAGTGGTGACATTCATTATGTTATAATCTCTAACCGACAGTAGTGAAATGATTTACTAATAAAAGAAAAATTATCAAATATAATTTCATAGGCTGGATTAGAATTTTTTCATCGAAAGAAATCAAAAGTTATCAATAATTTGTGCGCATAAAATTTACAACTCCATCCTTCTCTGTAATAAACGTACTTTTTACCTCTCAAGTCGATCCTCATTGCCTTTGAAAATAAAGTATATGGGCAAATTAAAACCATGGTGATAATGCATATTGGTTCCATTGTGGACTGTTTCTCAAACTTTAGGTGCATATGGTTTATATTTACTTCCTAACAGGCAGAAACAATAACCGTGTAAAAGTGAAACTTTTCGCAAACATGGTGTAAAAAAATGAGTTTTGGTGGTAGGTTACATACATGTACAACGCACTTTGAATTTTCATCTTCAGGAGATGAATCAGGGAATATAGAAATTGTGGAGGACTTTATGAAATATATTACAGAGGATCAAAAGGTGTCAGCGTCTAAAAACTCAGATTCTGAAAACACGTGATAATAGTTAAGCACAATTAATGGTTTCTAGTTGAGACATAAGGTATTTAATTCGGTCGCTAACTTAAACGTTGAAGCATTACGATGACATAGGAGGTTACCTGGAAGATTCAAGTCTCGTTTGACGCCTGCTGTATTTGTGTATTGTGAATTCTTAGATGTTATGATACCAACTCTAGTGTTGCTTGTGAAGACATAAGATGTCATTTTGGTCAGAATATTTTAAAAGTGTATAGCTCGGGTAATCTTGACGAAACTAATGCTTATTGTCCACAAGTACGATATTACCGGAATTTAATTCAGGTAGACTCAATGCTATTACATTAATGTACAATAGTACAGGATGTGCTGTAAAAATTCAGTAATCTGGATATCATTAAAACTGAACATTCAAGTCTCTAGATGATTATTGTTTATATCGAGCAATATTGTTTTTAAGTCATGCCTTATATTTTAATAATATTGTTCAATAGATATGTATATACCCGAGAACAACTATCAAGTTTTCAGGTCCTCCTTTGGATGGTCTAGTTAGAAGTGAAGGTGAAGAAATACGAAAGGTTTTGCTATGGGTTTCTTTTATTCCAATATCCATGAATGAATATGTATTCAGAATAGTTTTAGCTCACTTGAACTTGAAAAAATCAAGTGAGTTTTACTAATCACCTGTTGTCTATCTGTCTATATAAGAGGTTGTCTTCTACATTTTTACTGAAAAATTAAAATACATAGCACAAACCTTTTTAAAGGGGGGGGGGGCAATCAATTAACAACCAGTATTTAAATAGGGTGAGTCACTTCGAATTAAAATATATCCTTCTCAAGAACTACTGCACTAGAAAACATTTTATGAGTAGTCTATTTAGTATTGAATTAATTGTTGAAACCATAACCCTCAAACCAATTTTTGTCTAGCTCCAGAAAGCGCTCAAAGTTAAAAAAGCAGTATATAGAGTATAAAGAAGAATTTTTAATAATCTTTTTGAAAAAGAACTGGTTGTAACAGTTTATCCTGAATGAAAAGAACTGCAATGTAACAATTTGTGATATTTTCATACAAGCATCTTTATAAAGTGTTGTAGAGTCGTTTCTAAATTATTCAAACTGTGACATTTAAACTAATACTGGATCCCAAAGAAGTGTTAAAAGTTCTTGTTTTTTAAAAGGCCACCTCCTGAGTTCATAGTTTTATGAAGAAAACAATTGAAGGGCATACAAAACCTTACTAAGAACCATTACTCAGGTGAGTGATGTGGCCCATAGGCTTAATTTCCTTACCTTTTACTGTGCCATTACATATTAGACAATTAAACTTTTAAAAAGCATAGCATATGTGGCCTTCAGGGTAAAATGTTAATGAAAAATATTATTTCTATGTGGACTCATTGATATACATTATAAAAAAGTTTGATCAAGTAAAAAATAAAACATGGTAAGTTTTTCAATCATACTGACTTACTGAAATAAAGATGCATATGTTCATCAAACCACTTATATTAAGTGATTACTGGGTTAAACATGTCCAGAAGGCTTTCAAATTCCAGGAGCAATAAAACTTATAGATTTCAATTTTTAAAACAATATATTATCTGTTTCTCAAGATGTGAGAGCGCAGCTAAACCAATCATTTGCAAAAAAAAATTATATGGGAAAAAACCTGCATCTTTTTAAATATCTAATATAGAAATAAAATAACAAACAAATCTGGTAATTTTATTCAAAAACATATTATGTTATGTAAGTCATAGATCAAAAAATCAGATCCCATTAATAAAATTAACTATTAAATCAAGATACTGTATTTCTTGCAATTTAAAGAAAGATTATATCATGTATCAAATATATTTTCATTTATGTATTATAATATAACTTTGCATTAAAATTCTTAGAGTTCTATTAATGTCATTAAATTTTATTTATTTTTGATGCCTATATTGAAAGGTTTGAAAAGGAGAATTACTCTTATTTTTTAAACTGTTCAACTGAAGAAAACAAATTGATCCAATGATGGAGCATTTGGCACAATTTGATGGTTCCCTGAGAAACTAAACAATATATTTTGGCCTCATAATAGACAGAATGAAGAAAGATAACTCACACACACACTTTGAACCTTAAAATATCAAATACATATGTATACTCGGACTCCAATTACTTAATATATAATTTTTATGCTGGGGTTGTTAGGTATTGATAGACCAAAACTCAGTGATTTATTATACATACATTGTACAATGTACCAGTATTTGTTAAAAAACAAAAAACCAATTTATGATATTTGATCTTATAATATACCGATTACTTAGTACTGTATGTAACGAGAGAAATGTACGTTCCCATGAGGTGGCTGGGAGATCCATGGGATTGTTTGCCGGGTGGTGGATCAGCTGGACCTATTTTCCTAACCTTACTACATGCATGTACTATAGTTTGTAAATTAAATTAGTTTGAATTTTTTCAAAGGTTTTATATAATCTCCCGATTACTTCATCCACAAATTTAAAATGTCAACCTGAATCAGTTAGGATCAAGTCTAATGAGGATTTGAGTGTAAAAATCAGATTTCTAGGTCAGAGAGGGTGAAGAAATCTTGTAACTTTTTAAGGAGTTCGGTACATATGCATGAATATGATCATAGTACTAAGTCGAAGTGACAAGTTCCAGCTGATTCATTTTATACAGCAGTGTCAACAGAATAAATCATGTTTTAATAACAACTCTTTATTCATCAATTCAGCCATTTAATACTGTTTAGTACAGTTAATAATGTTCGAAATATAAATAAAAATATACTAAAAATGTTACAATAATTATTACACTGATATTTGTACTTCAGAAACAGAAATATATATTACTAAATATCAAAGTGTCTATTGAATTTCACAATTTTTTTTTCTTTTGTATTTTACTCTAGAATTGATAAACAGTTGTGTAGTACATGTACATGTATCATACGGTGTTGTCTGTACACATATTATATATAGTTTATTTACATTCTTCAATTCATAGGAAAATCATTCTATTCTCTGGTACAAATATACAGTAGGTAAGTCACTTGATATGTTTTCCATGTTCACACAAGTTTAAAAATAATGTAAATCAGTTTGTTGAGAGGTAATAAAACACTACAAATTTCATGTAGAGACTGTTACTTTGTTAACATGTTTGACGTTTGTTTACATGTAATATTGGATTTTCTTCACTTTATCTGTGTCCCTAACAGCCACAAAAATGTTGTCTCTGGTGTCCACACATAAACCGAATGGATACTGTAAATGACAGTTATCAATGTAGCGGAGAAACTGTCCGTCCTGATCCAGGATGTGGATACGAAGGTTGGCACTGTCTGCTGTCAGGATCCGACTCTGGCTGTCTGTAGTGATGCCGACTGGATAAAATGGTACCTTGGTAATAGAGGGAGGACCGGTGTATGTAAACCGGAGTTTCCCGACCTGATTGACCACCACTACTGCACCGGCTTCTTTGTCTGCTACACAGATATCTAGGTTCCTGTTCTCACTTAGAGCAATTATAATCAGAGGAATAGAGAGGTTGTCCTTTGTCATTGTATTGAATCGTTTGTTTCTCTGTGGAGCCAGAGTAACACACAACTTTTGCTTGTGTCTTATCATCATTGTCCATGACAACCAGGAGGTCACCAGAGGAGGTACTACAGACATTGAGAGGTATCCATCCCCGTAGTCTGATCACTGTCTGTATCTGTGTATTCTTCACTATGTTCACAGTTCTATCATAGGAATCAGTATAAACTAGTTCACCACTCTGTGTCACTGCTATGTCCACTGGTATCTTCCCTGACTTGGTTTGGATTGACTTCACTTGTTTACTGTGGAGATTGTAGAGTCTCATCATGTTGTCCACACCACACGTCCATACCTCATCATCACTCAGACAGGACACACTGCCTAATACATTAGATTTTCCATACTCTGTGCTTATTTCTTTGATGATGCGTGGTACATCAAGGAGTGGTCTAATTGGAGCAGAGGACTCAGCACCGGGAGAATCCATTGTGTAGCCATGTTTTTCTGTTTTGATAGATAATGCTGACAGAGAACCAATCTGCTGATAAATCTGTTTTTTGTTAATCTTCTGAAGGGTAAATCTTGGTAAGGAAACTGTGAGTTTAGGAGGCAATCTTCTGAATTCAGCATTTCTGGATTTGTAAGCAGATACATGACTGACATCATTGGAGTTTAGGAGCTTCTTCAGATCAGTAATGCACTGTGTGATTTCAGAAATACTGCATTTGATTTCATTTTCATGCTTATTTAAGACAACCAGGTGTTTGGAATCTGTTAATTCATCCACGTCAGATTTTAGTTTTTTGACGGCAATGTCTATTTCTCTGTGCATTTCTTCTCCATGTTTGTCAATAGCTGTTGTTAATTTCTTGGAGTTTTCCTTCAGATCAGCTTTCTGAACTGGGATGTTAGATGCGATCTCTTGATATTTAGGATAAATGGTGTTTTCCAATTCTTGCAAATCTCTTTGTAAGGCTTTTTTCTTAGTATCTAGCTTTTTCAAAATGCCAACTTGTTCATGTCCTAGATGTTCACGAGAAGAAACGCACTCCACACAAATAGGGACACCACAGTGCTCGCAGTAAAGTTCGCATAATTGTGTGGAATGTTTGGAACATTTAGGATTAAGTCCTCTTTTTTTAAATGGCACCACTTTGTGATCTTTGGATTCATCGGAGATATGTTCCCCAACACAAGCTTTACACAGATGTATGTGACAAATGTCACAGTACATAGGGGGGCCCGGGTTCTCACAGAGATGACACCGTAACACATCCTGAGCCCTAGTGCGTGGGAGCATGGTCGGGCAGCTTGATGGATTTTAAGAGAATCCTGAAATAAATTTATGAAAAACCAATTAGCTTGCTCGTTTTGCTCTTCTAATAATCATACAAAACTTTTACCATTTTTGGGGTCGTAGTTTATTATGTTCTAATAAATGACCTACATTTTGAGAGGGGTTGTTAAATATTCTATTTGGATTCCTACTTGATTAAATAAGTCTCTTTAATTTAACACGAACATGTGGTTATCAGTAGACGAAATCGACGGAAAAGAATGTTGAGACTGAATAATATAATTACTTATTAACAAACTACAGGTACAAACCTCTACACGGCAACATGACGAGGCAGGTATTTTACTTCCTGGTCTAGGTCAAATCTGTATTATCACGTGATTATTGTTTTTATCCAAAAGTGGTGGATTTCAAGTTGTGTTATATTTAAATCATAACAATTTAGTCAAATGATTTAAAGTAAATTGATTACATAAGTATACCACATATAAATTATGTTTTAAAATTTTGTTTCAATGTTAAAGTTATAAAAAGTGGGATTTTATGTTTATTCTATTTTTACTACGGGACCCTTCAATGTATGGGGATTTGTTGAAAAAAGCGCTTAGTTTTTACGTTTTCCTCATGGTTTTTTTTTGTGTATTTTTGTCCAAAGGATTTATTTTTCTTTCAAATACATGAAAGCTATTGTAAAAGGTCAATGGTGAAATTAAAAGCAATGTTTACCTCGTGGTTTGGTCCAAGGTATTTAAACTGTCAAAGTTGATTTGTTTTTTTCTTCTTCTAAAAACAAAAAGCAACAACGAAAACAAACAAACAAAACAAAAACATTGGCATATAATGAATATATTATTGTCTTGTAAATATTATTTTTTAGCAAAATAACACTTTAAAAATTTAATATGTTTTTTAAAAGTCCACCGTCGCACCGATGATTTCATTAAATTTTTTTCATTGGCCCTGTGCATAATTTAAAATATCAGGAAACGCTGGTGATCATCAAGAAACGCTGGTGATCGCGTAGACGCGATTTTAGTATTTTACCCGATGAAGTTCACAAAATCACAATTTCACAACTAGAATATAAAAGCTACATAAAATGTTTATTTTGAATGAAAACATAAATCAGAAGAAAGATATGTCTGAACCTACGGCTGTATGAAAATAAAAAGCATCGTGAAAAAATAGCGTCATCCATTATGCTATAATCACCAAACGTCAATTAGTCTGTAGTGAATGTCTTTTTTTAAAAGGGAAGATATCAAAATAGCATAGGCTGGATTAGAATTTCAACGAAATAAGTCCAAAATTATCGGTAATTTATGTGCATAAAATTTACAAATCCATTCTTCTCTGTAACAAACGAACTTTTGTCCTCAAGTCTATCCTCAGACTCATTGCCCCCGAAAATGAAGAACATGAGGCAATTAAAACCATGTCGATAATACCTATTGATTTCATTGTACAATAAAATTTTCGATTGTGTTATTTACATTTACTCTCTAACAGACTAAAAGCATAAAAAACAAGTAAGAACAACAACAAAAACAATAGAATGGTAAAAGACAGGTGTAAACGTAAATGATAGGTGTGATGCGCCGTGTTGGTTGAATCGGTTGTAAGCTTAGATTGTGAAGGACTAATCGCATGACGGAGAGGATCGCAAAATAATTTTCCTGATGAGTCTTTTAAACAAAACCTCCAGCTGATTGGACAGTTTTATATAAATCCAAGATGCCGGCGATGTGACCCTGTGTAGTATTAAGTAGAGGGTATTTAATATGTATATACTAAATGATATCCCGCGAAAGCGCGGGAATTAACACTAAACACATTAATATGACACAATGTTAATATGTTGAACGATAGTTGTATATACCGTGTCCGTGTATTTCCGTAATTACTTTCTTTACCTATTCTTTAAAATTAAAATAAAATTCTAAACGCATTGCTAGATACTTAGTGGAGCGGACAGTGGTGAAAATTTTAAACTGAAATTGATGTTATATGCATGTACGTGACCTTAATTCTTTTTATGCTAAAACTCTTCTTAACCTTTCTATGGGCAGCGGAAAGGGCAAAAATTACATTTTTACAAAATCAGTGGTAATTTAAATTCAACAATGCAAAATAATATTATCAATGACCATAAATGCAAAACCAACAGTCTTCTTTGCAATATACATATACATAAAATCAACTAAGATATCTCTTATAAAAATCAAACAAACAAAAAGTAAAACCAACATACATAAATGCAAAACGAACAGACATCAACATTTAACAAGCGGACGCACAAAAACGAACGCCAGGGGGCGTGTTGGAGAAATAATATGCGCGGCGTTCAGTCAAGTCATCCACAAACTATCTCGTATATAGTTCATGTATTAAAAAAGTCAAATCGTATACAAAACCGAGATCCAAGTCCTCTTCAATTTTATTCGTACATAAGGCTTAAAAATGTTTTATGTATTGTGAGAAGTTCGTATGCAAAACGGAAAACATATTTTAAGATAAATTAATTACTTTATAGTGATTTACAGTTGTATTAAATAATTGATATTTTAAAAAATGTAAATTTTAATTAAGATTTCAAAGATCTTAATTAAGTGATAAACTCGTACACTTCATTTAGACCCGCTCTATTCACATACAAATGTAACAACAATTATGTTAATAATTGTATTTATGTGTTGAATGCTATAATTTTATTTGCTTATTTATTGTATTTTTCATGTTTATGTTTGATTAGATAAGTTGCATTTCTTTCCCAGGCCTTGTAGTGGTCGTTGGCCATATTATGTAATTTCCCTGCAGTGGTCACTGTCCATGTCTATTTTTAGCCCAAATTCTTAGTCTAAAAACCTCCAAGTGACCTATCATGTAATTGATAAAAATCCAATGGTGAAATTCTCCCCAAATTTAATTTAATAGCCAATCAAATTAAGAGGGAGTCTACGAGAAAACCATGCAGAAGGCTATTCATGTTAGGTTCTTCATTTTAGTTTCTTTTATCATAATTATCAATTTTGATATATTTTAAGCATTTCCTGTGAATTTGGTCAAAATCTGGTAATTGATATGGATTACAGCACCCCCTATGGTTGCCATTAGCAACAATTATAAAAAGTAGTGAAAATCATGAAGAAAATACCAAGTTAATGAGTAGCTGTATTTCATTTTAAACAAATTTCAATAAAAAATATATTTGACATACATACATATATAAAGAGTGTTTATCATATCCATCATATAAAATTTTAAATTCTGAAGGCACCAAAGAGAGACAACTCTTACAATCTCATAATGTTCTAAAAATAGAATTTCACTGATCTTATTTCATTAAAATTCTAAGAGCTATAACACCTGATACACACTTTAGAAAAAAATAATTTTTGTATTTTCTGGAAGGTCTTTAAATAGCATATTTTCATTAAAAAGGAATTCTTCGGAAACTAAAAAAGCAACAAGCTATGCTTAAAACAAAGATACATCATTTTTATCAACAAATCCATTTTTTACCCATACAGGAACTACATGTTTCTCTGTTATTTAAAAAAAAAAATTATTGTAATATCATTTGATAAGGTCAACATAAAAATCTGTTTTTTGTAATAAATTTAACTGTGCATTATGTTTTGAAAAAAAAAATAAAATAAAAATACAATATCATAAAAAGACCCACAACTGTCTCTCATTATTTTCTTAATATTAAATTTAAAAAGTTGTCATTTTTGCTAAAAAAAAAATAATGCTAAGCTTAATTAAATAAACAGTATTGTATACATATTGTTGATAAATATTATTTGATAAGGTCAACAGTCAATTATTTGCACTTTAAATAAAGCTTAAAAAAGTACTTTACACAGTAATTCTATTAGAGTAATTAATTGCATCTAAAAAGGTATTACAATTCATTACATTATAATTAAAGGAATATTCATTGAAAATGTATTAACATAGAAAATCAATAATTAAGGCTAGAATGATAAATTATCACACATGATTTTAAACATCAATTTTTTTCCATAAAATCACAATTTCAGAGTAATTTCATATTTAATTCAAAACCAGTATTAATGCATACCTACTTGTCTATTTCATTTACATGTACCAAACATTGCTAAGGATGTTTACAAAACTTAATTAATATTGTGTACAAGAATGTGTTCAAGAAGTACAAAAAAATGAAAACTTCTGGTACTTATATACATGTATGCATTTTAAATAATAATTATCGAAACACTGTAGTCATTAATTTTAGTCTGTCTTTTAAAAATCATACAGGATACCTAACTACATATATTTACTCACAAGAAGCATTCAAGAATGGCCAAGGACTAACTTAAATCTGTGTCACAAAATTCCTGTCAGTACTGGAGAGTACACAATTAACTCTCTCTATAGTAAAATATCAAACAATTTTGAATCATTATTTATCCCACCATCACATTTAGAACAAGATATCCAAAAGTAAAACCTATTCTGCAACATTGTTGAATAAAAGAGCAAATTTAAATTGTAAAATTTTATATCTTTGTAAATTATGGAGATTTCAATCAACTCAATATTACAGTATTCCTTCTAGCCTATCATTTATAATGTCAATATTTGCATAAATTAGGTAAACATGATTTCCAACAATACCGATCGATATAATCCAGTCAAATGCATTTAATCCACAAGTTCATTTGCTATGTCTTGAACAGTATCAAAATGTTCTGCTGCCTGAAGACTACAGATGATATTTTCAAGAAGTTCATCCTGCTCATCACCGACCTCCTGCAACTTCAACCGCTTAGCCTGTGAAGTAGAACTTGACAGTTTCTGCTTTTTTGTGACAAAACTGGCAAAAACACCTCTAATCTGCTGATGTGTCAACCATTCACATGGACTAAAAAGTCTTTTCCCATCTGAGTCTTTTTCTGATCGCATCTGCTTGCTTACTGTGTATGGGTTTGCCTTTCGACCAGTCTTTTCTCCTTCATCAAAAATCTCAAACAAAAACTTTTTCACAGCACTGGAAAATCTTGCACTTTTCTTCCTTTGTTTCAGTGCATATGCCTGTGTTTCATATGAGACTTCATCAGCCACATTCCGATCATCTGTTTCAATGCTAACAATGGGTTGAGTAGATCTGATTTTGGTACATGCCTGCACCCACATTCTTTTCGAGGTGTCCAGTATGTTGTCAGCCTCTTCATTGTCGTACACATGATTACCAATAGCTAGGTGGTTTAGCAGTTGACTCTCTTTTCTGAACTCTTTTACACAATCAGGATCACAACATGACAGCAAACGACTTGTAGTTTTCTTTTGTCTTGGTTTGTCAGTGGGTGGTTTGGCGTTTGCAACAATCTGTTGTGAAAAAATAGAAGTATTACATGCATGTTTACTCAAATGTATGAAAATCGCAATATACATTACCGGTAAATTGAACAATATAAAACAAATGATACTTTTAAGATTAAAATCTTACCATAGCTTCTTGGATGTCCATCATGTTTTTTGTAACACTTTCAAGCTTTTCGGATGGAATAAGCTGCTCTCCGAAACCGTAAGACTTGAATGCCAAAATACCACTGTCCATAAAGGTGAAGTTGTTGTACTGGCTTATGGGGATCTGAAGCTGACCTGACAGTACAGGCTGGGTGCTCATATCAACATCAATGATGGAAGTGAATGTATTTCGCACTCCCCCATGACTCTCAAGGGCATCTTTCATCTCAAAGACATTTGTGACATTGTTACCTTCATTGATGTAATTTAAGATGTGCATTCTACAACTCCCTGTGCGCGAGTCACACAAATCTTTGCCAGATTGTGCTTCACTAAAATTATACTCTCTGATTGTCACAAATGAATCGTTCCTTAATTTCCAAAGGCATGCCAGAAGAGGGGTACAGTGGTAGCATCCAGCATTATCAGAGCGTAAATATACTTCTCTCAGATGTGGGTGACTCTCATGAAGCATCTGCAAAGTGTGGGTAAGAATTTTGGAAACCGTGAACCATCCCTGTGTTCCATTTTGAAGAAGGTGGACATAGGAAAGAATGTCTAATGGTTCATCATCTTCTGTACCATTTCTTCGTACGAGGACACATGATACATGCCAGCTGATCCCTTGCTTTCCGAACCATTCACTCTGAGTTTCTCTGAATGTCTGTGGCAAATATTTCATTGCCCAGTCCATGATTATAAATCCTTGATCTTCTCGAAGGTCGTTCAGAATATCTCTCTTACATGCATCCTGATTCACAGTCCTTATGCAATGATTTCGCCAGTTCACTATTTTCTCACATGACAAGTCTACATCATGTTGAATTTCCTCTTTCACATTAGCTTCACAGTGGACACCTTTAAGGCACTGAGCAATTTCAGTGGTGACATTTTTCACTTGGTGACAAGATGAGCAGGTCTCTGAATGTTCATGATCGCAACGGGAATCAGATAAAGCATATTGCATGCAATGCTCAATGCATGTGCTTTTTGTGATAAGGTGTGTCTTGAAATCATTCTTCAGATGCAATTTTACAGCTTGTAATTGATTCTTGAAGTCCTTCACTTTTAACTCATCAAGTCCTAATTCAGATAGTTTTTCCACTGCTTTCTCAATGATGGAAATTCCTGATTCTCCTTCACTGGCAAGGTTGTCAATACCATGTAAAGATTTCATCTGTGATGCTGCACACACTTTCACTATCTTATATAATGTGGCTCTTGATGGAGGTACAATATCATTGTCCTGGCAATATGCAACATATGCGGTGATGAGTCTTGATGCAATCATTGTACGGATTACTTTAGGTATTTTGACTTCCAATCCTGACGAGAGCTTCAAGTGTTTGGAACCAAAACCCACTGTATGGAGGTACATAGGAGCTGATATGAACTCTATAAAATGCTGAATTTTTCCTTTTGATATTCTGACTCGAACAATCTTTGGTGGATCAACATAATGCCCAGGCCAGTAGGTAGCTGCATGTTTTCTTGCCATATCAATTTGGTGGATTGTCATACCCTCAATCATTTTCAACAATGTGGCTTTGCTATATTTATTGGCAATGAGGGAAAGAATCTGAGTTCTAGTTGTATGGTCTGCTGCCTTCTTATATGCCTCAACTACCGTGTCCGTCATTGAATCTTGTTGGGATACCACTGAGCTGCTTGATCTGTAGCTGCAGACTACTTCATCAACTAGATCATGACCTTGACCAGGAGCTATGATGTCACAAATAAATTCAAAAGCAGCTTTTGCATGACGCACATAGTATGCTCTGGTTGAGTACTGCAAGTCCTGTAGAGGTTGGCTTGCTTGAGAGCGAAGGAACTCCAGGTGGCCATTTGTCAGCATTTGCATGGCATCATTGTACCTCTCCCTTGAAGACTTTTGCATATCTGACCAATTTGATGCAGCAGTGGACTGAGACAAATGCAATGCTTCGCTGTCTGACATATTGATGTCTGTAAAAAAATAAAATGTATTACATCTTTGAGGGTTTATTACACATGAGGGGATTTTTAGTTTAACAATATATTGAATGAGCGGAAAACAGTACAGAATATTTTCTGTTCGCATAGAATAAATAAATCTTGTGAGACAAATTTATAAGGTTAATGACTAATAAAGACAATATAACAGTTAAAAAGTGGAGTGAATATCTTATCAAAGCTTTCAACGAGAAGCCCATGGGGCTTATCGGTCCCCTGAGTAACTGCAGTGTGGCTTTTGCAATTATGTATATTCATGTGCATTATAATTACATGGCTATTAATGATATTCTGAGATTGTTTAATCCAATAAACTTTCTAAATTCTAAAAATTATTTTAAAAAATTGTAGCATAACATACAGTGACATAATTAAACAAATCTTAAGTACAAAAAAATAATCAGGTGAAATTACACCACCCTACCCTATATAATCATAAAGAGCGCTGCCCTAACACCAAAACCCCTGACCAAGGGGCCATGAAATTCATAATTTTGAAAGAAGCACTCTTCCTCATCATAACTATGTACATAATTCATCGAATTAATACACAGGATTGACAGTGGAGAAGATTTTCAAAAAATTACTGCAATCATTTATAGTCCCTACCTAACACCAGAACCCCTGACCCAGGGGCCATGAACTTCACAATTTTGTAAGAGTCACTCTTGGACTGTCTCATCATCACTATGTACTTATAGTTCATCTGCTTTATATTCAGGATCAAAGAAGATTTTTTAAAAATCAATGTATTTCACTATATAATGCTTAGAGCCCCGCCCTAACAGCAAAACCCCTGAACCAGGGGCCATGAATTTCACAGTTTTGGAAGAGGTATTCTTCCTCATCATAACTATATACTTAGTTCATTGGCTAGGAGCAGGGGAGAAGATTTTCAAAGAATTAATGTATTTTTTATATATACATGTTATCATTAGAGCCCCGCCCTAACACCAGAACCCCTGACCCAGAGGTCATGAACAATTTTGGAAGAGGCGTTCTTCTTCATCATAACTATGTACTTAGTTCGGGGTTGTCTCTAAAAATTGAAGTAGAAGGAAGAAATAAAAAAGTAGAAGGGGGGTCTGGGGGTGTAGCTTATAGCTAAATTGTGTTCGAAATGCAATAAAAGCTGGGTAATTACATCATTATAGGCAGGTAAATACCCCACCCCTCCCTTCGGTCTTAGGTACAACCCTGTTAGTTCATTGGTTTCAGAGAAGAAGCTAAAAATGTTCAAAAGTTTACGACCGATGAACAACAGCCGAAGATGGACATAAACAGATAGAAATAGGTCACTGAGTAACTCACGTGACCTAAAAATGTGATGCAAAATCATCTTTAGACTGAGTATACAGTTTCAAGTTATGTTTAATACCTTATGTGGTGTATTCCCACAATTTATATGATAGGTGTTTATGTTCACATCTTTTGGTGTATATTTTTTTTTCCATTTGTCAATTACATTGTACACAGGATTTCTCCAACTGATGCATCTGCACACAAGTCAGTGAAGTGTATAGCGATTTTGTTTATAGTTCATTATGATTCAGGACATTCTGCATATTGTGTATTTATTGTACAAGTATTATTATATGACTTCTAAGGGCCCAATTTTGGAATATATTCATCTTGTCTAATTATAATATATAATTATAATTACAATAATTCTATGAAACATGTCATCTGATTAGTCTAAACAGTCAATTAATATGACCTGAACTAAAAACCATGATGTAACTAAACATATTCTGATGTCAGCTACACAATGAAGAACACATGAGCAGATACAGTTATTTTTCCGGGGGGGGGGGGGGGGGGGGTGAGTCATTCTTATTATTTTCAATAATTATACTGTGTGAATTTAATAAATTTTAATTTTCCAACTCAATCTGCTGACTCTGAGTGTTTTATGGAAACTACCATGTCCAATCTAAAAATGAGATTTACATCAGACAAACTTTATAATGTTGAGCCCTGCATTTCCATATCATTTTAAAGAATTATAACCTATTTAAATAAGTCAAAAAGTAGCTTCTAACACAACCAACACCTATCCCTTTATTAAATTAGGATGCACATCACTACTTAAAAGTACAATGTTAAATATGATGTATCAAGTATTACTACAGTTTTTATACACTCACCATCAGCATGGTCAGTTTGGTTGGACTCAGATATTGGAACATTGTCTGGATCAGCTAAAAAATTAAAGTATTATTCTTATAATTATACCATCACTAAAATGTTTTAACATATAAAAAATACAACATTAGCTTTAATTATTTATCCCTTTACAGGGCTGACAAATATCTATCAAATATGCTTCATTTTCAATGTTCCTTCCTATTATAAATCTGCATAAGTAGTGTGAAAGGCTAAGGAAAAACTATTATTGTTTAATACCATGTCTTAAGGATTTTAATATTTGCATGTAATTAAACCATACCATTGACATAAAGGCAACTTTGCAAATCATCAGTTGGGTGTAATGGTGGATTACTCATTTGTTGAACTCTGTCTATAAATAAAAAAGTCCTTGTATAGTAATCATTTGATTACTTATATACTAGTATTAATTTAACTATTATAAATGTATAACATGTATAACAAGTTCATATAAATGTACCGGGTATATAGCTTGATAAGATGAACATGTTTTACCATGCAGTACCGGTTACTTTCAGATAAGCCTTTTTGATTCATAAATTTTAAAAACTTTCTTATCTCAAGTATTTGCTTTGTATATTGTTAAAGTTGTTATAGTTTTTTCCCTAAGAAAATCATGGATCCATCCCTTCTGTCACTGTCATAAAATGTCATACTTAATCAATATTTGAAAATAATTACCTCTGATTTCTTCCACAATTTGTTCACCAAGACTGGGGTCTGCTTTGTGTTTAGAAACACATGTTCTGCATACAGCTTTAAATAAAACCAAAAACATAATGATCTTATCATCTTGATCATTCTTATTCATTTGGACACTGGAGTATTTAATAATTATGATAATGTCCAATAAACTATGATTAACTAAGCAAAATGTAATGCAAAAAAAAAAAAAACATCTTGAGACTAAGTATACAATCAAAGATGACTGAGTTATGAATGGACCAGAAACAACATACAACCTAAGCTAAAAATTTAAATCATGAGATTCTGTTATACCTGCTTATAATATAATTAAGTAAACTTATGAATAACAAATAACAATGGACCCTAACATATAGTACATAGACATAATATAAGTAGGCCTATACATACACTTATGCATGGAGCTTTTGAAAAATTTGTAAATGCAAGGAAACAATTCTTAAAAATATATACCTTCGCCTATGGGAACTGAGAGTTGAAGACGCAGCCATAGTTCTCTACTCATTACTGGGGTGATGCCTCTGTCTGGCTTTGATTTTGAATTTCCATGAAATGGATGTGTACATGATCGTTTGCTTCGCTTCCAATACACACCAAGAAAATCCCTGTGAAACTTGCAAATATTTTGGTCTAGATGGGCTGCAGTAATAACATTCACACCAGCTCTGCACAGGATTAAATAACTTTCTGGCAGGTCTATGCCTTTAGAGTTCGCATTCAGGTATCTTAAATGGTGATATGTTGTTTTCACGCAGTCTTTTAAATTATATATCACATTATTGTTACAATCTGTCGCTGTGCCAAAGCAACACCCACCAGACGACATTTTCCCTCCATGTAAACAATAGGTGTTTTCCCCCTTCACTTTCTGAAGAGTTTACAAAGGGAGATAATTTCATAACATTTTCCACTGATTTTCAAAATTGGATATCTTGTAAATTACAGTAAATCCAACAAATTCCTTTGAAACAATGGTAAACAAAATAATTTTAATTTATATAAACAAATTAAAAATATTATTTATCCGTTGTATCAGACATATAGCTATTCAACAGTCGGATACATTAAAGTCAAGGTATTCACTCTATTTAAAAAACCTACTGGGATTCCCCCAAAGAACCACATGGTGAACAAAATAATGGTTTTTATGGATAGTTATAATTGTTTACTCTTTAAAGACAACAAAAGTACATGAATTTTTTGTGTTCATTGATATTATGTGAGGGGTTGTAAAAGTTTCATTTTGTACTCAATTTTAGCCAAATGGGGAGAGCTAAAAATAGATTTGAGGATATCTTAAATATGAGGGTACATCCACCATTTATCTTTTTACTACAAATATTTATGATCATCCTCTTTAAGATTATATAAATGTAAATGCCATTTTTTAAAGTGTCTTGGATAATTATTTTTTACTTTTGCATGGTTTTCTCGTAGACTCCCTCTTAAGCGATACGGTAACGTGGTTTGATGCGGTCAGTATCTGACCGGTGAGATTAGGGTCATTCTGTCTTCATCTCTGATAGTGTTAGCACGAGTAATGTTTTGATACAGTAAGTTTTTGAAACGCAGTTTCTAGTTTTTTGTTGTATGCGATATCGCATGATTATTTGTGCTGGTTCCGGTTGGGGTACAATATGTAAACAATGAGGATTTTAAATGTGTGCGTGATTGGACATTCTCACATTAGAAGATTAAGAGATTATGGTATGCAGACAGAAACAGACAATCTAAATTTGGACCCTGAAGTGTTTTTAAAAAGTATCATTTAGAGGAAAAGGCGGTTTGAGATTAAACAAGCGTGTCTTCAGATCGGAGATTCTGCATTTTGACTCAATTCCCGATGTAGTGTTTTTACAGATTGGTGAAAATGATATCTGTGAAAATACAAACAGTGAGAAATTAGCTAGGGATATTATATCTGTGGGACAGTATTTAAGAGATGGGGTTGGAGTAAAGGTAGTGATAATAGGCCAGTTAATTCGCCGAATGCAGTTTGCATCATGCCAAAATTTTCACGTCTTTGTGGTTCAGACTAATGAACATTTGAAAAGTTTTGCTGAGCCACTTGGTGGAATTTATTTCTGGGGACATCGGGGTTTTTGGAAGGATTTTCATTATTTAGGCCCGGATGGTGTCCATCTGCTGTGTACCCCTGCCGAGGACCAGCCCATGAGGAAGTTTCGCCGCAGCATTAGGAATGCGGTGATCCTGCACTCAAAAGTTTTGAGGCCAGTATGATTTTAGATCTTATGTGCTATCACTCTAGAATAATGATATTCAATAATATGTGAATGTATATATCCATATTGATATATATTTACATTTTATTTGTTTGAATTAAGACAGTGTAGGGGCACTTTATGTATTAAGTCCCTGAAATTTAAATGCGTGATTTTTCGTGTTGATGAGCATCAGTTCAAATTCTACCTTTCATTTTAATTAAGCGTTTTGGCTGGAACTGATAAATTTTATGTTTGTTGAGTTTGCATACTAAAGAATGATGAAGGAATATTGGGTCTGTGTAACCCATATGGTCAGTGGGACATGTTCCTTACAATTATGAATTTAATGTTACCTCGTAATTAAAAATCAGGTTAAGAATTTTTAGTTACATGAATGTTTGGATCTACATGTACTGTTAATGATGAAGGAACATTGGGTCTGTGATACCCATATGGTCAGTGAGACATGTTCCTTACAATTATGAATTTAATGTTAATAATGTTATGTAATTAAAGTCATGTTGGGACTATTTAGTTACATAATGTTTGAATCTTCATGTACTAATAATGATGTAGGAACATTGGGTCTGTGTTACCCATATGGTCATGCAGTGGGACATGTTCCTTACAATGATGAATTACTAATAATGATGTAGGAACATTGGGTCTGTGTTACCCATATGGTCAGTGGGACATGTTCCTTACAATTATGAATTACTAATAATGATGTAGGAACATTGGGTCTGTGTTACCCATATGGTCAGTGGGACATGTTCCTTACAATTATGAATTACTAATAATGATGTAGGAACATTGGGTGTGTGTTACCCATATGGTCAGTGGGACATGTTCCTTACAATTATGAATTACTAATAATGATGTAGGAACATTGGGTCTGTGTTACCCATATGGTCAGTGGGACATGTTCCTTACAATTATGAATTACTAATAATGATGTAGGAACATTGGGTTTGTGTTACCCATATGGTCAGTGGGACATGTTCCTATTATTATGAATTTTATGGTAACAGGTACATGTAGATCAAAATCTTGTTGGTATGCGCCTAACTGATCAGGTCAAAATACCAAGTACATGGTTGAAATCATCTGTTAATGCAAAAGTTGATTATGAAAATTTTTTTTTATGGGTTAGGCTAATCATATATGTGAAAGGATAGGATCCATACCTATTATTCTTATTATATATTTAGCCATTATGCCACCCAAAAAGAGAGCCAGGAGAGATGATGTGGCAACTGGAGGATTACCACCAACAACACCACCAACTGAAGTAAATAAGGGGAAAAAAGGGCCAAAAAGAACCCGAAAACAGTCGGAGAATGACACTGTCAAGGTGCTACCAAATATTGATTATGAACTTCTGGCAAAAGAAATTGTAAACCAACAAAAAGCTGATAGTGAGAAACAAAACATCAGTGAAAGTGTTGGGCAACCTCCGATGGTGAATTCTGTTGAGGATACTGCACCAGTAGTTGGGGAAGCTATACCGGCCGCTGCCACAATTCCTGCCTCTGCGGCTGCCACAATTCCTGCCTCTGCACTTGGAACATTACTGGATAATGTGTTCACAGGTGAGCCCGCAGGCAATTTATCGCGGAGTACTGGTAGTAGTTTTGCATGCTCTAGTAGCCCTCAAATTCACTTATCAGATTGTGTGCCTCTAGGGGCATCAGTTTCCTCAAAACTGAAACTTAAAATTTGGAACAATGAATTTGTTGACTTAAAAAATTTATTGCCGACCTCAGGAGATGAACCCCTTTCAATTGTGGTACAAGCGGGTAAAATTGAGCTACAACAAGCGGCTTCACATAAAACACCTATTACAATCCATCAATGGACAGATGCTTTTCTGGTATTCAGTACAATTTACTTACAGAAATTTCCCCATGAGGCATGCAATCTGTTAAAATACATGTTTACAATTAGGGAGATTCACAAGCTTCATGGGGACCAACCCTGGAGAATGTATGATGAGTCATTTAGGAAAATAAGAGAGACATCCCTCCTGCCGTGGGAGAGAGTAGTAACAGAGTTGCGACTTAAGGTAGCCTCTATGGGTTAAAGTCTCCTACCCAATTTCAAGCTTATAATGGACCCCAATAGACATAAAGGGCACAGTTTTCGGACAGCAAAAACCGAGCTGCGGTGGGGTTGTGCAGCATGAGAAAACATAAATATGATTCTATGTAAAGCGAAAGCTCAGGTCTTGGCGATTACAAAATTCAAATTAATCCCGGTTCAAATTTTGAACTTTTAAGACCTATTTTTACTGATAATTAATTGATTAATTAATCAATTAACACTTAGAATTTTATATACATGTAGTGGTATAGATATCTCTGTTTTAATGAGGGATTTTAAAGCAAAGTCATTAGATCATCAGAATATACAATTGCGTTTACAACAACATGTTTGAACCATTTATGTACAAACATGATTTAATGTACAAAAATGTTGTCAAAAATTAACACTTTCTTCTCTGTCTTGTTTACGAGTTGATTTTTTGCATACAAAATGACCTGTGTACGAGATGGTCTGTATAATACTTCACTTTTTGTTTGTTTGAATTGTATAAAGATACTTTTGGTTGATTTTATGTATATTTATTTTGCAAAGAAGACTGTTGGTTTGGCATTTATGGTCATTGATTATATTTTTTTGCATTGTTGAATTTAAATCACCATTGATTTTGTAAAAATGTATTTTTTTCCCTTTCCGCTGCCCATACCCTTCAAGGCAACAGTGATGCCTGTTTGTTTCCATTCAAATAAAGACAGTAACACCTCCTGATTGTTGTGAAAATAAAAAAAAATTGAGATTGTTAAAATATTAATATTGTAATTTATTTAAAAATGACGCAAAATTTATTAAACATATATTCATAAACTTCATATGATTTTATGAGGGGTCATAACGTTTGTGGATAGACAAAAATGATTGTTGTTTGAAGAGAAGGAAATTTTGTGGACCACTCTATCATTGTCTTAAAGACTTAATTTGAACTTAACAGAATGCACAGCAAAACTCGAATATATTAAACGAACACGGATGTAACTAATTTACGACTATAACAAATTATTTTTCATGTCCCGGCAAAATTCTTTCATAAACCTTTAGAAATCTCCAATATAAAACGAACACGGTTATCACAAATTTATGGCTATCATAACGAAGTAATTTTCAATCCCCTGCCGACACATTTTTAACGCAATTTATAATTTACATAACGAATATCTTCCATTACAAATTTCTTTAAAGATACATCAAACATTAAGATGCATATAAAAAAATATTAAAATTCATTTATTAAACCTAATTTAAACATTTTTTGTAAATGACATTAAAATTTATTTTTTAACTTAACGTGAGATAAATTTTAATTGTCCATGAAAAAAAATCGTTGATTATTATGTCCTAAGCTATCTTCCACAATGTACACTTAATAGACTAAATAGCATTTATTTTAGGTTGATTGATTAAAATCTGTAATTTGATCATAATCATAAATTCAATAATTTCCTTGAGATTTTAAGTCTTTTTTGATGGGGGAATTCAACTCACTTTTAGAATACTATGGTATTAACTATTTTATCTCATTTTTGCACAATGAGTGTGTTTTAAAGAGTTGGCCATATTGAGGAACTGACTTTTGATTGACTAATGCATTGTTTTTTATAACCAGTCACACTAATTTTGTTTGTTACAGGTAAACATTGGTCAAGCTGAGTTGAAGTGGGCATTCAAGGCGTTGGGGTACGGGACCCTGCTGGCCGTCTGTGGTACTGGACTGGTCTGCTTCCTCATCAAAAAAGCCATGGGGGTCAACAATGTAAGTCTCTCGGTCTATGGATGTGAGGTCGACAAACAAATAATTATATAAATATGCGAGCCATAATGGAGTAGGGTGGATGATGTCACGATGGGGGGGGGGGGGGGGGGGGGGGGGGTGTTTTTTTTTTTTTGGGGTCCCCGGTAAAATTCCTAACAAATCTTTGCAAAATTTTACGTTTATAACAAATTTGGATATTACGAATTATTTTAACACCTTTATAACGAATTTCTTTACAGTTTAAAAAAGTTTGCCCTACCAGTTAACAAAAAAGTTTGAATGAATTTATTTTCATATAATTTTTTTAAATTTACAATCCGATTATTAAAGGTTTCAAAGTAATGAATTTTTATTTTAAGCCTGAATTAGCTAAAATTATAGTCTGGTGAAAGAAAACATGTATATAGTGAATTTGCTATAGATATTACAACGAATTCATAATACAGATATAACGAATTACGGATATAACGAATATATTCCATTGGTCCCTAGGACTTTGCTATAACCGAGTTTAATTTTACTGTATATATGATTTGCTTAAGTTTGGTACCTTTATGTGTAATTATAATTACACTATAGAGTAATCAAGTGCCTGTGCCTTAACACACCTCCCCCATTTCCTTGCAAATGATGCAAAAAATAAAAATATCATACAAAATACATGTACAGTTGAACTTCTGTATCTCGATCACCGATATCTCGAATACAATGGATATGTCGAAGTGATTTTTAGGTCCCAAACACTTGAACTTTAGGTATTTTACCCTTGATATCTCGAATACTAGGATATCTCGAATTTTTTAACCAGTCCCATCTAGTTCGAGATAAAGAGGTTTGACTGTAATTCAGAGTCAATATTACCATCTTTTAGTAAAGTAATCCTTATAATCTTTTAATCTGTCTTTTGTATAACATTCACCTTTTATTTTTCTTTCATTTTGTTGTTGGGCACAAGTACACATCTATATTAAAGTTCTAATCTAAAGTGTCAGCGGAAGCTTATAGAGACTGATGTGTTTGTCTAAAGTGCATTACTAGGTTCATGTCAGCATCAGTTTGTGTATCACTTAAACATGTTATACAAAAAACAATAAAATGCTTCTATTATGTTATTGAAAATATACAGGACCTTATACAGGACCTAACATATAACTGCAGAACTGACCTCTCTCTCTCTCTCTCTCTCTCTCTCTCTCTCTCTCTCTCCCAACAACTATATTGTAACACCCCCCTTGATCATCAACAAAAAACCAATAGTTTGTTGCTACCATTGAATTGTGCCTGAACAAGTAATTTAACAGAGGTCTGTAATCCTAAACCAATCCCTTTTATTGATTCCAGTGACAAGGTGCAAAAGTGCATGTTTAGTGTGATTCATAGCTGCAACAAGCGCATGCCATTATTGTTGTAGGCGACTTCAGTTACCGGTAATTGAAAATGCAGAAAGTCAATGGAAATAAGGGCTACCTGATATTTTGTTTGATTTAATTATTTAAGGGCATTTAAAAAAAATTTAAATAGTTTTTATATATACATATATGTGTGTGTTAACTTTGTGCCTGATCGGAGAGAGAAAGTCTTTTAGGGAATTTCTAAAAGTATAGAATATTAGCTTTCCAGTGCTATATTTATTATAGCTAGTAATAATTGTAAGAATTTTATAGTCTTAGACATCTTAAAGCAATTTTGAAAAAATTATCATGATTTAGTGATTTAAGAAAAAAATAATTGATGCTCCTAATCTAATAACTAGTGAATAATAATTAACATAAACTGACCTAAGTACTAATCTAATACCTGAAAGTGTATAATATTACTAGATTTGATGACTTTATAAAATCAACTTTGATCAGAACATAATTAGTGATTTTTTTTCATGTACAGCTTGTAAAAGGACTCACCTTGGGTTTCACTATGGTGACGTAGATTTGAGTGAGACGCTGTTCATATATATCAGGCATTTTCCAACATGCATTATCACATGCGCTTAAAACAGCAAAGTGTAACCAAGACACAGGGAAGCCACGTTCAGTATGAAAAAAGATACCACTGGCCTATTATAGCTGCTTAAATGGAAAATTGGATTTCTCGTCGTCCGCTTTTAGGCCTGAATCACCGAGAGAGTGGATTCCCACAATAAATGTCGCATTTCATTGATTGGTTTTTGAAACGCATTTCAGAAGGCCTTACTTTTTTTTCATATGGCTTATTTTTTTCTACACACTCAATGTTATTACCCAAGCTGTGGTCTCACAGTGGTTTCATGAAAATGCTTTAATTATTATGATAATTGTTTGGAGCCCAGTTTCTGTAAATCGTCCAAATTTTACTGCTTAGATATTATTTATTGAATATACTAAGAGAGTGTAATTTTCTGGATAATGAACAAAAAAAATTACGATTGAAGCATTCATAAATGAATATGGTCTTTGTTTGATTTGAAATGGATTAATTTTCACTCACTTGCAGTTTTAAAAAAGGTTGTGGTTTACAAAACTATCCTGTATGTATATCTTTTTAAGTATGATTGAGACAATCTGCCATCCCATGGGCCATTCTCCAATAATTTCTGATGATTTAAAAGACACATGCCAATTTTGATGCATTGTCTGACAATATAAATAATGCAGATAGTACATTCATTTGTATAATTGTAAATTGCAGACTGAGATAATTTTTGCTACATGTTTATGTTTTAGTTGGATGAATTCAAACAGAGAATGCACGAGATCTTCCATCAAGCCAAGAAATCGCCGTCTTCAGGAGATGAATCTGAGAATATAGAAACTGTGGAGGACTTTATCAAATACATTACAGAGGATCGAAAAAAGAAATCGGCGCCTACAAACTCAGAATCTGAAAACACGTGATGGTGGCTAAGTGCTATAGTTTTTAAATTGAGACATAAACTATTTAATTCGGTCGCTAACTTGGATGTTGAAGCGTTGCGATGACATAGGAGATTACCTGGAAGATTCAAGTCTCGTTTGACGTCTGCTGTATTTGTGTATTGTGAATTCTTAGATGTGATGATACCAACTCTATGTTTTGCTTGTGAAGACATAAGATGTCATCTTGATCGGTATATTTTAAAAGTGTATAGGTCAGGATATCTTTACGAAAATAATGCTTATTGTCCACAAGTATGATATTAAGAGAATTTAATTCAGGTAGACTCAATGCTATTACCGGTACATAAATGTACAATAGTACTAGATGTGCAGTAAAAATTCCATAATCTGAATATCAATAAAACTGGACATCTAAGTCTCTAGATGAATTTTTTTATGTCAAGCAAATATTGTTTTTAAATCATATTGCTTAATACTCTAACAATATTGTTTAATAGATATGTATACACCCAGGTACAAGTATCAAGATTTCAGATCCTCCTTGGATGGTTTAGTTTGAAGTGAAGAAATAAGAAAGGTTTTGCTGTGGGTTTCTTTTATTTCAATATCCATGAATGAATATGTATTCAGAATAGATTTAGCTCAGTTTTACTTAATAAAAAAATCAAGTGAGTTTTCCTGTATACCTGTTGTCTATCTGTCTATATATACATTAGTCTGCTAACCTTTTACATTTTAAATGAAAAATTAAAATACATGACCAAACCTTTTTAAAGGGGAGATCAAACTACCAGTATGTAAATAGGGTGGGTCACTTAGAATATCTCCTTCTGAAGAACTACTGCACTAGAAAACAACATTTTTATGTAGAGTCAATTCTAAATTATTCAAACTGTGACATTAAAACTAATACTTGATCCCAAAGAAGTGTTAAAATTTCTTGGTTTTCAGGCCCCGCCCCGAGTTAAAGTTTTATGAAGAAAAAAATTGAAGGGCATACAAAAACTTGCTAAGAACCATTACTCAGCTGAGTGATGTGGCCCATAGGCCTAATTTCCATACTTTTTACTGTGCCATTATATAAATAGTGCTTGTTTGGGAGGGTTGCAGTTGAAATTGACACCCCGAGAAAACCATTGCCAACCGATGCGAAGCGGAGGTTGACAATGGTTTTCGAGGGGTGTCAATTTCAACTGTTATCCTACCAAACAGGCACTATTTATTTTGTTATACTGAATGTCTTAATTTTAAAGAAAACTTAACTGCTTTTACATAGGAATAACGTGAATTCTACGGCGAACCGTACGCGCATAATTTTCGCGCATGTAACAATTTTTAATGTTACCCGTTGCTAAGTGCGTTGCTAACGATGAGGGTAATAGAACAGATTATGAACTGCGTCTAAACCAATCAGATTTCAGTATTTAACATGAAAGTATAACAATACATTTTAGACAATTAAACTTTCAAAAAGCATAGCATAAGTGGCCTTCAGGGTAAAATGATAATGAAAAAAGAAATACTTATATGTGTGTAATAGGGTGCATTTTATGATAATTACATTCATGCATATTATTCATATTTCATCATCAACATCATCATCATCCTATATTCCATATTTTACATGTACATATTTAGAAACAGACTACTATCCCTATAACTCCCTGTCTTTTATGCATCTATCAAGTAATCATTATTTAATTACCTATTCTAATTGCTTCTGATATTTTATAGCCTTAAGTCATTTCACCTGTATGGTCACTTACATACTTGTGGACAGGATCAGGTGGTTTACTTAGCCAATAGTATGTTTTTATGATTTTTCCCGCTTTAACTGAGTAGCCTTTGTGACAGACCAAGGCTAGGATTCTTATGAGTAAGATCTGATTTCTTTAAGAGACGATTTAACTTATTTATTTATTTCATCAACTTATTTGAAGCAGTCAGTTTTATTAGAGACTACCATTGTCAGAGTAATCTGCAGGATTGTACATGAAACCTTGTTCCATAAACAGGTGATCGTTGCAAAGTTAAATTTTTATATTTATTTTATGTATCTTGATAAAATGTAATCTACAAAGGAGTTACATTGAAAGTATATGTTTTCATTTAATTAAATATTGATATTGATAAAGATGTAGAGCATATTTCTATATTTTTGTAAATTGTGTTCAAGGGCAATAACTCCTCTTGACACTGTAATAATGATGCATTTTAATCAGAGTTATCCTTCTTTACAAATAGTTTGATCAGTGAACTCTGAGCATTAATGTATTTCATGAATATGTATTTGAATATGATTGTATATTTTTATGCTGAAACTTATTGTAAACATTGATCCTTTTTATGCTGATACCTTTGAATTATATTACAGGGTTTAAATCCTTTAATCCTATCCATGTATCCGAATAAATGAAGAACCCTTAAAGTGGACTTGTTTATTTCTTTGGGACAATCCACTATCACATGTGGACTCATTGATATACATCTTAAAAAGTTTGATCAAGTAAAAAAAAAACATGGTAAGTTTTTCAATCATACTGACTTACTGAAATAAAGATGCATGTGTTCATCAAACTTCTTATATTAAGTGATCACTGTTGTAAACATGCCCAAAAGGCTTTCAAATTCCCGGAGCAATTAAACTTATAAATTTCAAGTTTTAAAACAATTATAATCTATTTCTCAAGATGTGGGAGCGCAGCTAAACCAATCATATGCAAATAAATGATACTGAAAGAAACCTGCATCTTTTGAAATATTTCAGTATAGAAATAAGATGAGTACTTAAAAATAAGAACTTATAGGATGAATGTATAGGGTGAATGTATGATGGATTAGAGTCTTAGATTTGTGTTGTGATGTTTATTTCTATTTTGTTTTTCAAAATGCTGTAATATCATTGATATAATAAAAGGACAAAATTTTGCTTCATTTTGATTTTTTATGATTATTCAATAGATATACATTTAATATTTCATGCCTTTTATATATATAACAAATGTGGTAATTTTATTCAAATTCATATTATATATTTATGTCAGTCATAGATCACAAAATCAGAGCCCATTGATAAAAATAATTATTAAACCAAGATACTGCATTTCTTGAAATTTAATTGAAGATTGTATTATAAAGAAAATAATTATTATATTTTTATCGATGTAATATAAATTTGCAATAAAATTCTAGGAGTTCTAATGATGTGATTAAATATTATTTATTTTCATGCGTACGTTGACAGATTTGAGAAGGGGAATTACTCTTATTTTTTGAAACTGTTCAACTGAAGAAAAAAAATTGATCCAATGATGGAGCATTTAACACAATGTGTTGGTACACAGAGAAATTAAACAATATATTTTGGCCTCATAATAGACAGAATGAAGAAAGATAACTCATACACACACTTTGAACCTTAAAATATCAAATATATACTCGGACTCCAATTACTTAATACCGGTATGTAATTTTTATGCTAGGGTTGTTAGGTATTGATAGACCAAAACTCAGTGATGTATTATACATACATTGTACAATGTACAAGTGTTTGTTAAAAATCAAATAAACAATTTATGATATTTGATCTTATAATATTTGATTACTTAGTACTTTATGTAACAAGAGAAATATACGTTCCCATGAGGTGGCTGGGGGATCCACGTGGGATTGTTTGCCGGGTGGTGGATCAGCTGGGCCTATTTTCTTAACTTTACTATATGCATGTACTATAGTTTGTGAATTAAACTACTGTGGAATCATTAGAATTCATGGTGGCCCAATTTTCGTGGTTTTCGTGGATAGCCCTCCCCCCGAGTTTACGTCCTCCACGAAAACAAGTTTTGAAAGAGTTATTAAAACTGAAAACTAACACATCCACGAAATTACATCCCCACGAATAAGCAAAAAACCAACAATCCACGAAAATTGGCCACCACGAATTTAAATGATTCCACAGTAGTTTGAATTTTTCAAAGGTTGGATATCATCCCCTGAGTACTTCATTCGCGCATTCAAAATATCAACCTGAATCAGTTACGATCAAGTCTTATGAGGATTTGAGTGTAAAAATCAAATTTCTAGGTCAGAGAGTGTGAAAAATCCTTGTAACTTTTTAAGGAGGTCGGTATATGTATGAATATCATAGTACTAAGTCGAAGTGACAAGTTCCAGCTGATTCATTTTATATACAGCAGTGCATGTCAACAGAATAAATCATGTTTTAATAACTCTTTTTTCATTAATTCAGCCATTTAATTCAGGTTAATACAGTTAATAATGTTCAAAATATAAACAAAAATATACTAAAATTGTTACAATAAATATTACTGATATTTGTAATATAAACACAACTAGTTTATTTACATGCTTCAATTCATAGGAAAATTATTCACTGGTACAAATATACAGTAGGTAAGTCACTTGATATGTTTTCCATGTTTACACAAGTTTAATAATAATGTAAATCAGTTTGTTTAGAGGTAATAAAACACTACAAATTTCATGTAGAGACTGTTATACTTTGTTAACATGTTTGATGTTTGTTTACATGTAATACTGGATTTTCTTCACTTTACTTGTTTCCGTCTCAGCCACAAAGAGGTTGTCTCTGGTGTCCACACATAAACCGTATGGATAGTCTAAATGACAGTTGTCAATGTAGCGGAGGAACTGTCCATCCTGATCCAGGATGTGGATACGGTGGTTGTTAATGTCTGCTGTCAGGATCCGACCCTGGCTGTCTGTAGTGATGCCGACTGGATTAAATGGTTTCTTGGTAGTAGAGGGAGGACTGGTGTATGTAAACCGGAGTTTCCCGGCCTGATTGACCACCACCACTGCACTGGCTCTATTGTCAGCTACACAGATATCTAGGTTCTTGTTCTCACTGATGTATTTAGTGCTATAATCAGATGAATAGAGAAGCTGTCCTTTGTCATTGTATTGAATCGTTTGTTTCTCTGTGGAGCCAGAATAACGCACAACTTTTGCTTGTTTCTTATCATCAGTGATCATGACAACCAGGAGGTCACCAGAGGAGGTACTACAAACATGGAGAAGTCCCCACCCCTGTAGTCTGATCACTGTCTGTATCTGTGTATTCTTCACTATGTTCACAGTTCTATCATTGAGATCAGTATAAACTAGTTCACCACTCTGTGTCACTGCTATGTCCACTGGTATGTCCCCTGACTTGGTTTGGATTGATTTCACTAGTTTACCGTGGAGGTTGTAGAGTCTCATCATGTTGTCCCGACCACTCGTCCATACTTCATCATCACTCAGACAGGACACACTGCGTAATATATTAGATTCTCCATACTCTGTGTTTATATCTGTGATGATCCGTGGTACATCAATGAGCGGTCTGTCCGGGGGAGAGGATTCAGCACCGGGAGATTCCATTGTGTAGTCATGTTCTTCTGTTTTGATAGATAACGCTGACAAGGAACCAATATGCCAATAAATCTGTTCTTTGCTTATTTTTTGAGGGGTGAATTTTGGTAATGAAACTGCGAGTTTAGGAGGCAATCTTCTGAATTCAGCAATCCTGGATTTGTAGGCAGTTATATGATTTACATCATTGGAGTTTAGTAACTTCTTCATATCATAAATGATCTGTGTGATTTCAGAAATACTGCGTTTGATTTCATTTTCCTGCTTACTTAAGACAAACAGTTGTTTGGAATCTGTTTCAACCACGTCAGATTTCAGTCTTCTAACAGCAATGTCTATTTCTCTCTGCAGTTCTTCTCCATGTTTGTCAATAGCTGTTGTTAATTTCTCGGAGTTTTCCTTAAGATCCGCTTTCTGAACTGGGATGTTAGATGCGATCTCTTGATATTTAGGATAAATGGTATTTTCCAATTCTTGCAAATCTCTATGTAAGGCTTCTTTCTTAGTATCTAGCATTTTCAAAATGCCAACTTGTTTGTGTCCTAGATGTTCACCAGAAGAGACACACTCCACACAAATAGGAACACCACAGTGCTGGCAGTAAAGTTCACATAATTGTGTGGAATGTTTTGAACATTTAGGATTAAGTCCCCGCTTTTTAAATGGCACCACTTTGTGATCTTTGGATTCATCGGAAATATGTTCCCCAACGCAGGCTTTACAGAGATGTATGTGACAAATGTCACAGTACATAGGGGGGCCCGGGGTCTCACAGAGATGACACCGTAACACATCCTGAGCCCAAGTGCGTGGGAACATGGTCAGGCAGCTTGATGGATTTTAAGAGAATTCTGAAATAAATTTATGAAAAACCAATTAGCTTGCTCGTTTTGCTCTTCTAATAATCATACAAAACTTTAAACATTTTTGGGGCCGTAGTTCATGTTCTAATAAATGACCTACATTTTGAGAAGGTTTGTTATAAATATTATAGTTGGATTCCTAAGTCTCTTTACTTTAACACGAACATGTAGTTATCCGTTAACGAAATCGACGGAAAAGAAAGTTCAGACTAGATAATAATATTAATTAACAAACTACAGGTACAAACCTCCACTCTGCAACATGACGAGGCAGGTATTTTACTTCCTGGTCTAGGTCAAATCTGTATTATCACGTGATGTCTACTGATGATTTTTTTTTATCCAAAAGTGGTGGATTTAAAGGGGTGGTATTATTTAAATCATAACGACTTAGCCTTGAATGATTTAAAGTAAATTGATTATATAAGTATACTACATGTAAATTATACAGCATTTGACCAAAACATGTTTTAAAATTTTATTTGAAGGTTAAAAAGTGGGCGCGTCTTTTCACCACAATGATACCACAATGAAAAGACGTGCCGAAAAGTGGGATTTTATTTTTATTACGGGACCCTTCAATGTATGGAGATTTGTTAAAAAGGTGCTTAATTTTCACGTTTTCCTCATATGTTTTGTATTTTTGTCCAGGGGATTTATTTTTCTTTCCGATATATGAAAGGTATTATAAAAGTTCATCAAACGACGGTTTGGTCTAGGGAAACTGTCAAAGTTGAATTTTTCTCTAAAAGTTGGCATATTAAGGGGTTTCGGTCCACTCTGGTCCCCAATTTACAATACCCAATACATTATACATGTAGCGAAGATGTAGTTATAATGACTTGTAAAATTATTTTTTTAACAAAATATTACTTTTAAAATTTTGACATGTTTTTCTTAATTAATGCTAAGTCAACAAATGCATATTTTTAAGTCCATCATCGCCTCGAATAAATGATTTTATCATATATTTTTTTCCATTGGCCCTATGCATAGTTTGAAACGCTTGGTCAACGCGTAGCCGCAATTTTTAGTATTTTACCCTATTTTATATTTAAACAATATTTTACTATGCAATATATCACATAAACGGATGGGATAGCAGGCATTGCCTACATAATTACAAAACGTCAGTAGTGCAATGATAAGTTATCAAATATAATTTCATAGGCTGGATTGAAAAATTTTCACCGAAATAAGTCCAATGTTATCAATAATTTCTGCGCTTAAAATTTACAACTCCATCCTTCTCTGCATGTAATAAACGTACTTTTTTCCTATCAAGTCGATCCTCAGACTCATTGCCTTTAAAAATGGTGGAAATGGTTTACATTTTATTTCCTAACAGGCTGAAACATTTACCGTGTAAAAGCGAATGTTTTAGCAAACACGGAGTAAAAAATGTTGAGTTTTGGAGGAAAATTATCATCGTCGGATGGCCGCGGGTGATCACGTCTTTTACTTATCAGTAAATTTTACTTATCAGTAAAAGACGCGATCACCCGTGGGTATCCGACGATGGAAAATTATGCATTTTGAAATATTTTTTTCAAAGTGCGTTATATTTGGGACCACGTCATTCATTTTGAATAAAAAATATTTTTAAATTGCGTTGATGCTGTCGAAATTAATGCATGCACTTTGATAAATACATGTAAATTGCGCAGGGTCCAGTCAAAATTGTTATAAGTCCCTCTTGAAATATGATATATGATTGTTTTGAAATAAGTTAAGAACAATGTCAATATTTTGTGATTTATATATTTTTTTCAAAGTGCGTTAAGTGTCTTGATTTGTCAATAATTAAGCGCACTTCATATTTTTTCCCAAAGTGCGTTGCCACATGCAGTTTTATCCAACTTTTATCTTTTACATTTCAAGGAGGTTGGTTAATTCTTTATCAAGAACTGTTATTGGTATTTTATCCTGTTATTACTACTATATTTGACAGGTTTTTTAAAAGAGGACTCCCCCCCCCCCCCCCCCCCCCCCCCCCCCCCCCGAATAATGTGCAAAAAAAAAAAGAGAGCAAAAAACAACAACAATAAAAACCACCACCCTAGCTGATGTGACTTTCTTTTAGTCCAGTGACCACCATCATTCAAAAACATGTATATATGCTTTGTGACAACAATATTCTAAAAGCATTATGTAGAAACATGAGATTTGGGCGGTTTAAAACATGCAATATATGTGGTAAATGATAGATAAAATATACGATGCATATATATTCATATGTTAAGTTAGAGTGATCTCCCTTATCATGTAAAAAAATTGTCGATCAGTGATTCCTCATAATGATAAAAACACGTACATTTATGCACTATATGTATGCATATACGACAGAGTGTCACATATTTAAAAATAGTCAAACGAATTTCTAAATCGTATAAACGAATTCTTAATCCAGGCACGTAGCATCGTTTTTGAAAGTGGGGGGGGGCCAGACCCATCCAAAAAATCTTGACAAGAAAAAAAAAAAAAAAAAAAAAAAAAAAAAAAAAAAAGGAAATTTAAAGTTTCCAAAAATCTTCAAAATCCTAATCCGGGGGGGGGGGGGGGGGGGGGGAATTCAACTATACTTCCAAAAAAAAATTCTTCCCCACCAAAATTTTTTTCCCTCCAAATCATGAAATTCCTAATCCGTGCGGGGGGGGGGGGGGGGGGGGGTTAACTTCAATCTCACTACTCATTTCCTTTTTTTCATATCAATTTTTTCCTAACTTCCAAAAAAGTGGGGGGGGCCAACTCCATTATGATTCATTTTTTTATATGTAAATTTTAAAAAAATTTGTTGCTGCGAGAAAAAGTGGGGGGGCCAGGCCCCCCCCCCCCCCGGCCCCCCCTGATGCTACGTGCCTGTAATCCTTCAAACGAATCAAGTTTAAAAATTGCACAAACGAATTTCTAAATCACACGAATGATTTTCTAAATTTTAATCGTACAAACGAATTTTTTTAAATCGTACAACCGATTTTCTAAAACGTGCAACCGATTTTCTAAATCGTACACTACAAACGAATTTCTAAATTATTAAATTAAAAAAAGCCGTACGATCGATTTTATTATTTTTTCTGCCAATTTGAAATGACACAAATACATGTACGTTATGCCTTCGTAATGCATATGCACCTTTATATGCGATATCGTGTTTTCGTTACAGAATCCAACAATTGTTTTCATGGAAAAGGACACTCTATAGTATATAGCCTACCTGCAGTATGCCCAGAAGATTATCGTTACCTAAAGCAAGCCTGAATGTGATCAGGATTTTTTAAAATAAAATTTATTAAGGCATAACACTTATAAGATATGTGTGTGTTAACTGTGTTTACAAACAAAATGTGTGTGTTTACAAACAAAAACTTTTTAGACGATCTGATTGAAGAATTAAGAATTTACAAATGTATAACTTACTTGTTCCTGCATGTATATTTGTTGAAAAGAAATACGACAGAGCAATATAATATTCCCTCTGATAAAATTTCACATATGCCGGTGTTTTTTTCGTCAGAAATATTTAAAGCATGCAGATTTACCAGAATACCACAATTTTAAAAGCAAGGTAGAATTCTTTAGAATCCATGCACATAATTATTGCATTTTATATTTGATAGAACTTGAAATTATGATGAGTTACATATATTTGAGGTTCAAACTAAGCATATACAAATGTACACAAAAATAGTTAAGGATCACATGTACAGTAGGAGTAATGATGAAAAAAAGGTTAAGTTTACAATACAGTAAGTTGGTTTCTGGAAGAACAGACTTTGAGAATTTTCTTAATACTAAATTAATTGACAAGTTTTGTTTTGTTTTGTTTTGGTTTTTTTTTAATTATAGTTTTTCTCCATTAAAAGTATTCATGAGCTCGTTAAATTTTATAATATTTGAGTTTTCATATTATCTCTTGGACAAAAACATTTTTCTATCGTATACAAAATGTGTACATTCTAAAATATAATGAAATTCATCCCCAATACAATTAGACTGAGTCACGCATTGTACATTATCTTAAATTTGAGTCCCACAAGTTGTAGAACCGCTTAAAAATACCCGTTATATCTCACTATATATAAATAACATACATGTAGCTCTGTATGCATCAGATCTTTGAAATTATCATATACTAGTACCCCCACCCCTGTTAATGGGGAAAACAACATATTTTTTTTGGTACAGGTCTCTTAAGAGCTCTGTAGGAAAATTCCTGATGACAAGTCCTCGACAGATATTGATACACGTACACATAAAACTATCGTAATTCGTGTATGTGCATTATGAAATAAACGTGTATTTTGATAACGTGTGAAGTTTAAAAAAAAAACTTGTGTATTATGATAATGAGTTTGAAAAAATCAGCGCCTCCCCGGCGGGGAATCGAACCCCGGTCTCCCGCGTGACAGGCGGGGATACTTACCACTATACTACCGAGGATTGCATAGTAATCTGTGGATTAAATCAGTACAAATAGATAGGTAAAATATTTTGAGCCATTGCAAATGAATTTAATTGTCTTATAAGTTCATCTTTTAGTAAATTTGCACTTTTTAACATGAATTTGATTTACGGGTTCCTTTCTCGTACAAAGAGAAGCTTCAGAGTACTACCTAATGATCACGTGACCAGATGGAAAAGGAGTTTCCTGTTTTCAAGGTACAGTTGGTGTAGAGTATATTTACATGCTTTTATCTTTGTATTTAGTGCCTTTTATGTTTCTTGGTTTGTTGAATGCTATGTAAGACCATGTATTTAAGATTTGAATGTTGAATAAATGTAGAAAGTCACTTTGTATTCCTACAAGACGAGTTTTCTCCCGTAAGTTGTTCAGTGATGTGCTACACAACATAGATATTGTTGTTCTTTTACCCAATTTTATTGAGTGTGTGTGATATTTTTAGGCTAGTATAAACACTTTACAATGTGTAAGGGAGCAGGGACTTGTCTGTTTGACTCCACTAGAATAATTTGCTGTAGTTTTCAGTAAAACAGTATGTATACCGTTTATAAATTTTGATTTAGAAATTGATTTTGGCTAAGATGACTGTTTAGAAGTCTTCACCAAATCTTGAGACAGTTGCAGTTGTCCTATGTCCACAACACAGCTGGAGATTTGATCTAAAGTCTAGCTAGGTGTCCCATGTTACTATTTCCATCACTTTTTGACAATTTTTAAGGAAATGAATGACATACCTGTCATCAGTGGTCAAAGATTGATACATGAAAAACAGTTATACTACTGTAACATGTTCATCCACTAATATGAAAAATGTCCAGATTATCTGTTTTGAAATACCCGGCCCCTCTACCGCTTCAGGTTTCAATACACATCCCAAAATAAAAAGTCTACGGGAATTTTGCATTGCATCAGTTATTAATAAGCCCGGATGATAACGTTGTAAAATAGCACAAGGTGTCCCAAGTACTTCCGAATGGTGAAAAGATGTAAAAATGTAAACAAATCTCCGTAAGAAATTTGTTTTTGTTCCTGTGAACTTTTATGAGTGAAAAATGATATTTGTTCAGTGAAGATATCTTGGATATGTCCACTTTCATCGATTTCAACTGTATTTCTTTCACAGGTATGTGTATTTTTATTAAAATTCATCAAAAAGTGATGGAAGCAATAACTTGGGACAGGCTATAGTCTATTAAAACTCCAAGATTTCTTCATTGACATGTATATCAGGGATAACACATATACATATATGTCCATGGTTATATGTTTTTACCTAAAAAATATACAAGAATGTAGAACAATTTCTTACAGAGGTTAACAATGGGATAAATATGCCATCTTTTATCATTTGAGGTCACTCAGGACACCTCAAGCAAATTTTTTTCAATTTTATAATCTGCATGGGTATTTTTCATGTTGTTTGCAGTGTAAAATATTCCCCGTATAAGTTTTTTATTTGGTTCTGTATTGAAACCTGAAGCGATATCAGGGGCGTTTCAAAACAAGAAAAACAGGACATTTTTCATCGTAGTTAATGAATTTAGTTTGGTGCATGTAGTTTTGACAATAATTAGTGTCAACAAAGCTTATATATAGTCTTTGGTTTAAAACAAAATTTCATAATGACAATTTAAAGTAAGCAGTTGAAATTAAGGCAGATATACCAGCTAAAATAGAGTTATGGGGAATTAGAACTGCAGTATGGAAATATTCACTGAACACAGTGAAGACACAATTAAGTCAAAATATTCTATCCTGCAAGCTGAATTGTGGTGAAATTAATATAAGACAGATTATGAAAATCATTTGAGTGAGTGGAAAAGCTGCAATTCAATAAACTAATATTTTCTTTATTGAATACATGTATAATATATATCCAAATGTATATTTAATTTCCAGATGGATGTCAATCAAACCTAACTTTGATATATGGTTTAACAGAAGCAGATGGGTGATTCGACTAGATTGTCAACAATTTCATTTTCAAAATGAGTAAGTATTGTAAGTATGTTAAGATTTACAAAATATTATGCATGTATACATATAATAGCCATTTTAACAAGACCTTGGACTTTTGGTAATCGGTATGATTTAACTATATGCCCTGCGCTTGCATCCAAACAAGATGAAAATGTTTTCAAGTGAAATATGCAGCCACAGATTACATCTAGACACAGCACTAGGGTTAGACAAATCTTGTTGATTTCAAAGAGGCTTGACTGAATGGCCAAAAAGTGAAATAGACATCAGATCTAGTTAAAATGCTACTTGACACAAGTACCCGAAATCCAAGTCTTGTTGAAATGACTCTATTTGAGGGTTTGCATGTTCACATTGAAAGGTGAAAGTTGCAATTCAAAAGGAAAAATCACTGTGTATTAGGGTTGATGAGCCTCAAACGACTTTACATTTACTGTAACCTCAAATATGTGAAAGTATTAAAATGTCATTGTAATAATTGTACAAACCATGATATTATAGCAGACTGAAGCTTTCTTGTTCCCATTAAAAGAAAAAAAAGCTTTTGATAGTGTTGCTATATTGTTCGTTGTTCCCTATATAGACTTACTTTAACACTTTTTTTTTTACTCTTTTCAACTTTGGTGAATTATACATTTTATTCCGGGATCAGGATGAGGTTTGGTCTAAATATCTTTCACATCTTGTTGAATGACAGCCTTTGACTGCATCCTCTGTCACAAAACTTTGCATTGCCATGCAGTCATGTTATGTCACACAATAAACAATAATAATTATTTGAAAAAGCTTGAAGTAAGGAATAAATAAGGAATCGTTTTTTGAGTACTATGAGGTGATCTAAAACAGTCCGGGTGATCAAATGCAAATAAAGCCGAAAGGGCTTTATGATTGTCAATTCGTAGTGTCATTGCAGACAAAGACACTGGAAACTGGAAATATTGATGTTGAAATATGTATTACTATTACAGTATATATGTAACATGAATTGATAGTCACAGAATGTATTAACAATGTTGTATTTTTGTCACTGTCAGTTAATTGTGTCACATTCATAATGACAGATTTGATACAAAAATGTCATTTTAGGATTTATACTCTTGACCTACATGACCTATATCATGACCTACATGACCTATATCATGACCTACATGACCTATCACTGTACTTGTTTTCCAACAATTTGAGGAAGAATAAAAAAAAAAAATTTGGCAACAACCATGTACTCCCCAGTTAAGCATCACTGAAAATTCCTTCTAAAATTGATTGACATAGAAAGTGGTAATGTAGTCCACTTCTTTATGAATGGAGATAGATATGGTGTAACACAGTCCTCCGGCCTTTAGCTTCTCCCACAACATATTATACCGGTACATGAAGAACACATTATGACATATACCGGTAAAACAGACTTTATACGGATTCTATTATTTTCTTTGATTAGCAGCTTTGGTTTGATCCTAAAAGACGAGAGCTTCAGTCTCTCTTATTTGCCGCCTAGTGCTGCTTACCGGTAAATGTTTTTAATTAAAAAATGGGTAAGTGTGTGAGCTTGTGGGAATGGGGGTTGATTATAGTATGTGTAATTTGCCCTTTGGGGTAATTGTATAGTCACAGGTTGTTTGAGTCTATAAACTGTTTAATAATAACAGATGTACCGTAACTTTGGCGCACCTGCAGCATGTACATGTACATTAGTTTCTTAAAAACTTTACTTTTTTTCAATTGAGAATATTCCTTATTCATAGTTTTCTACAGATTTGAATCTGTTTGTGTGTTTAAGCAGTTTAATAATTAGCAAAGTCTCATATGAGTGAACTAAGTGACACTTTGTACTACATCTATCAGGCTATAATTTTTCAATAAAATTTAATTCTTTTAATTCTCTTAACAAGTCACATATATTTGCTCATTGACAGGATGTGGTATAAAGTAGTCTTTATCAAATAGTAGTGACTCTTTCATTGGATATAAACCTAGTAGACTTCTAACTTGTTTTCCAAGATAGAGAAGTCATGAAATGTTTGGCCACATGATGTGATCATGTTGATGTGCAACGTCTATAATGTGTCTGTTCAGAAAGTTGTGCCACAGGGTGTACTGTCTGAAGTTATTTTGCTACAGAATTAAGGCACAGTATTAAGGGTAGATGTAGGATTAGTCTTAGACTTCTAGCTAGGTTATAATGTGACTATATATTCAGCAGACATCACTGGCTGTGTACTAGACTAAGACTACATGTAAGTGACAATTCAGCAGACATCACTGGCTGTGTACTAGACTAAGACTACATGTAAGTGACTATTCAGCAGACATCACTTGCTGTGTACTAGATTAAGACTACATGTAAGTGACTATTCAGCAGACATCACTTGCTGTGTACTAGACTAAGACTACATGTAAGTGACAACTCAGCAGACCTCACTGGCTGTGTACTAGACTAAGACTACATGTAAGTGACTATTCAGCAGACCTCACTGGCTGTGTACTAGACTAAGACTACATGTAAGTGACTATTCAGCAGACCTCACTGGCTGTACATGTGTACTAGACTAAGACTACATGTAAGTGACTATTCAGCAGACATCACTGGCTGTGTACTAGACTAAGACTACATATAAGTGACTATTCAGCATCGTTCTTATAGTCACTGTGGCTATTTGCTTGTTATTTAAAGAAAAAGCCACATACATGTGTTGGATAGCTATATGATGTATCAGTTGGTCTGGCTATTCAAGAGAAGTCACAGGGTGTATGCACATGAAGTTCTAAAGGGCCATTAAACTTCGATCATTTAACAGCACTTTTACCTTCTGTACAGATAACGGCATTGGTCGTATAAATTGAATGCTAGACCTGATATTGGGGAAGTTGATATACACCCCAAAGTAAATCAATGTACTAGGCAAGGAAAGCTACCAAACCTGTTTGTTTGGATAAACAATTTAAATTCCTGTGTAATGATTATGAAACACATCCCCTTAGTGTATTTATAGAAGTGCTATATTTACATAATGCATTTTTTTTTTCATTTTCTGGAAGAATGAGAATGTGTTTCATCTATAATGTCCTGTTTATTTGCAAATTTTAGAAAATAATATCATTATTTCTACACTCACTGACAATTCACCTGGAAATGAAATATACAATATACCGGTATACTTGTATAAATATGCGTGTATTGATTATTTTGTTTAATATTTTCTATTTTATTGACAATCACATACATTAAATTCCAGATACTGTAGTCAAGCATGAAACAGGTCAATAGTGGCTTTAATATTGTTAAGATATTAATATGAACTTATGTTTTCAATTTGATTATAGCAAATCTCAAAGCTTAACTCTGCTGGGTTTTTTTGTCCATACGCTGTAATTTTATGTGCAGGTGAAGGTAAAACGTATCATTTAATTGCCATAATATTTTCCTTTTTTATTACATTTGTTTGTTTGGGTTTTTTTTAGATTTGTATGCAAGCCATTAAGTATTTTTTTATCAAGTAGTACATGTCAAGAAAGAAATTTCTATCAGCTAGTACAAAAAGACTCTAGTATAAGATGAATAAGATACGTACCAATCAATTTGAAATAAGAGTTGGGTTTGGGGATGGGGGTTGGGGGCATGAATATTAGGTTCCAAAATTGTGAAAAAGGATTTGACATATATCTTTATATGAAAGATGTGTAATATATTGTAAACATAGGTAAACATCAACTGGACAGTCTCTGGATTGAGAAAATATTTTGTATACTAAAGAAATGTTTTGAAAAAATTGTAAGAATTTACATGTATATCTGGTTAGATAGAAAAGGATTGATGTGTCAGATGTACACCAGTAGGTATAATAAGTACTTATTACAACCCCTTGTTGACGGAGAAACAGGAACCTCCAGCTTTCCTGTCCAGTCGGCCATATTGTGGAGGGGTCAAGACACTCAGTGACACCGCTCCACGGCGTAACAGTGGATAAGTCGTGGTGGTGTAATCGAGTTGGATAAGTACCGAGTACAAACATACACTAGTACTGAATGGAGGCGGGTCAAAGAGCATGCAAAGTCACACTGGAAAAGTCTATGCAAATAACTACTGATGTTAATACACCATCAAAATCAAGGGTGTTACAGATTGAAGAGTTCTTATCAAGGGGAGTTAACTCCACTTTGCTGAACTTTGTCACGCCTGAGTGATCAGAGATGGTCACATGTACTGGTGTATTGATAGAAATAGAATATTATATGTACATGTATGTATGTATACACTGAGTATGTATGCATATATATAGTTCTAAAAGTCATTGTAGTGGATTGCTTCCTTGTCGCCATGTGAACAAGTGGAGAACATTTCCTTTTCCGTTCAACCATATATGCTTATAAATGTCGAAAAAAAAATTTTTAATTGCAATCAAAGAGGAACTCATCACATATTGTGGATTTTAAAGAAGTTTTTCATTTTCTGGGACGTTTAACAATGGATGAGAGTACAAGGGATGGAGTGATATTGTGACACAATTAAACCGACTGTGTGAATGTGGAAGTAAAATGTGGTACTATGACAAAAGATGAATAAATGGGTGAAACGAACAACAATGTGTAGATTATCCAAAGGTAATGTTCTGATGGAGAGAGAGAGAGAGAGAGAGGAGAGAGAGAGAGAGAGAGAGAGAGAGAGAGAGAGAGAGAGAGAGAGAGAGAGAGAAAGAGAGAGATAGATATGTCTCCTATCTGGTTTTACAAAATAGTTGGAGAAATTCAGTCACAGAATTTTCTTTATGTTGATAATGATTTCCCAACATGCTCTTGGCATAAGTCCCTGTATAAAGTAATAATTTTCCCAAAAATTTTAGAATCATATGTACCCTATATATTGTTGTTATAAACATTGACATTGGCACTGCAGATCCTTATAAAGTCAGAAAAAATTCGTAAGAAATTGCTTTTAGAGCTACGATAATTTTCTCAGCAGATATGAATGCGAATATGTTACTTAAATATTCATGGCAGTATAGGTAACTTAATTTGTTAAGAAACTACACAGAGAAATCCTAGAGCAAATTATTATAGAAAAAATCACAGGAATGTGTTTTAAAAGTGTAATTTCAGAAAAGAGTGCCTCCTTATTTTTATTATGATTCAGTAAATTTACATTAAAGCTATATATGAAATGGGCTGAGTAAAAAACTGCATACAAGTTTTAAGTGTGTCATCTATCCTGGTGATCTAATGCTATAGAGCATTTGAACAGTCTTACGAATTATATCTAGAGATTAAGCAGAACTGTGATAATCTCATTATGATACTTGATTAAATAATAGATATGATTTTCTCTGAAACAGAAAAGTTTGAAGTTTGATTCCCAAACTCAAGTTCATGCAATAAGTATATTTATTTCCCAACAATTTGAGGAAGTAAACTAATCTATATATCCTCAAAAGAATTGGTTTTTCCTGCATTTAACATAATGTCAGATTGCTTTGGACTCGATTATTGGTTTCTCAAGTTTTTAATTGTGTTTATCATTAATACCTAGCTTAATACAAAACTTGTCAGTTATAATGAATGGAGTTTGAAGCAGAGGCTCTACATATGGCAGGATATGCAATGTGACCTATTTAATTAAAGGATCCTGTTCAGCATTTTGCTGTCATCATGCACTTGTCTTGTGTACCGGTATATATATACATATTTATAAGTAGTCCCATAAGCTTGCATAAGAAAACCTGACTACTGTTGTCTCTGTTATGAATCACACAGATGGGCAACTTCATAATTTCTCTCTCAAGATTCTTCTTGTGAATAGTTTTGATTTTTTTTTGGGGTGGGGGGTGGGGGTCCAGGGGGGGGGAGGGAGGGACGGGGATGGAATTTGATACTGAAGGTTATTAAATATATGATAAATTTTAATCATCAATTATGCTTATTATTTAAAACTTTGGTTCAGGTTCTATTTCTATAGTACCACATTATGCCAAAATAACATATAAACTTTACAGTCACCTTAAAAAACTTTCAGGTGTTAAAAAATCTTGCTTCATCGAATAGTCAAGTGTTGAATAGGGTGGAACTTTATAAAATGCATTAATACTTTTTATATTGTTTCGCTTCACCACTTGTTTAAGAATTCTTCAGGTAGTGGAGTGGAAAATTGTTTGTGCAAGATATTGGTTCGGTTTGTTTGCATGGAAAAGAAGTTGAGTATTTAATGCTTTTGGATCATCATAATTATGTCATAATTCACCCAAAGTTAAGAGATGCACACTTGTAGCTGTCTGATTCATCATAGGCAGGGTCAAATTAAACCTGGAAGTATGAATGTATTTATATAGACCTGAGTCATCAGTGATGAGATTGATGATACTTAATAGCTATTTAAAAGTCTAAATTGTTTGTGATGCTAGTCTAAGAAGATTAATTTCCTCATCAAGATGGTGAATTGTAAGAATCCTTTGATAGATTTTTAAACTAGATTTTTGGGTGTGGATCAATGATTTAACAGGGAGGGATTTGTTTAGGGGTTGTCAAGGATATCAGCTCTCAGCTAGTGTATGCCTATTATATTTATTTTTTGCTCTTCAACAAGCGAGAACGAGTTGAATTATACATGTACGATTATTTTGGTCTGAATGTATTCATGTATTTGTATTACATATATTAATTGGTTTCTGATTTGAAATTGGAAAAATGATTTATAATTTATCTTAGATGAAGGAAATATTATTTTTCACTGCACCAACGGAACTGCAGGTATACCCTTGCGGCTGTATAAAAAACTGTCTAATTTTTAAAATAAAAATTCTTTTATATATAATATAGCATTTGTTAACAAATGGGGATCATAAATTACATAATGTAAAGGATGTTCCTGGTTTCATTTTTAGAAGCAATGTCTTGTACAGCAAAATTTTTTAAAAACTAGTTGATGGACGAGTTCATTGTTACAGTTTAAAGGGTTTAAAGGCTGAAACACATACATGTTATATTGCATCATTATGTGGTGGAATTATTTGAACCAGTTGAATTATGTTAGCTGCGATGCACATGTAATATCGATAATTTCATGATAAAAACAACAGCTGCAAAACAATTTGATAATTAGTTTTAAATGAATTTTCTTTCATTGCATATGTTTCAAAGTTAAATTCCCAGCGTTTGGGGTGCATTCTGTACTTTTGTTATTTTTATTTAATTACCCCACCACTACTTTCACCGCATCACTGGTGGTCCCGCAGCCTTTGGACCACCTAAGATTCCTTGAAGACCCACATACCCACCATGTTGCATTCGATAAATATAATTATGGTTAATAAATGCAATTAAAGGCTAAACTTACTGATTATTTTTTTACCAAAAAAAAATCAATGGGATTTGAATCAGGAAGGATTTGCCATTTCACTAAGTGTTTGGATAACTTTATATTGAATATATAGCACAATTAAGATACAAAAATAGGCTAAGTAATGGCAGTTGAAGTGCTGAGATCATGGTTTGGAGTATGAAAGACAATCACTTGGTGTAAACTTCAGCATCTGATATTCCATGTACATGTACACTAGCTTAAAGCAGAGGCTGAACAAACAGTATTATGTAAACAAACACTTAACTTATGGTGTTTACCAAAAGTGTAACACAATTTAGCATGAGGTCATCTTATGACAATCCATTTTATAGAATGAAAAAACTACCTTTCCAAGATTCTTTGGTAGATTAGATTTACCATTTACAAGAAGTTTTTAAATTAAGTTATTTTTAAAACTTGAGGAATTCTCAAATCTTGTGATGATTTGATATGCATACTTCGAGTTGTTAAAGTTTAAGATTCTAAGAATTTGGAGTTTCTTGAAATATGTTTTCAATAAATGAACAATGCAATGCATTCATTTCATTTTTTCAGCCTCACCGACCATCGATGAACTCGATGAGGTTCAGAGAGCTAAAGAAGAACGGAGAGAAATCGTCGCCAAATATGACAAGGTAAATGAACATCAAGACTGGGGGGGGGGGGGAGGATTTTTTTTTTTGGAAGGAGGGGGGGGGGGGGGGGGTAGGAGAAATTATTTAAAATTTCATAATGTTATGCTCAACCATTTATATTTTATGATAAGAATTGTTCAATCTGAATTGGTCATAAAATTACTTGTATATAGCTATTTGTTTTGCATATTTTGTTGTAATAGTGTCAAATTTGTTAGAGGCCAAAAGAAAATCAAAAAGGAGATAAAAATAAAGATGAATTAGCTAGCACACCTAAACAAATTTTTGTTGCCCTCTCCCAACGGACTGATAATGTAAAAAAAAATCAAAATATCATTATTAATAATCATGATAGCATAAATTTTAGGGGAATTGAATTTCTAGCAGATACTGGTAAACCAACTGATGACTTAATTTATTTCGCAATTTACAGTAGATGATTAACTGGCGACTAATTTTCGTGACCAATTAAGCCTAATCCACACCTGTTTTTTTATTACAACTTTATGGCAATTAACTGGTCCACAGCGAGAAAAATTTGCGACAACAATGCTCTCACGAACCTCATGAAAATTTCTCGAACTTGAATTGAATTTTGTGCAACTTTAAAGAAAAATGAAATTCATTTTTCAAAACAATTCTTTTCTCTACCTACCAATTCAAGGTAGTTGGTCAATCATTGTTCAGTTAAAAGTCTAAATATAGACTTAATAGGGAGAAATGTACTAATTACGTAACTGCATTTTAACATTATATGCATGTACATGTACGGTACATATTATTTGACAACTGAAAGTCTTGTTAAGTGATAAATGAATACACAATAACCAGAGTGAATTATTGACTGAATAGTTCTCATTGCAAAAAAAAAAAAAATCCTAACTAAATCAATTGATCAGGCCATGAAAGCTCCATCTCCATAGAGAATGAAAATCTATGCAGAGTCATCCATAGTTTGTCTGTAATTCTCAATGAGAAAACTGAATGAATCCATTCAGCGGGTCAATCATGCAAGACTTAATTCCACTGAGAATGAAGTCAGCTTTGGAAAGCTTCTGTTGAGGGGCTTAATTATAGATTTTCTCTTTCACTGAATGCCCCAGTGTGTATCAATGCTTGCATGGAAAGACTTTTTGCCTGTATGTATGCATGCATGCATGCACTCTTGGAGTTTGGAGAAGCTGATAGCAGAATGCCACCTTCTCTGCTGCTTTGAAGGCTATATATAAAGCAATCTTCTTTTTTTTTTTTTAAGTGTAGTATAATGACCTACCTATGGTTTTGATCAAGATAATGGGTGTTAGCTGGTTTGAATGATTAAAATTGAAGTGTTGAAAGGAAACCACATGATCAAGCGTTTAGCTCAAGCTGTCAGTGTTAAAGACTCATTGTTCTACATGTGTACACAGAATTTAGTGTCTTAAATTGATGGGTGTCACACAAAAATATACTAGTGATTGTTTATAGTATCTTAATCACTTTTCTCATTTTCGTATTTAATTATCCTTATAGTGTCTTTGCCTGCTCTCTCATCCTTTAGTCAGTCTAGCTTAAGTATATATTAGCTAGAACCCACCAACACACTGTATTACAGGCATCCCCTTGTTTCAATGTGACATTTTATAATACATGTACATGTATAGGCAAAGTTTTCAATATTTCTTGCTGTGATGTTGATCAGTAAACTCTTGGTTCAAAGAAGCAAGCATGAAATATGATATTATTCTCTTCTCTTTTTTTCTGGGATAATTAAGGGATAGGGGTGCTAGAGAGACGTGTTTTACTCCGAATACAAAACTGCATAGCAAAACATTTTATACCAGAATGTGTGTAAAACTTCAGTCATTATGTTTTAATCATTCAAATGGGTTGATAATTCCTGGATAAGGGTTACCCATAAAATCAAAACTAGCACACCTACGAATATTAATTATTCCTCGCTATAACCCATTGTGTGGTACTTCTGACTGTTATGTTTCAAGAATATTGAAACAGATGTATCCAAAAAAAGAGATGAGCTGAGTCAAACAGCCATAATATGTGTGTGTAACTATAATAACTAATGGTGATACCTCTGACTATTTCAGGGGCGAGAGGAGGGGGCACAGATTGACCCCTGGGAGGACCCAGCCTTCGAGGTTTACCATGTTCTTGACCGCTGGGGATTTATCCAGTAAGTATTACTACTTTTTTTTTTTTTTTTTTGACATTATCTCTGTAGCTTAATTTGCAGATAAATCAGATTTATTGCAGTTAATTGGCCAGTTTAGAAAACTGTCATTATGATAATACATGCAATGAAATATTTAAAAGGATTTACCTAATAAGTAGCAAATATTTTTAGAGATTGAAAAAATGTGCAATTTCATTATTAGGGTTAATGTTATGAATGTGTTAAGAGATTTAGTAGAGCTGGAGATTAGGAATGCATGTAATGTACCATATACAGTAAAACATGCTTATAGCGAACACACATAATGAACAGACACTTAGAGTGAAGTGATTCTTTATTCCCCTTGTGTTTAACTAAAGCATATTGTGAAGATTATAGAATATAAATTATGTTTAAAATGAAGCAAAATGCCAAAATCTGGCACTTTCTTATAAGTGTGTTTCACTGTTAACAGTATATGCATTATAAGTATATACCCTGATTGAGTGCTGTGTTAATTTGTGCTGTGTTTTTTTTTTTTTTTCAGTGACCATCGTCTGCCAGAGGGAAGAGATGCAGCAGAAAGCAAGGTAAGGACACAGCCATTAACTGGAGAAATCAAAGGACTGATATGATGAACAGATTGATGTAGCAATGACAATTGCTCTGTTAATACACTTATCAAGAATATGTCAAATAAAGCAGAAAACTATGAAATAGATATTTAGGAGAAGTACCGGTACATACTTATCAATTATATGATGTTTAGTTGTCAACGGATTTAGATACAAGAGAAAAACAGTTTGTATTCCTCTGTTACTGAATGTATAAAATGCCTTCTTGGCTGTTGTGTAAGTATGCAGATGTCTCAGTGTAAGATTGCTAGGTAATCAGGCGTTATGATTTCTATGTGTTTGACTTGATCTGCATACATGTTTTGATTTATTTGATTCAATAGGCAATTGATATTGAGCGAGAACGGTCCAAAAAGTGGATGAAGATGATCAATAAATGGGAGCAGTATTACCCTGGGGAGAAGGTGAGGGCTAAGGAGAAGGAAAATGAGAGGGAGGGGGGTGTGTCATAGTTGGGGGGGGGCGTGTACTGATCTTTAGATAATCACGATTTGCTGGTTTGTAGAATTAAAGTATGTGATGGATGAGGTCATATTGTAATTAATGATGAAGTAATAATGAAAAATATTATGATGGAGTGCATGCCCAGCTCTGTAATTTATAAGTATTTACTGCAATGATTATTAAAGTTTTTGGTTTTGTTTTATTTATTAATCATATGTGATATTATACTGATATTATATAATATTTGTTATATACATAGATAAAATTTGTGAGATATAAATAAGTAAGGAAATGAATAAATAAATTTTTGATTTTAGATAAGAAACATGATCGCACAATTATTTTCCTTTCACTTTTATAAAAGATTGTTTTTCTATCATGATGTTTTTACCTACCAAATTCAATTGTCAGTTTTTGAAATGCAGGGATCTGAATGACTGAAAGTCTAGACATGCCTATACTTTCAGTGTCCAGGGACTTGGTTTGTCTTTTAATTTCTGATTTGGTTTTCTCGGGGCAGATTGTGCGGAGGATATACAAGGGGATCCCGGCCAGTGTGAGGGGTCTGGTGTGGGCCAGGATTCTGTCCATCAATAAAACCCGCGAGGAGCAGAAAGACGTCTACAAGGTAAACAGGGGGAATGACTAATGAAAAAATATCTCATCTAAAGTGTCTCTATCAGGCCAACAATTTCAAAATATAATGATACAGGCAGGGATTTTGAATTTATTTGTATTGCAAGGTTTGAAAATGGGGAAATAACTCTTTAACAAAACATAGTGAACTCAGTTGTTTCCCTTGTCAATATGACAATAAATTTAATCAATTCTGCAACGTTAATCAAAGCCACAAAATATTTGTGGCCATATGCATATAACAGGAATTACTTTGTATTACATTAATTTTATTTGATGTAACACAATAATTTATTTCGAAAATATGCTATGCCTATTCTCTGTGACTTTGTGGAATTTTAGTTCACTTTAGGTTGGATTTGATCTGATATTTATTAGTGTAATTTTACGACTGCAGATTATGAGAAATCGTGCAAGGAAAAAGTCGCCTCACATCCGACAGATTGATATTGACGTCAACAGGACCTACAGAAATCACATTATGTTTCGAGAGAGATATGGCGTCAAGTAGGTCATATTTAATTTATTAAAACTCCATTGTCAATGAAATACCAAAATTGATGATCTGAGTCAGTAATGATAAGGAGTGACACAATTTTTCAACTCTTTGAAATATTAAGATTGATGCTCAAAGCTTTTATTATTAGACCCAAATATGAACAAAAAGCCCTATGCCAATAAGAAAATTACCTCAGTCACTTAGGTTTGATTGTAAGACTGTTTTGTTTTTTGTTTTTTTGCAGACAGCAGGCTTTGTTTCACGTGTTGGCTGCTTACTCCATGTACAACACTGAGGTTGGGTACTGTCAGGGAATGAGTGAGATAGCAGCACTGCTCCTGATGTATCTCAATGAAGAGGTCAGTGCTTGTCTTCCTCTGTACACCAAAAAGAGGCTCTCTAGTAGGCCAAAGAGAGGCTGTCAATTTTCTTGCTATTCAGCAGTCATTTTGGTTCCATAGCTTTTCTATAAAACAAGCTTTGTTTTAATATATATATCAATGTATTTTTCTCCTTTTTTTTTACATTAAGTTTTAGATTTCTTTTTACATTCTTCCTTATAAAGAAAAACCTTAAGACTTTACAGGAGAGAATGCTGAATATTTTTGAAATTTGTTAAAAATTTTGAAAAGTTTCTTAAAGTGTGCAGTTTACTTAACAAAATAAAAGTTTTGTAATTGCTTGTTGAAGTATTGGTTACAGATCTGTCATCTCTAGGTCAATTTTATTTGGTTACAATCTGTTTGATTGTAATATGTATTAATATTATTTTCCTGATTTCTGATCAGTGCCAGCTAGGTATCAACATTTTCTGATCACAAATTTGATGCATCGATATTTTCTGATTAGTAGACATAAATATAAATTTTTGAAAAAAAAATTTACCCTGTAATTGCTTTTGACGTACATAAAATATTGATTTTTATTCCAATCTGTGAATTTCCATATTGAAATTTTTCAATATTAAATCTGTGATTTGCAGGATGCGTTCTGGGGCCTGTCTCAGCTGTTCTGTAGTAAAAATCATGGCATGCATGGTAAGATACATGGCCGACTGATGCATGGTAAGACTGGGGCTTATCTTACCCTCTTTCTGTTCTCATTATTGTGTATTTACCAGGTCTTGTTCTAAAAGAAATGCTCGCACATCCACTTGATTTAATGTTGTAAGTAAGATTTGTTGCAATTCAATACAAAAAAGCAAAAATTTATTTTACTGATGTAGCACTGAATCAAATTTTTAGATATTAATAAATTTTTATAAATTTTATTTTAAAATGTCTGCAAACAAATAATTTTCCAAATTTTAAAAATGAATAAATAAAATTAATTATTTATACAAAGACTAAATAAAATTGAAGATTCCTACATCAATTAACTTATTATGTTAAATATTTATTTAATGTACTATATGTAATTTCAATGATTTTTTTTTTCATTATCCCTTATTTGTTTTTTTTGGTGAGATTTTTATAATTTGAGGAATTTATGATTAATAGCTTGATTGAAATGCTAGAATTCTAAATGCATTATTTTGTAGACTGAAACTTTGAGTAAATGTTTGTAAAGTTTATATTTTGAAGTAGAAATTTGCTACAACTTCTAGAAAAAAATTATATACATATATCTGATATGTTACAAAAATGTATGTCATATGTAGTGTATGTCATCGTGTATATAAACAAGCGTATTGAATAGTTTTATATTATTCTAAGACATGGTATAAACTTCAGATTATGCAAGTTTAAAAGTACATTTCCATATGTTATGGTAAATGTAACTTTAAAACATGTCAATTGACATATACTGACATAGATTGAGGTGTATGATTTCGGTTTATTGTAATTATTTCCAAAATTTAAGATATGGTAAAGATGAAAGATGTTCATATTTTTAATCCTGATATCGATAATCAAAGTATCTAAATCTTTCAATAGATACAGGAAAAAACTCTTAATAAATTTACAGACGCATTTCAAAATCACCTGAGTTTATATATTAAAACCATTTTAACAAGAGCTTGGACTTTCAGTAGGATGTAACGATCTATTTCTTGCGACAAAACAAGTTAAAACTAAGCTGGTTTCAAGTGAAATATACACCGATTGCGCAATCTTTGCTCAAAAGCCAGACAAATCCTGTTGATTTCAAAGAGTCATGGCTGAGTGGCCTACAATGAAACAGACAGGCCTACGTCACATTGACGTTTGACACGACTACCCAAAGTCCAAGCTCTTGTTAAAATGGTTCTATTTCCAATATTGATGTACATGTATACTAAGTATTAATACAGTATGTACATGTTCAAGTTTGCATCTCTATACTATTACAGTAAACGTTTTCACTCATCAACAATATACAGTACATATACATTGTGTTTTAATTGGTCTGTAGCAATATCTACTCAAGAAATCAATTTAATCAGTACAGAGAGATTTAAAAAAAAAAAGATCCTTGTTTGTCCTTCTGAAGTGTGTGAATTCGATTTCTAGCATTAAAATTAGGATGCAGCAGTAGGATCAATGAACTGTATCTGTTAAAAAAGAGATGAACTTCGTCTCTGACATACATCCCTGTATTTTCAGATCTTTTTAAATCGGCTTTTGCTTGATCTTGATAAATATGATTTATTACAATTGTGTTTTAGAAAATTCAAATTATAAAAAAAAAATTATTATTACAAATTATTCTACAAATTATAGAAAATTCAAATGATTCAATTTTTTAAAAGTTGACTTTGATAAACATGCTTTCTCTATTGAAACAGTTGCATTAAGTTCTTAGGCTAAATGATTCATTTTGACAATCTTTAATAATAAAAAATTAAAATAAATGATGGGAAAAATTTAGAAGCTTTTTAAATAATTTACTTTTTACAATGATGTATTTTTAATTTTGATGAAGAATTATGCTCATTGATAGCAGAAGGGCTGACAACTTTCAATTAAAGGGATTTTAACTTTGACTGAAGATTTTTTTTTTCTCTGCTGATTCTGGTATTAATTTGCTCTCATTGACAATATTATTTTTTTGTTTGCCCACTAATTTTTTCTTGCACAACTTTCGGAATTGAAAAGGAGGCAATTTATCACAGTAATATAATGTAAAATAGAGATTGTATTGTTGACAAAATTGTTGTATGAAATTCTATTTATGAAATGAGAAGTGCCTTCTTTTTACTTCTTTATGGTAAAATAGTGCCAACTTTTTGCTCACGCAGTTCTCAAGACTGGTTTTTAAATTGACCCCTTTTTTTTCTTCCTTGAAGGCCACTACGAAATCTGCATGCATTGTTGTAGGAAATCTTCTAATTAAAAATAACAAGAAGCCAACATTAATCAGAATAATGGCTTTATATTTAATTTAATCATTGAGAACTTCTTTGCAACATGACACATGTTAAGAGTGTGAGTTAAAGTGTTGCTAGTAAATAAATCTGATTCAATTTAAAGTAGTTTATTGACACCAACGCATCAAAATCAAATTTAGCCAAGTTTAATTAAAATTGATTTTATTTTTTTTTAATACATTACCGCTTTTAATGTGTATTTTGATATGAGTAAGTAACAATAATTTTGAAGGTTTAATAACTGGTTTCTACTACAGAAATGGCTTGTATTTCAGGGTTTTTCATACCCGGATTTCCTAAACTACTACGATATCAGGAACACCACGACGTGATTTTGAAAAAGTTCCTGCCAAAAGTCAGGAAGTATTTTGTAAGTGTGCACAACAATTTATTATTAAATGCTTCAAACTAATTATAAAAGTTTATGCCTGGAGGAGGAAGTAGAAGGGTGAAGAGGAATGAATGTATTGTAGTTCTTTAATTCTATTACACCAGTGTTTTGTTTTGTTCTTTTTTTTCTTTTTTTTTTCCTAAGCAATGTAGGCAAAATGCGTTTATGCCTCTTGTGACACTTAACACAAAACAAAGTGGGGGAAACTTCAAGATGAATTCGAATTTCAGCACTGATATCAAAAATGAATATATTGTAGTTCTTTAATTCTATTACGCCGGCGTTTTGTTGTTTTTTTCCTTGTTTTTTTTTTCTTAAGCAATGTAGGCAAAATGCCATTATGCCTATTGTGACATTTAACACAAAACGAAGTGGGGGAAACTTCAAGGCGAATTTCAGTACTGATATCAATAATGTGTGTTATTATACTTTAATGTTGAATACTGAAATCTGATTGGTTTAGATGCAGTTGGTAATCTGTTCTATTACCCTCAGCGTTAGCAACACACTTGGCAACGGATAACACAATGAATTGTTACATGAGCGTAAATTATGCGCATTGACACCCCTCGAAAACCATTGCCAACCTCCGCTTTGCGTCGGTTGACAATGGTTGTCTCGGGGTGTCAATTTTAACAGTTACCCTGTTCACATTTTATGAATATTTACTTTGTGTAATCAAGCAGCCGCAGGTTGGAGAGAGCCATGCAAACTCTGATCCTTGGCTTGAAATGATTTAGAAAAAGTAGCAAAGGATTTTCATCATGTTAATGTTGACAGTTGTTGAATAATCTGCAAATCCATTTTCTTCTAGACTGTGTTTGGATGTATATTAATTTTTTGTCTATCTTTAAAAGGAGAGAAATGACATCTACCCTTCGCTGTACACAATCAAGTGGTTTCTACAGTGTTTCCTAGGCAGAGTAAGGAGTTTTTATCAGATTAATAAAAAACAGTTTATTGATCATCAAAGTACAAATGTTTCTGCAATTTTGTTTTGAAGTCTGTTTCAGCCAAAATGATTCTACGACTTGTTTTGAAGTTTATTTCAACTGAAATGAATAAAATAAAATGATGAACTTTTACCAGTATTAGCTATATATTTGATTGTAAGGGAAGAACTGTGCGTGAGAAATGTTATTTGCATAATCATTGGAGTCTCCGCTACAATAATTTGTGTGAAGAAAAAATGCATGTTTAAATTCATGTATAAATCTCTTTTACTGTAAAATTAACTCATTTTTCACATGCAGTGATCTCATAGTTTTGTGTATATGAATATGACCCATGATAATTATTCATCAGCTTTTTTTTTTCACACTATTTTCCCAAGAAATTTAGCTTAGGCCAAAATAAATGAAGTTGGCTGAAAACAAAACATACGAAAACAATACAACAACAATACAACTTGCTCTTTAAACCATTACAGATTCCTTTCACACTAACCCTGAGATTATGGGACATCTTTATACTGGAGGGAGAAAAAATCCTCACTGGCATGGCCTACAACATCATCAAACTTCACAGGAGTAAGTGAAATGATAAAGCTTGACTTTTATCTCTCTGAAACTTTTATGTCAACAGTGGACATGCTTCTGTTGATGAAATATTCATCTTTGCTAATATTCAAATGTTTGACAAAAAATTATCATGGAGTAATTGTTGGGATTTAATTTGTTATTTTTCATGTAAAAAGATGTTTAACAATGCTTAAAGAGTTTTTTGAGGTGTTTACTAAAGAAAATAATGAATGAATTCTCACTGAGTGGAGATAATTGTTACCTTTAGGATAATAGCGAAAGAACATGTAAATGTATTGGAAAATCCAAGAAACGAGAGTAATGTTGTCAATTATTGTAGGGAAGCTGATGAGAATGGGACCTGATGAAATCCTGCAGTTCTTTCAGAGCGAGCTGGAGAAAAACTTTGGCTACGACGACGATACTGTGATAGATCAACTACAAATATGCATGGAGGAACTACGCAAAGCTAAAATGGACTTCCCTCCACATCCCAAAGCGAACGAAGAGCCGACACTTCCGTTCGGCTTGGAGATAGAGCCCAGCTACGAACAGATCATTAAGGGAAGAAATCCAGAAACTGTTGACGAACACTTTAAGAGGAATCCGCACAAAGGCAAAGCTGGGTATTTGAAGAGACGCGGGCTGAACGCCACAACGCCCGAGTTACCGCGAAGTCGGACCGACTCGAGCAGAATGTCGGAATATTCCATGGACGACACTTCTACTTACTATGATACTGCTGCTAATTCTAGAATCTCGTTTTCGAAGGCCTCGATGCAGAGTTCTCGGACGTCCTATGCGGATGATTCGGATGTTGAAGGATTTCGCCAGACGCCCATGATGGATGATCTGGACGAGGATCTAGTGGGAATGGAGAACGGACATCCTTCGCGTGACACCACTATAGAGAACATTGCCCAGGAGCTGAAAACTCCGTCGGTTCACTCGGATTATGACAATATGGAGCAACACACAAGCCCAAACTCTTCATCAAGAGCAAGTTTTCATGAAGCTATGGAGAATAATATAACCAAGGTAGCTGTTCACCACGAAGTGTCTAGCCACATACCCGCTAGTAAATCCGATGGATACATCAAATCGCGGAGTCGCGCGAACAAAAATGACAACCAGAACTATTCTCATGCAAATCAGGAAGTGACAATGGAGAATGTCGCTGGCTCCTACCGACAAGGAGCGAAAAGTGCCAACGAACTAAACAGCAGCAGTCCAGGAAGATATGTGTCCAAACTGAAAATTAACACGGATTATAATGGACATCCGAACGGATTCGCCGAGGAGAGCCCCTCTCATCGCAATGGCCACAGTTCCTCAAAGGTCGTAGTAACCACTGCCAATTTCAACCAGCGCTTAGTTAGTAAGCAACAGATTCAGATGAAGACTAGTCAATTGTAGACTCAGGATTTATATGTGTATTCGTCATCGTTAGGAGTTTAATCTTCAGATTTATATTTAAGAATTTAAACGGCTCTTTTCTGCAAACATGTTTGCGCTGAGGTTTTTACTCATTTATTTTACACTTGGTTTCTTAGTCCCTTGACTGGTCATTTTAGTAAGAAAGTTTAAAAAAGTTTTTAAGTAAAAAAAATCTGTGAGTTCATCTTTGAATAAGATTAAATGATCTCAAACTACTGCAAGGGAAACAACTCCTTTCTTTAAAATTAAACATTTCTCCTAGTACAAAGTGTTGTACACGGTAGACTTAGAATATCCACAGACTGTACGCTCCCGACTGGTGGGACATGTATTTAGTTTTGTTTTTCGTAGAAATACATGTCTGTCTGTGATCGATTAGATGACCTGGCCTCATTATCGTGAAGCAATTTTCATTCTTGAGTCAAAATTTTGGTCAGTCCCTAAATGATTATAATTGTAAAATGACGATTGATATTTGAAATTAACATCGTTACATCAAGACAATTGTTACAGCATTTCAATTTCGACAATATTTAAACCCAAGTTTGTTTTCAATAAGTACATGTGTACTTAGCAATTTTTGACTTAGGTTCTAAGATTGCTTCGTGATCCTGGGGCCAGATATAAACTTGGCTGTAGCTTATGCTGGGCTCCATGTATAGTCTCTAAAATGTAGGAGTAAAAAATAATGAAAGTAAGAAGTGAGAACAACATTGAAATAAATTTACTTCTGAAGGGTCAGTAAATTTAGATTTCACATTGTCTTAAGACTAGGACTTAATTGGAATTCAAGGTAGATGTATGTAGATGCTAGGGTAATTGATCATTGTTGATGCCTGTAGTTTTGAAATTTTATTCATCTGTGCCATCAGTTATGAATCTGTGGAAGTAAAATTATGGTGATAATGAATTGGAAACAAGGCCACAATTTTTTTTTCTCCTGAAATGAAGTTCTAAGTAAGAACTAAATTTTGTTTTTCCTTTCTTCAAAATATCTTTATCAATGTATACATAGTTTTATCTGTAAGTTAGAATACTCAAAACTTTTTTTTTATTATTAGACCTGTCTTAATATTCTTTGTTTGCATGACACAGTTTTATCAAAGATTTTTTGTATAGATGAAAAGACATTTCTATATACACATAATGAACGGTGTGATTGGTGCAAATAGTTCATGAGGAGATCGATACCAATGTCTGATGTGATATTTTCATCCATGTCTCATTGTGGGGTTAGTTTTTTTTTTCTACCTCTTCCAGGTAGAACAGTTTTACTTTATCAGTAACATTAGTAAGTCGTATATATAGGGGATAGAAAAAAAATTCTTAAGTGAACTGTGTCTAATTAGAAGGCAAATTATCTAATGTTAATATCTTGCATTTTATAGAGAAAAAGAATTTATGGTTAGGTTGTTTTATTTTTTCGTTTGTTTAATCTGTCCAATTTGATCCTGATACATCCATCAAAAGCGCTGACAGCCTATTGTACAAAGTACATGCATGTGGTAGTTAATTGGTGTTTAATTACCGTAATTAACAAGACTCGACATAACAAGCATTGACATATCACATGATATTGTACATATATAAACATCAAGATTTTATCCATCGAAACTGTAATAAATTATCAAGCCATGAGAAGATTACATGTAATACATATTTCGTAATGCAATCTGATTAATAATTTGATTTTTAATATAATATTATGTAAATATGTACAAGTCAGTTCATGTATGTTTCATGTACTGATATATGAATTTGTGTATGCGTAGAATATTTTTGGATAGAGGATTATATATACACAATATTATACAAATTATATTCCTATTCGGTGTATTTCTGTTCATATCACCTTTTTTTTTTTACCACTGGACTACATTTGTACATCCTACCAAACTGATAATGTAAAAACATGGTGTACAATGTAATGTAATCTGAATTACATGCATGTAGTTACATGTACAATGTAATGTGTAATGCAATCTGATAAACTTACATTTTATTACATTGTAATTGTTCCTATGATGAGAAGGGGTTGTAAAAGAGAAAAATAAGCATCAAACAATGTCACTGAACAACAGTCTATGTTGGACAAAAATATCATATAATTTATTTTTTTAATTCGCAACAGAAAAATCACTGGTGATTGTATTTAAAAACTAAAAGCTCTATAATTACATATTTACCTTGTGAAATTTAATATATTTCGTAAATGTATTCAGTTTTTTGAAAACCATGGAGCTTACTTCTCAGGTGTTTAAGAATCTCGGACAAGGGGAAGTAAATGCTAGCAAAGGGAAGTAACTTCTATAGTTATTTAGGAAGACAACTGCAAATTACCTCAAATTTGGGTTTTTAAGTTTAAGGGATTTTAAATGGACTTGAATTTTGATGAACTGAAATCTTATGAAGTTCAGTATTTGCTTGTAAATTTAGATTATGTAGTTTTTGAAATTTTTTTTTCGTTTTCCCCAATACTTACATGGGATTTTGTGATGATAAGACATGACTAAAATAGACTATAATTGTAGAGTTGACTTTTTTTTTACAAAAAAATTATAGATATTTAATTTTCGTTATGTGTTCAAGTTATAAGTGTTCGTAGGTGACAATTAAAGCAAACAACCAGGGATTTCTTTTTGTTCTTTTAATATTTTGTTGATACATGTAAAAGGAAGAAATATTGTAAGAAACACATTGTTGTTGGTATTTTTTTAAAAATGCAATTACATCAGTCGGTACAAGTAGATGATATTAAAGTACTACGATAGACCCCCCCCCCTCTCATGTTGTGTGTTAGCTCTCTCTATGTGTGATACTAATGATTACTACTGAGTAGAAACGAACAGTCTTAAAACAAGTTAAGGTGCTTCCCCAGTTTTTTAAGTTATGCAACTTTGTTTTGTAGTCTAGAATTGTTATGTTTGCTTTACCAATAAATACTACAAAACCCTGACCATGATTTTGTGCGTTCTGTGCTAAACTTCCAAGGAGATATATATGCTGAAAGGCCCAACCATGTGCATGGGCGTCGGAACCGGGGGGAGGGCTATTTTGCAAAGTTATATATAACCATGATAACCAAAGGTCATTTTGTTTTGCTTGTCAAAGTCTACCCCCCCCCTCTCAGTTTGCTTCCGACGCCACTAATGTATCACGACACTGACGATTCGCCATAGAATTGTGAAATTTCTATGAACTCCATTAATTTCTAAACAATATATATATGATACGATTTTCCAATTCTTTAGTTAAAAAAAATACATGTACTTGTCCGTTTGTCAAATGTATCCCAAGTTGTACATGCGTGTACCGGTACCTTGGGAAATAAAATGGTCCTTAATATATTTCTTGATTCCAGCTGACTATATATGGTATATACATGTAGATACACAACACGAGTAAGCCGGTCAAATGCATTTAAGTTTTATGGGACACCGTCATAGAGTGGCGTACTTCCTATCGAAATAAATTATTACTTTGTCAAATTTTTTTCTTTCCCGAAATTCTAAATTGTTGCTTAACAACGTGGCAGTAGGCTAGAGAATTACTTTTAAAAAAAACCATTAGTCATGAGTTCGAATCCCGTTGGAACTTTTATAATTTTCAACATTTAAAAATTTCTAAACCATAATTTTTGGTCAAATACTGAGAATTCTTAAATGGTGAAATTATTTTGATTTAATAGTATACTTTTACCCACATTAATACCAACAGTTTCTCTTATCATAATCACATGTAGCATTCTCGGTTAATTTCTTCCCCTGATATTTTGGAGTCAATTTGCTACACTTTATAGTTTAATCATTTAACCCTAATTGATAGAATTGCATTTATACAATTAATGGTGCGCTTACAGGTACTATCAGCATTTTTATTCTTATTTTCAATGGAGTTTTGAATTCTTATTTCCAGTAAAAAAAAAAAATATATTGACGGCGTATGTAGTCTTGATATAATTTTATATCGGACTCGAGATCACAGAATGACCTATACAGCCCTCCGGGTCTCGTCCACCTCAAGCAAGCCAACTTCAAACAGTATCCGCTACTCATTCCGTACGCCTGACAATTGGTAATACATACAAAATAATAACAGTGGTCATAAACGGCCCCCCTGTACAACGCCTGGATACACGACATATTAATTATACTGACCGTTATAAGTACATAGTTAAAACTTATTAGACGGTAGGAAAGTCTTGGTAATTGTGTTTATTAGTTTACTTTAGTCTATGAACATCAATCAAGCACGGACAGTTTAATTACAGATATACTTATCTTTAAATTTGGTCAAACTACTTGTATGTCTTTATTTTGAGCTAATACTTGGAAGCAAACGTAAGTATACAGTGGTATGATACGCTATTTATTGATCTGTGATTTAAAAAAAAATCTGTTTTAAATGTTAAAATTGACGATTTTTTGGGGATCAAATATTATAAACTGTACAGGGAAGTCTAGCAAAGAAACCAATTGAGTCAAAATAATTAAGTCCTTTTATAAAGATTTTAATACATGTATTAATTTACTAAGCAAGGAAGTTTTATTTCTAAGCAATCAAAATTACGGAAAATATTTTTTTCATTTCTTCAAAGGCGTAAATTTACTTCTTAGATTTTTAAAAATCTTGTTCCAGTTCATTTTATTTGTTTGTTTTGTTTTTTACTATCTTTGCAAATGTTAGCAAATATCACTCAGGCATTTACTAGTCTAGTCATTGCTTTATTAAATACCTGTTAAAAACTACAAAGATAATGAACTTTCATAGTAAAAAAAATGTATGCTTAATTAAACTCCCGATGGCCAAAAAAAAAAACCAAACAAACAAACAAAAAACCAACCGTCGCGAATTCAAACGACGATCAATATCTTTAAAAAATGAAGAAAAAAAAATCATGGGTTGCGATACTATCGATGTTTGACATAGATGTGAGTGTTTGTGATCAGATGAAACATATTGACAGATTAATCATTAATTTACCATAAATTAATCAGAATGTTATAAAATTCACGACGTAATTTATTTGTCATTTGAAAATGAGGACCATTCATGAAATTAAAATGGTCAAGATTTAATGATTAGTTAAATCCACAGAGTACTTTCTCTTGGGAAATAAAATAGTAACTTGAACAGCTGATTGGCAAAACTGATTCTAGATCAAACCAGTTTTAAATTAAAATAATTTGGTCGCGTATGAGTGTACGCATTTTTTAAACTTTTTAAAATACCTTTGAAACTTTAAACTTATTATCTCGAAGTGTCTGTAGAACTTAATGACAGCGTTTATTCAGGTATACCTAACAGCATGTTTATATTTTAACGTTTAAAATGGTATCCTGTGTCGTTTTTTTATGGACTGAAGTTCTCTATGCTTAAAATCGAGTGAAATGTATACATTTGTTGTTTGAATATCTATACGCATGCTATTTCAAGCCAAAAAAAAAAAAAATCAAATCTGTTTTATTAAAATGAATTTGATAACCGATATTAATTATCTTTTTTTTTTTCAAATTAGTTATCAAAATTGTGCGAAAAATTAACGTTCATCAGTCAATTAAATTTTGATTATAATGTGATGCAAATGTTATACATGTATTATGAATTTGATAAACAATTTCTGTCGGATCCGCAAGGTATACGCTGAGAGTGTATGTATGTTTGTTTTTATATTACCATCAATCTGATTGATAAATCTCTGAAGTAGAGTTTAACCTGCGTGTACAGAGGAAAGGAAACTTTGAGACATATGTACCACATTATATCCTTGTTCACCGAAGTATCACACGCACTGCTTATTGCGCATAAGCGGAATTTTGAATGTAAAGAACCCGTCTTTTTGCAATTCAAATAAAAAATATTATGTGCTAAATATAACTATCCCACAACTACTATATACACGTATTTGATGTGGGATATTTTGCTGGACACCAATCAGTGGCGTTGGAAGCAAATTGAATGTTGGGGGTGGGGGGTTGGTTTCTAAGCAATCTTGACAAATTGGTTATGGTTATATCATTCTTCATTTGCGAAAAAAATGGTGGGGGGGGGGGGGGCGCTACCCCCCCTTCCCGGTTCCGATGCCTATGCCAAAATTAGAAGTTGATATTCCATTTACCTATGAAAATATTTGTTCTCTTATTGATATTTGTTTTAAGTTCGCATGTCTACTCTGTTTACTCTGACAGATGTTGAAGAGAGTCCTAACCCTGATGCTTGTACTCTGTGTGGCTGGCCTGACCACGGCCCAAAACAACTGGGGAGGGGCCTTCCTTGGGGGACTGCTGCTTGGTCCATTGTTTGGACGTGCTTTCGGTGGCGGAAGGAGGACGCAATATGTCCCTTACCCCTTACCGTACCCCTATCCGTATCCGGGTTATACTTACTTCGGATAAGAAAGGTTTGTAAAAAACTTACATTCCCACATATGTTTAAAGCTACAAGTTCTTCGAATGCATTTATATATTTGTTTCATTGCTCTGAACAATTCTTTATGTTCATTTTTTCAGTGGATGAATGCCAGCCATTTTCAAGTTATTGGATTATTACTTTTACACTGTCAGATTACAATAAATGTATTTAAAATATTTATTCATCTATCAAATACTATCATTTAATATGAAAGCAATTTTTTAATTTGTGTGTTTGTGACACTATACTGCAAATCGCATATGCCAATGAACGTGTCAGCTGAAAGAATTTGATTGTTCTCGGTCCATGGTCGCTTTGGATACATTCATTCTGAACTTGTACGTTTAAATTACAGACAAGAAATTAAACCAACGCAAGCGTCAAAAGAACAACCACAACGATTTTTTTTTCTAAACCAATATATGTAATAATCTGACGGATGGTCAAAATTGTGTTGTCAGCCAAATATATATCATTATGCATATGAATATCTTACATATCATAATTTTGTGTAATAAAATTAACATCAAAGGATCCGTAAAATTTTGAAGAAAAAAATGGAAAATAAAATATTGAAAATTAGAATAAATAACATACTCACATACTGTAAGAGAAAAAAAAAACCACATCCGTTAATTGATTACAAGTTTTGTTTATATATTTGTAGTTTGATTATTCCAATTACCAGCATATTTTCATATCTACGAAAAAAATAATTATCCGTTCTATTTGAAATTATTTTGTTTCTGCATAACATTAGAAGTTTAGCTTTTTAAAAAAAGCTTACCGTCCTCAGAGCGAAGCCTAAACAGCAATTAGTTATCAAAGACAGTTTAATTCTTTTTTTTATATATAAATGTCACCTTCCTCTACTTACCATGGCGTGTGGAACGTTTTATGTCATTGTGTGTTTTTAAGCCTGCGTGTCTAAAATTGAGAAATGAGTACCCGAGCTTGCAAGTTGAGATCGACTATAGTAGGATAAAGGAAATCTTATGACGGGTCGTAAACTCGTATTATTTTGATAAAATCAAAGTTATACCGCTGCAATCAGCATTTCGTTTAACAAATATTACATGTAGTTTTACCTATCTAAGGTGCAAACACCTTTTCCATTAGCCATACCGCATCAATTTTCTTTTTACATTTTTGTATTTGAATAAAAAATTATAATTGAAAAGAAAAGCAAATAATTTTAATAGATTTTATAGAATATTGCTTTCAACTATTTGGACCTGAAAATCAAAGGCTGAATTTCATTCATAGCAATTTGTATTGCTTTTTCGTTTTCTCACTTTTTAAGATTTGAAATCTAAGAAATTTGTTAAGTCGTACGTGAAAAAGATAATTATCTCCCTTGCGCCGAACAGTATTTCAATAAATGAAATAAATGTAAATTTTCACATCATGTATTTTCTACCAATCACAAAAGAGAGGAAGTGCATAATCCGGAAATCGAAATTATTTCAACTCTTTAAACCGTCTTCCAAGAAAGACGGTAAAAAGCAACGTTACTCTAATCCGTTTGCCTTGAAAATAAAATATTTATACAGTTACATACACAATGATTCAAATCACGTTTTTCTTCACATATGCGTAAGAATAGTTATCGGAAGTAAAATTCGCCTACTAAAAGTAAATCTAATTCATACCTTGCATTTCGGAAATCAACAAAAACCGTGCTATGTTTAGTTCATTGCATGTAGCATAATGCTTTCCCATTACATTAACAAAGCTGACCTAAGATTTTACATGCCGATCATTCCTTTAAATGGAATAATTGTTTGTAATCTTACTTTGTTCCAAAAATATATGTTTTTGACTTGGAAAACTACAACATTGCTTGATATAACTGATGTACATACAAATGGTTTACAGTCTGTACTTATTTTTAAACACTTCAATTAGGTCAATCACGTTTTACAAAAAACATTATACATTTTGATTCTATTATAATTCAACATGTTGGGATCCATCGTTATTGTAGCCAGATTGTGATATCATATCCGAGAAAGATGCTTACTGTAAACTGAAAATTTATAAATTTGATTTTTTAACTAATAAATCCACGGAAATGTAAACAACATGCATACTATTATGATATTGAGGGATCAATGTCACACACAAAAAAAGTTAAAAAAAAAAAACCTGTATTTTTCAAAGTTGTTACTCATTTATACATTTTTTCAGGCTTTTTGCGGTTCACTTTTTTGGCAAAAGTTGACGCTTAAGGTTTCTGCACTGTTAACTTTTAGCCACCTTTAAAACCAAAGCACAAAAAGGCTATTACATTTTATTGGTGCAAATTCTTCATGAAAAAGAAAACATCTTGTTTACTACATGTAATTTTATACATCGTTGTGCAAACAAATCTAATCATGTACGAAGTATAGCGATTGATTCTGTTGCGACCATACATTATACTTTCCAATTAAAGTTTTATATTATTTACCACGGTTCTGTTTTATCATTAGAATCTTCATCCGGATTTACGTTTTTTGACTTTTTCTTTTTTTTCTTCTTTTTCTTTTTCTTCGTTGCATCGCTCTCATCTTCAGCCTTTCCACGCTCATGCGTTGAGGTAAAGTCCTGATCTTCAAAGATTTCATTTTTAATCTGAAAGAAAGGAGATTGATTAATTTATTAGATGCGCATCGAGTAAATACAGAATAAAACTATTTTTCCATGTATATAGCAAAACTACATATTCTATAAAATGTCCTAGGCATGTGTGTGTGTGTGTGTGTGTGTCTCTCTCTCTCTCTCCAGATGCAGGGTTATTTCCCCCGTGTTATTTTCGCCCTTCTACACTAGCAAACGTTTTACCCCCATATTAAATTTGCCCAAACAACGTTGTGTTAAAAGAGTGATAATTTGAGACATTGGAATTTCTCCAATCTTGAATTAACAACGAGGGCGAAATGGGCAAAAATAAAATGGGAAGCGAATATTTCTCTGTATACTGTTATTTTTACCAGACTGTATACAATTACATTTTACAGTGTCTTTGTATGTGAACACTACGAATCGATTTTGTACTATACAGTTCAATAAATTCAAATGACGTATTGTCGGGGCGCAAGTGGGGTTTGCATAATCAATATTTTAATAATATCTAATCGTACAATTACTGAATATTATATAAACATTCCTTGAATATTATGAGGTTATAATTTCGGTAATCAAATCTATCATAACATTGTAAGGCATTCGGGCTTTATTAGATTTGATCACGCCCCAAACCAAAATTGTCACCTCATAATACTCAAAGAATGATTCCTTATTCTTTAAATATAGAATGTCCTTTTCGCCACTTTTAGTTTTAGATTTCCTACCTCGTCTTGATTTTCCATATCTGTCCTACTCTGATTTTCAGTTGTATCATTTTGTGGATCGATGTCGGTAGCACTAACTCTATTTTTGTGATGTTTCTTCTTCTTCTTTTTCTTTTTGATCTGTGTTGTTTCGTTGCTTTGATCTGTAGGCTCTTTATTTTCAATAGGAGGGAGTTGCCCTTGCCTACTCGAATGTCCTCTTACTGTTTCATCGTTTTGTTCTAAACTTCTTTGTCTAGTAGAAGACATATGCCCAGGGATTTGTTCGTTCCTTGTTTCAATGGTTTTATCAAGAGAACGTCCTAACTCTTTCTGTCTTTGGTCGGCTTCGTCAACTAAAGGACGTGCTTTTTGAGTTTTAGAGGAAGGTATATCAGGTAAAGGTGTTTCCTTCAATGCCCTCTTTGCAGTACCTGTCCTAGATACGTTTATGTGTTCAGAAGGGCTTGCCGTTATAACAGATGACTGATGACCACGTGGAGGCACTTGTCCGTTACCTGTATACCTATTAGTTAAAGCAGGATTGCTCTGCACAGAGTGCCTATTAAAATGTACATCAGATATTGTTGTGTGCGATGTTGTTGGCGACGGATTGTCCTAAAAAATAAATTTTGAAGCAGACAATATCATAATGTTCATATAGGTACATGTGAATTTTTACAAGATTTCAAATACTGTTTTTTGAATTGTTATTTGAGATAAATCAAATTAATATACAACCATATTTCAAGATTTCAACTTAAATACTCTTTTTGAATTGTAATTTGAGGTAAAACAAATTAATATACAACCATCATTTACATATTTGGAAAAGGCATCATATCGACGCTTATGCACATTGGCCTGTGCTCATATCGATCGAAGTCCGTTGTTTTACGACTATGTATAAAATTGTGCATGCATAAAATACTGGTAGAATACTTACCGATATCCCTTGTTCATCATCATTTCCTTCCCTTTTGCACTTTTTCTTGTAAATGAATATAACCAGAGCAACGATAATGGCAACGACGATGATGGATACAACAACAGCAGCAATAACCACAGTGTTATCATTAGATCTAGGCTGTTCAGGTTTCTGAATAGTGCCATTGTTAGCCGCGGTGTTTTTCGCGGTGGTGCTGGTGATCTCTGCGGTAGTGGTGGGAGGTTCTGTTGTCGGGTTACACCGCGGGTCTTCTTCCACTGGTGGACAATTCACGGAAAGAGTGTGACTGGAATTTGCTGAAAAACACAGAAAAATGTGTATACATAATGATGTGTGTCTTTTTTAAAAGTACTATCTTTCTCATCTTTTTTTTTACTGAAGTTGATGATTTTCCGGAAAAAGTTTCCATGTTTTTTTTTTTATTTAAGAAATAAAACACATAACAATATTATCATTTATTAACATGCTGTAAAAGTTGAATGAAACCTTTGAAGAATGAAAGAAAATGTCTTTTAATGCAGTAAACGGTTTGTATGATAAATATTAGTACATGCACCTTTGCATACTGGTATGAAAAACTGGTTGCCAATCGTCATGCAAGAACGTTCACAATAACCATGATACACTTCATTAGGGAGTAAAGCTAATGTAAAAACAGAGCAGTAAGGAGGACATTACCTGAAACAAGTTGTATCCAAAAGTACCCTCCGGGTTGCTGGTGCGAATTTGTAAACGTCAGTATTATATGATTAGTTTGACTCTTGAAGAAATTCAGATTTTGTATGAAGTTCGTGTTATCATCACAGTTGAAAGTATTTATCACGCCGATTCCGGTTTCATTGATGGAGATATTCTGAAAACATTGGCCTCCCGATGAATAAAGCCTCAGATCCTTTGCAATGATGTTTATTTGGCCATCACACTCCGAGGACTCGACAGAACATTCAATGTTTGTAGTCGATTGAGATATAGCGGACACGGCGTAGTCTTGTAAGGTTATATGAACACTATAAAGTCCTAACTTAGAAGAAGGGCCGACGTTTGCTGGCGTGAAAAACTGGTCATCTACAAAGCAAAAGTTATTGTTTATACTAGTTAATTTATGCTTCAATATCTTTGTATAAGCATTTTTTTGATGTCGTCGGTTCTATGACACACCAAGCGATCCAGACAAATTGAATACCGCGTGCTAGCGCGGTATGATTATTTCGCTTAGGATAGCTTCCCTCACCAATAGGACAGACGACATCCAAAAAAACCCATTCATTGAATGTGTATATTAATTTTAACTTTTCATACTGATGTCTATTTGTATGAAATATTGTGTATTGCCGCTATAAAGCCATTATTTACGCTTCTTCTCAGGGATATGAAACATACATGGAACAGCTATATTAACATGTTATTTAGTCAGCTTCCGCGACAAAAAATATAGTGCCAAAAACTTTGTGGAGAAAAATCTTTTTTATTAAGGAGTAGATATAATTTAATGGTTGTTTTTCAAAAGTACATATCAAATTGGTTATGTAGGATTAAAAGTTTCATTTAATTAAACAATTTAAAATAAATATACTCAATACACGTGAAGACGTTTATATTTTTGCTCATGGCGCAAGAATTAGCATTATTAACAATAAAATGCTTTCATTGGCGATTCATTCAGGGCATAAAGTTAGTGACATTGCAGAAAAAATACATCAGCCACGTTCGCGGGTTATGTAAAAAAATTTCTACAATGATCGCTACCTTCATAACCCGCATGAATAATCAAAGAAGGCATTTTTGGGGGTTAATATTAACATCTTTCTTTTAATTAATTAATAAATTGATTATAAAAAGTAAGTAAAATTCACTAAATTACTGTTAACGTACGTAAGTACGTTAGCTAAAAGAAACAGCCAAATCGTCTCATGTGAGACTTCGAGTCTGACATCATCATGATTACTTCGTGCAGTCCGTGATTTTTTTTATGAATAAGGCGTACAATTTCAGTCCTGTCAGTTTATTGTCATTCAGTTTCAGTCGCTGTAGATTTCAACCAATCGATAAACGGGGCGTGTAGATTTCAGTCTGGCTGTTTCTATAGAGCTATGAATTAACTATAAGTTTCCGTAAAAAATAGAGAAAATAAATAATACTTGGTAGATGTAAATATAGAAAATTGAACATCGCAGATTTCCAATGCAAATATAAGGGGAATTATACACTAAATGTAAGTGAAAAATCGACGTGTCACGTGCATGACATATATTTTTGAGGAACAAGCGGGGTTTGCACAATAAAAATAATACAAAAAGTTGGGAAAATTGTACGAACAATTATTGAAAAAATAATATTAGTTATAAGGAATCATTCTTTGACTTTTATGGGTTTGATAATTACAATCGGTATGTTTAAATCTGTAATAAAGTCCTTTATGCTTTATTAAAGTGCACGACTTAGCATATTAAAGCAAAAGAACTATCCTTTAATTCTTTTAAGATTTATTGAAATTACAAATTCTAATTTAGTATCGTATAATTACAGAATATAATCAATACAATTTCAAGAATACTTATGTTAATATAATAAATCATTAAACTGGACTGGTCTACACGTACATTATTTTTTCTATACCCTGTTTTTATTTAACCTCTATTTACTGAATGTGACAGTGCCGTATGAATAACCGCTCTGTGAAATTCAGAAAATTGCATCTGCACTGTATTTGATATTTATATCTAGAAGTATGCACATTTCAATAAAGTCAAAAGTTTTTATATGAAAAGACAACGCTACCATTTTTTTAGCGACTTTGAAGTCATTTTTTTAAAAGCCGAAACTCTGAATGGAATACTTCATTTTAATTAAATGGATAAATATTAAAATATTTAATACACCAGTAATTCTTAGGTTGATCAAAAAGAGCTATACGTTTTGGGAGAAACCAGCTTGTTTGAAAACAAAAAGCTATCTCTTCAACTATTCTTGAGATTTTCTCAACCTGCACTCTCCCCTGCCAACATTTTAAGAGGGTTTAACGGCAGTGTCCTTGTTTTGACTTTATGAATCTCTTTGAGGAAAAGATCTCCACATAGAGATATTAGAAACAATTGAAATTATACAGCTAAAATATTTGGAGGATATCTTTACTACGTCGAAGATTACTGTGGAATCATTAATTTTCGTGGGGGCCAATTTTCGTGGATTGCTGAAATTTTATAGGTTCGTGGGGACGTAATTTCGTGTATTTTCTTATACCTACAAAACGAAATATGACTTTATAACCCTAATATATTATTCGTGGAGGATGTGAATTCGTGGATGAGAGGTACCCACGAAATCCACGAAAATTGAGCCACCACGAAATCTAATGATTCCACAGTATAGATATGAATGCGTAAAGTGTGGGCGGGAACCAAGCATTAGCATGCCTAGATTGTCGGCCATATCGGCATTTCTATCTCTTTATAATTCTTCGACCTATGGTGGATTTAAAGAGTCGCTTCCTATGTCGACAATGGGTAGCTATTTGTAACAAGCAATTGAACACAAATTTGAATGACCTATAAATGCATTTCTTATAATTATGTACTCAGCAATTACAGGTGCTTCTCTCGGGAATTTAAAATGTTGGGAATTTTTTTTAACACTTTCAACACTACGCAAACAAATATAAATGAACGAATATCTTAAAAAAAGAAAACGAGTGCCAATGTGTGTAACTTTGAACAACTTCGTGTAGCTATTGACACACTTTATCGAAACACATCATAATAATCATTTCGTGCAGTCCATGATTTTTGTTAGGTGGATGAGGGTTTCAACCAATCGATGTATGTGACGTGTAAATTTTAGTCCTATCAGTTTGTAAATTACAATGAATTTCCGTAAGAAATAAAGAGAATTGGACTTAGCATGCTTAGTGGAGGTAAATACATGCATAAAGCCGCTGGTTTCTTCATTTCCCACCTTCAACATACCTTCAATGCATTGGTACCTCATCTCTAAAACAGTGGTGGTACTGTGGTACAGCGACTGGTCACAATACACCACAGGGCCAGTGGTGGTTGACCGCACCACGGCGAAACTTATACACGATTGCCTCCCCATACAGTTCTCGTGGTACACGTAGGTCACGCTGCCGTTCTGTGTGTTACGGTAAGTGTCGATGCACCCACTATCCGTCGTGGTACAGCAGTTCGACTCCAGCGCCGGGTCGCTCGTTTTGACGATGTTGTCGGGACATCCAGTTGACAAGGCCAGCGATCCAACCCGGACCTCAACTGGAAATATTTTATGATTGGCCGGGCAGGATTCATCCATGACCCATCCTGTTCCATAGCACCTGATGGCAGACTGCACCGTCTGGCCTGGTATTGGAAATGTATACGTTAATATGTATATTTTACAAGTATGAACGTAATTTTTTTTTCAATTGCATGCAACTTCTTGGGCAGCTCGGAAAAAATAGTCTTTGAATGTATTAACATCACTGAATGTGAGGATTCTAAACAAAATGGAGTCGCTTCCCATCAATTTAAGTATCGGCTTGACAGCCTTACATTTCTCTTCTATAGTATATTTTAGAATTGAATCTATTAAAGTCTCAAATGAACGGAAATCAAAATGTTCAGTATTTAAGTCAAGTTTCATAAAAAGGGGGTCATAATGAATGTTTTGGTTGTCGAAAAGGCCAGAGAAGATGAGTATGGTTAATAAATACGTGAATATTGATCATAAAAAGTTTCAAGAGGCTAGGAACAAATGACCTGTTTGTAGCGATTTTCTACCTTATCAAGAAAACAAGGCGTTTGATATTATTTAACAATGCATTACCTGATTTAAAAACAATAATTTGAAACAATGCAAATGAGTTTGACTGTGCCATTGTGTTCAATAGAGATTGTTATGCATCGTTTAAATCCATTGTTTACCCCCAAGCGACCTTAAACAGTGTGAAAAACAGTATACCACGTTGCTAGCAGAAAAACAAATGCATACCAGCACAGTCACTAGAATGCATCGAGTCAAGGAGATTTAAACAGCGCCAAGAAACGGAATACGCACGGAGAAATTAAACTAATAATTCTCAAACCGTTCATTGTTTCTGTACAAATCAACTTGCATCAAACCATTAATTAAAAAAAAAAAGAAAACCAATTGCTATGTAACGTTAAGAACCTACCATTCACAATGTACATCCATTGCAGAAATAACAAGGAGGATACCACAAACATGTCCTTGTTGGTGCCATTCGTGGCCTCTGCTTTTGTGAAGGGTTTTTTTTTCTTCAGTTAAAAAAAACCCTATTTAAATAGACCGTCTTAGTGCACCCGTGGTAGCTATTGATACAGACCAAGCTAATTATGAACAAAATCAATACTACCAATACATATACTAAATGTTTTGCTCGCCCTTGGGTAAACTTATAATTAACTTTCAAAGCTTTGAAAACTTTAATTTGCTTATTTCATTTACAGCATTCATGTTCGATAAATTTCTCTGTCTTTCTGAATTGGTCAATTTTCTTTGCTGGATTAATTCACATATTGATCCTTATAATTTTCTTAATGATGATTAATAAAATCCAAGATGGATCCGGAGTTACTACGCTTGTACTAATACATATTTTTTTGTTTGAATAGGATTATATTAACGGCTTCATGAAGAAAACATAAATTTTCAAATAATCTATTTAAATTTATATTATTTTTTTCTCTATTTTGTTAAATTTTTTTTTAATAGTATTGGTAAAAGTAGTGAGTAAGTAGTAGTAAAAAAAATCCACGTGTTTTATTTTACCGCAATTAAGAAGGCTCGATGGTCGTGGCCATTTTTTGATCTCCTTTAGAAGAAGAGCTCTATCATAATACATTTTTATAAAAATGTAGAAAAAATGCCCAAATTTGAAAAGTAAAATATTTTTAGCTATGCTAAATAATAGTTTATATTCCTTAAGGCCGGTTTACACGTTACGTATTAAAAATGACAAACCAGGACTGAAAATTTTCTATATTATTTTTCCTATTTTTAAAAAAATTAATTTCTTACACTCAGTCAAAATCTTAATGTCGCTATAAATATTTACAAAGGACTATGTGCGGTATTATGCATTTTTCGCCACCAAAATTTTAAGATTTTTGAAGAACTTAAAAAAAAAGTAGCAGATAGTTGAAAGCATATTGAACATAAGTGTGTAAAAAGTTATCACTACAGTGACGTCATAATGTAGAAATGACGTAATGAAAATTGTCTTATTTTGATAAAATCAAGTTTTGTAGCAAAATATGGGTGTTTTCCGATGGTTTTTCGACTGGGAAACATCGAGCGCAGGCTTGCTCAAGTACCATTTTTTAGTATAATGTGTATAATCATAGTAAAATAAACATACCTTAAAATCGTACTTGAGCAGACCTGCGCTTTATACTTCCGAATGCAAAATATAGAGGAAAAAAAGACAATGTTATCAATTTTTGCAAAATTGCGGGAATTGAGTCATTTAGGTGACGTCATAGATAAACAACGAATGAAAAATGATAACTTAAATCAAGATAAAAGTGATAGGCATCCTCTATACACTGATTTATGGAGATTTGATGTTATACGACACTATCTAAAAATTGGTTAAATCTGGGGGCAGATATTAAACCATACCAAATATAGTCCTTTGTGTTACAAAAACACCTGATGGTACCACAATGGGGGTCCAATTTTAAGATTTAAAAAAAAAATATTCTTGTCAAAAACCATTTGACAAGAAAGCTGAAACTTGTGTGGAAGCATCATCAGGTAGGGTAGGGTAGAATGTAGCTTACTGAAGTCATAATTCCCAGGGAAAGGTTAGGGCCACAATGGGGGTCCAAGTTTTACATAGGAATATATAGAATAATATCTTTAAAAATCTTTTAAAAACCCATTTGCCTCACATAGGTGTAACTTTAGTGAAAGCAACCTTAGATAGTGTAGATTCAAATTCGTCAAAATCTTTAGGAGTAGGGTCTGGCCCTCTTGGTGGGTTCAAGTGTTCTAAATTTGGTATTTTCCGCCACTCTGTTCATTCAAAATTTATATTATGACACCACTATGTAACATAATGATAAGAAAGGGAGATTTTGTCTCGACATTTGACTTTTATGTATCGGATTCGGTTCAGAAGTATTTAATCTGTTTCCACAAAACTTTGTTAACGTTAAAATTTAATAACTATTTCCGAGGAAGTTCATATTAACAAATCTTGACCATGTCTGTTGAAAACGCAAAAAGACATTTAAAATCCTGAAACTCTATCCGATAGGTGTCAATTTGAAAAGATATTTAATTCTTGCATGTAGGCAAATTCACGTCTTTTAAATAATGACAGAAGAGGAGTTACAATGGCTACGTTCATTTTAAATCACGGCCATCTAACAATGATTGTACGAAGAGATATTTGAATGTGTATATACGCATAAATACAATGAATAACATTGCTATCAAATAACACAGAGATAAATATAATACACTCAGACCTTTAGTTTTAGTAGTACGTACATTATCTTTAATGTTTCTTCTTCTGTCTGTAATGAGCTATTACTGAAATAAGGCTCATTACTGGATGTAATTTCCTTAACAATAATAGTTCATGTATTCACGATTTCATATTTATCAAAATAGTTCATCAACATGATAGATCAGGGGAACATGGATCAACCTTATAGTCACATGTTATTATATTTGAAAACCTATTTTTACTTCAACTAACGAGTTGAAAACTGAAAAAAAAAATCATTTTTCTGCTAAAAAGAGATACCATGTAAGAATACTCTAATGGCGAAACGATAAAAACTAGTACAAATTATATTCCGGAAAAAGTATAAAAACAACGTAATATGAAAAAAAAACAAGTAATTCTCTTCCTTGCGAGATCAACTGAGAGATCATTTAAATTTGACTTTTGTCAAGGTTTTGACCTGTTGAACAATGGGAGATCTATATCGTTACATAGCATTACTCGGGTAGCCAGTTTTGAAATGTTTCTTCTCCTGATAAATCTGATCCATATCTCAAGTACTCAAGACTATTTTCTATTCGTTGACTTGAAATTATTGATTCGTCGATCGCTGGCGCGATCTTGATCTTCATTAACAAAAACCTTCCCCGAGCAACTTCAATGTGACACCCCTTCTTGCAAAATAATGAAAACCTTACCATACATGCACTTTTTGTTTAATGAAAACAATGGTCATTTTTACTTTTGTTACATTGAAACTTTAAAATTAAAGATTTTAAAATCTATTTTATTATCATATATTTTTTAAAGAAACATGAAGTATATGCAACACAATTTTAGTATCATTTTATTCATACTATCACTCAGTCACATTCAACCATACAGGAGGAGAATTCTTACATTAATAAAAGTTTTTTTTTACAAATAAAACAAAGTAAACAAGGTAACAAAAGGAAAATAATAAGACAGATGCATGCATGTAAATATTTCAATGAAGACAGGAAGTCTAAACGTTAGCTACATCATCATATACCTACACAAAAATCATGGCTACGATTTAGTTATATAAGTAGTATCAAAAACAGAAACCTAGATATCAACATTAACAACATCGATTATTAAGAAACTTTTAATGCAATAATTTATACAGTGTAGCATGAGCTCCCGGTATAATCTGTGATTATTGTTACATGTACTCTGTATGCTGAGTTTTAAAATAGTGATTATAGTGCTTTTACAGTACAAACTTTAAAATATCTTAATTTCCTGCAAAGGATACAGTCTAACAACTTTTCTGGCTGATTAATTTCTGAGATTTTAAAGATTTTCTCTATATATTCCTATGTAAAAAAAACCTGACCTCTCATTATGGCCCCATCCTACTCCTGGAGATCATGATTTATTCAAACTTGAACCTACACTACCTGGGGATGCTTCCACGCCAGTTTCAGCTTTTCTGGCTGATCGGTTTCAGAGAAGATTTTAAAGATTTACTTCATATTTTCCTATGTAAAAATTTGACCCCACATTGTGGCAACACCATACCCCTGGGGATCATGATTTGCACAAACTTGAATCTACACTACCTGATTTTTGAGAATATTTTTTAAAAAAATACCAGCCAATTTTCAATGATTTTTAATTTTAATCTCCCTTTGAAAGGGGTCGTGGCCTTTTTAAAAAAGAAAAAGGAAAAAGGAAACTTGAATTCCCTTTATCTAAGGATGCTTTGTTTAATGTTTGGTTGAAATCGGCACAGTGGTTCTGGAGAAGTCGAAAATGTAAAAAGTTTACACACTGACAAACGGATGGACAGACACCGAACAAAAAGTGACTAGAAAAGCTCGCTTACACCTCAGGTGAGCTAAAAAAAATTAAAACAAACTTTGCAAATATATATCCAAGGACAATATTATATAGAATATCACCAAAATAAAACGGTTATATGTTTTCAAAATTTCCTCTTCATAATGCTTAATCCAACTTAATTGTTGTTTAGTATTAATAACAACTTTTTCCTGGCTGTTTGCCCCCCCCCCCCCCGTCTTTTGGTCACAATAACAGTTTTATTCTCGTATGCGTAAACAACTTGATCAAGAGAGATTGTATTTCCTATTGATTCGATTGATCGGTTGGTTAGGGTGGAGGCGACTCATGTGACGCGTCATCTGATTCTTTCGCATTGTTGAGAATCGACATAGTGTGCATTTAAACCCGGAAACAAACTCTGTTTTGACCTCCTTCGCATTGTTAAGAATCGACATAGTGTGCATTTGAACCCGAAAACAATTTCTGTTTTGACCTCTGCCCAATGCTTCCGGCATTTCGGAATGCTCTCAAAAAGACGTCAAATTGGTCGCCTCCCCTTTTAAACTAATGGCCAACAGTTGTGCTTTTTCAGCACTTGTCCAGTTGTTGTACATAGCAACCCATAAAGAAGTTTGAACCATTGTTACCTATTTGAAACATTTCAGAAATTATTGGTTTGGCTAGAAATTTTTACTGAGAACATACCATGTTTCTCTTAAATGGCTTAATAACTTAAAAAATCCAGAGGGGATGATTGCTCGTTGGATAAGTATTGTAGATATGTATGACTTTAAAATTGAACATCGTAGGGGAACTTTACTTTTAAATGCAGATGGTTTATCCCGAATCCCACATAAACGCAAATGTGCAAGAGCAAAGTATCCTAATTGTGATTCTCCGGTACACTTAGCAAATAATCATAATTTGAACTTAGATGTTGTGGCTGAAGAAGAAAAATTTCCGCAGGAAGATTCGAAGCATTCACATCTTTAAAGAGAAAATTGACCTGGAATGTCCACACGATGTAAAGTTTTAGTGTCAATCATATGATCTTTGTGCACGTAGAAAACCAGGTCATGTGTTTAGAAAATCTCCTCTTCAGTCTTCTCTACATCAACCTACAAAACTTTTTGCAAGAGTTGCAATAAATATTTTGGTGATTTACCTAAAACGTTTAATGGAAATGAATATGTAATTGTTGTTTGTGATTTTGTTTTTTTCAAAATTGAAAGAAGTTTATGCTGTTTCAGATCATACTGCACTTACAGTTGCTGATAAACTTGCTTCTTAATTCATTGCACATTATGGTGTTCCAAATCAGATACATGTAAATACGGATCAAGGGAGAGAATTTAAGAATGAGTTTTCGTAGACTCCTTGGTATTGAGAAAACAAAATCCACTCCTTATCGGCCTCAGTCTGGACTTGTAGAGCGGTTTAATAGAACCATTATTACCATGTTGGCTGCTTTTGTTAATGAAAATAAAGATGAATGTGATGATCATTTGCCTTACCTTATAATGGCTTTTAGAGCTACCCACATATTAGTACAATATGCAGTCCAAATTAACTTATGCTTGGTAGAAAAATACCTTGGCCGCTAGCTTATGGTGGGAATATCTCCTGAAAATCCCCGGGAATTGTGTCCTTTAATGTACAGTGGAGCCTCACTTATCCGGACACTTTTGTCCCCAGGCCAAATCGTCCGGATAGGTGAAGCGTCCGGATATCTGAATTGTGATATTTACCTTTAATATTTATGGAAACATAACTCATAAATTAATTATACAATTAAATATTTTATTTTGATAGCCATAAGCACTACAAAAAAAGTTTAGATTTTTTTTAAATTAACAAAACAAAATATTGTTAAAAACATTATTTAAGGTATGTTTTTTTCCACAGGAAACTTAGCACTACATTCTTCAATGCAACACATGTACATGTACATAACAATCACTGTATTAAACCGATAATTTAATTACATTCGCATAACAAAGCGAAGAGAAGAAAGTCGGTGTTCCACTTTACGCTGACAAATCTTTTTCTTCAAGCTAGCGGTGATCGCAATTCTCGCTCTCTTGGCCGGTGGTGTTGACATGTTTGAAGCTGCTCAACATTTGATGATTGAAAATGGGTGAAAATCTGTATATATTCCCTGATTGATAATTGTCCAAGCTATTTTTTCATTGACAGAACTTACCCAAGCTAATTTTACGTATCCATCTTTCTATAGAGTTAATTGCACCCAAGCGATTTTTACAAGTAGCGTGAACACTCATCCACGCCATGTTTGGCATAAATTATTATTACACTGTTTATTGAACACACGCTATAAAATTAATATCGATACCCTGAACATCCCAAGCGGTCTTAATAACTATCGTAAACAGAACTCAAATTATCAAATATTTCATTTCAATTACGTTTTAAAATGAATAGGCGTACGAACGATCTAATCACACTACGATTAATAGAATTTTAATTCAATCAATAGATGACTTTTTTAAACACAAATTAAACAATTTTCATGACATTTTAATCAAACAATAACAGTTCATAAGTTAAATGGCGACAATTAAACATGTCGCATCCATGGTTATCGTAATATTCTCGGGCGAGTACATAGCGTGACACAGGTGACCCCGATTACCGGACGAAGGCATTGTTTAAAACCAACAACCAGTGTCAGATGTTTTTACACCAATTTGCACTTGCGCATAAAAAACTTTTGTGCCCCCGAACACTTAAATGTGACCGTCCGGTTAAATGAGGTAAAATTTAAAGGAAAACTGTATTATGTGGTAAAATTTGACCGTCCGGATCCGGAACGCGGAATTCCGGATAAACGAGACAAATTATTGTGTAAAAATTCCGTTCCCAATAAAAATCGACCGGTAAGTGAAGAGTCCGGTTATCTGGCGTCCGGATATCTGAGGCTCCACTGTATGTCAGATAGTTAGAAATTGCAATGAATAATGCTTTTGAATTTGCTTATGACAATTTGTGCATCTCAGAGACAAAAACAATATTATGATAAAGGGTTAAAACCAAGAGAATATAAACCTGGTGATTGGGTTTGGAGATGGTATTTGCCTGCGGTTTAAAAAACTTAAATCAAGGTTGGACAGGGACATATCTTGTAATTAAAAGAATTTCAGACGTTACATATGAAATACAGCCAAATTCTGAATGAAACCCCATAGTCTTTAATGTGGATCATTTGAAACTATTCGAAGGGAGACAACCTCCTGTCAATTGGCTGGAAGAGGTACATAGCTTCTCTGGTGCAGCCTAAATAGTTTTCCTGTGAAAACAAGAACTGGGAGAATAATTAAAACAAGAAAGATCTACTCTCCATAATCTTCAGATAAGATAAAAAAAATATTACACTAGAGGTATTGTGAGCAAGCTCACAATTGATACCCCCGCTAAGAAAAAATCATAACTCATGTATATTTTCTATCATAGACAATATTGGATGAATCTTTTTCACCGTCCATTTTCTATAAATAAAAACTGCTCTATTTTTAAAAAAAAATGTTAATGCTAATATGAGTACACAAACCAATTTCTATTCTTTAAATTCCATTTTATTTCAAGTTAACTGTTAGGGTACATTTGCATCCATATGTAAACAAACATGACTCGAATCAAACGAAAATCCAAATGTCAAGCAGCCATTTAATAAACAAATTTGGAATTATTGGTATACCAAGTCCGATTTTTTTCCGAACATTTTTTTTCCACACCCCCCCAAAAAAACCCCCCAAAATACATCAGGGCAGGCTTTTTCAGAGACATGGGGATGAGAATCTAAAAAATAATGTTATGTGGCCTGAGACAAGCAAGCTTTTAGTCAAATTTTAACTTCTCATTATCTCCATTAATACAAGACAAGACACAGACAGGAATTAAGCATTTTTAAAACAAAGACCTTAAACTTCCTCAATTGACCTTGGGTCAAGGTCATGACACACCTTTTGTGTTATAAGCAAGTTTCATGTGTATTAAGAACTTATAATATTTGTCCATAAGAAAGAGATGGGCCGGACACGAATTTTGCAATTTTTCTGCCAGTGACCTTGACCGAATGACTTTGGGTAAAGATCATGAAACTCCCTTAGGTGATAAGCAATCTTTGTGTAAAGTAAGAAATTCCAATGTTTTTCCATCAGAAAGATATGGACCAGACACGAATTTTGCACAGACAGACGGACGGACGGACGGGGTGATTCCTATATCCCCCCCACTTCGTTTCTGGGGGGGGGGTATAATGAAATTTTTCTTTATAGCATGTAATTATACTCAGATATAATATGTATATCACTACTTGTATTTAAGTACCAAGTGTCTTCTGCTGATAGTGAAAAATTTTCTTAACTCAGTCAAAAAGATGATAATAAAAATTATTCTAGCACGGATGATGTTTTAACAAACTTTTAGATGCAGTGCTCTTTCAGTTAAACCTACATTTCGCTCTCTGCGTTGGCCAGGAACATCGGAATCCCCCAAAAGCCGGATAACATTACATTCTGAACAAGATGGCACACATATTTGGGATATAAGGAGGACTGCAGCACGAGAACCTGACACCAAAGATTACCAGAACATCAATGTACTCGGACAATGCCCCGTACTAAGCTTCGAAAAGTACTATTCTTTGATGCAAGTATTCTAAATTTATAACGATCTATTTGTTATCATTATTATTTTTAAACACCATGACTTTTTTAAACTGAAGATTTTTTATTTTTGATATTTAAGCCTGTCGATGGAAAATGTGATGCTTTTTACACACTGATGTACATTACAGCAACCTCCTGGTATGCTGTCGCACCAGTTGGGTTCACGTTTTGAAGAAAACGGTTGGAAAGTTGTGTGAACAAGCGGGATTTTCAGGCCAGTTTACGAACCATTCTCTACGTACAGCGGCAGCAACACGACTGCATGATGCTGGAGTGGACGAACAGCTAATTGCCGAAAAACTGGGCATAGGTCATCTGCCAATTGGTCATACAAGAGAACTCAAGTTGCGCAGTTAGTGAAATGAAAGTGAGATAATTCAAGGAGAAGAAAAGCCACCAAAAGTAAGTTACAACCAATTAAAAAAAGAAGAAAAAAAAACGTCAAGAAACTACGTACCGAAAAGGATTCAAAGAGTGTACATGGGCTGTGGAATTCTCATGGAATATTTCTTTAAATTTAAGTTTTGAAAGCAATCAAAAATGAAATATGGATTTAAATACTATTTTCCTAATTTCACAAATGTACAAGTGCATTTGGATTTTACACGCGTATACGACCTTTAGTGTATTTTGATAATTTTTTCACGGATGTACCAGTTCATTTAGATTATATTTTATTAAATATTAAATTATATTACGAAATTTTAATATTTCTCACATCCCAATACACATTCCCTGTTGCAACAAAAGTCCACATACACCATATCAAGAAGTGAATTTCTGTTTAATACATCGTGTGATGTAGTTCACTATGTATTTAGATGTTTTATTCATGCATTCTTTGTTTACAATTACCAAATCATTGTCGAAAATATCGGCGAGAAATCATCCCGAATTACCTCAACGGCATTGTCGGTCTCTTGTTTCATCCCATGTTCATCGTAATGCATTGTTGATTTTATGTTTTCAAGTCACAAATTCCAATGATTGATTTGTTATACGAATGATACATGTAATTTTCTTGTTACAGCGCTTTTATTTGCGTGATTTAGTTCTCTGTTGTAAACTGCTTTGCTCAAACTATGGAGGGTAGTTGCATGTTAAGACCATGACGTCACAAATATCGATCCCGATGCCAATAAATAGCGAGCTCAGAGGCGTGTTCAGCAGAGCGAGCACTCTCGATTGTTCGCGTGCGCACGCAACTGAACGGTGATGTTCGCCATAGTGCTCGCGAACTTGCTTGTAACGTAGTTCGCGCCGAAAATCCAATATGGCGCCGGGTGTATCGAGGTGTACATTTCAGATTGTTGGTTTTCTTAAAAATCAATCTAATGCAAAAACAGTCTATGTTTTATTCCGGAATTTGCACATCCTCTTAGGTTTAGATTTAGACATTTTCTAGGAGTCTGAAAATTTTACAAGTGGGCAAATTTGCAGCAAGGAAATGAGAAATGACAAATTTTTGTACTTTTTGTCTCTGTGTAATATTTTTATAATCATAGTTGGACATAAGTGGTTTGTCTGTCATATCTCTTCTCTACAAAACAATGGCTTCCAGTGAACACCATGATCATGAAGGCTCCAGCTCCAGAATTTTAAAGTAAGTTGCAAATGAAAACGAAATGTAAACACTGGTAAACAAAGCAAACAAAACTGAGGATTATATGTAAAAGTAAAATTAAACTTGAAATTGGTAAGTTGATGTCTATGATATTTTTTCTTTGTCTAGATTAGGATGTACATGTGCATGTCTATGTTTGATGTAGGTAATATAGTAGTTTCCTATCATATCGCGGGTTCTATGGTATCGCGGTATTTCTGTTCACGTATAGTAGCACGCGTTGAGGTCGGGCTATTTTTAGACATTGTAAACAGAGGTACGCTGAACACCACTGAGGTATATGATAGAGGAAACTCACAATAACATTATTTCTAGAAATATTTCGGTATTGATAGATTTTTCCACAAAATGATTTAACTACCGCGATATAATAGGACCGGCTCATATATAACATCTACACAAACATCTTCATTGCCACCAGTCTCACAAGTGTGTAAATATTGGGAAATATGATATTGATATAGTTGGCTCTTTCCAATACAGGCAATAATGTATGGCTTGCCAAACAGATGTTGAAATTATAGCAAAACAAACATGTTTTAACAATGTTTATGTAAGTAAGGGCCTATATCTCTTATATAGCCAGAAGTCAAACTGTCAATATTATAATTGAAATTTGATAATTTATCATCTGGTTGTTGTGTGACATTCAGAAAACATGATACATGTAATTTAATAGGGTACAGAAACAAAACAGAACCCAGCAGAAAAAAGTTAATCTAAAAACTTGCTCAACTCTAATTGTAGAATTACTTGTGTATGTATTAAATCATTGTGTGCTTACAGATCAATTATAAGGCACATTTTGCATGATGAGTTAATCGACCATAATTCATCGGGTGCATCCAGTCAGCACGATTATCTTCAAATGGGTCAAGATTTTCATTGTGCAACAATTTTGGAAAAAAGCTCAAAGGTACAGAGAGGAAGGATTGCAGACGGTGCCAAGGTACACAGATCCAATGTTTCGGAATGTTTTAGAATGAACCGAACATCAGTTAATGTAATATTTTATTCAAAATGCTTTCTCCTTTTTCATGTTTACAAATTTACATGTAGATGGTAAGACACACGAGTATATTCTTTTAATTTATAAGAGGTTTTGGAGATCCTCACAGAGTATTGAATAAGCTATGTTTGTGCTAAATCTTTTGATTCTTCTTTTACATGAAAAGATGACTATTTAGTAAAAATATTTCTATGAGAAAAAAAAATTATTAAGCTTTTTAGATTGGGATGGAATATGTTTTATGTACCGATAATTTCAATAACACTTCTTTTGCTTGGTACATGTAGATCCATATAATCCCTATCCATATTTCCTTATCTTAATGCATGTTCCCTTTGATCCTCCTTCCTTTTCCCTATCACAAATCCCTTGTGTGTTGCTAATTGTTTTATATGAGGATTTATGGGTTCAAATCCCATCACCACTACTTTTGTACATAAATTTTAGCAGTATTGAATATAATGGACAGATTCACATTTTTTTGCTAACCACCTACACTCTTGGTTTTTTCTTCTATGATATTGTCATTAAACTGGATGTACCGGTATTTTTAATATATTCCTTGTGAATAGTTGTGTCATTTATATAAAATGTAGTACTTGGAGGTGAATATGTGTCATCTTTATTTCTTATGCTAAACACAGTGCATCTAGTTCTGGATGTATAAGAAAAAGCCATTGCCAAATTAATTGAACTGGTTTGTTTTTCAGGAGCTCATGAATATCACTGGACCGAGAGTTGAATCCATATTCCTTGGAGAGTAGAACTCTAGCTTGCATTTGGTTTCTTGGATACACGGAAACATTTCGAAGTGTGGCCGACCGTTTTGCTATGAACAAAGGAACTTTACATTTTATTTTAGGTCAATTTAACACTGTATTTAAAGATCATGAGACGCTCAAATCCCTCATATCGTGGCCTACAACTGATGATCAGCGGAATATATTAGCAGAATCATTTGCAGAGAGAGCAGGGTTCCCTAATGTAGTGGGGGCCATTGATGGGACGTATGTTCCAATCAGCGGACCTACTGCATTTAGGGAGTCCTATTTTTGCAGGAAAGGTTTCCCAGCAATGCACTTACAAGCAGTCTGTGGGCCTGATTTAAAGTTTTTGGATGTCTTCTGTGGATACCCTGGCATCATGAACTGTACGGAAACAGTCCTCTTTTTCAAGAGGTTCAGGTATTGCCACCTAAATTTCATATTTTAGGTGACTCTGGATACCCCACGTCAATAAACTTGATGACTCCCAATCGTGACAATGGTCACCTTACCCTTGAGGAGAAAAAATGCAATAGTGCCAACAGCTCCACAAGAGTGGACATAGGGCGGGCCTTTGGTCTTCATAAGGGCAAGTTTAGGAAGCTCAAGTTTCTTGACATGAGGGATGTAGAGGACATTCCCAGTACAATTGTAACCTGCTGTGCATTGCACAACTTTATTTTAATGAATGAGAGTCTGGACGAGAGTGAAGTTGTTTTAGAAGATGTGGATTTAGATGAGAGGATACAGAATGAAAGTGTGCAGTGTGAAAATGATGCGAGAGGGGTTATTTCAGGACAGGAGAAAAGAAGTATCATATACATCTTAAATTAAATTACCCATCAAATATAGCTTAAGAGACTCACTACATCAAGGTTTATACTTTTCATGACATTTCATCACAAGATGGCAGTTTAAATATTTTGTTGAATTTCTTGTAACAATAGATTTTGTTAAATATCACCGTAGCTCAGCGGTTTAAGTATCAGTCTTATAAACCACACATCACAAGTTCCAATCTTATTTCCGTGAAGGTTTGCAAAGCATGCATAAAGAGAAAATGGATATAGAGAAAAAACGTATTAAACTGGAAGAGCGGCGGGTTACTGCCCTAGAAAAACTGGTAGAGGGAGTAAAGATATAGAAATCTTTAACTGTTGTTGTTGGTTATTTTCAAGGTATGAATTTATGAGTCATTATTTTGCCAATTAACGATAGTTACTGGTACATGTATATGTTTATCTACATGCTATGTGGACAGGGCTCTTTGATTAAAATTGTTGGTGCCGCTTAAAGTATAATTGCTCTGCAGATGATGATGTCTCATAATATGATACAAAATAAAATTAACGGTGTAGGAAAATATTTTAAATATAATATCTACCGGTAAATTAAGTATTTTATTTATTTCGTTACTATATTATAATGATAATATCACTTTTAAAACTTTTAGGTGGCTCACTACATTTTGAAATAGGTTAATTCTCAAATCAGCAGACAATTATATAATTTTGAAAGACAGCATGATGTATTAATTAAGTCAAATAGGTGAACAAATTTGCAGTTAAAATCTAAGATTTTTAAAATTTGATTTAGAAAATATGAACAAAATCCCCAAGCAGAAATTTCTTATCCAGCTTGGCTCGAGATCCTTACAGGATGATGCCGGGCGCTTCCCCTTCCTTGATGGTCCACTCTCAGTTGCTGGTGGGTCTTTCTCCTATGATGAGTCCTCTGGAATTGAGGCTTTCGAAGAAGAGGCTACAGCGATTGGACATACTGCTGGGTCTCCATGCAATAGATCCTGAATCTAGGAGAAGAAGAGTTTCTTTCATTTATGATTTTGTACCTAAAATTCACCATTTGAATGTGTTCATATCAAGCATTGCAAAGTCAGTCAAAATTTATTGTTTATCAGCTTGATGGCAATTAATAAGAACCTGTTTCATTAAAGGGGAAGGAAACTAAAAATATGTTGTACAATAAATTAATTATCATCTACTTTAATTGTAAATCATATTTATTTTCATTAAAAACCCCGGAACAATGAATAAATCAAGAAAATCGATCGCTTAAGGTATTCAATGTATAACGACCACATTTTGTACCTAATAAATGAATGGTCCGATTTTTTAAATTATGATATTATTTTGAAGGTGTTATGAAACAAAAATACTCCACCAAAGGAATTTTCAAAATTTTGATTATAATCCTAGTAATTTCACCTTAAATTTTGCATTGAAGTCTATGGACAACGTATGTGTTATTAAGATATTGTAAAAAAGTAGCTTAAAATTTGTAAAACTCTCTTGGTTAATACATGCATAAGCTTTCTCTTTATTGAAATATGAAATAAAATAAATAATTTACCGCAGATATCTTGACTAAATTAAAATTTTATGTTTTTCATCAAGGGAAGATAACTCTTTAAAAAAATTTCAATGTGCAAAATGGCCAGCTTCTTATATGTTGTTAGTCATGTGAATATAGTGTATTTCACTTGCAATGTAATCTAGCAATACATATTTAACTAGTTTAAAATGATTCAAAAGTGTTCAATATCCCTTCATTATACATTAAATACCTTTATTTAAATTTTCCACCGCCATGGGGGGCTGCCATTGAACTTTTATCTATAACACCATCTATTCCGGTTTGTCTTATCAACATAACATCGGGGCCTGTATTAGTAAATCGTGATATTTGCTCTAAATGACAAGTTCTGGAAAATTTGAAACAATATTGATTTGAGACCGTTCTTTTACCTTTGCAAACTACAAACTAACGTCAAAAGGAGCATGTTCGTTGAAATCTAAAAGCGGAGGTTAGTGTCGGAGAAATCTCCGCGTAAATGTGGATATTGTCAACAGATGCCAAGTATCATAGGAAATGTCTGCCGTCGTTATTTCGACATGGTAATTCCGAATTTAAAACATCCCGATTACAATTATAACATTTATTCAGTAAGCGAAGACTTACTGCCTTGGAATAAAAAATTAAATCGAGGTCGTTTTCAACTTTGAATGATGGCAGATTAACAGCTGTCATTTACTTATGAAAATGCATATAATTATGCATACAATGAAACATGTATTTAATCTTTAGATTGACGTGTGAACTCAAACATTATCAATTTTGTTAAGTCGATTATTTGAGTAACAGAAAGGCATAAACCAGCGTTAATTATATTCAGAGCACTGTGTACATTCATTTGTATATGTAAAGCAAACCGGAATAGATGGTGTGACGTCAAAATAATTAATTTTTTTGGTTTTTAATACAAAAGAGTTCTACATCATGTCAGCCTCCAGTAAATACGATTTTCTCAAACTTCAAACGTTCATTAAAGCTTAATTGCGTATTTTATTTTCAAAACAGCATGACCACATGTGATAATTTACACCACTTTATTAAAATAAATTAATTATGTTTTTGACTTTCCTTCCCCTTTAAAATAAAAACCATTTATTATTATCATTACACACCCTTTTCACTGCTTTTTGATTAATTGTATTTAAGTACTTCAGAGTCAAAATTGGTGATGCAGGTGGTTCAAAGTAAATATTTTTAATGTTTGATTACTTAAGGAAAGATTTACTGAGTTTTGCATCATGAATTTACAAGCATGTTGAAACTCATTACATACTTTTTAATAAATTGTGGCAAAATACCAGAATGCATGAACCCATCACTTTAGGTATATGTTTAAAACAAATTAACAATAACAAACATATATAAATTCAGAAACATTTGTCTGCAACATCTCATTTTTAAAGTTATTGTAAAATGTATTTATTTTATTTTTTTTGGGGGGGGGGGGGTGGGGGGAGGGGGATACTCCCTGAATTAAAATCTGTGTATATCAAACAAATCACTTTTGAAAATATTTTTTATACTTAAAAAGGACAGGAAATGAAATATGAAAGAAATGTTTCTTGTGAAAACAAAGTATGCTATTTTATAAGTTAAAGATATATGGTCTGTAGAAGCTATTTGATATCACATAAGTGTATAAGAAGATAATTGATTTGTATTGATTGATCTAGTTTAAAGTTAATGTAAGGGATTTTTCAAATTGGACATCTCTGGTGTTGTGTATTTTCAAACACGTTCTTGAGTGACCGAAACTTTCTGCTGCACTCATCTCCAGTTACATATAGATGGTGACATTTCTTGCACATTTGCTCAGAAATGTTTCTCCACGCTTGCTTTTGCGTTACAGTATTTGAATTAAAGAGACTGGTGTTTTCCTTTTTTAGATTGATTAAAAGTAAAACGGCCTCATTGGTCCATGTTAATGAATCTGAAAATTCAATATGATTAATATCATTTTCCTGACTAATAAATCAATAAAGTTAAAGCTCATTACTTTACTGAATTAATTTAAAATCACTATATATCTTTAAAAAGCAATTACAGCTCTATACATAAAAAAAAGAAATGAAATTACATGACCCCTTTCTGTAGTTTTTTTTTTATTACATGTACTTATGTTTCAAGGAAACAAAATCTTGTGTCATATTTTTGTTAGCAAGGCAATGAAACCTCCCAGTTTAAATCACCACTCTGAATCTAAGATATAAGTAGTGGTGGGATTTGAACCCACAGATCAGCATGAAAGACAGTTAGAAACACATATAGAATTTTAGATAGGGAAAAGGAAAACGAATATATATATATATATATATATATATATATATATATATATATATATATATATATATACATACATATATATTTTACAGTGTAATTGCCAATTATAACACTATCAGTCAAAAAACTAGAGGTACTGTAAGCAAGCTCACAATTGAAACCCCCCGCTAAGAAAAAAATCATAACGCGTGTATTTTTGCTATTATAGAAAATATTGGATGAATTTATTTCACTGTCCATTTTCTGTAAGTAACAACTGCTTTTGCACTTTTTCTGCCAGTGACCTTGCCCGAATGACCTTGGGTCATGGTCATGACACACCCTTAGGTCATAAACAATCTTTGTGTGAAGTAAGAACTTCCAATGTTTCTCCATAAGAAAGATTTGGACCGAACACAAATTTTGCATTTTTTCTGCCAGTTACCTTGACCGAATGACCTTGGGTCAAGGTCATGACCCACCCTTAGGTCATAAGCAATCTTTGTGTGAAGTAAGAACTTCCAATGTTTCTCCATAAGAAAGATATGGGCCGGACACGAATTTTGCATTCATTCTGCCAGTAACCTTGACCGAATGACCTTGGGTCAAGGTCATGACACACCCTTAGGCCTAGGAATGGGACGATCCACTGGTGCATCACGGTATTTATTTTGACGATATTTGGATCGATACATTTACCATTAATACAACGATACTTAAGCGAACTTTTTTTTTATTTTTTCAAAAATATTTGAGCTTCATATATCGGCTATTTTAAGTCCGCGCGCCTAATATGAAAGTACAAAGATGGCAGAAAACCTCCTAAAGTTGTCAAAACTGTAAGGAAGCTAAATATGGAGTGTGGACAACTTTTGGATTACTTGTTTATGAAAAAGTAGTGTATATGAGACTAAAGTAATTTGTAAATTGTTCAACGCTCATTTTAAATATATCAAAATAACTTTGGACATGCGGTTATACATCGAGAGATTGAATAATTTTTTTTTAACCCTTATTCATGTTTTCATTTAGTTGCAATGTATCGTGATATGTAACGTATCGCATCTCATGTATCGTGATATGTACCAAATCGGCTAAGTACAGTATCGTCCCAGCCCTACGTAGACCATAAGCAATCTTTGTGTGAAGTACCCTTAGGTCATAAGCAATCTTTGTGTGAAGTAAGAAATTCCAATGTTTCTTCATAACAAAGATATGAACCGGACACGATTTTGCATTTTTTCTGCCAGTGACCTTGCCCTTGGCTCCCCCCCCCCAAAATTCGTTTGCGGGGGGTATAAAAAGGTATATAAAAAAGAGAGGTTTATGGAAATAAATGAATTTACTGGCAAGTTTCTTTAAAAATCTCTAGGATAATATTTTTTTGTCCCCCGCCGCAACGGGGAGCGGGGACAAAGAAATGCCGGGCGTCCGTCCGTCCGTCCGTCCGTGTGTCACACTTTTTTGTAAGCGCTCTCATGCCTACAAATTTTGACGGATTTTCATTATATTTATACCAAATGTTTATACCACTATAACCTTGGTCAAGTTCGAAAATCAGCATTGGTCGATACTTTTTGTTGGAGTTATGGGACTTTGACCGCAGTAATGACTCCGTTTTATTCAAAAATTGACCTTGTTAGCGCTCTCATGCCTACAAATTTTGACGGATTTTCATTAAATTTATACCAAATGTTTATACCACTATTACCTTGGTCAAGTTCGAAAATCAGCATTAGTCGATACTTTTTGTTGGCGTTATGGGACTTTGACCACAATCATGACTCCGTTTTATCCAAAAATTGACCTTGTAAGCGCTCTCATGCCTACAAATTTTGACGGATTTTCATTAAATTTATACCAAATGTTTATACCACTATTACCTTGGTCAAGTTCGAAAATCAGCGTTAGTCGATACTTTTTGTTGGCGTTATGGGACTTTGACCACAATAATGACTACGTTTTATCGAAAAATTGACCTTGTAAGCGCTCTCATGCCTACAAATTTTGACGGATTTTCATTAAATTTATACCAAATGTTTATACCACTAATACCTTGGTCAAGTTCCTAAATCAGCCTTGGTCGATAGACTCGATACTAGTATACTGCTTGACCGGCGGGGGACCCTGGAATTCTATTCTTGTTTCATTATGCAGACTAATTATGCTTTTCTTTTGCCTAACAACTAACGAACTATTACCTCTATGCTCATAAGTTTTGTTTGAGGAGTCGATGGACTCACTGGTTCAGGTATCTCTATACAGGTAAATGAATAAAATATTAAAACAATGTTTTACATATACATGAACACATTTCAGAGAATTTTCCCCCATTGAATAAGCACTATTAAATTAACTCCCCTTGAGTTATAAACAGACAGTGTCCTAGCTGTCCTTTTATATTTTAAAAATTTCAATGTACATGCATGCATACAGTAAATATGAGTTGGGATAATGATCAATATAAAATATATCAAATGAGTTGCGTTTTCCCCAACTTTTGAATGTTTGTAATAAAAACTACTTACACTTCCAATAAACAAAAAGATAGTCCAAATTATTGATACATTATGTTTAAGAATCATGTACATGTATATAAAAGCTTATCAACCTGGCCTCTTCTATGATTTTAATAGACTATCTCGGATGAAAACCTATGCAGCTATCTGTATGAATTTTGACAGTCAGCAAGGGAGAAGAAAATACTTTCACAAACTGCACATTGGTACAAAGTTTGATTGCAATACTTAGCCATGGCATTGGAAGAAGTAGCAGACGATAGTGACCTACGACAAGGAAACCACTTGTTTGTAGCACTGTAAAACTTTTTGAATCACAGTTAATGCATAGACAAACAATTGCCCAATTGTCGAAGGTTTTTTTTCATCAAAAAACCTTTACTTCTTTGCATGTAGTTTTCCTGTTATCGTAAATGTAAACAAGGCACATAAATATGAAACCTCAAACGTTCGTACAATCCGGATAACCAATTACCTACGTTAAAATAAAAAATTGTAATTTTCACAACTACTCATATTTACGTTGTCAGCCATTTTTGATTTAAACGAGTGCTCGCTGTGCGTTCAGTTGACTGGATCCGTTCGCTCGCTCAGCTGAACACGCCTCAGCTGTTTGCACAGGCAGTTGGTTTGATCTGCCATGGCAGATCGGACGGTCTAGTCCACTTCTGGACATCAGCCACACTTTGGCAATAGCCGACGAAATTTCCCGATGGGTAAATGCTTAATTATTCGGCAGTAAGAGCTGATCAAATAATATTGTTTAATCAATCAATTTATTATACTTAGGTTTATAGGCAATATATAAAGTGGGAGGATTATTATAGGAACGGGACTCCCGCACGGTTTTGCGGGATATAGAACTTTATTTATTAAAGGTTTTGATTACTTGACTATTTCTAATATTTGATTACCATCCCATCAAGTTTGGGAATTCTTTGATTCTAATCTCATCAAGTTGGTAATTCATTGATTTTAATTCCATCAAGTTTGGAATTCATTGATTTTATATATACACTCCCAGAGTCTTGGGACTATCGTTATTTAATAAACCGGAAATATCTTTATTTCATTTAAATCCTGACTTAGTTTTCTTTGGTTTGGGAGACCCACAATTTACGCTATAACATCCCGGGTTAATAAGATAAAACCCAAGATCGGTTTATTATAATTTATATAAGCGGGATAGTTTAAAAACGCAACACTATATTTATTTAATAGTTTTGCTTTGAGATGTATTGCTTCCATTACATGCCACCTTTACCCTCCACCCTTCATTACCTACAAGTATTCAGCAAACATAAGACCAGATCGCAGACACGCTACTTAAAGCCCTATGGACGGATTGTAGTGATACTGTAGGCGGACTGGTACATTTTATGCAATATCCTGGCAGAAAATGGCAAAGTTAAACAGCTGGTTTTTTTGTACACAAAATCGAAATCCGAGTAATATGCACATCTCTGTCATTTATTGATCTACAAAACAACAGCTTCCTATCTTGAAAACTGTGGAAGTTATATGTACGATAGGGGTACCCTTTTGGCAGCCGCCCACTCACACGCCCGCCCGCCCGCCATTTTTACCATCTTTCTTAGGAAAACCCGGTTAAAATTGTATAAATACAAATCGATCACATAGACAATGCGACACGTGACATCTACCAAAGGTAATTATCTCAGCTATAAACAGTCGGTTGCATATCTTAAACGTGTCGCCTTCCTCGGTTGCCTTTCGCTTATCACTACTGTAACTGCAATTCAAGTGCGCCTACATGTATGTCTTCATTTGAATGAACACGTACACGGATATCTACTATGCAGGCTGGTTTAAGCCGAATAATTTGGAATTTGTCATAGTCACCCCACTTCGTTCTGATCTGTACAATACTTATGATAAACACTACAAGTGATAAAGGCTATGAAATAATAATTATGTAGTTTTTATTTTAATTTTAGTTCACAATTAATATTGTCGGCAATTCATAAGATGCCTATGACAACCACAAAAGTACTAGGTATTCTTCTAGAGTAAATATTGCAACTATTATTTTAGGATTTGTACAAGGGGATCAACAGAATCCTGGCTTACCAACTAATCAAAAATGTTTTAATCAAGTGACAGACTTTCCAATTCATGAACAAGTACCCCTAAGATTTGCGATTTTTAACCGCAACCCCTTGTTAGAAGGTCATCATTTGTGCCTAGACGTGAAAAAGAACCCCAAAAAAGCGAAAGGGCTACTTAGTAGTTATATGTGTGTTTAAGAACTACAAAAGATGCGTAGTGATGTACTGAAATCTGTTTTGGCAAATCGACTTTGAGTGATTGAAAGAAAGAAGGAAAACTTATCTTAGGCACAGTTGCTAGTTTTTATGGAATTGGTGCAAGACTTTCTCAAATTCAAATAGAAAATGTGGAGATATTGAAGAAGTCATATCATATGAAAGTAAAACTATAACAAGTAGGCAAAATTATTGTACTACATACAGAGATCTTTTAACAGTAAATGTCTTTGTCAAACATTTGAAGCATTTTCATATTGAATAGAGATAGGTAGGGAAATGACCCTAAATGCTGGAATTAACACTGGGGTTTAGGGCAGGAACCTTTGAAGTTTTTATCAAAACATTTGATGCATGCACTGCAACAAGTCACACCCACGCATGCATTGTTGGTCCTATCAGTCGGCCAGACCCAGGTCATCGGATCCCCCATCCAATCCCAGCACACCAAAATTACGCCCCGCAAAATAACATAAATATCGCCACTTACGACCAAGGAATTTATCAACCACCAAGACCAAGATTTCACGCGCCTAGGTTCAACTCTAATTAAGGTCACCGTTCTAGAACAATACCTTGCTACATATCCAGATATTCTGAATGCTCAATTTTTATTGAATGGTTTCAAATACGGCTTTTACTTAAATTATATAGACCCAAGAGTCTATTTACAATCCAAAACTAGATGCTGTCATTAAACAGTAATACCCGCACCAAGTGTTTGCCCCTAAATAACACTGTTTTGTTCCAGTTTAATAATTAAAAATGAAGGCCACATGCAAACTCTGGTAATACATTTAAAAATTATAATTTTCATAACTGAAGGATGAGATCCCTTCCCATATAATACACATGAGCAGCATTTTAAGTGCAATTTGGGGTTGAACTGTTTGCAGTGAATTTTCAGTTATTCAAATAATCTTAAATTTCATGTCATAGAAAGTATAACGGTCTATATAATTATTACAAACAATATTAAAAAATAAATTATGCCCCCTCCCCGTGGTGGTTACCGGTTTTAGATTTGCTTCTGTGTGCATACATATGTCCATCATCGTGTGCACAGATTTAGAGAAGGGGTGGGAGTGCGGGGACCCCCCCCCCCCCCCCCCATGAAAATTCATTTATATCAATTGTAAAATTACCAAAAATACACCTTTGACCCCAATGCTCTTAAAGACATGTAAACGCTCTAACCCACTGCGCTTTAATGTTAGGTAACATATTTATATTTAATTAATATTTTATATACCTTATTGTATATCTCAATATAGGAAGTATACATCACAATATGCAGGTGTCCTGCACCACCTTACAGCTGTTATTTACCTAATAACATGGTGCAAGTGGATTTGAAGAATAGGTCATAAAAATACATGCATGTTACAAATAACTGATCCGTACACAACACAGGTCTGCAGGTATCATTAGCGGGTACTTGTTTTACCCAGCTCTTCGATTAGATGGGTTCGCGTGTATACATACATGTCTGTGTTTTCCATATGCAGAAAAGGATTAGTTAAGATCAGCTACAGGAATTCATTCTATTGTGCTTTAATTGGATTATCATTATGATGCTGAACAATATAGGTAAGCATAATACATGTAGTTATAAGTAGCAGTAGCACAATATAATGAGATGCCAGCATACACAAGTTCTACTTTCACTTTCTAAATGTGATCTCCCTTTGACAGCATACTGTATCATCATCTTCTGATATTTAAATAAGCTTTTCATCATTACCTATCCTATCGCATTTGGAAAGTTTCTGTCATTTTAGTTGCAAAAGTTATTTTTTTTATTTGTCAGATTTGCACTATTGAGTTGACCCCATATGCATATTGACCCTGTATAAACAATTTCTTATTAAATTTGTGTATTACAACATGTAAGTAAGTGTAGACACTTATCATTTTTATATGAGTTATAATAGGAAGGAAGGAGTATTTCTTTCTTAATGTATTATAATGCATCAAATACAATGTAGGTCATGACCTTATGGGACTGTTCTGACCACCATGCACGAAACAGGAATATACAAAATATCTTCTAATGTCATTATGATGCATCAAATGGTGTAAAGTACATTAATGACCCGCAGGTGTTGCCCCCCCCCCCCCCGCCTTTATGAAATAGCCTGACATTCTAGAACTAGAAATAATAAGTACTTTATCTTATTCATATGTTACAGTAGTGTTTGATCCATGTGGGTAATTCCTAGCCTAATGATGTCACTGCTTTGTTTAGGAGACTTTACAATTGCCCCAAATAGGCGAATACACATGCATATAACATTTTGTTTATAAATCTTAAAAATTGAATTAAGCAATTCCCAAAATGTTAATGTGCATCACGAGAGAAAAAGCAATCAAGAAATGATTTAAAATTTGCTACTGTACACATGTAAGAATGTATTAAAAAGACTGAACCTTTGAACCTGGTTAGATTGGGGGGGGGGGGGGTGAATGTGGAGTATAAACATTTATAATTTGAATCATTTATTGTTATTAATTTTGACTTGTCAATGAATACTAGTTATTGATCCCAACGTAGAAATATGACCTCTGATCAAATTGCAATAGATCATTTGTCAAATATGCAAGGTGTAATGTAATTTTTTTTTAGAATAACATTTTTTACCAGTTTATAAAAGTTTTAGACACCCAAATTATATTTTGATTTTAATAGATCATTCGACAATTTAGGGGGGGGGAGAACAGTTTATATTTGAGTTTGTTTGGGGTGGGGGTTCCAAGTCATATATATTTGACAATTTTTTAATGTAATTTAAAATAAGACTAAGCCATACTACAGTCATGAACATGAATAGTATAGAACAAAACACAAACTAATACATGTATATATACATAGGAAGTATTACAAAACATAAATGATTGATCTATATCTGGGTTCTTAAATTGAATCATATATCATGTACATATTATATTATTGTTTCTTTGTTCAAGGCATTTCAGATGGTATGTAGGTCAGGATCCCAAGTGCTCTTCCTGAAATTATCAAATATTATCAAAACCATTGAGATCCCCACCTTAATCCAAAGATATTATTCCTCCTTAGGTCATGGTGCATCAGATCATTATGGCATGTAAGTCATGACCCTAAGGGGTCATCCTGACCCCCTTAGAATCAGAAATTGTCAATTATCTTTAAATTATTGATGTTTGATGATCCTATCTCTATTTAATCTTTATTATTAAGTCTCCCGAATGAAATTTGGAGACTTATTGTTTTTGTACGGTTCTTAATACATGTATAATTATTCTTCAACTCTTCGTCTTCTTCTTTCCCGCTCTGAACTTGTTTCTCAGAGATGGCTGAACAGAATTGTACAAAACTCTAGGATATGATAGGCCTGCATATCTAGTTGTGCACCCTGACAACCACTTTTCGAGGGGGGGGGGGTCAAAAGGGTGTGGGGTCTAACATTGAACCTTGTAGGAAGAATCGTAGACTCTATTTTAAATGGTAACTTAAAAAAGGACAAAGAAAATAATATAGGGTTTTCATAATCATATATTGACTGTTACTGGCAATATATAGGGTTTATTAGATCTGACCCCTGGGGTCATCCCCATCCCCAGGAATTTGAAATTACCATATATCTCAGAAACTGTTATAATCATGACCCCTAAACCATATATATTCATGTTTCTGATGTCAACGGGCATCTAATGTTATGTAGGTCATGGGCCCTGTGGGTGGTCCTGAACCCCTCAAACAGCAAGTCCCTGAATATCTTCAAAACAGTTGAGATCCCCACCCTTAAACCATATATATTCTTGTTCCTTATGTCAAGGGGAATCAAACTGTATGTAGGTCATGGGCCCCGGGGGTGGTCATGACCCCCTCGAACAGGAAGTGCACGAATATCTCGAAAACGGTTGAGATCCCCACCCCTTCACCATATATATTCTTGATCCTTAAAGGGCATCAAAAGGTATATAGGTAATGGGCCTCAGGGTTAAATTTAATTGTTCAAAACCGTAATGCACATCTATAGAACAGTCCCTATCACATCCCAAGATATGATGTGTCTATCCATTAAATCATAAAAGGAGTTCTAGAATCTATGTTTTTTTAAGTGATAAACGTCAATTTTCTGCTACTTTTTGACTCCCTGGATGACTTTTAAATTTCTAAAACCTTAATGCACATCTATAGAACAGTCCCTAACAATGCCAAGTTATGATTTGTCTATCCATTAAATCATAAGAGGAGTTCTTGGATGTATGTTTTTTTGTTAGTGATAAACGTCAGTTTTCTGCTATTTTTTGACCCCCTGGATGAAATTTAAATTTTTAAAACCTTAAAGCACATCTATAGGACAGTCCCTATCATATCCCAAGATATGATGTGTCTATCCATTAAATCATAAGAGGAGTTCTGGGATCTATGTTTTTTTTTTGAGTGATAAACGTCAATTTTCTGCTAATATTTGACTCCCTGGATGAAATTTAGATTTTTAAAATCTTATTGCACATCTATAGGACAGCCCCAATTATATCCCAAGGGATGACGTAGCTGCTACCCCAAAAGTTGTAAGAGGAGTTCTGGGAACCATACTTTTTTGAAAAAAAGTCATTTGTTTTGCCCACTGATCCCCTTAATCAAAAAAAATTCTGGAACCTGATCACAATTCAATATGACACCCCCAATCATATTCTAGAAGATCATTTGGCTACTGCAAAAAGAAAATGACGTTTTTGAAACCATTTTTTGGGTAAAAAACGTCATTTTTTAGCAATTAATTGACCCCCAGGACAAAATTGAAAATTCCGAAACCTTATTGCGCATCTATAGGATACCCTAAAACATATTCCAAGAGATGATTTTTCTACTGTTGAAAATGTAGGAGTTCGAGGAAGAAGGTTTTTTGTGAAAAAACGTCATTTTTTACCAATTATTTGACCCCCAGGACTACCAGAGAATTTTTGAAACCTTTTTACAAAACAACATGACACCCCAAATCAAACTCTAAGAGTTCAGATTGCTGGTTTATAAGATGTAAGAGCAGTTTGAAAAAGTAAAACGTGACAGACGGACGGACGGACGGAACAGAGTAACAACAATATACCCGAACTTTCTTTAGAAAGTGCGGGTAAAAATATGAAGTCTGCGAGTGAACAGGCTGATCAACTTTTGGCTATCGTTGTGAAATAAATTACGTTATGAAGAACGACAGGCCCATTTTTCCAACATTAGGTGTTATCCTGTTTGGTCGCTGCTCATGAAAATGGAGGCTACGGGTTACTTTAAAAATTGTCAGCGTCCATTGGCAATATCGTCAATGAGCATATTGATCCAATGTCGTTCAAGGTCTTACGCTTCTTTTGATCAGGCCATTTCTATGATCAAAGAAAATTGTAAAGGGGCATTACTTTGTAAAACGGATTTGTCTCGCGCATTCAAACTTTTGCCCATTTTCCTCTGTTAAGAATATGTATTAAAAAAAACTTTTTTGATAGATGCTTGCCCTTTGGTTGTTCCGTAACTGTTCATCTTTGATTTGTTGGAAAGCAAGATACATTAGGATTTTCAAAGCTTGCTGAGATGTTCAAGTTGACTTGCATCGAGTTGGGCATCCCCATTAACGATAAAAAACTGAGGGTCCATGTACTCGTTTATCTTTCTTTGGACTAAGTATTGACACCATATACTAGCGGAAAAAAGAAACATTATAAAATTTAGTATAATTTTTCTATATCGTTTGTATTTATAAAATTTAAACAATCGATAATGGTAATGTTTTTGACAATATCGGATGGTAACCGTCCGGGTGCACGGACTTTTTCACGGTTAATGAGCACCTGTTTATTGAAGAATTTGTACGCACGAGTTTTACGGGCCAATACTGTTTGGAATAAGAATTGTAAAGGATTTGTTCAAACTTTTTTGTTAGGAAAATCACTTTAGTTTCAACAAAATTTACCCCTATGTCATGCCACGACTCAACGAAAACAAACGTTATAGTGCTGTTGGGATGCTGCAAGCTGGAATGGCACAAAATACTGTAGTAAGACACTTTGGTGTTCATCGGAACACCATCCAGTCATTATGAAGACGTTTACAACAATCTGGCAACACTCAGGATCGACCGCGCTCTGGGCGACCTCGTGTGACGCCACGTCAACAGGACAACCACAGTTCGCCCAGTACTGCTTCAGTGTCATCGTATCGCCAGACTAGCGTGGTGCACACGACATCTACGATTCAGAATACAGAACTTGGCCAATATTCTGTTCACTGATGAATCCAGATTTCATTTGGATAGCAGTGACGGCCGTTGTAGGGTGTATCGTTGCGTTGGGGAGCGTTACCAGGACGCTTGTGTTGTGCAACGTCGACAATTTGGTGGAGGTAGCATTATGGTGTGGGGTGGAATATCAGCACGTGGAAGGACCCCTCTACAAATTGGCAATGGCTCTACAAATTGGCAATGGAAATCTCACCGGCGTACGCTATCACGATCAAATTATTCAGCGTCATGTGATACCATTCATATAGAGACATCAAAATCACATCACTCTGCAGCAAGACAACGCAAGGCCACAAGTTGCACGTGTAGTCAGGGACTTGTTTATTTAACAGAATGTCGAAGTCTTGCATTGGCCAGCTGTTTCCCCCTAATTGTCGTCGATCGAGCACGTCTGGGATGAAATGGAAAGACGTTTACGCCGTTTACCAAATCAGCCAGTGAAATTGGCTGATTTAGGCCAGGAACAACATCCCTCAAGTATTTCTGAACACTTTAGTTGCATCAATGAGGCGTCGCCCTCAAGCATGCGTGAACGCAAATGGTGGTCACACGCGTTATTAATTTTGTTGTCCCCCGCCGCAAAGCGGAGCGGGGACATAGAAATGCCGGGCGTCCGTCCGTGTGTCCGTCTGTCACACTTTTTTGTAAGCGCTCTCATGCCTACTCATTTTGACGGATTTTCATTCAATTTATACCAAATGTTTATACCACTAATACTTTGGTCAAGTTCGAAAATCAGCATTGGTCGATACTTTTTTTGGAGTTATGGGACTTTGATCACAATAATGACTCCGTTTTATAAAAAAATTGACCTTGTAAGCGCTCTCGTGCCTACAAATTTTGAAGGATTTCAGGGGTTCAAATTTTTTTTTATGATGGTCAAGTCCAGGACTTAGAGAGTAAATTTTAGGCAAGTCCGAGGAAGAAATTCCCAAGTCTACATTGTCATGATTGATAGATAAAATTATATCAACCTAAACATCACTAAAACTATTTATTTTAATTTGTTGCAATGAATAAAAACTATATGTTTGAAATTATGTTTTATTTTATATCATTGTATTAAAGGAAGTGAACATGAAAAAAATAATTGTTGCTTAATAAATTATAAAAGCCTTTTGAAACTTAAAAATGAGGTCTGTTACCTATTTGTTTATTTCTATCAAGAGATTTTATCAATTTAACACTCTCAGTGAAAGGTTTATGGAGGTAATCCATTATTCCCCAGCATGCATCTGTTCTCTGACGTAGATAAGCCACATTGCTGCTGGTGACTGGGTCAATGTTGGAACTAGGCCAGTGTTTATGTACAGAGTTGATAAAAGTTGAGGAGAAAAATTATGCCTTGATGTGAAGAAAAATTTTGTGTACTGTCATGAGAAGACAAGGATTTAGTACATTTCTATAAATGAACCTCAGATAACTATTTATGATTTGTACAAAAAATGAATATAGATAAATTAATTTGTGAAATATAAGACCATCACATTCCAGATGTTTGTACGGAGATGCATGTGGCAGTCAGTGTTTACATAAATAAAATGCTGTTTTTAGATTTCAATTTAAATTAATATAAAATTGTAATTCCATTTTCCATGTGGGGTTTCTTACCGTTACTTTTTATTTAATTATTGGAAATTTTTCTGATTTGTTTTTTTTTTTTTACATAAGATCTTGATGATATGTACACCGGTTCTGTTTATGCTGTCAAAAGAATAACAGGACTAAGACACTTTTTAAAAGTCAGGATGCTGTGCAATGCACCTTGTGTGCTCATTTATGTAGCACACATAATGTTCAAATTCATAAACAAGAAATTCCCGAGTGCAAGAAAAAATAGGTCACAATAACACTGATCCACGGGCATTCCATTCTAGTTACATTTCACATTAACTGCTGGTGGGAATGCATCATTATGAGATCCAAAATCTTTCTCCATAAACACTGTTTAAAATGACAACTCTTTACATTCCTTTCAAGTTTCCATTCACATTTTGATGATGGCATTTTATCCCTGTTACTACACGTGTGTAAAAGTGCAATGTGTCTCACTGACGGCAGCATCAGTGCTGCCCTCTCTTAGATGCTTAGAGATAACCCAGCAGGGAGGTAATGATTTTAACTATATGGCAGCGCTCATGTAGTATCCACAAGTCAAATTTTATATCAGATATTTTCCACAAGTGTGATATATCATTTTAAAGCTTGGAGAAAGTATTAAAAGAGAATAACATTTTGGAATTCTTTGGTCTTATATTGTTACTAAAAATAGACCGCAAAAAGTAGTGCTTATGTTATTCTTTGTGACCATTTCTTGGGAATACTATTTATTTTAATAATCGGCATATATACAAGATAATTATTATCACAAATCAAAATAAGTTCAATAGGATTGTAATGTACACTTTCTTTAATCATTCTAGTTTGATTTTTATTGGATATCCAAATTCCTTTATTATTCCGCACCTCGGATTTAAACGTATTCCTACGCCAACGTCCCGTTGACAAACACGACGTCAAAACGTCAACAAATAAACATTTGTAATTCCGATATAAACAGTTCAAATTATTGCAATAACGTTGCTTGTGATTAAATTGGACAAAAAACGATCAATGTAATTAATATTTTCATACTTGATTTGCAGGTGGTCAATTGAAACAGATTTTAGAACTTTTAACAGATTAGACATAAGTTCCATGTGAGTCAGTGGGTGTCGTTTCCCATTGCTGCCTATTTGAGAAAATGAATAAAGTTTTTTGTCTACATCAGTCTGCTTTAAAACATTTTTCCTGTAGCGAAGCTGTGCTTTCAAAGCGTTACATTTGTCTGATGTACGATTCAGCTCTTTCAGTTTCAGTTTGCACTCTCGGGGTGATTTCCACAAGCCATAGTTAACAATGTCATCACTTTGTTTTTCCAGCTGCATTCGTTTTTTTTCTCCTTTTCTCAGCTCTTTTTTGGAACTCCTCCTCTTGTCTTTCTTCTCTCTGTCGTTGTATTTCTGCTTTTCTTCGGCTGAATAGTTCCCTTTCATCAATAACTGATCTCCTTGCTTCTGAAATAAGAACTTCGGTTTTTTCACTGTTTCTCATTATCCATGTGGAGGTTTTGTTCATTAAGAAGAGAGTGTACGCCTCGATAGCCAGGGTTGATATATTTGGTTTTGATTTCAGGATTTGGTCCATGTAGGCAAAAAGTCGCTCAGAATAAGAGTTGTGTTTGTCCACACTCTTGGTAGCTTGTGAGAGTTCCTCTGTGAATGATTCATATCTACCATTTGGCAAATGATCCTTGTAGACATGAAGTACTACTTTTCGGATTGATGGTAACAGGACTCTGAGAATGATTTCCACGTCAGTATCATATGTTGACTCTTTGGTTAAGGATTCGAAAATTTTGTCACCATGAAACGCTACTCCTGTTAGAGATGGAAAGGTTCCTTTCATGAAATCAACGATGTTTTCGCAAGCATCTACCAAATACAGAGACAGATGGAGATAATGCTGTGTCATGTCTTCAATTGACGTGTCGCTGTTCTCAAGAAGATTCCACAGGGGCGTTGTAACCATCTTTGATATCAAACCCAACGCTTTCAGTCCAGCAACATAAAAAGAGACATGAAGATCCGATAGAACAGATTTTAAAAGTCTTTTGTTTTCTGTATCTGATTTTTCCAGAAACGCAATCATGTGGGGATGTAAAAAGTATAGACAGGCCGCATTTTGAAACAGAATATTGAATTTATGGCCTTTGAAAGGTTGAAGAGGAAGTGACATCATTCTATTTTCAGTTAGAAAAGGCTGCATGAATGTTCGGAAGGCTCCATAACACCCCCATTTTTCATCCCCTCTTCTAGCAAAAGCTTTGCACGCACTTCTGATTAAACGGAAACAACCAGATTCATCACTCTTAGAGAACGTTTTGTCAAATACTGGAGGATTTTCTGCAAAATTCCCTACCTCTGCTTCATATAATCATTTCTGTGCAGCATTTGCCATATGAACAAGACCATGAAGACCACAGAAAAAATTGTTAAGTCTACTGACTGTTTCTTTCTCTTCATCATTCATGGTGTTGTAATCTGCTCGTACCTGTGGCAACACCTCCTCTCTGTAACTTTCTAAGAGCTCATTGAACTTTAACTCAGTTGCAGCACGATCACTCATAGTATTTTGAATGTTACATAAAATCTCGTTTCCAGCACTCTGAGGATGAGTTTCTTTTCTGGTGTCAGCAATATCCTGCAAAATCTCCTTGAAAGTATCCAGTGTGTTCTGTGCTGATTTTGTAGCCATTTCACGAAGTCCAAGAGCAAAGTAATTACCTTCTTCATCACGAACAGAAAATCCCCCGTACTTGATGCCAACTTTGGATGTTTCGTCAGTGTGTAGAGTAGTGTTTATCTTTTCAGGTAGTTCATCTTGTAGTTGCTTTTTAACGAGACAGAGTCTTTGAATGTTCATATTGGCCACAGTTGAAGGAGATGGAAGTCGATCAGGTTCTTTTCCAGCCAGCTTTAAACATGCTTTTATGGTTGGTCCTGAAAAAAATATGAAAGAAATTAAATGTATATCCAGTACATGTGCGTCTTGCTTAATGATGAAGAAAATCAGGATTATGTACCCGTAGTAGTTCAATGTCCTTATCCTTATGAAAATGAGATACTTACCAATTTGCGTTGAAGGAACATTGTGTTCGAGAAGAGAGTACACACATAAATGGAGTTCTGGGGTGAATGCTTTTTCTTTCTTGTCAAATAGATGGATGACTCTCGTTTCATCCCCCTCTTGTAGCTGTTCGATGAGATAAGCGATCTGATCATCCTTTTCCTTTAATGCAGTTTGAAGTTCGGTGATAGTCGTTCTTTGTTGATCATTATCAGCCTGCAGTTCATAAATAAGTTGTTGATAGTCTTCTTTTGTTGTGTCAGTTGTTGTCTCCAGTTTTGTACATTTGGTTTTCCAGTAATCCTCTCTACGTTTAGTGCGTTTGACTGTTTTGTTTGATTATACAAGTTTTTCTTGTAGCACTCGGTTTTTCCTTGATATGTTTTCAGACTTTATGTTCAGCGTTTGCAAGTTAGATATAGTTTCAGATAACTCGGACTTTAATGTAAATTTTTCCTGAATTAGATTCTGGTTTTCCATAAAAAGAGAGTTTGATATGGATATGGCAGTTGACGTGGCATCGCCGCTAGAGTTAATCAGACATGTAGCTTCGGGCAAATTGGACTTTACTGTTTTTGATAATGCGGGTGGAGCAAACTCTGTTTCCAAGAATTCCGTAAACTTTCTGCTGCCGTCAGTTTTAGATTTGTTCTTACGAAGCTTTTCATATTCTGACCATAATCGACCAATTGCCACCTTAGTTGATGTCGGATTACAATTTTCTGACTGTGTTACTATCCACTCAGCAGTTTTGGATGTTCCATGTGATATTTTAGAGCTAATAACATCAGAATTCTGAATCATTTGGGTAGAGCAAGACATTTGACGAAGAGTTTGTTGAATAAGAAAAGCAATAAGCAGTATCCAGCAAGTTCTGAAATAAAAATTAACCAATCGTAAATAAATATACTCTTGGATGTTGGTAACTGTAAAAATTTAATAACGGTATATAATTAGATTTACAAATCATGTTACATGGAACCACGGTATTAAAATATATAACTAATTAGTTTTTGCTGGCTTTGATTTCAGAGTTTAAAAAAAATGAGTGTAAATATTTTCCCATTAAATGGAATATATAAATGTTTTAATCAATTACATGTATTAACGTTTACAGCTGCCCCCCCCCCCCCACTTTTTCTTTTTTCGCAGCAACATTTTTTTTAAAATTTACATATAAAAAATGGAATTATCATGGAGTTCCCCCCCCCCCCACTTTTTCGGGGGTATGTAAAAAATTGATATGAAAATAAGGAAATGAGGAGTGAAATTGAAGTTATAAATTCCCCCCCCCCCCCCCCCCCCCCGGATTAGGATTTTGAAGATTTTGGAAAACTTAAAATTTTCCTTTTTTTTTTCCTTGTCAAGATTCTTTGGATGAGTCTTGCCCCCCACTTTCAAAAACGATGCTACGTGCCTGCAGTGTGCATGCATGCGCGCGCGCACGTGTGCATATGTACATGTGTGGTTTAACTTTGGTGTAACTTGATTTAATCAAAGAAATTATACTAGAAAAGTAGATATGCAAATGAGTTTTGTGTCCTTTACTATTTTTTCGCCTATACCCGTGCTTGTACGGAAAGTACCCTCTACAAAAAGCATAGATACAGGTGCCTGTAGTAATATGATTTTCTAAACCTAGGTACATATTTTAGAATGGTGTTTGTATCCATTAGTTTGTCATAAATTATGGAAACGAGCATCGAGAAATGAATATACATAACATTGTATATCACTTTATGATTCTTCGGGAAATTAATTAATCGACCGCAAAAAACTTTGCATCACCACTTGGCTATTCAAAACGCATTTTATTCAACACATTAATTGCATGTTCTTTATATGCGTAGCTATGATTAATTATTTTTTTTTTTAAGTAAAATTTTTTAAAGATGTAGTGACAGCTAGATTACTGAGACTCTTTTCAATTTTCAGTTGTGTAATTTGCGTTTTTGTAAATATGATTTAATAAATATTCTATAACATTGAAAATGTCTATATTATACAGATTAGAAGTATAAATTTGTAAATTTATTATTTACATGGTTTTATATTATAACTCTGTAAGCTGGTGTTTTCATAAATCTTAAGTACTAGAGAGAACTTGATCATTATAGATGGATATTAATTTATTTTTTAAAATATATAATTGTATTTGAAAGGATAAAAACTATTTTTCAAATAATATATTTGAATGATGTTCATTCTGTATGAGTGTTAAACCTATTTTTAATTATTATTATATTATCAGTGTACAATACAAAGTGCAATTTTCATTTAATTTTTCATTGTTAAATGTTTTATTTTTTTCCCCTCTAAAATATTCTAATAATAGCATGGCCTTAACCATGTGTTGAAATAAAACTAGTTCCAATAATAAAGGTTATAAAATCTATGAATGCATAGCTAATAAGGAGTTGAAAATAACAGTGAAAATGTGGATATTATTCTACATTTCCCCGTAGGGTGCCCCATATTTGAACCTGCTAGAGTTGTTCCCCGTAATATATCCGTGGTAACAGTAAACAAACTCCATCCGTGATTTTCTATGTTCATAGATGACGTCAAGTTTCAGTTACAGCCATAATATGTATCATGTTATTTTCAAAAGCGCTCGTTAGCGCGGATGTTTACTAAAGAAGTATATGTATTAGTTTGAAGAGGAGTTAATATCGATTTCATTAAATGCTGTAACAGATATGCAACCTGTCCGAGAAAATGGGGGATTTTTTGATTAAAAATTACTTACTTTCTGTAGTCTTTTATCATGGCAGAATAAACGTTTTTCGTGCGTTGTTTGGTATCATTTTGTTTTGCAAGTTCTCCAGCGTCTGTTTGTAACAAAGAACAGTCTCATGCACCGTTATTGTCCTGGTAACGGCCGAATAAAACAACGCGACTTTTACTACCTGTTATATTTCAGGCGAAGCTTTCGCAAACAAGCGCGACATTCTTTTCATTTTAATTTAATTTTAGACGAGGTTTTATGAAATTAAATACATACATTAAGTATTTTAAGGTAAATCATTTCACATATATTGTTTTCTATGATTATTGAGTGAATACAAGCTTATGAATTTGCTGTTTAAAAACACTTAATTTTGTATAGAGTCACATAGCGTTACGTTATGACGTGACTGTGTTTGTGGATGCTAGCTCATGGATTGCAAGAATTAGTTATTCTAAGTGGTATATCTTTTTACTGAGGAAAGCTCTGTCTAAACGGTTTTCAGATATCATTATACACATCAAACAGACAAATTTGAGCCCTTGATAATTTTTTCATGTTCACTTCCTTTAAAGCCACGGCATATCGTCACGCTAGTGGCTTTTGGAATGCGCGAATTCTTTTCTTTTCATAAGTTTTGTCTGAGGAACTATTATTTTTATCACACCTCAAGTCAACCCCGGCTTAATGTTCTTCACAGGGTCTTTCATTTGTCGTTCCTTTGCGTATATTACTGCTCGTAAATCCAAAATTCAACAAACTTGCTGCCGTTTGTCATAGGGGAGAAACATGAGAAAATGTGTAAAAGCAGGTCACACCGCAACGGAAAATAAAAAGACGGATTGTATTTTCGAAATGTTCGTAATAATTTTGTGTTCATTAATGCCAAAAAATAACACATTTTTATTAAATCCATGATGGAATTTGATTTATTTTTAATTGTATGAACTTTTTTTTAAATTTAAAAAAAGATAAGCAAGACACAATGCCAAGTCCCTGGACTTCGGCGATTCTAAATGCCGAGTCCAGATCCGGAATTTGTTAGTCCGGGACGTCGGGCTTGAGGAATTTTGAACCCCTGGATTTTCATTAAATTTATAACAAATGTCTATAACACTAATACTTTGGTCAAGTTCGAAAATTAGCATTGGTCGATACTTTTTGTTGGCGTTATGGGACTTTGACCACAATAATGACTCCGTTTTATCGAAAAATTGACCTTGTAAGCGCTCTCATACCTACAAATTTTGACGGATTTTCATTAAGGTAGTTCATCTATAACTATCATATTTCATATATAATGGATTTCAAGTTTAATCACTAAAATTTTATTGTGATTTTAAGGAGTGTTTTAATTAATAATTTAATTAATAATTTTTAATTAATAATTAATAATTTACCTTTGAAATCTTAAAAAAAATATTAATAAATTTATTAGATGTTGAAGTTAACAGTGAAGTCTATGGGAGAAATGCATTTTTAAAATATATTTCTTTAGTACAAGCAATTTTCTCACATTTCTCTTGGTAAAAAGTTGCAAAAGCTTTCTCTTTCTTCGAATATGCTAAAATAATTCATAGTTTACCATACATATTTTCAGAAAGTGATTTTTCAAACTTTTCCTAAAGGGCAGACAACTCTTTAAAAAAAATTTAAGTGCAAAAAGTTCATTCAAGGTGTAATATCCCTCTGCTATTAATTTTGTCATAAATTTTTTAAAAAATTTCATATTGATTTTCATCAAAGTCAATATCAATCGATTCATATGAAACAAATTTTAAGTGATGAAGCGCTGCTAGATTTTTCAAAATTTGATAAAATGTCTAATCATGATATGAAGAAAACTAGACATAGTGATTAGAAAAAACAAAATTTTACCATCGCAGCATAAAATTAAAAATCCAAAATGTATATGAAAATAATATATAGTTATATACATTTTCAATTCATATTACAAAACATATTGAAGCGCTGCATTTTAGTTCAGAATAGCACTTTGTTGTATAGGTTTTCAACAAAAATTGCTTCAGTCAGCAAGAGTTATCTTTCTTTATCATATTACATACATGTTTTACACACAGTGAAAGAAAAATTGCCACAGTTTCTTAAATTTCAGAAAAGGTTTTCTTTTTTAAATTTGGATAAGATAATAGTAAATGGATATGTACATTTAAGAAATCCTAAAAATGTAAACCAGAGCATTTTGCTATGTAACACAAAAAGGGGATCAAGTGAATAATCTTCCAGTAATTGGTATGATATCAATACAGGGATATACTGTCTTGATCAAATCAAATGAGCTGATATATTAGGGTTTTTTTTTTCAATTTGTTTTCCCATATCTGCTCCCTCAGAATAAAAAAGCTTTATTCAATTTAAACATTTGAAATGTTATAAGTTTTAATTAAACGATTTCAACTAAGTCTAGAATTTGTAATTGTCTTGGTCACATTTTTCCCAATTATAATTCATTCAGCTCTGTGAACGAGTTATAGATAGAGAAATAAAAATATTCAATCCAAATATTCTCTGGCCTAAAACATCAAACATGTACAGTACATGTACTGAACAAGTACATAAAATTTAGTTATATATATATATTTAAAAAAAAAGAATAAATCCATTGGGGGGGGGGGGGGGGGGGGGAGGGGAGAGAGGGAGGAATACTCATGTAGATATTGCCTCATAAATACTTTATCATAATGATACATTTCTTGTAATATTTTGTAAAAGTTTTTTTTTTACTTTTTTGCCCCCCTGCTTCAAAGGAGCCATGGGGTTCAGTTCTAATTTTCTTTTTCTATCTTTGAATTCAAATAAGTGTATCGCCTTCCAACATAAATTGGGACCATGCACCACCTCCCTTGTTGTAATATGCATTAATAATTGTGAGTTAACAGAAACAAATTGATATTATTTTCTACAGAAGTTATCTCTCTTATCAGAGGGACATTCCACCTTAATTGACTACATACATACATCCGAGTTTGGTTTATCTCAACCTCATAATAGCTTTAAAATATGTATTTGATGTAGTAAAGATCAATCAAAATTGTTAAATTCACCTTAGTTATGGGTGGACTACCTTAAATTTATACCAAATGTTTATACCACTATTACCTTGGTCAAGTTCGAAAATCAGCATTGGTTGAAATTTTTTATTGGAGTTATGGGACTTTGTGACGGATTTATCACACTTTTTTGTAACCGCTCTCATGCCTACAAATTTTGACGGATTTTCATTAAATTTATACCAAATGTTTATACCACTATTACCTTGGTCAAGTTTGAAAATTAGCATTGGTCGTTACTTTTTGTTGGAGTTATGGGACTTTGTGACCTTGTAAGCGCTCTCATGCCTACAAATTTTGAAGGATTTTCATTCAATTTATACCAAATGTTTATACCACTAATACTTTGGTCAAGTTCTTTTAGATTGTAGTATTTTGGATGTATTTGCGACAGGAAAAATAGAAAAAAAATAGGTGGTGGGGGTAAAAAAATGTTCCTCGTAACCTCCCCACACATTTATTTCTGGAACAGCCCTGAATGTTTGAAAATATTCCAATATACATTACACTAATGTACTGCTTGACCGGCGGGGGACCCAGGAATTTTATTCTTGTTAATTCAATTTTAAATAACAGTGACTTTCGAGTGTGCTGAAATTGACGTTATTCGACGTTGACATTAATGTGTTATCAGATGTTGTTACGAATACATGTGTTAACAGTATTACAAAAAAAAAACATTTGTTCATTGTAATTTTTAAATGTTTTTTCATATATCGAATAATGCACAGTTTCCTTTTTTCGCTAGTATAGACAAGGTTGCTGAACTTCATTTCAAGCTTTCAGTAGTTACTTCGTCTTCATCCTGAAAGAAATGGAATCACTTTTTGACCTTCTTAACTTTTTTGCCAAAGCCAACCCAGGCAGAAGGGATAGATCAGTTGATAATTTGTTAAACAATATATAACAAAAGTGGTAGAGAATCAAAAGGTCTTCCCAATAAAATCAAGAAAAAGGGGCTGGTCCCTTTAATTAGGGACCAAGAGACTGGTAAAGTCTATTAGAAATAACTTGAAAACGATAAATATTTTGTTATGCAATATAGAATCAAAGTTGTTGAACACTACATTATCGGTTCGAAAAAGTCATCGTCAGGCCCATGTTAGATGTAATAAGGGATTTTTATTCATTGCCTTAGAATTGGGGGGGGGGGGGGGGTGTTAATTTTGAAATTGTATCGATATTTCATGGTATCATTAAATATTTAAAATTTAAAAAAAATTCTGACGGAAGACCTACTCGTTACTCGTAACGAGGTCGTATTTAGTTATTATTTTTTCTCTCCAAATTTTGTGCACGCGATTTCTCAAAAACTACTCAACTGATCTCAACAATTTTTTCACAGATGATGGGACATTATCTGAATTTTATATGTTTTTCAAATTTTTGTCGTCGTCACTTCCGGTCCGGATTTATGGTATATTTTGTAATTTTTGACGACCAATTTTGTGCAGAGCTGATCGCAGAAACTATTAGAGATATGACTTTGAAATTTTCAGGATAGGTAGAGCATGGTTTGAAGTTGTGCACTATACAGTTGTTTTGCACAAGTGGCGCTATTCCTTGGAGCTCGCTTAGGCAGGAAAATCGGGTACAGATTTCAAATCAAAATTTTCATATGTTTTGATCAGTATCTTTTTATCAGTTAATATTTTGTTATGACATATACAACAAAAGTAGTAGAGAATCAAGAGTTCTATCCAATAAAATCAAGAAAAAGGGGCTGGCCCCTTTAATTAGGGACCAAGAGGGTCGTAAAGTCTATTACGAATAACTTCAAAAAGATAAATATGTTGTTATGCATTATAGAATCAAAGTTGTTGATCGCTACAATTTCTGTTTGAAGAAGTCATCGTAAGGTCCATGTTTGACGTAATTAGGGATTTTTTATTTATTATCTTAAAATTTCGGGGGGGGGGGGGGGTGTGTTAATTTTGAAATTGTATCGATATTTCATGGTATCATTCAAATTAATAAAAAAAAATCGGACGGAAGACCTACTCGTTACTCGTAACGAGGTCGTATCTAGTTCCACAGACTTTTTGTCATGCCATTTGTGTAAATTTTTGACCGCTTGTGGCGGATGTCTTCATGACGTTGTATTATATCATCGATTGAGGACGTATGGCCTAATTTTGCTTAAGCCTGCCCCGGATTCTGTTTACTTCCAGGTCCGTGGCCAATAATCTGGCTTACTTTAATTGACACTTTGTCAGACATTGATTGACCGTGAGTCATTGAATACACTGAGTAATTGAATAATTCTATTGATTCATTGCAATCGGTTGATCGCATAATTGAATACATTGAGTAATCAATTACATTGATTGTCATATTGAGATATTCACTAAAGGAAAACATTGATTATACTTTATTGATTTGCAAATCAGGGTTTGCAAAAAAGCGGGAAATACTCATATTTTCCAGGACGGTGGGAAATACTGGTAATTCCCGGGAATTACTGGTAATCCCCGGGAATTACTGGTATTTCCCGGGAAATACTGGGAAGTAAAGTACAACTACATATTAAAGTACTTCATACTCAGTCTAAATCAAATCTGTAGGGATGTAGACAATAGTACACCTTGTCATTTTATAATTGTCTTTAATTTTATCAAGTTTTGACTTGCCAGTAATGCATTGGTTCTCTTCCTATGAATACTCTAAACATGGTTAATTCATACACCATTGTTATTTATTTTTAAGACCTAAGTCAAGTACTTGATAGGTGCATCTATACAGTTATCATAAACATGATATCAAAAGTTCTGTTTTCTATTTATTTGATGTATGTGAAATGGGCCAAAAACATAATGAAAATTAATGTGTGACTGTGTCACTACCTCAGTATGCAACACACCAAAGAAGACGCCAATTAGCCCCACTCATAGTATATATCTCCTCAAAACAGGAGCACAAAACTGTCAAAAGTCAATTATTTATTAAAACAACATGTGTGATTATTTAATTGTTACTTGTAACACCTACAGTAATTATAACAGTTTATTTTGTGCTTTGAATTATAAATCTGTAAAACACAATACTTGGGGTTCAAAAAGCCATAGAAGTCTTTAGGAATAGATGATCTGGTGAATTTTAAGATTCATAAACTGACAGTGAAATGGCAAAGTATGCTAAATTGTGTTTTGATGCTTATTGTTAATATCTTATATCCTAAACATACATTTTACATTGAACAAATTAAGATTAAAAATTTGTATTTCCCAGTATTCCCAGGTAGTGAAAATCAGTAGTATTTACCGGGACGGGAAATACCGGTATTTGCCACCGGTAATTCCCAGCACTGGTATTTTCCGGCCAACCCTGTTGATTGATTTGATTGAAAAACTGTTTGAATTATTTATTGATTCTTTGGTTCATTTAAGACCTAACATCATAACTACCCAAAAGTCGATGTTGATCAGTTAACTAACTCTATTGCTATATTTGTACACAATCGAATAGTTTATGAATGTACTGATAGATTAAAATAAAGCCATGACAGAGACTTACAAAACGGTGCTGTTGATCTATTCTATTGAAATTGCCATATTGGCACCTCCATAGTGTTTGAACACATGACTCAGATACCATACATTTTAGAATTTAGGAAGAGGGCTTTGTGGACATTATAACCATGCATTAAGATGTCTTTAAATATAAAAGAAATGTTTTTTTTTAAATAACTAATCGAGGACCAAATAGGTTCACTCACTACTGCATGGACATCATCATAACAATGCATTTATTCTCAAATGTATAAGGGAGCGGAGAAGAAGATTTATACAAAGATTTAATGCATTCCCACAGTATAGCCATATACAGTGTAAGCTCTACCCTAGGTACCATGGATTTCACAATTTAGGACGAGGGCCTCATGGCTATCATAACCATGCATTAAGGTTTTTCCACTTTAAATTAAAGAAGAAAGGATTTCCTAAGACATAAAAAAATCACCATATGAAGCCCTCGCCCCCGGGATTTGTGGACATCAGATTTTTTAAGTTTCAATGCATTTTCTCTAGCGTATAAAGGCCGGTATCTTCGGACAGACTGGTGCTCTTCGGAAAATTGATTGGTTTTGAGTTTGAGCACCTCGACACAATTGTGTGAGTGAATGTGTGTCGACTGTGAAAACAAATACTTACGAAAAGTCCAGTTTCGAATGATGTTATCAGTAAACAAAAGGCATATTGGCCTGAACGGTCACTTGAGTAGCATGGTACCAATACAAACTTGTCGAGGAGTCTCATATATGCATTTAATTAGGTTTCATTCTGGAGTAGAAAAATTTGTAATGACGACCACCTCCCTGCCTGCATCTTTCAAAAAGAACTGTGAAACCTATAACTTTGGTGAAAAACTTAAAGATCTGGTCTACAAAATCATGAATTCAGTTTTCCTTTCATGTGTGTGGGAGTAAAGAAGATAATTTTTTAGCATTATATGTATTAACACCTATACATCCATTTTGGCCCTGCCCTAGAGTCAAAACCCATACTCCAGTGGACATGAAAATTATTTCAGTAGAGGACTTACTGTTAAACATAATTGTAAGTCAGATGTGTGAGAATAAAGAAGAAATTTTTAAACATTATATGCATTAACACTATATTGCCCCTCTAATGTCCTGAACCCCTGACCCAGGGGCCATGAATTTTACAATTTAGGTAGAGGAGTTAGTGGACATCATAACCATGTATTGAGTTTTTTGCCCACATGTGTGGAAGTAGAGAAGAAGTTTTTTTTAAGATTAAAAAACATTTTTATTATATGGCCATATTGGGCCCACCCTAGAGCCTGAACCCCTAATAATTTTGGTAGAGCCCTTCATGGACATTATAACCAGACATGTAGTTTATTTAACAAATATATATAGGAGTAGAGAAGATTTTCTAAGATTTAATACATTTTTGCTATATGGCCATATTGGCTCCACCCTAGAGCCTGAAACCCTGGCCCAGGGGTCATGAATTTCACAATTTTATTAGAGGGCTTCATGGACATCATAACTATGCAACCAGTTTTTTTTTTGAAAATCCTTTGCCTTTTTTCTTTGCATATATGGCTATATTGGCTCCACCCTAGAGCTTGAACCCCTAGCCCAGGGGTCATGAATTTCACAATTTTGGTAGAGGGCCTCAAGGACATTATAACCAGGCATTTAGTTTTTAACAAATATATATGGGAGTAGAAAAGAAGATTTTCTAAGATTTAATACATTTTTACTAGATGGCCATATTGGCTCCACCCTAGAGCCTGAACCCCTGGCCCAGGGGTCATGAATTTCACAATTTTATTAGAGGGCTTCATGGACATCATAACTATGCAACCAGTTTTTGAAAATCCTTTGACTTTTTTTGCATATTTGGCCCCACATGTGGCGCCCCAGGGGTTGTGGAGCCATGAATTTCATAAGTTAGATTCCTCTTACCATAGAGATGCCTCAAATCAAAAATGGTAACAATCAGCCTTGTAGTTTTTAAGAAGTAGTTAAAAATATAAAATTGTTAACGCACGATGACAGACAAAAACAGATAGCAATAGGTCAACTGAGTTTACTTAGGTGACCTAACAAAATTAATAAAGACCAAGACGTAACAGAGGTCGGTTAATTCGGGCAGCAAGTCGGTGAATTCGGACAATCGGTCGTTTAGTTGATAGTTAGTGACAGAAAATTTATATAAAGCATGCTTCTTATTTTCAAAAGCTATGCACAGAATATACATATTATGGTATTGCATTGTAATTTAATAGTTTTAAAAATAATGGAATAAGAAAAACATTTTGGATTTCTGTAAATAAAATAAATAAATTACATTCATAAATCAAACTGTCCTTGTTCCTTATTTCCAATTTTCGTTTACTTGAGTAATGAAGAGGAAAAAAAAATGCCATTACTAAATGAGCACAACAGAATGTTGGAATAATCAAATAATATTTAATATAACAAAAATAAAAAATATTTGTTATGCCGTATTTCCGAAACTTTGTATACTTATAGACATTTGCTTGTGCAATACTTCCATAATGCTTGTTACTCTTCATCGTCGCAAACCACGGTTTTGAGTCCACAAGTTTCCTCAAACCCGTGGTTGTCTCGAAGTTAGTTCGCGTGATTCTCATGAATTATGCATGAACCTAATAAACCAATCAAATTGCACCCGAGCAAGTTTTTACTCGGAGAGTCTGAAAATATCAAACCAATCACTGAACGCCTTACTGACGATATTTGGAAGTACAGTAACAATGGCGGCGCCCAGCATAACAACATTGCAGGAAATATTTGAAGTAGAGAAATTAAGCGCAGAACAAGAAAAAGCTATCGACAGTCTTTTGGCAAAGAAGGATGTGTTCCTTTCTCTTAGGACAGGTGGTGGGAAGTCTTTGTGCTACATGGCCTTCCCTATTTTTTATGAATATAGCAATTCATTGGATGTGCAACCACAAGTTCTTATTATCAGTCCCCTCTTGTCCATTATGAAGGAACAAACGGATCTTTTAGCATCAAAGGGGTTTACCGCCACATTCATTGGCAAAGACAAGTCTGAGGATGCCTCGATACTCGACGGTAAATACCAATTTGTCTTTTCGTCACCAGAAGCTATACTGCAGAACGATAAATGGCGGGATATGTTGTCAGGATCCAAATCCTTTAGATTATTCGTTGTGGATGAAGCCCACACTCTTGTTCATTGGTAAGTATATAAAAATATTAAACAGTAGTTATTACAAGTTATGTTGAAAGGGCAATGGCATAACAAATTCAAAAGAGGGAGAGGTGTTTTTTGAAGGGGGATATTGATTGGCAGACAGACACTTCGGCCAATGAGTGTTGCCACCTTGGCAACACCAAGATGTTGACACCTCGGCCAAATTAATTTATACTAATTACTTATTAAATTATATGAATGCAAACAGTATTATTTTGCCAAGGAAATCTGTGGCAATAACTTGAAGGTGGATATCTTATTGTTTCTTATATTTTGATCCCCATAATATGGTATGTAAATAATTATTTTTCTCGGATATCATCTGTCGATCTAACGAAACAAAAGTTGTTCTGTAGTTTGACAACTTGAACCTACATAGGAAGTTTAATTTATTCCTTAAACGCTTAGAGGAAAAAAGCGTGGAAGGCTCCGGTGAAACCTGTAGGGGACTAATAAATAGTAAGAAATGGGAGGAATGGGGGATTCCGGTAGGGAATATATACTGCTCATGCAGTGGTCTCAAAGTACTTCATTATTTTGGCCCAAGTTTCAAAAATTAAAGATAAAAAATTGAACGTGTGTAGGATTTGTATTACTGGTACATGTACCATACTTTTAACTTAAGAGAGGTATTTACTTTTTTTTATTAATTTATTTTTAGGGGTGAAAATACAAAACATGGACAAGCTTTCAGGGAATGGTTTTCACGGACAGGTGAGATCAGGTCATTGATAAGTTGTCCAGCCCTAGTGATTACAGCCAATGCTAGCAAGGAGGCAAGAAAAGTGATTAAGAAGCGACTGGCTTTAAACAACTGTGTGGACATTATTGACAGTCCTGATAGAGAGAACATAAAGTTATTTGTTCAAAAGTTAAAAAACACTGTGCCCATCGATGAAACATTTGGCTGGTTGACACATGATTTATCTACGAGAAAAAAAGACTGTCCAAGAACACTTATTTTTTGTTCAAGCATAAAAATTTGTGCAGACATATACACTGCATTTTTAATGGTGTTAGACAACTCTGTAATGGAATTTGTTAATATGTTTCATTCATGTACATCTGAAAATGTTAAGGAAACAATTAGAGAGGACATGAATGATGATAATGGAAATATTAGAGTTTTAATTGCTACTAGTGCTGCAGGTATGGGAGTGAATTACAAAGGAGTAAACAATGTTGTACATTATAGTCCTCCTAAAGATATGGATAGCTTTGTTCAGCAGCTTGGTCGTGATGGTAGTCAGTCCTTACATCTGCTTCTTTATAATAGTAGACATACTCATAAACTTGAAGCTGACATGAAGACATATATTGAAAATAAAGATAAGTGTCGTAGACTTCAAATATTGGAATCATATGATTCGCTTCCTGATGTAGAACTTGTAAAACATTTATGTTGTGATATATGTTCCCAAAATTGTAATTGCAGTGGTGACTGTTGTGAACTGTATCAACATCCATATTTTTTATTTCAAAGTGATGATGTTTCTAGTGATGACAACTCTTGCATGTCAGATAGCACAGACTTAGAAAGTGATGATGTACTTGATATAGATGATACATATCCAGAGTTGGAGTAAGAAAGCTTTTTTCCAATGTTTCACTGTTATAAAATTTAAAACAATGTACATGTAATATAAACCATTTAAATCTATGAATTAAACTTTGTTCTTTATCACTTGAACATTGATTTCTCAACTTGTTTTTAGTGGGATAGACATTAATTCTAAATGGCTTTTCAAAAATTAAGTTGCTAAAAAATTTTAGAGGAAGGATAGGGGGGGGGGCACATTCCTCTGAAAGAAAAACCCTTACTTTTTTTATGGATAGGGGTGAACTGGATTTTTTAAATATATTTTTTGCTACACAGTATACTCGTGCTTTAATAATTCTAAACACTTGCATTTAGTAACTGTTAATGTCTATTCCTGTTTCAACTTATAACAGATGAACTAGAAATCATGGAAGGATTTAGCTGAATGAAACAATGTTTCTAGTTTTTATTCTTGACTATTTCAAGAATAAATGTGGCTATTCCAAGAATAAATGTAAAGGGACAGGCACTTTCCATTTTACCCCACCTTCACATTTAGATATTTCCCCTCCCCTACCTTAAAAAAAAACATATAAAAAGTGCCTTCTAACCCTTCCATACATTTTTTCCTGTATTAGCCAGATTTATTTCTTTACTTTATCCAATGCAACTTGTTTTACATTGAAAATTACTCAAGAGGCTAAAGGCTATTCCAGATGGAAAAAAATAACTGGGAGCGATGAAATTTCAAATTAATTTTTTTTTGTGCGATATCTTTTCGTCCTAATAAAAGTACATGTAGTAAAATATTTTAATACACTTGCATGCATTTTTTTTTCAAAATTAAATGAGGGATTACCAGATTTTTTCCAACTGAAATATCTTTTGTTGGAAGAGTTTCTAGTACATGTATTTCATTACCTGGTACATGGTATAGAAATTACCCAAGAGGAATTGCAAATGTATTAACCCATTCAAAGCAACAACATAAAATTTAATTGGTTTATTTTCTTTAGCATAAAGGACAAGGTCATACTTATTGGTCAAAGTAAACATTGCAATTTTACGAAGGATTAGAGATTTTAATCCTTATAAATTATAAGTTAATTTGAAAATCACTGCAACATATTCATACAGTCAGATATGTGTATCAATGAAATAGTTCTGATTCATATCACATAATTGATAATAAGATACTGCAATGCAATAAGTTTTGTAATATTGATATTGTGTGTAACACATAACATATGGACATGTATATTCAGTCAAAACATACAAGTCTAGGTGAAAAAGGACCAATGTTAACATTTCACTGCAGCGATTTAGAAGCAATTTTCTTCTGCGTGCCCATCCACTGGTGCAAGGATTTAGGATCAAGCTTGGATATTGGGTCTTTAAATTTACTGAACGATGGCCAATCCTTTACAACACCGTGTCCATTTTTGAGTACACATTCTGCAATTCGACCGATATCCACAGATTTGTCCACCTGTGGTCTTTTCCTCCCAGCTCTCACTGTATTGTTTACTTGCATAAGTCTTTGTTTCATATTATCAATAACTTGTGTGGACATTGTAACTACCTTGGCAGAATTGAAAGACTTGTTTGAACCCTGTGTGTTCAGCTGAGATTTTATCTTTTTGATCTGTAGTGCCACACAGTTATCATTCGGTATATTTTGGTCCACTCCTCCCATCAAATTCTGGCATATGTTCCATTTATATTCGAAACTTTCTTTTGGGCTGAGTATCGCAACAATGTAGGCAATATATCTCCACAGCCACAACTTATATTTAGTATGTCCAAGCGCACCTGCATACATCCATTCAAATTTAGCATTCCGAAGACAACGTTCACCGTCTCCCATCCTGTAGGCATCACAACTGTTGACTAGCAATAGAGCCATCCTTATAAAACTTGATACAACACTGTCGGATCTTTTTGTCAAAGTACTCTCATGGAACTGCCATTGATGCTTCTTTTTAAGATGATTCCTGAAGTGGCCCTCTGTTACATAGTGTTTGTCACACAATGCACACTGAAAACCAGTTGCACTCTTCATTTCACAAAGTTTATTACAGTCTATATCTAACTGCTTGATGTTTTCGTTTAGCTCATCTATATATGCTGTATCTTTAACTCCTAGTACATCCATTACTAAATCAGCTTGATCATATAACCAGTCTGTTTTCTGATTTTCATTCATGAGGGAGAATAATGGAAAGCTGCCAGGTTTGTCATCCATATCATTCATGCTGTGTAGGCTCATAAATGCTGCAACCACATATCCACTCATTGCATCCACCACAAAGTTCATGTGTGACCTAAATAGGTAATAAAGAAAATCCTTTGAGCTTTGTATCTTGCTTATAGCTGGACAAATTGCACATAATCTTGTTTGGCCAACATAAAAGTATCTAAGCAAACATAAAATGGAAAAATTATGTTTTTAAACATAAAGATAATACAAACATATCTACAGACCCTAAAACGTGCTACTACACCTCTAAAACGAACCGTACCGTTCCGTGCAAGAAACGAACCGTACCGTTCACAAAACGAAACGTACCGTTCACAAAGCGTACCGTACCGTTCACAAAACGAACCGTACCGTTCACAAAGCGAACCGTACCGTTCACAAAGCGAACCGTACCGTGCAAAAAGCGTGCAAGATAATTTATGCAAGACCCACCTCCAGACGGACAAAAAAGCGTACCGTACCGTGCAATAAGCGTGCAACTTCCATATACGGCTTATTGACCTAATGTCTTTCGATGAATACGGATGGAGATTATCGCTGACCAGATAAGTTCAATATTTTGCTAATTTTTTTTATACGGGATTAGATAACACATTCTAAGATTTAAAACTGTTATTCTTATTTAAACAGTCACAAAAATTTCCTTTCTTAGACCGTAATCACTTCTTTGTTTTTCTACAAAACTTGCATCGCCGATTTCTTAAACATTGTAAACTATTAACGTTCACACAATTCGTGGTTATACTATTTTGATTATTTTTATGAAATGTTTGAAACATTGGGTACATACTGGACTTTACATAGCTTTAAGTGATTTTAAGGGGAGAGAGAGAGAGAGAGAGAGATCGTTACCCGAAACGTTCAAGAAGTAGCGTAAATCGGCTATACACTATGGCTAAACAAGGTTTGAAATATATTTAATTTAATATCCTTTTTAAATTAAAAAAAGAATGTCGATTTAAGTTACGCAGACCCAGAAAAATGTAAATGACAACCACATATTACCGGTGACTCGAGTGATTTGTTCTTGAGCTATTTATGTACCAATAAATAAACAAAAAATCACTCATACATGTATGATTAATTGTAAATAAATACATGTACAAAATCTTAATAAATTAAATGCAAGCATTGAACGGAAAAAAGTACACGCATTCCATAGAATAACATTCAACTTTATTTCCCGCATAGCTGGTAATGGCGTCGTGATTTCACATGAACAAAAATCACTCTTGCGAAACACGTGTACAGAAGCTGATCTTTGGTTCTATACACAACTGGCCACTTGCACACCTGTAGCTCAGGTAACCTTGATTTAACAGGTGATCTGAGGATCAGATAACCCTGTCTTAAACCTGGCTTAAGCTGTACTCAGGTGAGAAGTAGTTGGGTTGCAAACCTGTGACTCAAGTCTATCTTACCTGATTACAGCTTAAGCTTTTCTCATTCATTGAAAACAATGGCAGCAAGACAGAAGTCAGCAAATTTTTCTGAACTAGAGAAAGAAATTTTGCTAGAACTTATTCATGCTAAGAAGGATATCATAGAAAACAAGCAGAATGATGGCAGAATGGTTAGTAAGAAGAACACAGAATGGACAAATATTGAGAAGGAATTTAATTCAAGACACGGCGTTAATAAGAGAACCATAAACCAGCTGAAATCTTTATGGAAAAATCTGAAAGCCAGAACAAAGTCTGCTGTTGCTAAGGAGAGGAGAGAGAAGAAGAAGACAGGTGGAGGACCAGCTGGGAAAAGCTTAGATAAAATTGCCAGCACAATTTCGGAAATGCTTCCGCAGCAAATTAACAGCTTGCAAAATCAGTACGACGATGATGCAAGTCTCCATGGGGATGAACCAGATGATGACAATGAAGATTCAGATGATAACGACGAGGTAAATTTTGCAATAATTTAGAATCAAAAATTTAAATTCAAATTTCTTTGCATACATGGTAAATTTCTTATATTTTAAATGTGCATGTAGGTATTGCCACAAACTCAATATTTTCGTCAATGCTATTAAAATAAAAGTGTTTTAAATACGTTAAAATAGAATTTAACGATTTTACAGTGTTATTAATTCCTCGCGTTTCATGAGTAATTTACGGTGTGCATGCTTTATTTTTTTAATTTGACAAAACCATTATATCAATATCATAATATCATTTATTTAGTCATAATGATTACAATTAATGCTTCGGTTCACAGATAATGACCACCAACACAATTCAGGAGGAAGCGCCGAGAAAGTCAGAAGAGTCTGCTAAACAGCCGCAAACAGCATCCATAGCTTCTGCTACCAAACGAAAAGCTGCTGGTCCTGGACGTCAAGACCAAGTCAAGAATAGGCTCCTGGAAATGGCAGAAATAGAACATTGTAAGAAGATGACAATCCTCCAGTTGAAAGAAGACATTTTGAAATTAAAGAAACAGAAACTAGAGAATGAAATAAAATTAAGTGAACGTGATTTGCCTGTGCCTCAACCCAGTACATGTGGGGGATCCCTGGGTACAGATTCAAACAACAACAGTGGATATTTCTGGCAGCCATATGCACAATAATTATTATTTTGCTTATATGCGTACATTAAAAATATGAGATTAAAACAAAATAAATTTACAATTAATTAAAAAAACTTACCTGGTTTTTTTTTTACTGAAAATGTCGTATTAAAACTGCTCTTAAAGCCTGTCCTCCTTGGTTTGCATTTGGTAGTACCGGAACTGGAACTGCATTATCTCCTTCATAGTCATCATCTGGTACCGGGATGGCAGCTTTCCTGGCAATATTGTACAATACTGCACAAGCAATAATGATATGCAAGGTTGAGGAAATCTTGAATCTTAATTGGTTACGTAGACAAGGAAAGCGTCTTTTCCAAATGCCAAATACATTTTCAATTTTAACTCTACTGTTACTCAACGCAAAATTAAAGCGCCTCTCTTGTGGTGTCCGGCAAGTAAGAAGGGGTGTTATTAAATAAGACCTGAGAGGGTATCCATTGTCTCCAATCAAAATCCCAGGAATATTTCTTCTTTCGAAACGAGCACAGACACTACTATTCTCGAAAATCCGACTGTCGTGCGTACTTCCCGGCCATCTTGCAACCACATTTGTCAGCATTAAATCATTGTCACAGATTGCTTGCACATTGATGGAGAAAAATCCTTTCCTGTTTCGAAACAGCTCTGCCATGTCACCTCCAGGTGATTGTATTGGGATATGGGTACAGTCTATTGCACCCACTATTCCCGGAATACCACTATGGTTCATAAAACCCCTTTGGATTTCAGTTACTCTATTTCCCGATGGAAATACTACATAATTCTTGTAACGCGATGCCAGTGCAGATGATACTCTCTTCACAATGCGAGAAACTGAACTTTCGTGAACTCCAAATAGATCTCCACAAACTCGGATGAAGCACCCAGTTCCATAGAACCGTAAAGCTATCAGTAGTTGATTAAGAGGTGATATTGATGAAACCTTCGTTTGTTTTGGCTCAAGATGTTCCCCAATCTCATTCAATAATTCAAGTACACATTCCTTTCTTAATCGAAATCTGTCAATAAATTCCTCTTCGGAGTAATTCAAAAAAGGGTTTGTCCTGTCTCTTACTATTCTCTCTCGCCTTATAAGTCTTTCCACTAAATAAATTTGGTCCATCTCATCAAAATAATGCTCCATCACTATAAACCTTCCTTTAAACCTGCCCATTACCTGGTTTACAATAAGCCTCAATTCTGAGCTCTACTCAGATAAATCAGAGAGGTGTGCAAGTGATTTAAAATTTTTGAGCCTGGCTTAAGCCTAGATTACCTTGATCCAGGCTTAAGCCAAACGTATGCAAGTGGCCAAACAGGTGTTATTGTCTTTCTTTGGTTTATAGCAGTTATTGTACTTTACAACTAACTCTGTATATTTGGACGCTTAAACAAGTGTACACGAGATGCCGGTATTCACACCTTTCCACGGACACCTGTTAGGTTACTCATCACAATCTGTCGTGTGTATAGTCTAAATATATCTTACTTCTACTTTGTTAGTTTCATGGCTTTTCTTAATCTCTAAAAAACAAAAGAACTGTCTTTAGAAATGGACACAAACAACTACACGTAAGACTATCGGCGCGTGGATCCGTGGAACAATTCAGCGACTCTATACATGCGGGATTATTAACTTGCGATAAAAGTATCATTTACCGGGTACATTAATGTACCAAAAAATGATTAATTACATCATAAATAGTTGAATAAGATAACAAGTGCATGTAAGCACAAACACAGCTCCTTTAAAATTTATTTTCAATCTAATACGTGTGACGTGAAATAGCGTCAAAAGTTTAACCGTCGAGATCAATCTATATGTACATCGTCCACTGTACAAACTTTTAGTCATTGTGTTGAAATCGTTGTGAAAACCATGAGTATAAAATAAATGAATTCAATTCATGCAAATAAAAATCTAATTATTCCAAATAATTTGCATACAATCACATACACCCTGAGAGAGAGAGAGAGAGAGAGAGAGAGAGAGAGAATGTGTGTGTTGATTATAATACTTAAATTAAAGTTTTATCACTGAACTTTATTATTTCGCTTTAGATGTCTATAGTTGGTCATTTGAGCGGGATTTTATCTCAGGACTCCACGTGCTTCGCCTGTCAATCAGTTTAAGTATAACAGTACAGATCACGCCATGCGCCGCGTGCTACTTGGCTCCTCCTATATGGCTAGAAGAAAATTATCGAATGAAACGTTTTCAGTTTATGTTTTCTTAAATCCCTATTGAAAAGAGTGTTCCTATTTTAAATTATTCAACAATAATTTCTCTCCGATTTCATGATTATAATTCATGTACTGGCGATCGGAGTCGTTTTCCCTCGCTGTCGTATTATTTTTGTTACTAGATAAACTATTAAATATTTATCACTTTTAACATTCATTTGTTGATTACCGGGTATTTTTTCGTGTTCTGTTTACGACAAGTATGTGTGTAAAAAGGTAAATAGAATATAAACAGGTTAGTCAGCATATGTAAAACGTCAGCTAAATCGCATGCATACAGTGAAGAGAGTTCAACAGAATGATAAATATCGCCATTATATAAATAAAAGTTATTGGCTTGTTGTGTTTATCCAGTTGTGTACATATCGTATGAAATATGTTACATGAACATGTATAGTTTAACGGAAAAACAAAAACTTATAGTAATATTTTGACTGAACACGCGATCTTAGTTCAGATAAGAGAGGCGATGACGGGTTAAATGAGGTATCAGGCACGTAGCATCGTTTTTGAAAGCGGGGGGGGGGGGGGGGGGGGGGGGGGGGGGGGGGGGGGGGGGGGGGCAGACTAATCCAAGAAATCTTGACAAGCCCCCCCCCCCCCCCCAAAAAAGGAAATTTAAAGTTTCCAAAAATCTTCAAAATCCGAATCCGTTGGGGGGGGGGGGGGGGGGGGGCAACTCCATGATAATTCAATTCTTTATTTCCCCCCTGCCCCCCCCCCCCCCTGATGCTACGTGCCTGGGTATGATCTATGTATACAAACAAGTGCAGAAAATCATAGAATCAATATTTAAATGAATAAAAATTCGTGTCAAAAAACGATATAACAGTTGATTTCAAGATTTCTTTTCTGATATTCATTGTTTATTTTATCATTAATTTTACATCGTCTATTCACTAGGGCAATCGGCGATCGGCAATAGTACTAGTACAACAGTAGCACGCAATAAAGAATGATCACAACTAGCCGAGAATCAAGACAACGATAAAGGAAACTAAAAAAATATCGGAATAAAGTCGGGGCAATTTATCATAGCAATTTTAAATGGATTAGAAGTATTCAATGACTTCAACTCAAGTACTTGTATAGAAATAAAAACTTAAGATGCTTTGTAAAATTAGCGACAGCTCGCTGAATTAACAAAAATATATCGGATTAAAGTCAAACAGTTCTTTTAATCTATCTTAATGATTACATTAATCTAAATTAAATACTAATAATAACAGACTGATCAAAATTAAAAATTACCCCCGCTTCCCGGTTGTCACTGAGTACACGGTTCACGCAACGTATCAAAAACGGGGGAACGGATGGACGTTCTGATTTTAAATAGATTGATTGAAATACTTTCGAATATATCATATAAAAAAAGAAAAATTCTTGTCATAATTACCACCTTGTCGAGTAGATCGGGCAAAAACTAAACAAAATTATATCGAGAAAAATCAAAGCGTTCAGGCCACGCCTATTTCATTAATAAAGCACGCAAACCGTTCACAAAGCGTGCAGCTATTTTTAGCAAAGCGTACCGTGCAAGAAGCGAACCGTTCCGTTCACAAAGCGTACCGTACCGTTCACAAAGCGAACCGTACCGTTCACAAAACGAACCGTACCGTTCACAAAGCGAACCGTACCGTTCAAAAAGCGTAACGAACCGAACCGTGCAACTGGTGTAGTAGCACGTTTCAGGGTCTGTATTACCTGAAATCTTTAGTGACCTGCTCTGCTCCAGATACATTTCTCCTGTTGATTAGGTTTCTAAGTTGATAGAGACTGCCCCCATCGCTGCTGCTTTCTTCTTTGTAAAACTCTTGATATACACTCTGAAGTAAATTGAAAATATCTAAACCTGACATGCTGACACATATTGATTTTCAACACTATACTGTTAAATTGCTTACTCAAGTGTAATATTTGTAATATATGATTGATACAAAAATTTTAACTTAATCGTTACCTAGTTCTATGTTTCCAAAAAATAAATAAATTAATCAACATGTTTTTTACATAAACATTTTGATACCTGATGTTTGCCAAAACAAATTGACTTACCCAAGAAATTAGTAAACCAAAAACTGTAACCTTCAAACTTCAATGGTGAAACATCTCTAAACACAATGGAATAAAAATGTGTAAACACAAACAATGACAATAACAAATACCATAGTTAATTCATGTACTTGGCCAAATCTAGTTGTTGATTTCATGCCTCTCCCCTCCAAAAAAATTTTCTCTTTTAAATTATCATTCTATGAAAAATAAAATATTAAATGAGTATGCCCATAAGATTTTTAAAAACAAGAGGCCCATGGGCCACATCGCTCACCTGAACAGCAGTTCCTTGTAACATTACATTTCGTAGCATATGCTTTTTCTATTTTAAACATTGAACCCCTTTCTGGGGACCCAGTTATGGTCCGAGGTTTATGGTTGGCTTGAACAACATAAACAGTAACATAGGAATGAAAATGTGTAGCACTGCGGTAGGACCGCACGTACACAACCTGAAAAACTGAACGTAGCAGAGTTCCACTTCAAGAGAAATAACTCTCAGACTGTACAGAACATCAAGAAAGATAACTCTTGGTTCCACTACATTAGAGTTTACACAATTTGAGGATCCTTGCATAATAATCTCACAAACTGTAGCATTATAGTTCTCGAGAAAAACTTTTTAAAAACATTTTCAATATATCTTTCTATGTTAAACTTTGAACCCCTCTTGGGGCCACAGTATTAGTCCAAGGCTAAAGTTTTAATTATTTGGAATCTACATTATTTAAGGATGCTTGCATAGTTATCTCACAAGCTGAAGCATTATAGTTCCCTAGAAAAAGATTTTTCAACATTTTCCCTCTATATTTCTATGCTAAACTTTGAACACCTCTTGAGGCGCCAGTATTAGATTGAGGTCACAGCTTTTATAATTTTGAATCTACACTATTTGAGGGTGCTTACGTAGTTATCTGACAAATTGATGCATTGTAGTTCTCGAAAAGAAGATTTTTAAACATTTTCCATATATACCGGTACTTCTACATTTAACTTTAAACCCATCTTGGGTCCCTAGTATTAGTCCAGGGGTCACTATTTTAAAACTGTCGAACCTTCATTACCCAAGGTTGTATGCATGATAGTAATCTCACAAATTGAGGCATTGTAGTTCTCGAGAAGAAGATATTTTAACGTTACCTTTATATTTCTATAATAAACTTTGACCCCATCTTGGGGCCCCAGTATTGGTCCGGGGGTCACGATTTTACCAATTAGGAATCTACATGAGCGAAGGCATAGAAATTCCACAAACTAAAACATTGTAGTTCTTGAGAAGAAATTTTTTATACTTTTCCTTTATGTTTTTCTAAAATGTTTAAATTTTGAACCCCTCTTGGTGCCCATCAATTGTCCGGGAGTTACAATTTTTTGAATCTACATTATTTAAGGATGTACATGTATGCATAGTAATATCCCAAACAGTTGCACTATAATTCTTGAGAAGAAGATTTTAAAACATTTTCCTATATATGTTAAAATCTAAACCCCTACTGGGGCCCCACTTTTTGTTCAGGGGTCACGATTTTTACAATCTTCACTATATATACAACCGTTTGTGTATGTATTGGCATTTTTGGTGAAGTGGTTTTTGAGAAGAAAATTTTTAAACATTTTTCATATGTAGTTCTATGTTAAACTTTGAACCCCGCCTGGGGCTGCAGTTTTGATTTGAGGGTCACGATTTCTACAATTTAGAATCTTCATTATACATACAAGCTTTTGTGTAAATATTGGCATTTCTGGTGCAGTGGTTCTTGAGAAGAAGATTTTTTAAACATTTTCCTAAGGTATATCTATGTTAAACTTTGAACCCCGCCTGGGGCCCCAGTTTTGGTCCGTGGGTCACAATTGTTATAATTTAGAATCTTCACTATATATACAAGCTTTTGTGTAAATATTGGCATTTCTGGTGCAGTGGTTCTTGAGAAGAAGATTTTTTAAACATTTTCCTAAGGTATATCTATGTTAAATTTGAACCCCGCCTGGGGCCCCAGTTTTGGTCCGAGGGTCACGATTTTTACAATTTAGAATCTTCACTATATATACAAGTTTTGTGTAAATATTGGCATTTCTGGTGCAGTGGTTCTTGAGAAGAAGATTTTTAAAACATTTTCCTATGTATTTCTATGTTAAACTTTGAACCCCGCCTGGGGCCCCAGTTTTGGTCCGAGGGTCACGATTTTTACAATTTAGAATCTTCACTATAACTACAAGCTTTTGTGTAAATATTGGCATTTCTGGTGCAGTAGTTCTTGAGAAGAAGATTTTTAAAGACATGCACCCTATACTTACTGTTTCGCAATTATCTCCCTTTTGAAAAGGGCCGTGCCCTTTATTTTTACAATTTATAACCCCCTTTCCATAAGGATGCTTTGTACCAAATTTGGTTAAATTTGGCCCAGTGGTTTTTGAGAAGAAGTTGAAAATGTGAAAAGTTTACAGACGGACGGACAGACAGACAGACGGACGGACGGACGGACGGACGACGGACAACGGGTGATCAGAAAAACTCACTTGAACCTTCGGTTCAGGTGAGCTAACAAGCAATACCTAAATTGAAGAGCTTATTCAAAATGCTAGATATTTGATATTATTTATGTTCTGGTGAGTTATAATTAGAATTTATCTTTAATATATTTGTTTATCCAACCTTTTTTTGGAAAGAAAAATTTTGAGATACAATGATTTGAACCAACTTGCAAGCTAGAATAAAGAACTAAAAAATATGAAACATTTAATAAAGTCTTGCATGAAAATTTTTGCATTGCAAATTAAAATTTATGAAATCATGATGTATGATAAGATTTGAAATTGAAATTTCTCTTAACATGCAAAACTTTATACAAACTGATGAAAGAACAAAACAAAACTCACAAAGATAACCAACTACAACCCATGATACCATCAGAAAATTCATCTGTCTGTGCAGTCCCTCAGGTCTATGTATTACACCAAGAAGCTTTTCATAGCTTGACTCATTGTTTGTCATCGCTTGTTGTGCACTCATAGCACGTTCGTTTGTCAAAACATCACCTCCTAGAACTACTTTTTCAACGGTTCCGTCAATGAATGGCACAGCTAGAGAGTGAACTCTCTGCATTATTCTAATCATTCCATCGGAAGAATTTTCACTCTCGTCAATTAAGTCACAGTTTATAAACACAGATTTCTGGGACGTTTTTTCAATTTGTGGGTGTGGTATACAGTTTGGAAGAAGTTTTTCGAATGATTTGAGTTCTCCAATAAAATTTGATAAGATTCTGGCAACATGAAATTGAATATTTCTTTGAAAATCAAGAATTTCCACTTTAGATGGAAAAAAACACACAACTACTGATTGTTTCTATGTCGGCTACAGGCTTATTTGTAGGAAGCTCCTGATCAATTATTCTCTTCTGGGTTGCCAGAAGGAGAAACCAATGCCATGATTTCCTTTGTCTGTCTGAAGTCATATTTGCAGGAGTAATGAGAATGTCGACATTGTCCCCCAGAATTTCAATGGGTATGCATGGATTGTCTTTTCTTCTTAACATCTTCTTCTTTAAATATGCCACAAGGTTTTCTTGATTTCCTGATGAGTTAAGTGTCTCTGTGTTGGATACCTTGTTCATTCTTGTATCAAAAACTACAGTCTCTGGTTTTTGCATGGCACTAGTAGTGTGCATGTTTCTGTAATTCATTGAAAAAATAACTTCACTTGAAAGCTTTGTACTTGAAAAAGCTGTTCTGGAGCAATCCCAAAGCTCTAAAGTTGTAAAAGCATTCAGTTGTGCACCACACCCATTTGATAACAAAGTACAGTGCATGTTGCATACTGGTATTCTAGGACTTTGAATTGGACCTTCCACTTTTTCAGTCAGCTGATAGGTTGTGTCTTCATAGTCCTTTATGATTTTCTCACAAGTCATAACATCTCGCCTCTCGGACACAAATCTTGCAACTGTATTGTCAATTCTCTCCTCTTGTTTCAGAACTATGTCTCTTTTTTTCCTATGCAATGCACTTGGTGAAACCGAGAATCCTAGGTCATGCAATATAGATATAGCCTATATAAAAAATAAAAAGTCAATCTATGTACAATATCAAACACTGAAACAACAATAATTAAAGAGATAGAAATTAATATTTTGTTTTCCTTCAATACATGTAAGATGAAAAATAAAACTATCCAAATAATCAACCTACCTCTTTTGTGGCTCCACATTGATCCAACAGCAGTCCAATTGTGTACTGCAGTCTTGATAGAGTGTGGTTTCTGCTATACAAAAAGACTGAAAATCCTGTGCAAAGGCTTATAACCTTATGACCTTTCACTTCTTGTTCTGATGCATCTTTCAATAAAACACTTTGTAAGAGCCTAACAGTGACAGGGGCTTTTCCCTTTAAATAATGCAAAAGACTCTCCCAGTCTGCAATTTCTGTATGATAGTGAAGTTGATTTTCTTCTTTTCTGCAAATTTCACATATTTCTTTGTGTATGTGCTTACACACTTCTTGCAACACAGCTTGTTTGTACTGGTCTGACTTCATTATATGGTGTACAAAACTCGTCCTACCATTAAGCATAGCTTTACATATTGCTTGCTGGGTGGGATCAGAAATTATTGATGATCTATGACTACTTCCATACTTTGCCATGATCTGAAAAAAAAAATAGTCAAATTTACTTTATATGTAACCACTCCACAGAATGGAGATATCACACATAGGCTTCATTGTTTTGTGTAGCACCAAAAATTCAAAGATTCAATAACTGAAAGGTTCATCGAAAAACTATAGTTTTAGACAGAATATAGGTACACCGCAAGCGGATTGAATGGCAGCCAACCCCAAATTAGTGAAAGTGAGGAACATGGATATTTTATTAATTTGGCCAAATATATCAATAAACATGTACTTAAAAAAAATTGTTCACTTCTAAAATAAGTTAGTTAATTAAATCCTTCTCTGTGCCATGAAGGCACATAAGGCCAGTGCTTATCCCAGGTTTCCGTGGTGCTAAGCGGATGAGAGTCATTGGACTCCCCCTGAATGGGACACCAGTCAATCGCAGGTTAACCCCTAGCGTAAGCTGGTACCCAATTTCAGCTGGGTGGCAATGTATATAAAGTGCCTTGTCTAAGTGCACAACACACAACATCAATTGACCACAGCGGGGTTTGAACCAGCAACCTTTCGGTTACTGGCCTAACGCCCATGACCACTAAGCCATGTGCTCTCACTTTTAAAATACACCTATTTAAAAATTTTAAACTTTTAAATCAACAATTTAAATTCAAAATAACAAGTTACTAAGAATAATTAAAAAAATTAAAGACATATGTGTTACTTAAATTGTAATCTTTCTATTTGACGTCCTTAACCATTCTCCCAAGTTTTCGAAAAATCCATTTATCAGGTTTGACCCCCGGCCCACTCAACCCCCATTTGGTATGTCTGTCTGTGAAGATCTTTGTTTTGTATTTTTTCTTCTATGTATTTCATTTTTCAGAAATTTCCATATGATGAAATTGAAAGTAGAAGTCAAAATAACTGAGATTATGTCCTATTCCGAAAAAAATCAGTCGTATGAACAAACACAGACACATTGATTTATAACGACCTCCTGCATGCAATCCATGTCATGTGATCATATTTTTAAATGCATGTTCAATAAACCCACACAAATAATTTGTTAAAAAGAGAATATTTAATGTAATATTTCAAAATTAACTTGCCAAATTACTTGTCCTATTATTTGACATAATGCCCAAAAATATGTAATTTGAGATGAAAAAAAGTTAAACCACCATTAGGTAGATAAATTCATATTAGAAGTACATGTATCACATGGGCGATTGACCACCAAATGGGAGTCAAATCAGCAAATGGAGGCCAAATCTTTTTATATTAACCTTTTTGACTTTTACAACTCAATAGTGATAAGCATATGTTTGTATTACTTTGGGGATCAGCTGCTAAAGTGCACAAGCTACGCATGTACCAGAGTTGTCTGTACTTGTTCCCTTTCTGGTTTCGGCTCGTGATGATATTTTCAAAGAAATATGATAACTAAGGTTATAAATCGTGGATGCAATATTTGATTCAATTTAATTCTATGTTCTCTATATTCTCAAGATCTTTATTAATAAAAGGACGTTTTCATGGATGATCGGCGTCATGTGAATTTGACAGACTGCTGGTAATCAGCGCGTTTGGTATTGTACATAACCAAGTACAAGTAAATTTTTAATTACTATTTTCAATAGCAGAAAAATTAGTCTCTGTCAAACACTAGTTTTTTCTTGTCATAGTGCTAAAAGACATGGCGTCACATTAAGCATCAAAAGACATAAGTTAATTGCATGATTGTCATGAGCACTAGACATGGTATACATAGGACGATTAAACAAATGTCAATCATTTTCTATAATCCAATCTGGGGCCTCAATTAATTCAATTGATTGACAGGGTTACACTGACCAGGTAAATTTGAAGGTGGTGCTTATTTTCTTTGTCTTTAGACTGAAACAGAAAACCTCATGTGCAGACTTAGAGGGGAGGGGGGCGACCCCCAACCCCTGGAAAATAAAAATGTATTTAATTAATACAGCAAAATTGTCGCAAATATGCCTCAGACCACCACACCCCCTACCCGGCTAACACAGTATTATCCTTTGGACATCCCCCCCCCCGGAAAAATTTCTGAATTCGCGCATATTACCTGAAGCCTAAATAAAAACTGTTAAATATGTTACATGTACATAATGTTAGTGTGTGCAATTTTTTTGTTTTCCTTATTTGTAAGTAATATAATTGAACTTACTTTGACATCAAAGTCTTTCTCATGGTAAGTCTTTGTTTGCGTAGAGGCATCATTTGTGCTAGATTGATCCAAACGTTTGATCCACGGCTCTTTTTCATGCGGTAAAATAGACCGCTCTGCAGGAGGTTTATCAATTCGTGCAGCCCTAACCTCAGGGGAATTGAATGGCAACAATCGTCTGATCTTTGGCTTCCGTGGTGTTGGTGTGTTCTTTTGCCTTTCTCGTTTGTTGCTAACAGGTGTACGTAAATGCGCTTTACTAATAACAGTTTCCTTTATTTCTGAAAATAGTTCGTTTCTCTTCTCGTACAGTTTTGTCAATCTTGTTTTGATATCGTCGTCGATCCTACGAGTCTATTAAGTTTATTTACACAAAATTTGCAAACATAATTTTTAACATTTAAACTGAGTTCTTTGAATATCCTTGAGAAATCTTCATGTGTTGACACTAATCTATACGATTTTTTATCTTTAATTGTATTTCTACATAAGCCGCATATTTTCTCGGTACCTTTTTCCGCCATTGACCTCCCATGTGTATCGACTAACGTATCTCCCAATACAGAAGAGCATCGATAAATGTAAAGGGAGATTTCATTGGATAAGATAAAGGTCAAAGAGTTTTTGCATATATAATTAAAAGCACACTGTTTTTTTCTTGGTGACCCACGGGTGATGATGGAGAGAATCGATGTGAATCACACGTGGGTCACCAACGATGGTTACTCTTGCCCTTCCACATTAGCATAGAGGGAGGGGGCATGGAATCCGCACGGGTATTAACACAGGCCATGATATGTGATATTTGACCTGTCATTGCCAGTGCTGCCAACAACAGATTTGCTGCTACGTCTGGCAATGACAATGACGGGCGTGCGCTCAAACTGCTGACCCGTTTCATCGCAGTTCCATATTTTTTTCAGGTTTTTTGGGGGAAATCAGAATATACAATTATTCTAGATATTCTCGACCACACAACTATTTAGCATTCTTGCATGTACTGTGTCGAGCTGTTCTTTCTGGCTTTCTTAGAGCAACTTTTAGACCTTGCTACTAGTGTGTTTTGGATTTCGGACATTTTCACCAGTGTTCAGTTGGTGTAAAGTTTTTGAAACCCGTATTTTTTTGTTCCTTTTACAGAGAACCCTAGCTCAATGAAGAAGTTGTTTTCTCGATAAACCGAAGGACTTCTCTGCACTTTCAGTTACATGCACTTTTTATAATTTTTTTTCGATTTCATTTGAAAGCACAGGCTTTCCCCCAAGCTTGGGATCGAGAGACACTCGTTTTGTCACTCTGACATACTAGGTTGATTTGTGGACATTGACTTTTTCTGCAGCTTTTCTGAGAGACAAAGCCCAAGACTGAACAGCTTTTACTGCCTGCTCCATTACGGGAGGGTAATATTTTTTGGTAGTTCCTCCTAATTTTTGCCTTTTAAAATTTTTTGTGATAAAAAACCCCAATAATAATCAATAGCCTCGGAGACATTAAGAAATCAACATAGATGTATAATAATAAAAAACTAAACACCTATAACTTAATTATTACTTATCTTGAAAAGGAAATCTAACTTAATAATTATATATCTGGTAAAATATATTTGCAAATCGTTTTTGAAAATGTTTTACTGTAAATAAACTTAATAACTACTGTATTAAAGGTATATGTGGCGTATTTGGAGAAAACTTTTTGACATGAGTTTTAGTAAAAATATACATCATGCTTCTTATAATTAGACGTTTCACAAACTCCCAGTAGGCCCGTAAAACATGTTCTTTCTTTAATTGTTTTTCTCTAAACTTTGCTACACATTTGATGAATATTAATGTGATCGGCCATTTGTAACGCCACTGCGCATGAGTGCGGGAAAACCTAGCATTGAAAACACGATGGAAGAACAGTTTGTTTACAAATTAGAATCACGTTTTCCATGTCTTGAATTAGATAATTCTTATATCAGATGATTTTCAAAACATTATTATTCCGTTATTCATTAATGTAGAACGATATAAATTGCTAAATATGTGTAATGAAGATGAAACACTATTTAGCATAAACGACACGGTAAAATGAGAGTGAATACCCCCTCCCCTAGAAAGAATAATCTTACCGTGACCAGGCTTCGCTCAGGTCACAGTAAAAATTCGTCCCATATACTTGCAATGTGGCAGCCGCAAAGCGGATCAGCTTCTCGTCGATTTTAAGCTGTAAAAAATAATCTGCAGGGGAACACACATTTTTATACATTACAAACCTTTTTTGAACTTGCATATGTAGTTTAGTCCACAAAATATCAATTTAATTAGTCGTACAAAGGCATTTTGTTAAAATACACGTTTGAATTTGCCTGCCATTTTGTCGCGAATCGCACTCGGAATCTTTCGGATTTTATCAAGTACATGTCAGTGATTTCGTCGCATAACAGGTAATGTGGAAATAAGGGATGCAATGTGATCCCAACAATATTAGCAGTATTGAATCTTAGCAAGTTCCTTGTAAATCTTAGAAAATCTTTTATCTACTCCCATATATATTTGAAAAAAACTAAATGTTTAGTTTTTAACCGGGTTTTCCAACGGAAAAATCCGGTAATTAAAATGGTGAAAATGGCGGGCGGGCGAGCGGCTGCCAAAAGGGTACCCTCATTGTATGGATAACTCCTCCTACAGTTTTCAAGATAGGAAGTTGTTGTTCTTTTGCAGATCAATTGAACATATATCAGAGGTGTGCATATTGGTAGGATTTTGATTCCTGATAATTTATGAAAAAATACCAGCTTTTGAACTTAGTCATTATTTGGCAAATATTGCATATAGGGTACTCCATTTCACTGGATACGGGTTGACATGGATTAAGGATACAGTTCACATAAAAGAAAACCCGGTTTACTGTCACATTGACAGCTTTTCACTTGTTAGACATAATTGGCCGGTAATCCCGAATGTGTCTGGCCTCCGAACTCCGATTGACAATTGACTACATATAAGAATCTAAACAACAAGTAAACGTTACAAATGATGATATCATTTTATTTCATTTCATTTATTCTCATGATGTAAAACAACATAGAGAAAATATACAATACATACAATATTATGCAAAAAGCAAGAGTGTACACTATACACATCAACCTGGAGAGTTGACTTTCTTATTTATGATAGTGATAAATTTACAAAGGTTATAAATAACAGCTAATTTTTTACATGAAAATAATTCAAAAAATTTGAAAGCATTTGGTTGTCTAAAATACACTGATAGTATTTAGGCTTTTCTTTATTCTTTCAAATCTTGACATATCTTAATAAAGTGATATTCATCGCCAGTAAATTACAAAATCGATGATTTCTAGGTCATGTATATTGTTCCATCTGCCTGTCTCAATTGGCAGTTTATAATTGCTTGTTCTAAATCTAAGTAATTTACACTGTAGCAATGTTTTTCATATAAACACCATTTATGTAATTTTTAGGTACAAAAATAGTATTGTTTAACGAATTATAAATCAATCATTTTCTAGATACGTTAAATCAGAGACCCATTTTGCTTAACAATATTTAAATTCCATTTTTCATTTTCTACGTAGACATATGCTGCAGACAAAGCTTAGACCACATTAATGTAAAATATTCTGTAAACATTCAACACATTTGAAATTATAATTGTTGTGTTAGGCTTTGTAAAATTAAAAGAAAATATACAATATCTATATGACAATTTTAATTCTTAACCTTTCAACAATTTTATGCAAAAACTCAACATTCTATTTTTTACTTTCACAATGGATTTCTAGCAAGTTCACCATAAATTATAAAATTTGGTGTGGATGTCTTAAGACAAAGTCCAAATTTACAAAATTTAAAATGCAGTTTTTCAATGATACATAAGTTTTAAAAACCCGACAATTCAGAACCATGCAATAAAATTAAAACAATCATTTTATCGAACATATCAAGTTGACAATCAATCAATAGATTTTGTTCTCTTGACTTTTTATTTATTGCTCTGGTAGCTCTCGTCGCTCCATATTTTCTAGTACTGTAGAAAGAGTCTGTTTTTGAAAATATAACTCCTAAATATTCAAATTCCTTAACAATATCTATTTCGTTACCATTGTATAGAAATGATACATTTGAAGTTTTTCTACCTTCAAATTTTCTCAACATTAACTTGTAATTTCCATTTTTCAGAGTACGTTTGAACACAAGGAAGCTGATATTGTAGATCATCTTCAGTTTCGGACATCAGCAGAGTGTCGTCCGCGTACAACATAATCGTGATTCTTAGATTACAATTTAAATTTTGTTCCATTTCTTTAGACAGGCTTTTCTGTCCTGTGACATTTTCATGTGATAAAAAATCTTCAACCTCGTTAAGATATAATGCAAAAGGAAACGGAGAAAAATTTTCTCCTTGACGGACACCATTCTGACAAGGAAATATTTGGAAAAATTATTATAAAATATTCTTGATCTACAACCATTATAGATATTAACAACAACCCTTAAAAACTTCCCCTTAATTTAAGTTTTTTTTCATAATCCTACTCTCCACACATTGTCGAATGCAGCTTCGAAATCAATAAAGGCAATCAAATGGATTAAGTGAAAAAAATTCACAGGTATTATGTTATTAGATAAACTCGGTGACTTTTTGATGGCCAGGAGATGAAATACATTTAATTGCGCAATGTTGTTTTAAGAGATAAGCAGTTCTTGGCAGTTACTTCAGATTTGCAAGGTGTTAATCGCTAATTTACTTTTTAAACATAAAATCCTTAGAATATATGACAAAATAAATGTCGTATTTGGAAACTAAAGTCCGAAACAATTTTTATTATAGAACAGTCAATTTTGCACTGTGATACTATATACAGTATCTTAAGGTTAATTCATTGATCTCTACTTTTCACAAATAAATGAATATAACTGATCACATGGATAGTCACGCCAGTTGTTCACTGGATGCAAGAGTCCACAGTTTTCAGATATTCCACCATTTTGCTCCTTTGGCGGTTCAAGGTTCCACGCCTTGAAGTTAGGTGTATTACGTGAATGCTCCCAGTACCATACTCCTTCTGACTCCTTATCTGTAACTCCTATCCAATAGGTCTGTTTTGTAACTATGGAAATCAAAGAACTGGATTAGAATTTAGAATCTGTTATATATAACTGAAGATTTGAATGTATGTTAATTCGTCTTATGGTAAATATTTTTCTTCTTCTTTTTTTTTAACTTTTCTCGTCATTATTTAAGTAGAATATATACTAAAATCTCACTTGAGTTTTGGCCAGGAGATATAAAACATGAGCACTTTTTAAAAAATATTAAACTTATGTTTAAATTTCATTTATGTTCAAAATTTTCCTCTATTTAATAGGCCTTTTGATACGTCATTTCAAAAGAAATTCGTAAAATCAATTGTGGCGTCATAGATGTAATACTACAAAATTCATTAAAGTGGCTGGTTGGTCATCAGATCTATCTCAATTGTTTAAATATTGCACTTAGCTCTTAACTATAATAATGAAAAAAATGCTCCTTGATTTAAAACTTTAAAATTGAATACATTGTATTTTCCTATATTTTCCTACATGCAGAACCCCATATTGTGATCAACAACTGTCATCCATCCCTCTAAAATGGATAATATCTAGACAGGTGAAACAATTCTTTACTTTATTTTGACTAATTATGAAAGTTCACAAATATTTTCACTGGTTTTTGAAACTAAGTTTTTGCGACAAAAGGAAATAAAGATGCGAGAAAGAGATATTCACATTACATTTGGAAAGAATCCAGTCCTGCTCCGCTTGGCTTTCTATCTCTACGAGGTAAGCATTCATTGCATTGCATGTATTCTGTATAATTGCAAATAAATACAAAATAAATATGACGATATATTGAACGCGGTATGAAGGACTAAACTATGAATAACAATGTGTTCAATAGATAATTGAGTCGATTAAATTAATTAAAGGTATTCTGTGAAGTAAGAACTTCTTTAGAAGGTTAATTACAAGAAAAATTAAAATTTATTGGCTGGGAGGTGTATTCAGTTCAACAATTTAATAAGGAATGATTAGCAATATCCAATATTATTTTTTCCTTTTTTAACTGTTAAAATACGGTGTTTCTATAGATCAACCAAAGATTACACTCGTAAGCGTTCTAAACCATTTCCGTTTTAAAGTAGGCTTACATCGAAAAAATTAATGTACTTCACTAATAAGTTCAAATTTTTGGTGTCCATTTAAATTTAATTCAAACAAAACAAAAAAGGCTACTTTTTTTTTTACTGAATTCAAATTTTTAACAATATTTAGCATTAAAAAGTTTAAAAAAGAATACCCTGGCATCCCTCCATTTCTGACTGTTATCTACGACGCAGTAACAATGCCCCGCATAATGCTCCCAGGATCCTGGACAAGCTAAGCAGTAAATACACACGAAAATGTTATTTTCAAATTAAAAAAAATGTTAGAATGGTTAATAAAATACAGCTGTTAATGTTAAAATGATTATAAATTCCTTAAATTTCTATGAAAAATAACATATGACTAAGTAAAAAATAATTTTAGATAATGAAGTATTTTAAACAAAACGTTATAGAGTATAAAACTGCTTAACTGTTTTAGGAAAAGTAATTTAACTTGAGCATTTTGTATATTTATTTAAATCTAATTTCGTTAAGTTGAAATAAGTAAAGATTACCTGGGTTGAGAAAATAGGTTTGTGAGTTAAACGCTTTAAATACCGCATGGTTTCTTTAGCTGTCCAGTATTTTTTATCATTCAGAAAAAATAAAGATCACAAAAAGTAATCTTTAAAAGTCACAAAAAGTTAAGCCTAATGTAGTCTTTACCCCCCCCCCCCCCCCCCCCAAAAAAAAAGAAGTAATAAACGATGTAAAATCTTTTTTCGACAAAACTTGCTTTTGGTAAAAATGCAAGCGAGAAGGAGACTTCATAACACATGTAGTTCACATTAGAAATGTACAACCCATAACATGTTTAAGTTTGTTATTGTTTATATTTATTTAAAGTGGTTTTCTTCATGTAAAACCCACATGTACTTACAGAAACAGATAAGGAAATAACATACATACCCATCCATTGTGGAGAGAGATTGTCGTACAGGCGCCATCCTGCTTCAGTGATTGTCCTATCAGAGGGATCACATGAACAATAGTGACGGCACATCCCTGTTTTAGAGTTAAAACTGAAACATTCGGATCCATTTCTGGATAGTATGGTGCAACTCAATAGAGACTCCGAGTAAACGTTGCCAATAGGCGGATGTACAGATACTTTGTTGTCTCGCTCTTCATTTGCTTTAAAATATTGGGTCAATATGGCATCTGACAATGGCAGGTATGCGAAAAGCAACTGAAGACCATTCATTTTAAGCGCCATGAATGGTTGAGTATAATTGGTTACACAATTTCCAACGTTCACTACATCGGCTGTTTTCGCTACTCTTTGCAACGATTTTGTTCACAGCTTATATGCAGCACAGTGATACATTTAATTCTATATGCTTCACATCTTACTAATTAAAATACGCAGTTTTTTTTCTCTCTGATTGGGCATACAAAATTCATGAATTTCATCGGTGGATGCTACATATAGGTGTAATGCATGCCCTGCACTGCATTTTCCTTGCTTTGAAATGTTCGCAGGAAATGTTTGAAGCTAAGTAATATATTATTTAACTTATTGATGTTACATTTTCATAACTGACACAAGGGATCCATCACTTTTTTCTTTCAACCCCCCCCCCCCCCACCCAAACAAATGGATGCCACGACCTGTGCTTTAATGAGAATTGTGAGCTCTGCATCTCCCCTATAAATCGACAACTGACACTCAAGTTTTGTTTGAATACAGTATAGTATTAGAATTAGTAAAGTATTAGTATATATAGCTTTTTAGTATTATTTAAAAAAAAAAGCTTCCGTCTCTAGACCAAACTCTAAACAACAAGAAGTTATCATAGAACTCAATTAAAGGTATCCAATCCATATTAGGACCTAGTTTTTCCAACCTTGAATATCCATCATGTATTAAATATTCTGATATGTATTAAAAGCATTTTGGAGTAGAAAAAGTTTAACCGAGAGAAATTTTAAACAAGTATTCCTTTTAAAGGAATGATCGGCAATAATGATATTGATAGTTAGAAGCAATCAACATGATCAGTTTTATGTAAAATAATTAAAAACGTTCTGTATTTTACAAAATATAGAATATTTTGAATTTGTACACCATAATTTCATCATTATAAACCGTCAACAAATTTTATATTTTTTGTATGTAAGTAGGGTGCAATTGATGTAAGATTTTCAAAGATTAGTGCGAATGTTTCTCGACTTGTTGCAATACTGCGGTTGTCAGAGGCAAAATCCCATCGTGAGCCCTGGACCGGTAAATGTCCGAGTAAAAATAAACTGGCGACGTCGAGAGAATAATGACGTATATCTCCGCTATTTTAAGACCCATCAACTTGAAATTCGGCATGAGTGTATCCCAGACATTACTTTTCTGAAAAATACATGCGTATTGCGAGTGTTTTAAACATCAATTGATTTATTAGGCTTTTGAAGCGAGCTGGTAGTTTTTTATTTTGGTCAAAGTTCGACTCCTTTCTTTATTTATGGTTACATTGAAATTAATGTTAAAACGGGCTTGGCCCCTGTGCATTTGTGTACGCTTTTAAACAATGGTTATGCTAATTATATATGTGTATAATAATAGACATTTGCAGTACTTTTCATGGTCATTTAAGCCATATTTCAAAGAAAAATGATGTACACTTATTTTAACAAAACACGCGATATAAAATGGGTATCACGTTGATAGCAGATTGATTGAGCTGGTGTAAATAGGCGAAAGTCTATACCTTTTAAGGATGTTGGCCCCTGAAAAACTAGTAATGTCAATCATCCAAATACCACATGGATATAAAGACGAGGACCTAATATATGATTTATTTTACTTGTGACCCATGTCACAAGCCAATTGATTTTTGGAAATACAGGGCCCCAAAAAAGAAATTACAATTTTTCTGAAAATATTGTAAAAATTTGGCATGGACATTAAGTTGACGAAATCAAACATATATTTATAGTTTGAATGATTACATTGTATTTAGTTATGATTTCAACAGAATGGAATTGAACACATGTAGTGACTATAAAAGTAATCTGTCAAAATTTAAATAAACTTGCTTTATTGGTGGCTTCAAATGCCAGTTCTAAATGAACACAACAGCAGATGTTAAGATTGTTACAGAATGTTGGAATAATCAAATTATATTTATTATAACGGAAATAAAAAATATCAGTAATGCCCTATTTCCGAAACTTTGTATACTTATAGACATTTGCTTATGCAATACTCTCAGGATGCTTGTTAATTCTTGCCCTTCACCATTAGCATAGGGGGAGGGGCCATGGAATCCCCATGGGTATGAACGCAGGCCATGATTGTGATATTTGACCTGTCATTGTCAGTGCTGCCAACAACACATTTGCTGCTACGTCTGGCAATGACAACTGCTTACCCGTTTCATCGCAGTTCCATATTTTTTCAGGTTTCTCTTGGAAATCAAGATTTACAATTATTCTAGATAGGTCTTCAAAGTACTTCTCGACTACACAACAACTTAGCATTCTTGCATGTACTGTGCCTTGCCACTAGTGTGTTCGGGCTTTCGGACCTTGCCACCAGTGTTCAGTTGGTGTGAAGCTTTTGAAACCCGTATTTTTGTTCCTTTTACAGAGAACCTAGCTCAATGAAGAAGTTGTTTTCTCGATAAACCGAAGGACTTCTCGGCACTTTCAGTTACACTGTTTATAATTCTTTTTCAATTTCATTTGAAAGCACAGGCTTTCCCCCAGGCTTGGCATCGAGAGACACTCGTTTTGTCACTCTGTCATACAAGGTTGATTTGTGGACATTGAATTTTTCTGCAGCTTTTCTGAGAGACGAGCTCCAGAACTTTTACTGCCTGCTCTATTACTAAAGGGTAATGTTTTTGGTAGTTCCTCCTAATTTTTGCCTATTAAAATTTTTTATGATAAAAACCCCAATAATAATCAATAGCCTCGGAGACATTTAAAAAAAATCAACATAGATGCATAATAAAAAAACCCCCAAACAAACGTAACTTAATTATTACTTAGTTTGAAAAGGAAATCTAACTTAAATAATTATATATCTGGTAAAATAGTTTTGCAAATCGATTTTGAACATGTTTTACTGTTAATAGACTTACTAACTACTGTATTAAAAAAAAAAAACAATTACAAATGAAAGTTAATTTTTTTTTAATTCTCATTATTACACTGACATGTACATGTAGCTCTGTCAACTTGTCAAAAGAAATGAATATATTAAAACATATAAAAGGGCTCGATGGTCATGGCCATTCTTAGATTGGACTGTATTGATCTCCTTTGGAAGAAGAGCTTTATATAAAAATATAGGAAAATATGAAAATTTTAAAGATAATATTAATTTTTTCTTTACTTAAAACTACTTTATACAATAAAGCTAAACAAATCATATCTTAAAAATTTTACTTGGATCTGTGATTAATTTGCTGACCATCAAGCCTCCATAAAAATACATTGGTAATTTCATGAAACCAAGATAAGAAGCCAAGGATTTTTAACAAAAGTAAGATAATACTAATTGCATTATATATATGAACCATGCACTTTTTCTTCCAAGTTTCTGCACTTATGATAAAATAACACAATGCTAATATGAGTGTTAACCCCGTAAAACATTAGACTTTGCTGATCCCCGATCAAATGATGGCAGTACAGGAAACACGAAAATGAAAGTGGAAGAAGGTTAAGTAGCAGCTATGCAGCTTAGACCAATCTTAATAGAGGATTTTATACAATTGTGTTTGCAATGATAACAATGAGGCAGTGGATTTTGTAAAAATAAATTTAGAAAAAAAAGACATAATAAATATAGGATAAAAGACTACGAAAAAATCAGCATTTGTTGGGATAAAAACTAAAAACAAAATTACAACCAATGTTTCGTTTTAAAACTACTCGCATTTAACGTAGTTTGCTTTGAGGTCTAGTTAATGATTCCAGGGTGTCTTTCTAGTGCTAGAACTATCATGACATCATAATTAATGTGAAAAATCTTTTTTTCGTACTTTACGGCTCTAAAGTATTTATGTAGAAAATAAAACAATTTCTTGATATTCTAAGAGAAAAGTAATCCCAATACCTATATTCAATTTAAGAGGAGGTCAAGAGCTTGTTTAATTTCGTTTTTGGGGAGACTGCAGGCATTCTAGATATATTTTATAAGTCAAAAATTGACAAAACTCCGAAATTTGTACCATAATTCCTTCATATTTCATTGAAAATGACAGTGATGAAAAGAATATTTTTTATTGTGTGTACCAAACACTTAGCGGTAAACCCTATCAAACAAAGCTCTTGTTATGAAGCATCAATGGAGGAATTTATATCTTAAATTTTATGAACCTGTAGGCACCTTTTTATTTACTAGATCTTGACCTTAAGTAAAACTAATCGTTTTTTAAAGTTCTTATTTTCATGATATAAGTATTATTCGAATAATCTTCGTATGACTATCATCATAGCGAAGTTTGAGCATCATATAAAGATGTTTGCAGCGCGCATAAATGATTTTGGATATGCTTTAATGATTATAGATGAGCATGTTATAAGGAGAAATCAACCAGAGTGTTGAATACAGACAAAGGCACGAAATCACATTATTATTATTAAATAATTATGAAGGAGAACATTTCATAATGAAAACAGCATAAAATTTAAATGTGAATGAACATCCAACATAGTACGTCACATGATGACAAAAGCACACCGCAACACGGCAAAAGCACATCAGATAAATACATAAAACATTTCATATCGACAAAACAACACTATTAATTCTTGATAAAAATACAACAAACATCGCATAAAGACTAAAACACCACACAATAACAAAGGTAGCTGCAATTATGTAGCTTTTCCCGATTTTTAAATTTTTTAAAGTTTAATTTAAAGTTTTCTGGAGAGGGCTATAATTCCATTTGATCCCCGTAATGGTGCGAAATCAATTTTTTAATGCAGCCTGACTTCGGTTTGAATTGATCGTTTTTGTCTTAAAATTCCCTTAGATAAATGATTTTTAATTGGTGTTCAACAAACTAACCGTATATAAATCAAAACCAGATAAAACACACCAGTATGTTTACATGTACCAGTTGACCTTTTTCTGCCGCCATGACAGATCTCGCGTGCTTTTATGGGACTTACGTCTTGAGTTTGAATTGGACTGATAACATGAATATTGGAGTAAATAAGCGATCTTATCTCGTTCTATCAGTAAAACATCACTAAAGAAAAAGCATAAAAAAATTCTTATTTAAATTAGTCAATTTGCTGTCCAAAAAATAAAAACATTCAAGGTCAGTAAGGATTGCTGACAAATTGAACTTGTGATGTTGACATATACGCAGTATGGCCGATTTAATTTATGGACTGTATTTGATATTTTTGGATTAATGTATGCCCCAAACAACTAGACTGCTTAGAAGGCTACATTATTGCAGCTATAACAGAAGTACATCACATCACAATAAAAGCGCTCAAAATCCTGATAAAACGCACAACATAATGACAGAAAGCCCTACAGACCTTAACAGTCACTTGAGCATCATAGCCCATACACAGATCATACATGTATGTGCATTAAATAATCATCGGTGTGGATAAAAACTAGAGGTTCTGTGAGCGGCTCACAAATGATACCCCCGTTAAGAAAATTTAAAAACTCAATTATTTATCTACTAAAGAGTAATGGATGCACCATTTTTTATAGTGACCCTGAAAGTGCAAAAACTGACCAAAGCTTACGATCAGGACATATTTACAAGGCAGTATTTTTTGTATGTTTGTTAAACTTTACCTTCTCATCATATACCAATATCTGATATGGCCTAGACAGGAATTATGCATTTTTCACCAGTCTCTTCTTGAAAAAGGTATAGACCTGACACAGATGAATGATTTCTTTCCAATGACCTTGAGTTTGCTCAAATGATTTTGGGTCATTATCATAACACAATTTCAGGCCACAAACAATCTTTGTGTAAAGTAAGAACTTTAAATAATTCTCCATAAGAATTATTTATAATAGACCGGACACAAAGTTTACATTTCTCTTCCATTGACCTTGAACTTGTCCATATGATCTTGGGTCAGAGTTATTACACACCCTCAGGTGATAAGTAATATTTGTTTGAAGTAGGACCTTCCAATGTCTCACCCTTAGTTAAAGACTGTGATCTTGAGCTTGCTCAAATGATCTTTGGTCAAAATCATGACAAACCTTCGGGCCATATGCAGTCGTTGTATGAAGTAAGAACTTATAGTGTTTTTCCATAAGAAAGATGCGGACCTGACACGATTACACAGACGGACGGACAGGGTGATTCCTATATTCCCCTTCCACCATCCCCTACCTGAAATCTTGCTACAGGGATATGAAATCAATTATTTTGGTAAAAAAAAATCTTTATGAAAGAGTACATGACCGAATGTTGAAAAGGTGAAGACTCTTATGATAGGAAAAACATTCAAACAATTTATTCATAGCTTTTACATGTATATGCTTTCATTAAAGAATAAAGATGACTATTATACATGTTTTACCTTATCCTCCCATTCCAGGAGCCAGACATAACTCCCCCCATGGCAATTAAATGGAAAATAAATGGTCAACTGCTCACCTCTTACATATTTCAAAACAGCTTAAGCAATCAGTTTTCACCCTTGGAAAATCCTGCACACTGTATGGCAATACAAGTCAGCGAGATTATATTTAAAAAAAAATTTAAATCCAAGAGTCATTCTGTATAATTTTAATTTTTACCTAACATGATGGAAAAATATCGAATAATCAATCTACTTATCTAATTGAGATACAAAATGCCTGGCTCCAGTTGACAACCGGTATAGCAAAGTCATTTGAAGAAAAATTGGGTTTGGAATATATCATCTAATGTTTATTTTAAAAAGAAAACACAACATATTTATATATCGGTATCAAAGCTCGATACATGGTAATTCGTAGTTATTATGCAAACATAATTGCCCTCTATATCTCACAAAGAATGGTTGCTTTGAAATTGGTCGGAACGTCATGCCATTTTTTCGATATTAGATTTAGGACAGCATCGATTTCGCTTGTTCCTCCTGAGGGTTCTGATGGGGACCAGTCTGTAAAGATTGGTTGTTTACGAGAATTTATCCAGTACCAAGTGCCCTCCGAGTCTCTGTCTGTCAATCCTATCCACATGTATTCGTTGCTACTTATCACTGGAAAGTATCAATCTAGTTATTTCATACTTTTAGATACACTACATGACATTTGCACAAACCAAGAAATGACAATTTTCCGATAACTTAAATAAATTTTGACATACCACTTTTCACCAATGACATAGCCTGTGTGAGAGAGAGAGAGAGAGAGAGAGAGAGAGAGAGAGAGAGATTTTGAGAGGCTTACTTTTAGAAATAATCCAGTTCTGCTTTGTTAGATTTTCAATCTCTACAAGATGACCTCCACTGCTATTACAAGTTTGCTTCAAATAAATGCAAAACATTTTAACGTATTCTACTTATTATTTTTAAAAAAAATGCAATGCAATAAAAGCAAATCTGGTTTTACTGGGCAGTTTCTGTTGAACAAAATCAATATTAAATTTAATTCTTTCTACTCCGCCGTTTTTTAGGCAATATTTTTTTTCATTTCCAATACAAAAACATTTAGTTTGCTCGTTTGCACTCATTCTACTACAGTATCTGTCTTCTCGGATGCTAGCCATTTTTATTTCCTCGCGCAACTTGTTCGGAGGTGGATAAAGCATCGCTGCTGTGCGTGTGTATATGTATGTATGTATGTGAGTGTGTCCATTTTAGCCTCTTTTTTTTCTTTTCTTTTTTTTCCCTACAATTTCCAAAAGGGTGGCTCCCATCAGCCACGCACCTCCGTTCACTTGACTCTACACTAATTTAGTGTTTCGGCGGTGTGATACGAGGTTGATAAGTAATAAATGGTTTTGAAAAAGGAATCGGTTTATAATTTAGGTATTCCTTTTATTTAATTTTACTGCTGCAAATCCGCCTCATCGGGAGTTTATTCGCATCACTGTATGTGTATGTACATAGTACATATATTAGTTATTGTTTAATTATTGAGGAGGTGAGAATATCACCAATTTTTTGATTTCGTTTGTAGGACACAGTCGGTAATTCTGAGAAAATTTATGTACATTCTTGTTCTCTTGTAAGAATGTGCCAGTATTTAGTCAGTTTTTGTTTTAGATGCCGTTTGCCTGGGTTATATTTGGTGACAAAAACTAGAGAAATTTTTCGGTTTTTAGTTTCGTTTTTATTTTTCAATGAACTGTCTCTGCTATAGTTTGCAAGTACACATTGTATATGTGTTTTGATTTCTTTTTCACTGTAGCCTCTGATTTTATTAAATGTCTCAATATTGAGCTTATGTATTTTTGGGAGCAAATATAGTCTCCCTAACCTCGTGTTTTCAGCTTTCCGAAGAAAGTCAAAAGATACCTTGTCAAGTACACCGTTATCATTCATTTCTGATAGTTTATTCATGATGCTTTCATTAAGATGCCTAAAGTTAGGATCAGTAATTTTGCAGTAGTATTTGCTATTTAACTGACGTTCACCCTCTTTGATATAATCACTTTTGTTGAGTATAACACACGTTATTTTTGTCAGCTTTTTTAATAATTATGTCTTTTCTGCCTTCTAATGTGTTTAGCGCTTTGCGTTCCAAAGCGCTTAGATTGTCAGTTGTCTTATGAATTTCCATAGATGACAATTCAAGTTTTGTTTTGTCAATATAGTTTTGTATGGAATTGTTCATCATTGCAGGTTGATAGCCGCTTTTCATGCGAAACGGGTGAATATTGTTGTCATTATTTTGATCATAGAACATGTACCTGCATTTTAATTTTCTGGCGAATTCATTGAAATCGCGCATTATTTGCTGTTTAACATGAAAACCATTTATTACTTATTAACCTCGTATCACACCGCCGAAACACTTAATTAGTGTAGAGTCAAGTGAACGGAGGTGCGTTGCTGATGGGAGCCACCCTTTTGAAAATTTAAAGAAAACCCTCGCATGCATGTGTATCAAACTTCGTGCACTTCATAAGCATGATCAAAGGACAAAACTTAATTTTTTTCAAGGAATTCTGTTATATATATTTTAAGATATCGTTAAAATTACAACACTAAGAAGTTTTATGTACGACTTCCGGTTTGTTTGTTTTGTTTGTACAACCACGTAAATGCACCCATCCCCCATGGATACACACAGGGCGTGCATGGGGAAAGGAATAAACGAAATATTTTAATTCAAATTGTTTTTAACAAGTTAAATATTTGGTCTTTTCAATTAGATGGTTATTTGTGTTATTTAATTTAAAATATATAATATATATATTTATTTAATATATATATATATATATATATATATATATATATATATATATATATATATATATATATATATGTGTGTGTGTGTGTGTTTGTGTGTGTGTGTGTCAGAAAAAATTTCTGCTGGTTATGTAAATAAGGTGGGGGTACATTGATATATCAATAATCTTCCAAATAACTGTATATGTTAAACTAAACGCAGTTTTTTATAAAAAGAAGGCAAACACAACTTACAACGGCATCGTCCCATGTTGCTGTTTCGTTTATAAAACAATATGGGCGCTCTTCATAAACTTCCAAAACGCCGGAACAACGACCTGAAAAGAAAACCCTATTGTAATTGCATTGTTATCTCAAAACGACACTGGCTAACCATGTAACATTATGCATTTCCTTAATAGAACTTTAAATCAATATTACGTTTACTAAAGATGTTTTATAAATTTTAGGCAAATTCTGCATAATAAACCACATTTTCTCTTTTGTAAGTTTTCTTAGCATATTCATATTGCTATGAATTTCCTCCCCCATTTTAAAAACATCAATTGTGCGGTTGCGGTCCTTGCACAGGCCATGTTTTGGGGTTTTTTTGACATGCATTGGGAAATCTTAATTAAATTATTTACACGTTGTAGGGATAGTTGTTTACAAAATATTGCTTTTGTATGAAACTTGCCTAGAAATAAATAGGCACTTTTAGTAATATTTTTTCAAATATGCTATCATGATTTTCTGAACACCGAGCATTTCTGTCTATTATAATCGAAACAAATTTAATCAAACGCCTAGCCGAAAATGTTTGTAAACAAGAGGCCCATGGGCCACATCGCTCACCTGAGGAACAATAGGTATGATAAAATCAGCTTAATGGAGTCATAATACAAACTATCTGGAAAATGTACAATAATACATGTAGATCCTGTATAAATAAAATCCATTCTTCTCCCTGGATATTCTTATGTTTATAATCATAAGTCCCTTTTCTAACAGGATGTGTTTATAGTCATATCACATGCTATTGCAGTTTTCAAAAAGATCCTTAAGAATTGTTTATATATGGGATATAAACCTACATCAAACTCTGAACCCTCTTGTGAGGCCGAAGAATTGTCATGGGGCCAGTCTTAACAATTATAAAGAATAATCTGGCTGATTAGTTTCTGAGAAGAAGATTTTTAAAGATTTACTCTATATATTCCGACCCCTCATAATGGCCCCACCCTACCCCCGGGGGTCATGATTTTAACAACTTTGAATCTACAATACCTGAGGATGCTTCCACACAAGTTTTAGCTTTCCTGGCTGATTAGTTCCGATTAGTTTAGATGATTTTTAAAGATTTACTCTATATATTTCTATGTATAACTTCGACCCTTTATTGTGGCCCCACCCTACCACCGGGGGTCATGATTTTCACAACTTTGAATCTACACTATCTGAGAATATTTCTACACAAGTTTCAGCTTTCCTGGCGTAATGGTTCTTAAGAAAAAGATTTTTGAAAATTTTTCATTAATTTCTAAGTATCTCCCCTTGAAAAAGGGTGTGGCCCTCAACTTTGAACCCCCTTTGCCTTAGGATGATTTGTGCCAAGTTTGGTTGAAATTGGCTCAGTAGTTCTTGAGAAGATGTTGAAAATGTAAAAAGTTTGTGGACAGACGGACGACAGACAAAATGTGATCAGAAAAGCTCACTTGAGCTTTTAGCTCAGGTGAACTATAAAGTAAAAGTCGTGAAAAATGCCGTATGCTTAATTCGATATTTTATTAATGTTAGCTTATCCAACCTTTTTTTTTGTAGAATCTGACGTATTATATAAGCCTTGTCAAAAGATTCCTGGAAATAATCAAAGTACTGAAGAACTGACGGGAGTTGATTTTGTCGATGTTTATTTATTTTAAAATCAATGATGTGTTATTTAGCTTGACAAGTACATGTAGTTTCTAATTTCATGTTAAATAATATTTAAAGACAAAATTAATTCAATCAAACTATGTATCAGTAATATAAATATTTTAAAAAAAAACTGTATGGATCCAAGCAATATTGAACTCTAGTCTCGTTCAACCAAACGCTCGGCTGACACCGTAAGTCACCGATAAGGATTTATGGAGACAGCCGAGCGTCGATTTGAACGAGACTATATTGTACTCGGGCGTAGGAATACATACGACTACAAAAAATATTTAAATTGTTCGTACCATTTAAAATCTGACTATTTTCAAGGTATTTATTAATAGTTTTCCTTGAAAAACAATGCTTTAGCATACATTACATCGAATTTATCAATTATTTTCAAGAACTAAGTGTTGTCAGCGGCATTGATTTGTGCTGAGGTCCAAACACTGTTTCACTTTCGGTTTGTCTGAGTAACTGCACAGGAGAGTTGATTAAAATCAACTCCCAAAAATTAACGTGAAAATTTACTTTAAGAATGATTCTTCTACAATATTTGGAAAAGAAAAAGGATACAGCCTGACAACAGCTGTCATTATGGTGTTACAAACGATAGGCGAAAGACCTTAGCAGTTACATATGTTTGTGAGACAAAGAAACGAAAGTTAAAAACTTTCTTAGTTGATGAAAGAATACCAACAACTAGAAGGTCGAATGTCATGCGATATTATATAAATAGTGTCTGTTTGGGCGGGTAACAGTTGAAATCGACACCCCGAGAAAACCATTGTCAACCGACGCGAAGCGGAGGTTAACAATGGTTTTTCGAGGGGTGTCGATTTCAACTGTTATCCTCCCAAACAGGCACTATTTATTTTGTTATACTGAATGTCTTAATTTTTAAGAAAATTTTACTGCTTTTATGTAGGAAAAACGTGAATTCTACAGCGAACCGTACGCGCATAATTTTCGCGCATGTAACATTTTTTAATGTTACCCGTTGCTAAGTGCGTTGCTAACGCTGAGGGTAATAGAAAGGATTATGAACTGCGTCTTAACCAATCAGATTTCAGTATTTAACATGAAAGTATAACAATATAAAATATTAGAAAACACTGTGAAATAAGCAAGTTGAATAAAAAAAACTCCCCTCTCCTTTAACTCATCCGATTACTTTTCAATGCCATCGACCCAAGTCCCTGTTTTTAAAAAAAATTGTTTACATAAACTTTCTTCTCTGAATAGAACATGTCTCCTCCGTCTTCTTACATTTGTCATTCTATATGAAAAAAAACGACAAAAAAGGATACAATAAATGATAGGACAAGGATGTTCTAGAGGTCTAATATGACCTTGAAATTAAAATTTGAGCATTTCTCCAAGGTCACTGCTCACCTTTTAAGGCATTCTTTGTGTGAAATATTTGCCAGATTAATTGGGCCAAGGGGGGTGGAGATCATAAGCCCAGACAAGGCTTTTCCGCATACGACGCCATAACCTTAACCTTAGACCTTTTAACTTTGTTTAATGTCACCTTACACCCTTTACCCAAAAGCAGTATGTGGGTGACGTACGAGTCAGATAAGGCCAAGGGGAAAAAATAAGCTCCGAACTAGTTATGTTGGACTGATCATTATTCTGCTGTATGGATTTATGCTCCTCTATGTTGCTCTTGGTCTTTCTCCCTTTACCTTGCCGTAAAAGGTCCAGAGTCTTTTTTAAGCATACGCCCAAACTATCTCCATCGCCGTCTGGTAATGGTGATCCTGACGTCTTCTTGTTTACTTCAGATCAAAAGGTCTTCATTGAAGATTTTCTAGGGCCATAATATCCTGAATATTCATCAAAGACATCTGGTGTGGAATGCCTTTATGATCGCAGATCGGCGACAGAATTAGGAGCGGAATGCATATAATATCGCAACTTGGCGAGATCCGTCTCTGTCTTTCTCCAGCATTTGGTACCATACAGAAGAATTAGTATATATAACAGCTCTGCTATTTTCATGCATATCCTTAATTATGAGGCAATCATACTTATACTTGTCGGGTATTTCAGGTACATGATATCGTTTATATTGTTTATCAACAAATACGAAAAATAATATGTATCCAATTAGCCTTATTTAAATTATCGATAATCTAATAATGACGTTTTAAAAACTACACGGACATTTAAGGAGGCCGATTTGGGTTTTTTTGCGGAAAAACTACAATAGCATAACTCTTTATTTTTTAACCATATGTAATTTAAACCAACTCTAGTTTATTTGCAAAGGTTCATGAAAATTGACCGTCTGGTTCTTTTTAGGGACCATCTCAAAATAGAGGTACATTTACTATAGGAATATATAGGAAACTGTCATTTTCTGCACATCAAAGTAGTTTAAAAAAATACTACAATAGCTTTTTTTCTCAAATTGTTATATATGATTAGTAATATCATTTCCTACCTTATATGTAAAAAACACAAAATTCTACCGTCTGGTTTTTAGTGGGGGCCATCTCAAAATATTAAAATGCTCCAAATTTTGCTATATATTTGGATCATCACGAATGATGATTGGTATAATGGATTCATTCCAAAACATGAGGAAAATGTCCTCGAGGATAGCATCATTCTGTATATTAAATTTCAACAGCGTACAATTTTTACTTTTTATTTTATGTTATTTCTTATAACGTACTCCTACAAAGCTTCATTTTATCATAACGTCATAAAAGCGCAATGACAATGCTCCCCTACCGCACAACGTAAAAATCGTGTTAAAAATAAATATTTCCTTTAAAAATCTAAATATTTTTATCTGTATTTTGTTTATTGTGTTCAGTTTTATAAATGATATCGAAAAAAATTCATAAGAAGTATAAATCAACTGTATTATATTAGAATGCGCAAAAACATGCGCAATGCAAACTAAAGTCGGCATCCTTAAAAACAAAGGACTATGTACGGTATGGTCAAATATCTGCCCCCGATTTCAACCAATTTTTAAATTGTATCGTATAAAAATAAAATCTTCACAAATCATTGTATAGAGGATTTCTATAACTTTGATGTTGGTTTTAGTCATCATTGCTCATTCGCTGTTTATCTATGACGTCACCTAAATGACCCAATTCCCACAAATTTGCAAACAAATGAAAATATTCTCATTTTTTCTCTATATTTTGCATTCGGAAGTATAGAGCGCAGGTCTGCTCAAGTGCGATTTTAACATATGTTTTTCTTCAGATAGTTATACACATTATACTAAAAAATGGTACTTGAGCAAGCCTGCGCTCGATGTTTCCTAGTCGAAAAACCATTGGAAAACACCCATATTTTGCCACAAATCATCAATTTATTAAAATAATGCAATCTTCATGACGTCATTTCTACATTATGACGTCACTGTGGTGATAACCTTTTACACATTTATTTCCAACATGATTTTAACTATCTTTCACCTTATTTTTAAAGCTCTTTCTTAAACTTTGATTTTGGGGGCAAAAAATGCATAAAACCGCACTTAGTCCTTTGACGTAATATCAATATGTATTTTCCATACGTGAGCAACGTCAAAGTATGTTAGATAACACTTATCGTAAAAAAATAATACCTTCACATGTGTAATTTCGAGTTTCCCATTTCTGCCCTGGAACACAAGTTATGACGTTTTTACTGCCTACGCTGGTGAATCCCGGAGAACAGCCGTATGTGATTGATGGTGGCACGTACGTTCTATTTACGATGATACGATTTTCTATCGGTGGTTCAGGATCACTGCAAACTGCAGAACATACTAATAAATAAATAGATTTCTTAACCGATCTTATCCATATTTATGTATCAAATTCAGTATAACTAGGAGAGTGGGATAAGTGAACTGCTTTTCAAATCCAGTAAAACTAAATTAAAATAGTCATGGTAATTGTATTGCTTTGTTAGATTTGCAGGTAGTTTGTTTGGTATATTGCATGGCTTATTCATTTGAAATTAAAAAAGAACACACAGTACTGACCGGACACAACCTGACTTACAGCACACCCAGAGCTGACCCATGGCAGACCCAGTTGGGCATAGAAAACGGACCATAATTTCAGAATATGACCCTTTAATTGCTTCTGAAAATGAAAAAAAATGTCTCTACTTGTGTATTTGAAATATAAAAAAGGGCGGACTTACAGGCGGTAAAAAAGAGGGGTCTACTTCGTACGTAAAAACTTACGAAAAACAAACCGTTAAGAACTGACCCAGAGCAGACGCAACTTTTAAAAAGCAGACTCCGCGCAGACACAAATCAGACCCGCGGTCAGCTTTTGAGATTTGCTTTAGTGCTAGGTTGTGTAAGGTCCGTACTGTTTTTTTTAAGTGCCCTCAGCTTATTCTTTCGTTTTCTAATCGGTCTAATATTTTGAAACGGTCATACATTACATCTCAGAGCAGCTATAAAAAGAAATGGTAGAAAATATGGTCAGTGTAACCAGCTTAAACATATCTGACCACCTAGTTGATGATTGGTATTGGAAAGATGTCAGGTACAGCATTGTATCATATGCATCTGTTATTATCGGAAGCAGAAGCATTTATATGGCTAATAAGGGAAAATTTCGACTGTTTTAAGATGGTTAACTAAGTAAACTAAACAAGCATTCTGAAAGTATTGCATAAGCAATACACTTCCCCTACCGGGTTGTGGAAATTGTGAAAACAATGCAGTTATGCAGAATATCGAACCCGAGCATAAAAAAATTGAAATTTTTAAAAATAATAATTTCTCGAAAATATGTCAACCAGACGCTATTAAAGTGTAAACTTGATCTGTAGTTTGACATTTTGAAGCTGTTCAGATTTCATATTATTCCTCAAACGCATAAAGAAAAAACGTGTGGAAAACTGAAGTGGGACAGACAGACGGACTGACGGACGCAGAGGAAAGCTATAGTCCCCTCCGGTGAAAACCGGTAGGGGACTAAAAACGAGATTGATTGAATGACCCCGAGACACTTGCCTCACAAAGAATCTCAACTAATTAAAAATACTGAGAAATTTTAAATGATGAAGACAAATATATATAAAGATTTTATTTTGGAAATCCTTATATTTGTTTATTCGGAACTGATTGGACGGCTTCACATATTTTTTTCAACAATATTTTCTGGGTATATATAGCAATGTTGAATCAATGTACATGTAGACCTAAAATTTCGTCTTTTTCAACATGAACGGATTAAGGGAGTAGTTATGACACAACGGCATTTTTGATTAAATGGCTTCACTTAAAGTAAAACACATGTCAAAATGGTAAACGCTTACCGAAGGGAATGCAGACCGAATCACGAAATGCTGTTCGAACACATTTTGAGTAAGAATTGCAAGTCACATTTCCGCAGGTTTTGTTCACCTAAACAAAGACAAAACAAAAAAATCAGTGGCACTCCTTCGCACGGTATGTTATTTATATTTACAACACATGGGTTTCTCAGGCTTTTTCAGTTTCTAAATTCCAATGTACCCTCCCCCCCTCCAAAAAATATTAAAGGTTTTTGATATTCGACCATTGGTCATAAATGCAAAGGGTTTTACTGAAAAGAATTAATAACCCGGTTAAAAAAACAAGAGGCCCATGGGCCCCACATCGCTCACCTGAGCAACAATGGCCGTTCAAAAGATATTGTGCCATATGGCCCTTCGGTAGAATAACAAAATATAAATATTGTCAAGTATTCGAATTTTACCCATATTTTTGCACACACGTAATCTTTGACATTGTACCTTTATGGAATACTATTTATACAACGAATGAGAAAACCCACAGGGTTTGTCCTTTTACCATGCCAAATAAGTGTACGAAGTTTGATAAATATTCGTGCAAGAGTTTTTTTTAAACTGGTTTCCAAGCTGAACACACACACGCGCATAGCAGCGATACTATATCCCCTTCACAAAAAAGTTGCGCGAGGGGATAATAACAAACATTCAAACACACATTAAGCTCTTAACTCACCGTATTATTGTTCTGTCACGCTACTTTCGGTAGCAAGGGACAGTTTCGAATAAAGTACCCGTCAATATTTTTGTAAAATTGAGAGTTGCTGTACTTGAAGGCTTATGAGTGTTGCTAAAATTCATGAAATGATTTTTAATGATTATCATTAGTTAGAGGGGTGTCTCTTGTTGAAATTGATATGCAATATGTAGGCCCCTTATGTTAGGTACATGAGAATCAGAAGTAAAATGCGAAACCTGCGGCTATGACTGTTGTGCTGACTTTACACAGTGAAATTGCAAGTTACAGACGGGAGGTAAAATAACACGAAAAGTAGGTGGATGGGACATTGAAAACTAAACACCGGTAAGTTTGTGACATGTGATAGTGCAACATGCACGCGGTACGGAAGGTCAACCCTCTGCAGGGAATTAGCTGGGGGAGGTCTAAAAAGCTGAAAAATCATGAAAAATTAGCAAAAGATGAAAGGGTCAAAATCTCATAAAAACCAGTGTGTAGAGAATTTTACAGGTTTTGATTAGTAATTTTCTTCAGAAATTGGTGATTGGCCTTATAAAGAGTGAATTAAAGGTATTTGTGCTGAATGGGAACTGAGGAAATTCTAGTTACAGAGTTCGGAAGACATGCATCTCTTGGCTACAATGAATTGTATCAAAAAAACTGTCCCCTGCCACCTTCGCTCTGGGCGATTGATAACTCTTACTCAGAAATTTCGAATGATAACTCGTATACAAAGTTGATTATGACATTGATTTAATGAAATAATAATTGGCAATCGTATTAATATTTTGGAAAGGCACAAGCCTTCATCTTTGACTCTTTGCTAAATTACAAACCATACAGTGACACACGGATCATGGTCATTACAATCTAAGAGCGGAGGGTAAGTGTCGGAGATTATCCGGCTTATCTTTTACCTTTAAAATTATGCAGATTCTACCGGATGAGCATGTTCTTACATGTACCTTTATAATATCAATTTCTATTTTATTATGTGGTCCCTTGAAATTTCAAAAAGTGTTGCTGAAAATATTTTGAATTTACAATAAAAATTAGTTCAACCAATTTGTTATTTTCTTCTCTGTGGTGTGTTTTTATGTAAATTTAATGATTATTCATACAACAATTATATTTTTGAGGCCTTATTTCTTATAAAAGTTATGCAAGACAAATCTGAATATATTGTGTGACGAAGAAATAAGGATTTTTTATGGTTTTCAATACAAAAGAGTTCTACCTTATTTCAGCCTCTAGTAAATGGCGGGGAGTTCAATCTCTCTCACTTCAAACATGCATAAAAACATAATGTCTTTTATTTTGAAAAAAGCCTGACAAAATGTTATAATCTAAACTACTCTATTAATATAAATGAAAATATTTGTTTTTTACTTTCCTTCTCCTTTAAACCCGTGTTAATTAAATATCACATAGTCAAATCTATTTTTGAATTCTCAATATCACGGGTTCTATAAATTCCCTCTCTTTGCTTTGTTCTTTTTAATCTGAACACCCTACTGACCAGAGGTACATGTTATGCATCCAGAAGTGTATAGATTTGTTTAAATGTTAGTAATAGTTTTATATTATCTTATCCTATTGTTTTATATTTCATGTTATTTATAATATTGCTCATTAATGAAGCATATCATATTCTGTTGGTAAATAATCATACTGATAATATTATGTAAATAGATGTAAATTATCATGAGTAAAAACTTAGTGTTTGAGCAATGCTCAATACAGTTATTTTACATTACAGTTTTATTTATAAAAACGCTTAACGTAAAAATATGTATAAATTAAAAATTCTCGGATTCGATTTTTAATTAGTTGATAGTATGATGACTTGTAAACACTAATTATAATGGAAATGATTTACCGTCTTTGAGAACAGAAAGGGGACCACCAAAGATACGGTTCAGTATATCTGAGTGAAAGAAGATCTCGTCACTTTTATGCTCTATACCCAGAAAAATTGACAGTAAATGCTACACATTTCTAATGGAGATTTTTAATGGGAAAATCTAACATTTGTTTCTGTTCTGAAGTTCTCGGATTTCTTTGAAAACTTTTGAACGTTATCATCCGGGTACTTTCAGGTGGTTTGCAATGCAAAACTGTGAGGAGACTTGATGCGAGCACTAAAACGCGTGCAACGAATGCGAGAGCTTGTGCAAAGTATGCGAGAGATCTTGCGAAAATTCCAATCGCAAAGTGTCGTAAAGTGCTCCTGCACCAATTGTGAAATGGGCTTTAGGAATAATCGTGTTGATACATTTCTCTCTTCTCGGGACTGGATATCTTTTAAACTCAGGGATATTTTATAAATATGGAATAACCAATAATCAAAATGTGATCCGATGATATCTTGAGACATAGTTAACTGGTTTTTTTCTGAAGAAAAAATAGTTTTTTCCATTGTGTGTAAATTGAATGCACAACTGTTAACATACAGACAATTAAGATGCAATGTATGATCTTACCGCACGAGGAATTTCCTTATAAACGTAATCATCGTCGTTTATCAGAGAGAGATTGTTGTTCTGTCTTCCACTGTTTAACTCACAAACAAATTGCCCGCGGTTGTAGTTGATAGACAGACATGCCCCGTAAGCTTCACATTCCTTAAAACACATCTGTTGTCCAATCTTTTCCAAAACCATGACAGGGGTCATTGGTAATTTTTTTCTTAATTCATAGCCTTGTCCGAGTGTTGTACATTTAACATATTTGGTTAATGTCATGCAGACACACACAACAATGAAGATAATATCCATGCACGACTTTTTAGACATGTCTATTACCGTCAGAAGTGAGGTTTTTACTATTATTTTTGACCGTTTCTTTTCTATCTCGTGGACACAGTCTTTGGAACTGCGTGGTTAAATAGTTTTTGTTCATGTAATTTAAACAAAAAACGGCATAAGATTCTTTTGAACTGCGTGGTTAAATAGTTTCTATTTCCATAAGATCTTACGAAAACGCAAAACAAAAATATCAAGCACGCGTGAATCTCAATCTAGTTAATAATTAGAACTTTATTCTGCTGTATCTAATTGGAAGCTTAAACCTATAGCTCCAATTAGTAGCTACGATGTAACTTGGGTAAATTCGATTTTTTTCTCTTATTAAAAGAATATTTAATAGATTTACATAAACCGGTAATCGGGTTTCAGTTGATTTATTATTAAATTTTTGAAATAGAGGAAAGGAAAAACATCCCTTACATTAGATAACATAGCATCTGTGTAAATATATTATAACAATGGCTTTGTCTAATGAGGAAATCGCTCCGCCAATGAAATCTTCGGGGAACATGAAATTTAAATTCTTTGTAGAGGGCTTCTGGTCTACAAAATCATGAATTCAGTTTTCTTTACAATAGGTGTGTAGGAGTAGAGAAGATAATGTATAAAGATTATATGCATTGAAACTATACATTCAATTTGGCATTGCCCTAGAGTCAAAACCACATGATTTTGAATTTAAAATTTTAGCAGAAGACTTCCTGGTAAACATAATTTTGAAGTCAGTTTTTCTTACAGATGTGTGAGAATAGAGTAGAAGATTTTAAAACATTCTATGCATTAATACTAATGGTCAAACCCGCCACCCCCAATAGCCAGAACCCCTGACCAAGAGGCCATGAATTTCACATTTTAGGTAGAGGAGTAAGTGGACAGGATAACCATGCATTCAGGTATTTTTGCCTACAAAAGTGGGAGTAAAGAAGATTTTCTAAGATTTCATACATTATTAATATATGGTCATATTAGACTAGACCCAGAACCCCTGACCCAGGGGCCATGAATTTCACCATAGAAGAGGGCATCATGGACATCATAACCATGCATTTAGTTTTTAACAAATAATTATATTTTAAACAAATAAAGATGGGAGTAGAGAAGATGATGTTTTAGGATTTAATACATTTTTAATATATAGGCTGTTCCCATCCTAGAGCTTGAAACCTTGACCCATGGACCATGGATTTCACAATTTTGATAGAAGATTTCATAGACATAACCATGCATTTAGCTTTTAACAAATATATACGGGAGTAGAGAAGAAGATTTCTAAGATTTAATACATTTTACTATATACTATATGGCGATATAGACCCCCATCCTAGAGCCTGAACCGCTGATCCAAGGGCCATGAATTTCACAATTTGGTAGAAGACTTCATGGACATTATAACCAAGCAACCAGTCTCTTACCATAGAGACAAAAATGGTTACAATTGGCCTATTAGCTTTTAAGAAGTTGAAAATGTAAAATTGTCAACGGACGACGACAGACGAAAACAGATAGCAATAGGTCACCTGAGTTTACTCAGGTGTCCTAAAAATGGCATATCAGAAAGACATGCAGTAACACGGTCGGTGAAGATTGGTACATGTATTCTGTTTTAAGCGTCATTAACATGTCATTCAAAATGAAATACATATTGACCTCAGAGATCAGTCATAGTAATACAATATATATATATATGTATATTTAAATCAGCCAAATAATGAAAGATGCCGTATTTCAACGTACACGATGCAGTTTGGGGCATCCTCTAGAGACATATTGATATTGACATGTTGAATGAACGTTTTAATGCCCAGGGTATTTAATGAATAAGAAAAATGTGAAATGTTCCATGTAGTGAAAGTCTCTGTTGATACACACTCAGGTGTTCTTTTTTAGTAAAGCACCATTGAAAGAAACATGAATCATGGAGGCTCAAACAAAAAAAAACCCATTAAAAAACAAGCATTCTGAGAATATTGCATAAGCAATACACGTCCCCTACTGGCTTGTAGAAATTTATGAAAACAATGCACTGTTATGCAGAATATCATTTCTTACCGTCTCAACAGACCAACCCGATAACGAAACCGATTGTAATTATACAAAAAAAACCTGTCGATTAAATTAACAACACAATGCTTGACACTATTTTATAGAACTTATTTTAGACACATTAAAAGGAATGGTCCAAGTAATGCACGATATTATTACTGACAACATACTTTCCCAGTTTATTTGATATACACCAAGCCCGATAACGAACCCGAACATTAAAAATTGGAATATAAAAAATTAATTTTCTCGAAAATATGTCAACCAGACGCTACAAAAGTGTAAAGCTTATCAGCCAATTTCATATTATTCCTCAAACGCATAAAGAAAAAAGTGTGGAAAACTGAAGTGGGACAGACAGACAGACGGACTGACGGACGCAGAGGAAGGCTATAGTCCCCTCCGGTGAAAACCGCTAGGGGACTAATAAGGGTTTTGATCTATTCATGTTAAAGGCACTAGTGGATAAACAGTAAGAAAACGTCGTCGATTTAATCAGATATGTTTTGCATTTTTTGATTGGTCGAAAGGTTTCAGTAAACCCCATTCAAAATCCAGGAAAAAAATCCCGACTTTTGATAACGCGATATGCCAAGGGCTCGTGAGGGGCGACGCGGGTCAGAAACCCTTGGTTAGCGAAGATGATGATGAATCAGCAGACTAGCTAGAATTTTCTGAGCTGGACGACCTGAGCTGCTTTCGCCTCTGTACCTTGTACATTTGTAGCCTGTACGCGTCTTTGTTGTCTAAGCTGCCTATAGACATTGTTGGTGTATTTACTAAGTATCTCCTTGGGGTGAACTCAGACTTAATCAAAATGCATGCCTGTTTCACCCACACTAAAGGGTGTCGAGAATTGAAACGGGGGACCCTCGAAGAATGAAATGCATTGATTTACTGCAATGGTCTTGTCTCCAGAGGTAGTTTGTGCCCCATATTTAGCAATCATTACGATTTGGTCAAAAACTATTTTTCAGATTTTAATGTTTACAATGCTTTCGTAAGGCATTTTAAATATGCAACTTAAAAGTAAGTGTAATTCGTTGAGTTATAAGCAAGTCACAGAGCTTTCAATTGCATACAAAGCTTTTGTTTACATTTAAAATGTTGAAGTGAAAGTCTAGTTTAAGTACTAAAATGGGTGTGTTAAATGTGAGGAACTCTTTATTTATGCTTAAAATGAATAAATTTAAAGATCAATCGGCTTGAAAAAGATTTTTATTGTTATATTGAACCTATGTAGACAAAAACAGGGCACGAGCCTTGTTTACATGATAAAGAATTGTGAGCTCCGTATCTTGCTTATAACTCTACGACTGACTCTCAAATTTCATTTGATCACTAAAAATGCACCTGTTAAACATTGTAAACAATAAAGACAGAAATACAGAATTTGACCGAAATTGTGACCAAGCCCTTTTAAATAATGGTTAATATCCCCATCAAAAATCAGTTAATGGGCTTTATAAAATCAATGTTTTATTAAAGAGTTGAAAACATTATTATGTTTAGGGCATGTTATATGTCAGATACCATCCGATTAACACCTAATAAAAACATCTGCTGCCATGTTCACTCAGTTTTAATTATCATACTCCTTTACGTCACACCCGGTTTCAAAAGTACAAATAATAGAGGCCCGGATAATTCCGGATTACGATATTACAAACATGAAACATTCAAGGTAGGTCGCTGATTTGCTTTCATCATGATTTCTGTACTCATTTTTGACGATTCAAGCAGCTGTTTTGTGTACAATTGTAAATTACAAGGGGGACATTTCACACTTTATATAACCAACTCCAAAGGTTTTAAAAAAAGATAAAAATATCATTTGTTTCTTTGGATTTTGAAATGCATGTACATGTATGTATCATATGGAAGAAATACAGGAACAAAACATTGATGTTGATAACCTACATATTTCTTAGAGGTAAAAAGTAATAAAAAACAAGTGAAGAGCTGTCAATGTGACAGCAAACCGGGTTTTCTTTTATGTGAACTGTATCCATAATCCATGTCAACCTCATCCAGTGAAATGGAAGTACATGTACCCTATATGCAATATTTTGCCAAAAGAGAACTAAGTTCAAAAGCTGGTATTTTTTCATAAATTATCGGAAATCCAAATCCTAGCAATATGCACACCTCTGATATATGTACAATTGATCTGCAAATGAACAACTTTCTATCTTGAAAACTGTAGGAGGAGTTATTCGTACAATGAGGGTACCCTATATGCAATATTTTGCCAAAAATGACTAATTTAAAAAGCTGGTATTTTTTTCATAAATTATCGGAAATCAAAATCCTAGCAATATGCACACCTCTGATATATGTACAATTGATCTGCAAATGAACAACTTTCTATCTTGAAAACTGTAGGAGGAGTTATCCGTACAATGAGGGTACCCGATATGCAATTTTTTGCCAAAAAATGACTAAGCTCAAAAGTTGGTATTTTTTTCATAAATTATCGGAAATCAAAATCCTAGCAATATGCACACCTCTGATATACATATATGTACAATTGATCTGCAAATGAACAACTTCCTATCTTGAAAACTGTAGGAGGAGTTATCCGTACAATGAGGGTACCCTATATGCAATTTTTTGCCAAAAAATGACTAAGCTCAAAAGCTGGTATTTTTTTCATAAATTATCGGAAATCAAAATCCTAGCAATATGCACACCTCTGATATACATATATGTACAATTGATCTGCAAATGAACAACTTCCTATCTTGAAAACTGTATGAGGAGTTATCCGTACAATGAGGGTACCCTTTTGGCAGCCGCCCGCCCGCCAGTTTCACCATTTTAATAACCGGATTTTTCCGTTTTTACACATATAAATTCGTAAATGGAAGTGTGTGGGGTGTCAGGGTAATGGGGGGGGGGGCAAATTTCCGTTATATTATATTAGTAAGAATTTTACTTATAAATGTAATAAATATTTATCTCCACTAATTACCAAGGTCAACAAAACGTACAATCGATCATATGGAAAACATACTGCAGAGAGGCTTCAAAAATTGGACGTGAAGAGAAATGTAAAGAGAGCCAAACAGGTCGCTGTTAAGGCGAAGAGGGATAGGATAAAGGCGAAGGAAAATCGACATTCTGTACCAGCATTAAAAGAACTTAATGAAGCAACAACATAAGATATTTTGATAAATAAAGAGGAGGTTCAGATTCAAGAAGAAATTCATTTACCAGCAACTTACAAAAAAAAACGGACGGTGACCTCCCCTGCGTCAACTTAAAGTTCAATTATTGTTTTTGGTTTAGAAACTACAGGATAAGCGTTTCAAATATATAATGAATAGATGAAAATATAGAATCTAAGTAATTATTTGTTTCTAAGAGGTACGACATTTTGTGTGTTTATTTTCAGCTGCAGAAAGAAATATTATCCAAATTTCGGTAAAAGATTTTAAAACATTGAATCACTTTGTGAGACTTGTCATGCGAGAAAATTGCTACGCCTGCCGTACCAAAGCTTACTGGTATCGAAGTTCATGGACTAATCATGTGTTTTAACCTTGCTCGGAAGAATCAACATCATGCAAACGTGCAGTTGATGAATTCCTGGCACGGATGAAAAAACACAAATCGCCGCTTCTTGTTGACCCAATGCAAAGTTCGATGAGCGCATCCTAGTGTCCACTATATGCAAACTCAAGATTGATGACCACTTAAATTGCGGTACAGTAAATCTTTTCAAAAAGAATACCCACAAACTGGAAACCCGACCTATTGGAGCAGCAGTTTAAAAAACAAGCACAACGCCGAAGTCGACGTATACATATTGATAACGCCATTGAAAAGAGTGTCAAACGTACATAAAAAAACTGATGCACATAACATTTTCACCTGAAAGTTTTCTCGTTAACAATTAATCAAAAAACTGATCTAAAAATACACTTGTCAAGTTTCAGTGGTTGGTACTCCCTAAAACAGTGCAGCGCGCGCAATCTAGCCGCGCGCAACGAAATGGCGAATTTCACAAATTTTTAACTAGCAAACGGGCAGGAACGGAAGGGATAACAAGTATTCCTTTTAAAGGAATGATCGGCATGTAATGTAATTGGTCAGCTCAGTTAATGTTGTACGATATCATAATGCTACATGCAGTGAACTGTATAAAGCACCGTTTTATTGATTTCCGAAATAGCAAGGCATGAATGAGCTTTACTTTTAGTAGGCGAATTATACTTACGACTGATATTCCTACGCATATGTGAAAAAACCGTGATTTGAATCATTATGTATGTAGCTCTATAATGTTTTATTTTCAGGGTAAACTGATAAGATTACCGTTTTAGTAATACGTCTAATTAAAGATGTAAATAAGGTTGTCATTGCATAGTAAATAAGATATGCCAAAGGGTAAATTACAAAACTTGACTCTTTTTTTGAAAACTTTCAATGTTTTACAATTCAAATAATGCATAATGAATTAACGTTTGTGTATGTGATCTTACAAAAACGACGCGTTATACATGTATCATGAGGGTTAAGCTAGTAAACCTCTTTTTCTTGACATGTCAGACAAAATATTTGTCAACGATCTCGATCTTTTTTATGCTTTCAAATTATACAAAAACTTATTATTATGTAATCAAGGCTCGTGTCCTGTTTTTATTTACATGGGTTCATTATACCAGAAGAATGTCCACGGGTATCGTTGATCCGCAGCTATGGTCAGAAATGCGCACATATATCTTCCCGACTCTTTGTTAGATTGGAGAGAAAAGAGATGTGCATTCGTATGATTGCGACCGAATAATGAAATTCGGAGAGCATGAACTCAATTTAAAACCGCATGCTCAGATGCTGTTGATAACAAATGAGCAGGAGTGCAGTCATACACTGTATACATGTAGAACGCTACACGCGCGTCTCCTCACATACAGTCATAAAAAATAAATGAGCAAACTAAATTTACTAAATGTATTATTAGTGACCAGAAAACTATTTTTCTCCATTTTTTAAATTGTGATTCCACTTTGAACCTAAAAGTAATATTCCCCTAGCTGACATCCTTAGCTTTTTAAAATGCTAACCTTGTTTAATGTAAATGTATACCCAAAGAATAAGAATGAGAAACAACGAGAATCAGAAACCTTCAACTATGCAAATGCATTTATTCACGTCCCTTAATCTAAAACATGCAATCAACGGAATACATTCTTTACTCTAACAAGGCTAAAACTCCCCAGGAAATAAAATACTCTTAGAAAGAAAACAAAGATAAAAAGGAAAACGAAATCGATTAATACTTGATTTATTTAGCTTCTGATTGAAAACAATGTGCACAGATCAGTATTTTATTTAAATAAATCCAACAAGATTCAGTTGCACAAATGGTATTAATAGTAATGTTATCGTCAGAGAGATTATCACACCATCGTCATTTCCTCTTGATCGTATTTACATTGCTTCTATTGCTAGAAACATTAAGAATAAGATTGAACCTGAATAGATCACTCAATTAGAATTAAACCAACATTGCAGGTGCGGGAATGTTATTAATTAAACTTCCAGATTTTAGGTGCATCTCCACCTGTGCAGAATAAGGGTTGTAGGTACCAAAGATTGGCCAAAGAGGTTCCGAAAAATCTAAGTTACGAAACGTGTAGATGATGTGTTGACTAGAGCAATCGAGTATAGTCCACTGACGGTTATCCGTATCTACAAGAAACCCGTATGACATATCAATGCCTGTTCCGGCGATGTCGGCAGAAACCGGAGAATGTAATAGAAGCGTCCTCTTGTGGCGGAATTTATGACAGAGCTGTTTGTGTTCCGTACATCTCTCGACAGAAAAAGACCACGCGTACGTCTGAGCTCCGACATAGAAACTGTTATGTATGCTGTCCCATCTCCCAATACCAATTTCAAATAGCAAAGCATTGCGCACGAGGTTCACATGAATTCTATAGGTGACGTTTACTTCGAAGTAGTAACGCCCAGGAGCTTTGAAGGGTTTGCTGCCGACAACACCGTAGTACTTCTTTAGTTGTTTCTCATTGTACGACTTTTCGTTGATAACTTTGTCTGAGTGAGCTTCATGGGAAAATACATCAGGGCGGCCGCGTGCTTTTGACGTGTCCTGTTTTACATATCTGTTGTCCTCCCAGGGAAAAGTTGGAACTAAAAATATATATATATATATATATATATATATATATATATATATATATATATATATATATATATATATAAAATCCTTTCTCTCTCATTCTGATATATATATATATATATATATATATATATATATATATATATATATATATATATATATATATATATATCAGAATGAGAGAGAAAGGATTTTAATTTCCATTTATCTCCTTTATTTATTATATTGCTTTTATTTTTTACATTTCCCCTAATTATAAATTTCATCGAATGTATGCCAACCTCTTGGCTTCTTTAATCCACGAAGTGCCTTCTTCTTAATCGTCGTGACGTCAGAGCGAAGAAGTCTTCCATCTGCCGTCACATCACGCTCTATGTGAGCAGTTTGTATGTCAAATGTAAATCCTGGACCTAACGAAACGAGAAATAATTTTACCTACAAGACTTGTTTGGAAGAGCTAAAACCGAGCTCTTTTCGCGTGCATAAATACTTACAATCGATGTCCCCAAATCGTTTGTCAATATCACCTAAATAAAAAAGATAAACATTTTCTTTTTATTACATTAAGATAGGATTCGAGTAACAAAAACATGTTTTATTTGTCCATATGTGTATATTTCTTACCAGGAGACTTGACGGTAAAAATATATCCATCTTCTTTGACCAGGCGATGTAATATCTTTACAAAGGCACTGTGTTTGCCGAGCTGGTTGGCTGTGTAGTAAACGCGGTAACATCCGTCTACCGTGTTAGCGTCTTTCACAGTCGCAGCAGCCATCCGACCCTTTGGGTCCTGCATTTCTACTTGGATGCAGTCGACTGAGTCTCTTTGAGGTTTGCCCTTATTATCATACAAAAATAGCTTCATTACTTCAGTTTCATTGTTATTAGGGATATCAAATGCCTCTGCCATTGTCTTCGGAGGATAGATGGCAGTTGATCGAATCTTTCCCATATCAAATACGAAAGCTTTAAATTCAGTTCCAAGATGGTCTTTATCAAACGCCAAAAACGAATTTTCTAAGGGACACGATTCAATCTGCTTGTCTTTCAATATTGTGAGTCGAGATGAAACAATACCAGTTAATGAGACAAACTCTGCAGGCATAGCGTAAGTCAAGATATGGGATGAAAAATCTTTTCCGGCGTTCATCAATGTTAGCGTGTATTTCAATTTTTCTCGCTGTTTCTGCAACATGGATCGTTTATCTTTACATTTGCTCTTCAGCGTGTCCTTTAGTTTCCGCCTCCTGTCTTCTAACACCTGTATGCTTTCGTCTATTTCCTTGTCGATGTCTTTTGCAATATCCGTATATTTGTTGTCCAAATTCTTCATTTCATTCTCCGTGTCCACCATGACATTTTTAGTGAAGGTTATGCGATCTTCCACGTCCTTTGTCAGATTACTAATTATAACCTTTTGGTCTTCGAACACATCAAGCAAACTTCTTGTGCTGTGACCACCTGACTCGACGTGACAAAATACGGTACACATCTTACAAATAGGTTTTCCACAACCTTTACTTGTGCAGAAAAATGCGAGTTCTTGTCCATCGTGTCCAGTAACGTTACACGTCTGCTGTCGAAGAAAGGGTTCGATCCCCGAGTTGGTTAGCTGATCTATTGGCAGGATATCATGGTCACGGGATATGAAGTTTCGTAAGTGAGCTTTACGGCAATCGTGACACATAAATGAATAACAATTTTTGCAGAAATATCCTGCATTTCCGCTATCAGGACAGTCTCTACATGGAATTTTTGTTTTCCTTTTTAACTGAACGAAACCTTTAAGTGTAAGTCTAGTGTGCTCTTTGGGGAAGTTTAAGACCCTGTTGTTGGGAAGCGCATGCTGTGTCTTGCAGCTAGGACAGTAAACAAACCTGTCCCGAACGTGTTTTTCCAAACAACGGTTACAGAACGTGTGCAAGCATGGTAACACACGCGGGGTGTGCTCATTATCGTCGAACTCCGACTTGCAGACCTCACAATTCAAAAAGTCGTCCTTTAAGTCGTCGATCTTTCTAGAGGCAGACTGAAGAATAGGGATACTGGGAATATTCTAAAAGATGAAAATAAAAACAAAAACACATTAATAGGTTATTGTATTTTAGCCAATGAAAATTATATTAAACATTACTGTAAAAGTGTCATATCAAGAAATTTCATTTCTTCAATTTATATGTTCTTGTATAGGTTTTTGTGATCCCAAGCTACATATTCAGTTTATTACATTCTGACATTTATTTTACACAATACATACATGTATATATGTCAACAAAAACCAATAAAAAAAACAAAAGGGAAAAAATCAAAACTCTCTCATTACCAGATCATCTTATTATACTCTTAAAAATTCACAGATCATGAGATATTTTAACTTTTAAAAGAAAAATATTTCATCCGGGAAACATTTATCATATTGTTTGTAATGCAAAGTCCTCGTGGACTTTTTATTTGGCTGTGGAGTCTTGGATATTTCCAAGGTATTAATTAACATTACTTGCGTGCGACCAGTTCTCGCCGAGTACCATTTCTCGCCAGTACATTGTGACGTCATTTAATCAACACATAAAATTATATACGAAAAATGACGTCACAATGTACTGGCGAGAAATGGTACTCGGCGAGAACTGGTCGCACGCCAGTATTTGATCTTAAAAGTTATCATTCATATAAAAAATTAACCATATAGCATTAATTTTGCGGCAATGAAATCTTGCAAAAGAGAAGAATAAAAGAGCGATGCCGTAAAAAGTAAAATGGTACTTTCCTTAATTTCATCGACATTTGGTGCATCATAAGGTGCGTTTCTCTCTTGTTTGTTCGACAACTCAACTGTCTTTTGTTTCATAGAATGCATACTGAGAGGCGTTTCTCTTCCTGTCTTCTCCGTGGGTTCTTTCGGTCTAGAAACAACTGTCTCAATATCGGTTTGCTCGGAGGGGTCTATCTCAGATAAAGGAAGGAGACCACCGGCGCGTGTTTTCCTCCCCTTGTTTGTCATGATGAGCGTAGGTTTGGGTTCAGACCTCCTAAAGCTGATTGGTTCTCTGTAAACCAATGACTCTCGCTTGTCTGTGTGTGTTTGGGATCTGTCCCCGCTAAGGTCTCGGATGTCACGTGTTTTTCTCGTGTGAATAATACCAGTCTACAAAAATGTTTTCGTAATAGATAATTGTATAAATATTGTCCAATTAAATTGAACCGTTTTACTTATATGAGTTTTTCAGAAAATGATTTGTAATGTCTTATATACAAAAAGAGCGGTGAGAAAGATCAAATGAATTTATCATTCAAGTCGCAAAACAGTTTGTATTACAAAACTTTTTGAGAAAAAAGTTATTAAGACTTTAGGAACAGACTAAATATATGCAGTGGGATAATGTTTATTTTTTTTTCCTTTAACATAAAGCATCTTTTCCTGTTGTTACCCTTAAAGTTTCCAACCCGGAAGCTTGCGACAGCCTGCTGTAACCAGGAAGTCCGGTCAGATCCCGGGCATCGGTTCGTCTCGAAACCAGGAATGCAGGCTTAAAACAGTCAATACAGTTTTTTTTTTTTTTAGTAATTTCCCTGTATTTTCGAAGATTTAAGGGAAAACATTAGGTAGAAAACGTAAGCTGGTGCAATAAAGTTACATCTTTTGTAAATATACACAAATTAAAATAAATAATTGTAGACCAGCTTTTCCAACCCCCTTTCCATTCAATTTGAGCTCGAGAGCATGTGAGGAGTTAAAAGGAAATTAGTATTAAGATAATATTGAAGATTTAGGCCATATAAAATTAACATTGAGATTCTGATCCTAATTTACAAAAAAAAAACAAACCGGGGCGGGTGGGCGGATTTTATTTGTTATTTAAAAAACACCTTTTTTGTCAACGTTTATGTTCTAGAAATAACAACTGCTCTATTCTTTTTAGTTGTTAATGCTGGTATGAGTACACAAACCCAGTTGTAATCTTTTAATTCCATTTTATTTCCACTTAACTGTTAATGCATGAAGACATTTGTATCATTGACTGGAATCACACGGTAGTCCACATGTTTAGGCTGTCATTAAAATGCTTTGATTTTTTGTGTACCTAACTGACTTTTTTCCATAACTTTTTTTTCAAAACAAAAAATAAAATTCTTCGGGAAGGGCGGGTATAAGAATCTAAAAATTAATGTTATGTGGCCTAATGAATATTTTTTACTCCCCCCCCCCCCACACACTTATAAAAAACGATGCAATATTGTACGTGTCCTGGATACTATTAAAAACTAATAACAGTAAGTTTTTGTTATTTTTATAGAGTTTATATAAAGTCTCTAAAGTGTGTGCGAGAATCTTTAAATGGGTTCTTTCAGGAAAGATTTCCTGTTTCTTACATAGCAATGTTTCAAAATGACAGAACTCTATTACCTGTCTAACAGTTGGCATTTTGCCAGGGCGTCGTCATGGAACTCGAAGCCAATATTTACATGAAGTAAGAGTTGTACTGTTTTATTTTGATTGACTTTTAACCAATATCCAATTAAAATGAGAAATCAAGCAAGGACTACGTGGTTTATATGAATTATTTAAGATGTTTATAGCATAAAAAAATAATTTTTTTTTGTTCTCTATTGGCGTACTTCGCCGAAAAGAATGTATGTCCCAATAGTCAATCAACTATGAACTCTTGATTTCTACCTTAAATACTTATGACCGAATCTTTGTATATTGATACATATTTTTGGAAAAACATGTCTATCAGGACATCATGAAACTAAGTTTCACAAAATATCAGATCTTGCAGATAAAACACAAACGATATCGATTATCAAAAAAAAAGGCCGCAAAGATTGATTTTTTCTGTAACCACTAGTGTGATTCTACTGTATAGCAAAAAACCACATACCTGCATTCTTCATCAGCCTTAAGATGACTTTTGTCTTAATTTTCGTTTTAAGAACTTTCTCTCATATTAAGTCATGAATAATATGAGAGCATGATATTACTTTCAGAGAGTATAGAACGACAATGACAACACCTTTTCCTTTAAAATTGGGCCATGAATTGGGAACCGCGCAAAGACTCAATCATCCGCAGCGTTGCGCTTTTTCAAAAGTACGAGCGTTTTCTGTCGTTTGAATACTAGTATCAAGTTGCTTTAAAAGTCAAAATATCGTGTTTTAATTCAGAACACCCCTCTGTCCAATTGCATTAAAATTCCGTGAATCTGTTACAGTTTAAGTAAAACACATTACTGATATGCATTAATGTATGTTTTAGTACATACATGTACATATAACAAATTTTGTTTTTATCAAATTATAAAATTTATTTTTCATGAGATATCTGATTTTAAGTGCGGTTTATGTATTATTCTGTAGTGATTGTTTCCTTCATATACAGCAAGCCGACGCTAAGTAAAGAATGTTATTGTCTAGATAGCTGCATAGTTATGTTAATTGTAAAACTACTGTTACATTAAAACATCACGACGGTGAAAACTAGAGTGTGATACTACTATCAAGTTTCCTTTCTTTGATGTTGGATTAATACGGGAAAACAATATGTTACATGTGGATATTAATATAAGGCATTTTAGCATATCTTTTCTCTCTCTCTCTCTCTCTCTCTCTCTCTCTCTCTCACGTTGAGTGCTCCTTCACAATATTTTTAAACAGATGAAAACATGTATATGTTGAATACCAATTCAGGACAATAGTACAGTGATTAAAATAAACTCCGTGTGTTGTAACCTGTACTATGATGATTCAATTCAGTTCAATCACAACTCCTCAGGCTTTTCCGGCGGAGATGGAAATAACACCTCGAATGTATTACAAAGGCGTCCATTTCAACCCCACTCCCGCCATTTTATAAAACTTGATATAAATACAACACATTTTACGGTCTGTTAAGATACGAGCTAGACTTTATTAAAGTAAATAATATACAATGTATCCTAAATATACCATAAACGCAAAAAACAAGGCTGTATTAACGATACTGATTTTAATGGGAACCGACTCCATTTTGTATGGAATTTTATATCAGGTAATGTTTGTATATTTGGTATGTTTTTCCGAGCCTGCCGGAGCGACCCAAAAGGTGTGACTGAATAAAATTATCCTACCTGCAGTAACGGCGCATTATAATATATAGACATCAAAATGCTGATAAGGTGGATATTGGGATATTCAATCATTTGAACACAGAGCAGTAATTACACTAAATAGATCTATACTTAGATCTCCGATTAAAAAGCAGTGAATATTGATACACCACTACATTGAATAATTTCAATATCGGCGACAATCAAAACCATACAGCACCCGCTCTTCATCGGCTGATTAGCTATAGTTTATCATGACTTCTTATTTCTTTAAAAAGTCGGCCTCCCCTGGGAATAGGCTGTTTAATTTGTCGTCTAATCTTTTAAAATAAAAAAGCGACTTTCTCTCTTACAATACCTACACAAAAACAAAACAGGGACACCCATCTGTGTGAAAATAGGTCCAGTCTAGTGTAAAATATTAACCAGACAGTGGTGTAAATTACACAATTGAGACAATGGACCTAGTACGCTTTGCGTAACTATGTATATATCACACACCTAAAAGCAGTGATTGTACGAACATCGCATTCTCAATATTACATCACAATCACCAGACCAAATGAAAAATCGCTCATGACGCAACATGTAGTTCCGTCATGAGTTTACGTAGCTGTTGAATGTCATCAATACACAAATATTGCATGAAATTGGCAATAAAATTATTTAACATGCTGAAATAAGGTTTTCAACATTTTTTAACAGGCACTTCTAATGTTAGGGGATGTCAGAGTTCTGTAGTGAGTTTTATATTAGCTCTCGATATTTATAAGCATCCACATAGATTATTTAACAGAGTTTGAGTCAGTGAACAAATCATTTACATTCCGATCCGCATCAATGCTGTATCGAAAAATATAGTAAAACCGTGCCTGTGCCTGTTTTGAAGTATTTTATTTTTCAAAAAAAAAAAGTATACCAAACTCTATTATATTCTAAATGATGGTAATTCAAAATCATAATAGAAGTATCCTGTTTCATTTTGGATAGAAAATCTATTGCAAAATAAGTTTTTTTCTAACAAGTACGCTTATCCCCGTTATGTCCAATTGAAAACGAAAGAAATACATATAATTTTTGCAATTGTCCCTATTTAACTTTTAATTCGATTTTCATGTTATTTTTTGATTGATTTTGATTTATCTTTAGTAACTCTAACTCATATAAAATTTTCATAAAAATCACTAGTGTAGAAGTGAATTGGGTCCGCTCTCCTTAATAAATCAAAAGACGTCGCTAGAGGTCAAAAAGGCAATGGTCAAGGTAATATTCCAATATTCTGTTTGTGTGTTACACTTACGTTTCCATATGATATCTTAAAAAGATTTTGCTATGAAAAACAAACTGCCGTAAAGTCTATAATAATCAAAATGTATATGAAACACTTATGCCCCCCTTCCTTGGAAACATCTGCGAAGAAAAGTTCATGGCGCTAAACTCTGTCAAAAATCTACTTGTCACGTGGTATACACATTAAAGTTAAAAGGATGTTATTATTCATAATCGATTTACCCCAACACTTTTACTGAGTGTGAATGAATTCCCTGTATTATACTCCGTACGTTCTACGAGTCTTTTCTCACGTGGCAGAAGGGTATATAAAGCGGACACGGATAAAACCTTTGGTATTTGTTTGAGCTACAAGTCTTCCAAGGCTTGACTGTTAATAAAGCTTAGTACCGTTATAATTGATCGGGGTAGCAGTTTTTCTCAGAATTAGCTTGTTAAAAAAAAATGAAATTTGACAATGTATATATAAACGCAGCACTAATACTGATAAGGATTGGCGGATTTAAAGTTCATGACACGAATGCATTTTTTAAAATTTCAGTACTACAGTGAACATACCATGAAACTGGTATGATATGAAATGGAAATATTTGACGAATTTTTTGAAGCATTTTTATAGAATTTATAATGGCTAGCAATTTTTTCAACTTCTTGTAATCTATATGTATTTCCAAAAACTGATGCTGACTTGTTAAGTGTATAATCTTGTAAAAAATGGACTAGACAGGGATTTCGATGACAAAAATGTACATTCTAGTTACAATGTACAAAATAGAGTTTACACGTAGTACATTTGTCCTAAATAATGTTAATTTAACCATTTAGTGATTTATAAAGACGTCTGTCGTGCAAAAGGATATTTTACAACAATGCGTCTAATGATGCGTGTCATTAAGCAATAATAGTTAGTGACAAAGCCTAGCTGATTGAAAATTTAAAACCTAGCTCAAGAAACTTTTACCTAACGTTGGTGAATAATTCAGAATTCGAAGTGGGTGGTATATTACAAAGAGTTGAATGGTTTTGCCGCAGGAAGATATAACAACAGCTGTAAATTGTTGGACATCAAGAACTTCCTTTAGACTTGCTTCTGTACAGTTAATAAATCAAAAGACATAGAAATAGCTGGTGCTGTTATTCAGGAGACAGCAATACAGTTATCTAAATAACATAACATCGTTTCTGTCACGTCATCTTGAAGAAAGGTCGACTTGACAGATGACAGGCCTGTTCTTAATAGACTCCTTTTATAGATCAGCTAAGAGAGTGTCAGAAAAGACATGGCTAGAATAGAAGACCTCAACTAGCAGTGGATACTAGAAATCATAGATGAAAACCACATGGGTACTAGGAAGCATCGATACTAGAATTCATAGATGAAAACCACATGTGTTCTAGGAAGCATCGATACTAGAATTCATAGATGAATACCACATGTGTTCTAGGAAGCATCGATACTAGAAATCATAGATGAAAACCACATGGGTACTAGGAAGCATCGATACTAGAAATCATAGATGAAAACCACATGGGTACTAGGAAGCATCGATACTAGAAATCATAGATGAATACCACATGGGTACTAGGAAGCATCGATACTAGAAATCATAGATGAATACCACATGGGTACTAGGAAGCATCGATTGATACAGTACCCGCAACTTTTATTTTTTACTTTTACAATCCTTTCTTATTCTATCGCGTATTTGTGTGAAAACGAATTTATAAGGAACAAGGTTGCATATAAATATGTATGTCGATTATATTTAATCGTACGTCGAGTTTATAACTGCGTTAACATCAACTTTTATGTTGTATATTTCCTTATTTTATGCATTTTTCAAAATAAGAAAAAAGGTACAAAAATATAGTTTTAATATATATAATATTTATTTAGAAAATGAAATGAATTTTGATTGTACCCGCTTTTTCCGTGTAATTGATAATTGATAATGCACCAAATGGATACTATATATCACCGATTGATACCACACGGATACAAGAAACCATCGCTTATTACCACATAAATACTAGGAATCATCGCTTATTACATGTACTACATGAATGCTAAGAACCATCGCTTGATACCACAAGGATCCTAGAAACCATCGCTTATTACCACATATATACTAGGAATCATCGCTTATTACTACATGAATGCTAAGAACTATCGTTTGATACCACAAGCATCCTAGAAACCATCGCTTATTACCACATACATACTAGGAATACCACAAGGATCCTAGAAACCATCGCTTATTACCACATAAATACTAGGAATCATCGCTTATTACTACATGAATGCTAAGAACCATCGCTTGATACCACAAGGATCCTAGAAACCATTGCTTATTACCACATAAATACTAGGAATACCACAAGGATCCTAAAAACCATCGCTTATTACCACATAAATACTAGGAATCATCGCTTGATACCAGATACTAAAAATCATCGCTTATTACCACATGAATACTAGGAATCATCGCTTATTACCACACAGATACTAGAAACCATCGCTTGATACCACACATACACTAGAAACCATCGCTTGATATCACACGGATACTAAAAACTATCTTTTGATACCACAAGAAAGCTAGAAACCATCGCTTGATACGACACGGGTACTAGAAACCTTTCCTTGATACCACACATCCACTAGAAACCATCGCTTGATATCACATGAATACTAGAACAACATTAGAAAGAAACATTGAAGGCTAACAACATCCGAAAGTCAAATAAGAAAACACGAAAAGACAGTTTTCAAGTAGATAAATAACACTTGCATTTTTTGTTCATGTGTAAGTTGTTGTTAACGTTTTTTTAATTTCATGTATTCTTAAAAGTTAAGACATTTTGTAAATACTATAAAATGCCTTCCCAGTCTTTAATTAGCCACCGTACGTTATTTTAACTGACAGGCTTTATATCGTTTATCATATTAAGAAACTTACCAAATGTTATCACGTGTAAGCGCGGTAAAAACACATAAAATTATTGTTATTATATCAAGACGAAAGGTAATTTTATATTGGTTATAATAACGTTACAGCACCAATGTTATCGTGTAGTGGCTATTGCTTTGTAAATTGTGCCCATGAGAAATGGGTCTTATGGCAGTTTTGACAAAGCAAAGAAATAACGTCACAAACAAATGACGTTATTTCATAAGTGAAAAGCATAAAATGCGTTATTTTCATAACGTGTTTTGAAACTGATTTTTATTAATTCAATACGTTATTTTGGGGTAACTCTTTAAATAATATTGACAAATTCATTTTGTTTGTTCTCTCATTGTATGTTAGTCAAAATATTCTTCTTCAAAAATTGGCTATATTTTGAAAAATTGTCGTGAAAAGCTTTTTATATCAATTTTGGTGTACATGTATACATGTATGTGTTTATTTCTGATATAACATATCGATATTCATGAACAGCAAAGACTAAATTATGAAAATGCGATATTGCTTAATTTCAAGAAAGGAGATTCGAGACCTAACAAAAGTTGTCATTTGTAGCAATGACTATTGATGTTTTGGTTGGATATCTGGTTGAATGAGCCTAAAAGCACACGGTCTCCACTCATATTTCCCTCTTTATGAAATGAAATAGAATATTGGATACAATCTAAGTGTTGATTTTAACGCTGTATGTACAGAATTATTAAAATTTGCTTGCAAACGCAAGGTAAGTACAACAATCACTTTATTTTGGCAAACTGTGTCCATGGTGTAATAAATCTGAGCTTCGATCATATTTTTGCGTACTTATTGTCATCGAAGAGGTCACGGTCCAGTGTAAGTAGCTATTGTTTGAAGTTTATTATCCGGATGGTCCAGTAATCCGAAGGTTCAAACGTTCGTTGGTTTATATATCTCTCTCTCTCTCTCTCTCTCTCTCTCTCTCTCTCTCTCTATTTAAAAGTTTCAGGAGTCGGAAGATCCAAATAATGTAAATTCCTGAAGTTTTGAACCACACCAAAATACACTGACTAGAATGTGTCATTATACCCAACTACTGTATTTAAAATTCCGAGAACTCTTACTGATTTTCAGACTGGTTCATTTAAAATTAATTTTGTATAAAGGAAATACATTTATGTTTTAATTAAAGTTCAGAGAACTCGTTTATTGCAATTCCCTGCACAAATTCAGACTCGGAATGGTACATTAAGAAATGAATATTTTATACATGAAAACATCTTGTGTTCTATTGAGAGTTATGGGAATTCTTTTATTGAAATTCCCTGCGGTAACTTTGATTGATTTACACGGAATGGTACATTAATTATGAGATGAATACCGGATACTTTGTACAAAAGCATTTTGTGTTCTACTCAAAATTCCGAGAATTCATTTATTGCAATTCCCTGCACCAATTTAGATTGATTTACACGGAATGGTACATTAAGAAATGAATATTTTATCATAAAAACAACTTGTGTTTTGAAGAGAGTTCAGAGAATTTTTTTTCACTGAAATTTACTGCACCAACTTGTATTGATTTAGTACAATGAATATTTCATTAATTACATGTATGGAGTGCTTCTAATATTTTTAATATTTAGCAAATAATTTTCTTTTAAAGGAAGTGAACATGAAAAAATTATCAAGGGCTCAAATGTGTCTGTTTGATGTGTATCATGGAAAATCATGGAAATCCTAATCCGTGGGGGGTGGGAGGGGAGGCTAGTATGCATCTCAATCTTTCAAGGTTAATTTAGAAACAGCAATCTTTCCTCCGTGAAAAAGTGGGGGGGGGGGGGGGGCTGAACCCTCTATCATGCTATGTTTCTAATGGTTGGATATTACTTTGCAAAAAAAGTGGGTGGGCTAAGCCCCCCCCCCCCCCCTAGCCCCCCGGTTCCGACGCCTATGTAATGATATCTGAAAACCGTTTAGACAGACCTTTCCTCAGTAAGATGATATACCACTTAGAATAACCAATTCTTGCAACCCATGAGCGCTGCCATATTGTTAAAATCATTACCTCCCTGCTGTGTTATCTCTAAGCATCTAAGAGAGGGCAACACTGATGCTGACGTCAGTGAGACACATTGCATTTTTACACACGTATAGTTACAGAGATAAAATGCCATCACCAAAAAATGAATTAAACTTGAAATGGATGTAAAGAGTTATCATTTTTAAACAGTGTTTATAGAGGAAGATTTTGGATCTCAGAATGATGCATTCCCACCAGCAGTTAATGTGACATGTAACTAGAATTGAATGTCCGTGGATCAGTGTTATTGTGACTTATTTTTTCTTGCACTCGGGAATTTCTTGTTTATGAGTTTGAACATTATGTGTGCTACATAAATGAGCACACAAGGTGCATTGCTCAGCATCCTGATTTTTAAAAAGTGTCTTAGTACACATCATCAAGATCTTATCTATCAAAAAAGATAAAAACAAAGCAGAAAGATTTCCAGGGCATTTAAATAAAAAGTATCGGTAAGAAACTCAACAAAGAAAATGAAACATTTTTATATTAATTTAAATTGAAATCTACAAACAGCATTTTATTTATGTAAACACTGACTGCCACATCTCCTTACAAACATCTGGAATGCGATTGTCTCATATTTCACAAATTAATTAATCCATTTTTTTGCACAAGTCATATATAGTTATCTGAGGTTCATTTATAGATATGTACTAAATCCTTGTCCTCTCATGACAGTACAAAAATTTTCTTCACATCCAGGCATATTTTTTCTTTGTAACTTTTATCAACTCTGTACATAAACACTGGCCTAGTTCTAACATTGACCCAGTCACCAGCAGCAATGTGGCTTCTCTACGTCAGAGAACAGATGCATGCTGGGGAAAAATGGATTACCTCCATAAACCTTCCACTGAGAGTGTTAAATTGATAAAATCTCTTGATAGAAATAAACAAAAGGTAACAGACCTCATTTTTAAGTTTCAAAAGGCTTTTAAAATTTATTAAGCAACAATTAATGTTTTCATGTTCACTTCCTTTAAGTGACATGAACAACTTTACTATTTAATTCGTATATCTTTGAACTGACGTAATATATACCTGTTCTATTTTTAGCGTATCATGTGATAAAGAGATGATGCGATGGTTGTTTTCCATTGAAAAAATGTAGGAGAAATTGATAGTTACATAATGTTATATAAATTTTATCATTGTTATACAAAGATGAGTTTGAATACATTGTCTGAAATTAGGTCTTTTTAATGCATTTATTTCATACGGTAAACTATAGGCATCCTTAACTTAGCTGCGAGGGCAAATGTATAAACTTTGCCGAAATTATAGTAATTAGATGTTTAAATAACGTCAATGAAACAATGATACGTTATTTATTTATTTTTTTTTATTTAAAAAACTATGTCATTTTGCCTTGCAAAAGAGCAGTACCGAAGATACCGTGAAGGAGTCTATTAAAGTATGGCGTCATACCGACAAGTGCATCGCGTTCAGTCAGTTGTTTATATTTAATTTGCTTGGACTTATTTGTAAAGTTGCACGCAGAGGTAATTTTCAATGAATTTTAATTTGTACGTACCCATAACTATCAGAAATTATTTTATTTTCTAAGCATTTTTGATGGCTTGTTGTTAAGTGTGATTTTATTCCCCGTACTTATTGGTCGGCGCGACTACAAAAAGACCTAAACAATACTACAGTGAATGCATCTTATCTATATACCCAGGAAGCAAATTAATACACAGGAAATCGATAATTACTCAGAATGAATTGATCTGAGTAGGAGTATCTTACTGTTCTAAATGTCTTTAATAAGCGATTTTATACGGAAATGAATCCAATCTAATAGTTGAACTGTACGTTCTACGGCTAAGTCTGTAACGTCCTAATTTTCTTTAAACACGTGCGTGAAAATCACAAGTGAAAAAACAAGGGCTGTATTTTACAAAAGAACTTACGACAAAGTCGTTAATATTTACAGTCTTGTAAAATGACCTTTAAAGAAGAAAAAAATGACATCAAATAATTTGTTTACTGATATTTGAGTTTCCATAATTCCTTTTCCATTCATAAGAATAATTTTTTGATTAGTTTGTGATTTATTAACATTCATTAATTTGGTCGTAAGTCGTTACGGTAAGTTCTTTTGTAAAACGCAGCCCAAAAACTTAATTCAGCTTTTAGAAATGTAGCTCAGTACATTACATGTATGTTGAGTGTTTGGCATTCTTTGATGAAGTTTTATAAATTATTATATAAAGAAAACATGCGATCAATAAGACCAATACCGGTAAATAAAGTTGTAGTAGCTCATACGTTTGTTTTTTTAAATTAATATGTTTTGGAGCTGCCCATCTTGTGGAATTTTTGTCTAACTCTAGCTTCTAAAATCTTATTAATTATCCTACCAATTAATTTAATAGGTGGACAAATATATGGTCATAAGTTTGACCAAGATAAAGTGAAAGCATCAATATGAAAAGCGTTAGGACCAAAACTCCAGGAAACAAACTTTCTCATTTATACGGGAAGTAAAAAGATCTATGTCTGAATTAAAAAATTGTTTTCAAATTCTCGCGAAAATATCATGTTTTAACATCCATTCTGTAGAATCAGCAAATTGCCTAGAAAGTAAATCAGCATAAATATTTTCACATCCGGGCAAATATTGGGCAGAAATGAAGATTTCTCTTTTTATGCACTAATTCCAAATTTTTACTGAAAGATCATCAAGTTGTAATTAGTTGTTTTGAATGCATGCCACATTTTGCGTTAATGTAAGAAACGAAAGTTGTATTGTCCGTTTTGAAACAAATATGTATTGAACTGACTTCTATAAAAATGATTTTAACGCGAAATACAGGGCCATTAACTCTAAAATATTGATATGATATGATGATTCTGAATATGTCCATCTATCATTATTAACCAAGTTTTCCAACGGAAATATCCGGTTATTAAAATAGTGAAAATGGCGAGCGGGCGGACGGGCGACTGCCAAAAGGGTACCCTCATTGTACGGATAATTCCTTCTACTGTTTTCAAGATAGGAAGTTGTTCTTTTGCAGATCAATTGAAAATATATCAGAGGTGTACATAGTGCTAGGATTTTGATTTCCGATAATTTATGAAAAAAAACCAGCTTTTGGTCTTTTTTTGGCAAAATATTGCGTATAGGGTACTCCATTTCACTGGATACGGGTTGACATGGATTATGGATACATTTCACATAAGGGAAATCCCGGTTTGCTGTCACATTGACAGCTTTTCACTTGTGTTTTCTAATCTAGCACTCCAACCATGCAAGGATGCATCATTTTCAACCCAAAAATCAATTGGTCTTGATCTAATATCTTTTCCATTTAGAGATTGTATATTTCTACACCACCATTTTATCTCATTAATACTTTCAACGAATTATAATCATCATTATTCAATTTGAGATTTTGATATTTATCTCTTTCTAAAGTCCTGTAATGCAAAGGTCCTTCGAAAACTGCATTACAAGCATGAACCAATAAACCAATCAATAGGCCAATTGCCGGATTTGAACTCTTGGATTAGAAAAAAAATTGACTTTGTCTTAAAAATTTTTTCAACTATTCATCTGTCAAATAAACTTTGAATTCAACTGAATCAATTATAACTCCAAAGAAAACAATTCTCTGTGAAGGAACGATAATAGATTTTTTACCATTTATTGTGAAGCCAAGATTGTTTTATTCTGACATAACTGTATTTGTTTGTTCTTGACATGTAGAAAATGTTTGATTCATGATTAGGGAAACATCAATATAATAACAACAGCTTATGCCATTTTCCCTAAAAAAAAATGCATATACAGGTTTCAATATCTTTGTAAATATTCTCGGACATGATGTTAATCCGAAAGGAAGTACTACAAATCTGAACAATTTTCCATTCCAAGAAAAAGTTAGAAATTTCTTGTAGTCTGGGTGAACACTGACACTAAAACATGCATCCTTTAAATCAACTGAAGAAAGATAATCATTTTTCTGAATCAGTTCTAAAAGATATGTCAAATTTTCTTGTTTAAAATTATAATATTCAACAAATTCATTTAAATATTTCAGATTTATGATTGGCTTGAGATTACCATCTTTTTCGGTACAAGGAAAATATTTGAAATAAAAGCATCCGAAATATCTTTTACTTCTTCAATTGTACCTTTATCAACCAACTGTTTTACTTATTTTAATACCATTTCAGATTCTACTGCATTAAATTGAATTTGTTTCGGAAAGAATTTTTGAAAAGGTTGAAAAAATTCAATTTTATAACCTGGCTCAATTATCTTTAATATCCATTCGTCTTTTGTAAATTTTTTCCAGTAATGTTTATTAGGTTTTCTCACCTTTACTTGATGTAACTGTACTGCTTTTTCATTGCACTTCTGTACTGAAAATGTCCCCTTTGACCTCTGGGAAGGGTATGATGAATACTGGCGGTTTTTGCCTCTGTATGGGTTTTGGATGGGTTGATATCCTTGGTTGTACATGTAGTTTTTTGCTAAGATATTTTTATTAGTTGTATTTTTAAATTCCCCATCATAGTTTGATTTATTCCAATTGGTTTCTTAGTATTATTACCCATTTCTTTAAAGGACATATCGCATGATTTTTAAACTTCGTTTCTTTTTTAATAAAATCATTCTATACTTATTAAAAATCGATTTCGTCGCAAATTTTACATGATAATCTGCCTAGTTTATTAGTTTGAAAGCGATGAAGTTCAAATCCTGCGATATGCATATTTTTTCTCGCCATCTTCCCGCCATGTTTTGTGACATCATATGCGACCTCGAGCGAGAAGGTGTGAAAACAGCTGTTAGTCATCATTGTAATCGGATTACGTTTAATCGACCATTAATCCAATTAGCCCTGGTCCAACCTTCTCCTGGCTGGTAGCATGGTGTTCAGTGGAATCAACACAGCCAAGTGCCTGCGCTTATTTCGCCATCTTCGAGTGCCCACAATCTATACATCAACCTTCAACCGAATCCAGTCAGCCTATGTTGTGCCAGCAGCTTTGTTTACCTGGGACTTCCATCAGGCCGAGCTGCTCAACCAGTATGAAGGAAGGGCACTTACACTAGGAAGCGATGCTAGGTTTGAGTCCCCCGGCTTCTCTGCCAAGTTTGGATCGTATACCTTGATGGACTTGGAGACAGGGAAAGTGGTAGACTTCCAGATAGTTCAGATGAATATGATTTTATAATTTCATTTAAAAAATGATAAGCTTATACATGGTTAACTGATTTATGGTAAAAAAAAAAAGCTTAAACAAAAATATAATGATAACAAATAATTCTTATTTTACAGAGTAATGAGGTGGCTGAGTCCACTCACATGGAACTGGAGGGACAGAAGAGGGGACTGCAGCGATTGGAAGATGCCGGCCTCCATGCCAGACCCTTGTGACCGACAGACACGAAATGGTGAAGAAATTCATGAGAACAGAACTCCACGACAAGAAGCACTACTTTGATGTCTGGCATATGGCTAAAGGTATTGTATTTATCAATTACATAACGTCTACTTAGTTTTCATAGCTTGTCAATTTGCCTTTTGATTGACTTTGTTATTTTATAAATACAGGTATTTCAAAGAAACTCGAGGCCAACGCCAAGAAAAGGGATTGTGGAGATATCAGACTCTGGACAAAAAGTTCTGTCAACCACTGTTACTGGGTTGCTGCCTCCAGTGGAGACAACGGAGAGATGAAGGAGCAGAAGTGGGCATCCTTGGTGGAGCATGTTGCCAATAAACATGACAACTGTCAACATGGCGAGTTGGATGAAGATAGACAGTGGCTGAGAGAAGGTAAAAAATTGACTAAATTTCTAGTGTGCAGTATTAATTGTATAATTTGTACAACTAAATTATAATTCTGATTAAATAATAACATGCTTTATCTTTATTAGGATACAGAGCCCATAAGCTGTTAAAGGAGGTAGTGGAAAGCAAATTTCTACTGAAAGATGTATCCAAACTGTCACCTCTACACCAAACATACAGCTTAGAGGTCTACCACATTGTAGTAAACAGTTTTGCCCCGAAGACTACACATTTCTTCTACCCTGCAATGATGGCCAGGTAATCATCAATGATATTTAATTTTCACTGTGATATACATTGACCATTACATTAAACTAAATAATCTAACATGTTCTTTTATTACAGATTGTGTGTATCAGCTTTACACTTCAATAAAAATGGACGACGACATCAGGCTGTTACAATAGAAGGTGCATCACAGTGGCAGTTGAGCTTTCCCAAAGGAAAGAAGGGTGAACATGCAGTTGTCAAGCCACACAAGACACCTATTACCTATGGTATGTTGTCAAACCTCTAATTTTGACAAATTTTTGTAAGTACAGATACCAAGAAAAATTGAATAATATGTTTATTCAAAGTTTTTCTAAGGTAAGATAACAAGAAAGGTGTAATACATTCAATACATAATATTATATATTTTTAATGTCTTTTTTTACATAGTTCAATGTTTTTTTTTCAGATTATGTGGACATCTTGCGGTTGAATCTTGTAGAGCGAAGACGACACATACCCTAATGTCCAGCAGCTACAGAGGATGGAAAAGCCTCTCTTGGATATCAGCCACCATCACTTACATCAGCCTACGCTGCAGTCAACAAGGACCAGCTCGTCGCCACACGCCGCACCAGGTTTGCCAGATAAAGTCTATGAAGCCAGATGAGATTCCTGAAAGCCAGTGTAGTTCTCTGATGGGAATGTCCTTCGAATGGCTGTCACAACACATGCTGGCAAAACTTTTCGGTTTCCCCTTCCTAGACGGTGCCATATCCAGAGGACAAATCTCCTATAAGCGATGTGTCGATATACCCTGTAAATAAACAGTCAATTATTGGTTGTGATACAGAATAAGAGATTGTTGTTGTTGAATTTTGTTTTTGTATCCTATAGTTTATTGTTGGATATTTTCATAATTTATTATTATTTATTAATGCTGAAAATTGTTGTTTTTAATATATTTGTTTCTGATTCTATGTCTATATTGAAAACTGGTTATTGTCTTACTCATTGATTGGTTCGTTATCATCCAGTGGCCCCTCTCTTTGGATGTACTTATGGAGACTAACTTCAAGGACTCGAGCATTCAAGCAATTGTCTCTAAAGGTTTTATGCTCTGTAATATATTCGAGCTCACTTGACTCTCGAATCATTCAATCTGGTCAACAAGTGGTAACTCTGCACAGCATGTGCATTCCAGTGTTGTCTCCATAACTTCGCAGGAACCACATTCACACCTTTATTAAAAGATAGTTTTTTTTTATATTAGTTGCATGAAAACCGTACTTTTACGGGAAATGAAAGCTAATGCAGGGTGTTCTTAAATAACCACCGTAGTCATTTAAGATTGAATTACAAGTTACGGTGTTAAACGGATATACCTGATTTTTAGACTATACCTTTACAACAATGAACATTCTATTCATAAAAACGAAAAGTAAATGAATTTATTATATTCATTTATTAAATAAACATTTAATAAAGATGTTATAGTAAATATCCTTACCAAATTGTGTTAGGACGTCTATCGAGCTGATCGTTTCCACGGACTTCATCGTCACTTTCCTCGCTACTTTCTTGGGCTCTATGATCGTTATTTATCTGCACTGGGGGCTCAAAACGTACGGCTGGATGTTAAGATTCTCCGGAATTTCATCAACATCAGAAAAGAAGTCTTCCGTGGCGAGTAAATGTCAAAGATAACGCTAATCCTACTATGTGTTGACAGTCAGCTGTTCGAAGAAGGTCGCAAATGACGTCACAGTACCACGTGTGTTCAGAAACGTGACATATGTCCTTTAAGTTTGGAGACACAATCGTTTCCAAATTGCGATATCGAAAATTCAAATTTTTTTTGATTTCATTTCTTCTTTTCAAAGAAACATTGTAGAAAGCATTGCTTAGCATATTTCTTGAATCAGTTCTTTGATTAGTTGCATTAGTTATTGTGTCCTCCGTAACACTTCGTGTCCGGGGTTTTATCGCCAAACAATTCATCTATATCTGAGTAATTTTCATGGTCGCTTCCCATGAACGACAGGACATCGTCCTGGTTTACGGTAAAGTACACACCTTTATATCTAGCGCTCTCGAGCGCTAGCAACTACGTTAGTCCTTTTCACTGGAATACGCATGCTCGACTCCATAGTGGGGGATTATGGGAATACTTTACTACTGTAGATAAACTGTACCATTTGAATTCCGTTTTATCATATTCACATGAAGTTTTGTGTTTTATTGTAAAAATCAAAAAGTAACAATAGCTAAAGGTCTTATACGTTATATTTAATATTAAAATAGATAGCTTACTTTATCTTAAATTCCTTCAAGCTCGGAAAACAACTTCGGATATGTTTTCCGAGCTTGCCGGAAAGGCCCGAAAAGATACGATTGCTACAAAACATTACCAATGGTTCTTGAAAATTTTCATCTCGAAATTGAAATTACATTAACTACATAATGATTAAGGCAATAAGCTATGCCATTGCCGATGTGACGTCCACTCTAGATTTACAATTCTAAATTGAGACCCCACTCCAGCACAATTCCAGCACTACACCGCTGTGCCTTCCTATTGTTAATTATTCGATTCGGAAATGTAAACCAATGTTTTAGAAATCTGCTTCTGTGTTTTACGATGGCTACAGCGCTATCTCACCAATCTTTTTAAAAGATAAGCATGTATTAACTTACCTTATCAGTGTAAAATTAATTAAGGTAGCTGTTTTACAGTGAAAATAAAACAAGACACTTAAACAACGTTCTAAGTTTTAATACACACCGCTATAAGATGTTCACCTGTTGTACAGGTATAAACACACGTCTCTCAGAGAAAAAAAAATGATTTCGGCACGTGGAGCTGTGCTTTATATACAACTGACCACAGGTCATTTTTAACTTCTTTAATTGAGTAACGCCTCGCTGCACTCGATGATAATGCTACACTACACCCTCGTAGAGCCGAAAGGCGATATGTAATAGAATAAACAGTAAAGAATAAACAATTGATGCATAAAGATAGGCAGGATTTTTTTTTCTTAATTTTAAAACAAAATATAACTCTTTTCCTTTACGCTGATTATGACGCTGAAGCAGCTTTGCGTTATTTTCCGGTTTTTTTTTTTTTACCGCGGCGCACCTGCGATAACATGAAGAAAACCCCTAATTAATAAAATGCAGTGCGTGCATCACGTGTTGCGTTGAAAAATAAGTCGTTTTTAAGAATATTGAATTCGTAGATTTTGTGACTGCGCAGAACTTGAATTTGGGGTTTTCCGGTTAATTACTGTGCATTAGAAAAGTTAATTTTAAGAGTTAATTTTATTAAAACATACATAATATTTCAGATACAGCATTTGTTTAACTGCGTATTTAACACCAACTATTTTTTATTTAGTACCATGCATAAAGATTCCCTAGTTAATTGCTTGTAAACGTTTATTGTAATCATTGTGTTTACATGGTTTTTTCCGTAAATCGAGTTGAAAAGAGTGAAACATATACATTTATAATCATTAAAATTGTATTGTTTTATAAAAATGTATTGGAATTCCAAACCACTTTTCTTCTCAAACATTTCATAGAATGTGAACAGTATTATTTTTTTACTTATTTACATTACATTCTTATCATTCAAATTGTAATAATCAATACTAATTCCGACTGCTTTAAAGTCAATTCGTTTCGATTGTTGACATAAAAGAGGCGCGTTATATGAACCATCCGATGAAATCAAATACGCAAACTTTGATTGACAAGTTTAGCCAGTTAGCCGATGTCCGAGGTTAGGTGTGATAATTGTACACAATCTTAACGTGTAAAAACTGCATGCTCATTACAACATCACAGTGTTACTTACAGTTCTTTTATTTTCTATTGTAACGTACCGAGCTACTTGTACTGCCAGGGGAAGGGGTTCGTGCCTGGTCTTTTCCAGGGTTTTGGGGTATACACTAGCAAAGTCTTATAATATAATGATTTTCTATTGATTGTCAAAAATGATTGGTATAGCCTAACCTTACTTAGGTTAATAATCAACAAGTAATTTCAGGGAATCTAGAATATTTACAAACAAAACAAGGGGTATAAAAAAAATATATAATTGACACTGTGTGTGATGTACTGGTGCTGCCTTGTTCAGGTCGGACAGTACACACCCACAGTGACAATCCACTGAGGTCAACCACTCAGCCAAAATGACTGACCGTCCTCAGATTACCGCATATACTGTAGGCTGCCTTATTCAGGACGGACAGTATATGTGGTAGCCCTTCAACCACTGTGCACACTGTAGGCTGCCTTATTCAGGACGGACAGTGAGCACAACGGCCTGGACGACAGTCTGATCAACCACTAGAGAAAGGAACCATGGCTAGCCTCTCCGAGGAAAGCCTACTGTGAAAGACTGACAAGCCAACATGACTGCAATGCCTACAGTACCAAGAGGACAACCTCTCTATGGCCTATCAAAAACACTTAACACCGTTACGAACGGGCAAGCTCTGTATTGACACAATACCTTTTATTAAACTTCACCAACTTCCTCTCTCTGCGGCTGATTTCCAACTAGGCAGCCGACAGCTGATTCACTGTCGTATTTATACCCTTGTATCACGTGACATAAACAAAGGAACTAAAAGAAAAACCAGTCCTGGCCGAACCTAAAATATCCGGAATTATTACACTACCCACGCCTCCGATGACATGCGTCCCGCATGTACACCAAGAGATCAAATACAAAGATTTAATTTTTCAAACTAATTTTTAGGATTCATTTATTCATACAAAATAATAATAATATCCAAACTCCAAATGTCAGACAGACAAACCAACTGGAAATCTTCCACACAACATTTACTTGCACATGTAAATATCAAACAAAACAACTCTTTCTTGTTCTATCTCCTCAATGTCCATCTCATTTAATTCAGCACATACATCAAAATGAGACATAAAGTCAATCCACAAGGAATTTCCATCATATTTGTCTGGCTTAACACAACTACTTTTAGACTTGTCTGTTCCAGCTGTACCAGTGCCCCGGCGAGTCGTAACATTACTCTCCCTTGGTAAATGGTAATCATATCTGCGTAGATCTGCATGATAGGGTGTACTAGTAAATGAGGGTCTATCCGTCATTCTATCAACACGTCTATCAGGATCTAGGGGACTTTCAGGCCTTTGATTTTCTATGGTGTCTGTCCTAATGTTTTTAGGTCTTGCACCCTGTTCTAAGTAGTCTTGATCTTCTGTGGAATTCCGCATACTTTCAGGCAAACCTGAATCTCTTGCGGCTTTACTCCTACTTTTATTTATGCTCTCCTGAAGTCTATTAAACTCATCTTCAAGCCCCATTAATTCATCTTGCAGGTCTGTCATCATGTCAAAATATGCCACCCAATATAATGATACAATCTAACTGCCAAAATATAAACAAAGCAAATAAAACTATGCAAGTGTATCTAATTGTTAACCCAAAATCCCGACGCTGCCACCAAATTTCTGTAACGTACCGAGCTACTTGTACTGCCAGGGGAAGGGGTTCGTGCCTGGTCTTTTCCAGGGTTTTGGGGTATACACTAGCAATGTCTTATAATATAATGATTTTCTATTGATTGTCAAAAATGATTGGTATAGCCTAACCTTACTTAGGTTAATAATCAACAAGTAATTTCAGGGAATCTAGAATATTTACAAACAAAACAAGGGGTATAAAAAAAATATATAATTGACACTGTGTGTGATGTACTGGTGCTGCCTTGTTCAGGTCGGACAGTACACACCCACAGTGACAATCCACTGAGGTCAACCACTCAGCCAAAATGACTGACCGTCCTCAGATTACCGCATATACTGTAGGCTGCCTTATTCAGGACGGACAGTATATGTGGTAGCCCTTCAACCACTGTGCACACTGTAGGCTGCCTTATTCAGGACGGACAGTGAGCACAACGGCCTGGACGACAGTCTGATCAACCACTAGAGAAAGGAACCATGGCTAGCCTCTCCGAGGAAAGCCTACTGTGAAAGACTGACAAGCCAACATGACTGCAATGCCTACAGTACCAAGAGGACAACCTCTCTATGGCCTATCAAAAACACTTAACACCGTTACGAACGGGCAAGCTCTGTATTGACACAATACCTTTTATTAAACTTCACCAACTTCCTCTCTCTGCGGCTGATTTCCAACTAGGCAGCCGACAGCTGATTCACTGTCGTATTTATACCCTTGTATCACGTGACATAAACAAAGGAACTAAAAGAAAAACCAGTCCTGGCCGAACCTAAAATATCCGGAATTATTACACTACCCACGCCTCCGATGACATGCGTCCCGCATGTACACCAAGAGATCAAATACAAAGATTTAATTTTTCAAACTAATTTTTAGGATTCATTTATTCATACAAAATAATAATAATATCCAAACTCCAAATGTCAGACAGACAAACCAACTGGAAATCTTCCACACAACATTTACTTGCACATGTAAATATCAAACAAAACAACTCTTTCTTGTTCTATCTCCTCAATGTCCATCTCATTTAATTCAGCACATACATCAAAATGAGACATAAAGTCAATCCACAAGGAATTTCCATCATATTTGTCTGGCTTAACACAACTACTTTTAGACTTGTCTGTTCCAGCTGTACCAGTGCCCCGGCGAGTCGTAACATTACTCTCCCTTGGTAAATGGTAATCATATCTGCGTAGATCTGCATGATAGGGTGTACTAGTAAATGAGGGTCTATCCGTCATTCTATCAACACGTCTATCAGGATCTAGGGGACTTTCAGGCCTTTGATTTTCTATGGTGTCTGTCCTAATGTTTTTAGGTCTTGCACCCTGTTCTAAGTAGTCTTGATCTTCTGTGGAATTCCGCATACTTTCAGGCAAACCTGAATCTCTTGCGGCTTTACTCCTACTTTTATTTATGCTCTCCTGAAGTCTATTAAACTCATCTTCAAGCCCCATTAATTCATCTTGCAGGTCTGTCATCATGTCAAAATATGCCACCCAATATAATGATACAATCTAACTGCCAAAATATAAACAAAGCAAATAAAACTATGCAAGTGTATCTAATTGTTAACCCAAAATCCCGACGCTGCCACCAAATTTCTGTAACGTACCGAGCTACTTGTACTGCCAGGGGAAGGGGTTCGTGCCTGGTCTTTTCCAGGGTTTTGGGGTATACACTAGCAATGTCTTATAATATAATGATTTTCTATTGATTGTCAAAAATGATTGGTATAGCCTAACCTTACTTAGGTTAATAATCAACAAGTAATTTCAGGGAATCTAGAATATTTACAAACAAAACAAGGGGTATAAAAAAAATATATAATTGACACTGTGTGTGATGTACTGGTGCTGCCTTGTTCAGGTCGGACAGTACACACCCACAGTGACAATCCACTGAGGTCAACCACTCAGCTAAAATGACTGACCGTCCTCAGATTACCGCATATACTGTAGGCTGCCTTATTCAGGACGGACAGTATATGTGGTAGCCCTTCAACCACTGTGCACACTGTAGGCTGCCTTATTCAGGACGGACAGTGAGCACAACGGCCTGGACGACAGTCTGATCAACCACTAGAGAAAGGAACCATGGCTAGCCTCTCCGAGGAAAGCCTACTGTGAAAGACTGACAAGCCAACATGACTGCAATGCCTACAGTACCAAGAGGACAACCTCTCTATGGCCTATCAAAAACACTTAACACCGTTACGAACGGGCAAGCTCTGTATTGACACAATACCTTTTATTAAACTTCACCAACTTCCTCTCTCTGCGGCTGATTTCCAACTAGGCAGCCGACAGCTGATTCACTGTCGTATTTATACCCTTGTATCACGTGACATAAACAAAGGAACTAAAAGAAAAACCAGTCCTGGCCGAACCTAAAATATCCGGAATTATTACACTACCCACGCCTCCGATGACATGCGTCCCGCATGTACACCAAGAGATCAAATACAAAGATTTAATTTTTCAAACTAATTTTTAGGATTCATTTATTCATACAAAATAATAATAATATCCAAACTCCAAATGTCAGACAGACAAACCAACTGGAAATCTTCCACACAACATTTACTTGCACATGTAAATATCAAACAAAACAACTCTTTCTTGTTCTATCTCCTCAATGTCCATCTCATTTAATTCAGCACATACATCAAAATGAGACATAAAGTCAATCCACAAGGAATTTCCATCATATTTGTCTGGCTTAACACAACTACTTTTAGACTTGTCTGTTCCAGCTGTACCAGTGCCCCGGCGAGTCGTAACATTACTCTCCCTTGGTAAATGGTAATCATATCTGCGTAGATCTGCATGATAGGGTGTACTAGTAAATGAGGGTCTATCCGTCATTCTATCAACACGTCTATCAGGATCTAGGGGACTTTCAGGCCTTTGATTTTCTATGGTGTCTGTCCTAATGTTTTTAGGTCTTGCACCCTGTTCTAAGTAGTCTTGATCTTCTGTGGAATTCCGCATACTTTCAGGCAAACCTGAATCTCTTGCGGCTTTACTCCTACTTTTATTTATGCTCTCCTGAAGTCTATTAAACTCATCTTCAAGCCCCATTAATTCATCTTGCAGGTCTGTCATCATGTCAAAATATGCCACCCAATATAATGATACAATCTAACTGCCAAAATATAAACAAAGCAAATAAAACTATGCAAGTGTATCTAATTGTTAACCCAAAATCCCGACGCTGCCACCAAATTTCTGTAACGTACCGAGCTACTTGTACTGCCAGGGGAAGGGGTTCGTGCCTGGTCTTTTCCAGGGTTTTGGGGTATACACTAGCAATGTCTTATAATATAATGATTTTCTATTGATTGTCAAAAATGATTGGTATAGCCTAACCTTACTTAGGTTAATAATCAACAAGTAATTTCAGGGAATCTAGAATATTTACAAACAAAACAAGGGGTATAAAAAAAATATATAATTGACACTGTGTGTGATGTACTGGTGCTGCCTTGTTCAGGTCGGACAGTACACACCCACAGTGACAATCCACTGAGGTCAACCACTCAGCTAAAATGACTGACCGTCCTCAGATTACCGCATATACTGTAGGCTGCCTTATTCAGGACGGACAGTATATGTGGTAGCCCTTCAACCACTGTGCACACTGTAGGCTGCCTTATTCAGGACGGACAGTGAGCACAACGGCCTGGACGACAGTCTGATCAACCACTAGAGAAAGGAACCATGGCTAGCCTCTCCGAGGAAAGCCTACTGTGAAAGACTGACAAGCCAACATGACTGCAATGCCTACAGTACCAAGAGGACAACCTCTCTATGGCCTATCAAAAACACTTAACACCGTTACGAACGGGCAAGCTCTGTATTGACACAATACCTTTTATTAAACTTCACCAACTTCCTCTCTCTGCGGCTGATTTCCAACTAGGCAGCCGACAGCTGATTCACTGTCGTATTTATACCCTTGTATCACGTGACATAAACAAAGGAACTAAAAGAAAAACCAGTCCTGGCCGAACCTAAAATATCCGGAATTATTACACTATACAAGTCAAGTTAACTGTATAATAATGGGGATGTATTGTATATTTGAATATTGTAACGGTACAGAAAAACCATATACATAATTTTTACTAGGCAGTCTCTGTGTAATACTGACTTTATTCTCTTTTTTTTTGGTTGAAAAAGAGTACAATTTTAATAAAAGATAATACAATAAATATAGTTTTCTTTGAGTTAAAGGTTCGGAATGAATTCTCATGAAAAATTTTACACGGTTCTCGCACGCATTGCTTGTAACACTAAACAGTAAAATTACCGGGTAACGGAAATATGTATTAGATTAATTATGATTGCGATTGCCTATGAAGAGGGTAAAAATCGCCTGACATCGTTATGGTCATTGTAAAATTCTCAAAAATAAAAAAAAGAATGTTGATAAAGTAAAAAAATAATATCCTAACTTCATTATTATTAAAATATGTTGGCAATTTTTATTTATAAAAAATTGATCACGTATACAAATATCTTCGTCAAAGAAAAATAGCAATTAACCATGCATGAATTGCAGCGCTAGAATTATTTCCCCATTGTGATTTGGCGGGGAAAAATCTACATACTCAAACCTATCAAAGGAGTATCTAGAATGTATACCTCATCAGACATCGTTTTTGGTCCATTGTACATCTGATACCTGAAAACAATTCCATTGAAAATTCGATTTATAATCCATTTATGGTCCTAAACATATCGTAGTTCTACAGATTGTCGTATTTTTGTTGCAAAAAGTTATGGTGGTAAAGAGAAAATGTTTTAGAAAGGGTTTGCGTGGATTTATTTTAAACAACGATTTCACCTAGAACTTGACGGTAAACATAGAATTACCATTGGACAGCCTTATGCACGGGTCAAAAGTTACAAAGTATTTTATGCTAAAGGCTTAATTGCACAAAGGTCAAATGAGCACCGTGTACGTCTTTTACTCCAATGAACCTCAATGATTACAATAACACACAATCAATAGTGATGTTTTTGGATGATACATTATGTGTATAAAATTTAAAACAATAACTTGAAAGAACTTTATGCAGCCAAATCTCAACAATGATATTATCATTAAATTATATACTAGTAGTTAAGATTAAATTCTGACATTAATTTTGGCCTTTTTCATAAACCTATATATAATATGTATCATGAAACTTCATCAATCAAACGAAAATGCATGTATATCTAATGTTTATTGTTCAAAGTGCAAGTGAATTTCAATGATTTTTCAAAGATTTTTATAATAAGTGTCTTATAAGAGCAAAAACGGTTATAGCTTTGTATAACAATAACAATAAAAACTAATATTGATTTATTTCAAGTACGTGCAATAGGTACCATTAGTTTACAGCTGTTCATTTTGAATAAAAATTCGCAAAATCACTTTCCACCCCTTATTTTCTCTAATTCTATATAGAACCGGTAAAACAAGAGCGTGGAGTCTCGGTGGAATGTCACTATATAGTTTTCTTTTCTAAACAAGCCGTAAAATATTGACCTTTTTTTCTCTTATTTGCTATGAAAAGCTCATAATCCCAAATCCCCTCTTCATTAAATTGCAGTTGTCACGTTCTGCCCAGAGCCCAAGCTCTTGTTAAAACGCCTCTTATTGCAAGATACTAATTCAATTATAAAGAGATTTTTTTTAAAGAAAAACTACACAAAAAACAATATAACGTTCAATTCAATACATATAACAATAATGATGTACATTATTCTAAATATTAATGTTTAAAAAATACGTGTTCTCTGAAGGTACACAAACGACAAAACAATGTTCAAAGTTTTCAGTGATAAAGTACAGTAAACAATATTCAGAAAATTGATATAAGGGATACACAATTAAAATCACAAACACTTCATATTAAAGAAAATAAAGTCAGGGGAATCATTTTTTTTTTCATTTCATGATAAATTATGCAATACTAATATCAATGATATGTATGGTTTTTTTTTAAAATTAAAATTCTTTATAGAAACGATATATGTCGGATCTTTTTAAAAGCTACATGAAATCTATGTATTTTTAATTTATTTATTATCTCTTTGTTACCTAAATGATTTATGTTGTAATATCAAATGTCGATTATATTTATCAAAAGTATTTGTATAAAATGGGACAAGTCATTGTTTTTTTTTCACGAAATTAAAACTTGTCACTTATCATAATGTAAGTAGAGTGGACCCCGTTTGATTGTATTTAAGTTTCTGTTTGCAAAAAAAAAACGTGTTTCGGGTAGAATGGTATTAGCAAAGTTTAAATGATCATGCATTTGCCAAAAAATAAAGAGAGCGAACAAATCTTAACAAAAGACGTGTTCATATGAAGTGTCAGTGAATTACACTGTAATAATATGCCTTTTTTCAAACCTATTACCAATTGTAGTTTGCTTCATTTTTGTTATTGGTAAAACTCACCAAACACATGACACATAAAAGGAAAATACAGAAATTGGAGTTCAAAAAGGTTATCGACTTCTGCTAATTTTCTATTTACCTGAAGCAAAAATGTCTGTTTTTACATGTAAACATCTTCCTTCTAAAATGTCATAAAGATACACGTTGCCTAAAAAACCTTATGCCGCGAACTATGTGTATGGTAATGATAAATGAATTCAACGGTTGTTCATATAAGTACGAAACCTGACGTATTTTGATTTTTCATTTACGGTTTGGGAAAAATGCAGTCCAAAATCGTTTTACAACATTGAATTTTATAAAATAAATCAGTGGGTTTACGCTGTGAACTATAGCATTAACTACTACCAAAACACTATAAAGCATAAATATGTTTGTCATATCCATATTAGAAAAAAAGTTACGCAAATTGGTAATTAAAGAACTCAAGAGGCTTAGGACATGTAATGCCAAAATAACGATTGTGACTACAGTCATGGGCAGTTTCGTATTTCTTGCTGCTGCAGATGTTTGTGCAGTCTTGAATCTGTGATAGAATAAGATCAGTAAAATGCTTGTCACAAGAATAAGTACTGATGCGTCGGCTATAACACCAATGATCACATATTGTATTCCTTTGCTTATATAAGTAAAATAAGCTGTTATACATCCGTAGCCTACACTTATAAGAAAACAGAAAATGAAACTTAAAAATACGCGTCCTTTGGTGAGGTATGTACGACTTCTGAAGGGATGAACAAACAAAAGATACCTTACATATCCTAAGAGAAGCACCCCCAGTGCTGACAATAGGTTGCTTGATTGTTTAACTATCTCAAAAACGAAATAAAAAGTGAAATATTGACATTTTAAAACACTTAATTCATTCCGTGCCAGTTGCAGGAAGTAAGGGCTGCAAAATAAAGCAAGAGTATCTCCAACAGCAAGATTAATAATACAGTAGTAGAAAGGTTTTCGTAGTTTTCGTTTAAAAGGGATATACAAAATCGTTAGGATATTACCAAGGATACCAAATGTTATTATAATAAGTTGTGTGTCGTCTGCAGTATAGGAATCAAGTAAAGCAATCATAGTCGAATTTGCCATTTCCTCATTAGTTAAGTTCATGAATATCGGATTTGGTAGATGAGTATTATTGGTTTTGAAATTTTTCTGGACAATGTCATATTTATCATTTTCCGGATTACATATGAGGTCACTGAGCTGATTATTGGTTAGATCCACGTGTGCTGTAAACACCTGGTGGTTAGAGAATTCTTTCCACCAATCATCGAAGTCCAATGAAACGTTTTTGGCTCCGATTTGGGAATAAAAACTTGCTTGCATTAAAATCTGTGCCAAAAGGAATGGAACCATTATATCTGTCTAAAAAGGAGATAAAATGTTATTCATTAATTTTAATACATGTAGGTTTAAGATTATATTCTTAAGAGCCAAACTTTTTTTTATAGTCTGACGATCAAATTAATTTACACAAAATACAAAGTAAATTTGTAAACTAAATAAGAAAAAAAACCCTAAATTTTTGTAAACTTGCTGATGTTGAAAAATTTCATTTTTTTTTTTTGCATCTCGAATTTATTAAGGACGACTGAAATAATTGTTAAAAAACAAAACCCCTTTTCTGTTAGAACTGTGTTTAACTTACTTAAGTTTTGCACAATAGCGTGGCGGTCAAAGTCAGATTGGCGAAAATATGCAATTTTGGATAATGAAATATGATTTTATTTTTTTTTAAATTCAATATAATAGTAAATATAAACACAAACTCCTACAGCCGGATTGGAATAATCCGTAACAAATTTTTGTATCATTTTATCAGGAACTTTTAAATATGATTGAAAATGCTCCAAATTTGAAGGTAGTTCATCCATAACTACGGCAAATTTAACAATTTTGATTGATTTATACTAAATCAAATTCGAACTTCGGAAAAAATAGTTGAAAAATTTGATGTTAAAATTATTTCATTTAATACAAACCTATACTTGAATTTATTTCCTGTAAAAGACTTTTATATCTTGGCGACGTTTTTATTTTGTGACTGTTTTAGGGTGATATTTTATAGTAATTAAGTCATAATTTCATATTAATATACGTTTATGGTATTTACTCTAAAAGTTGTCAATATAAACAATTTTATATAAAACCTAACAGTATGTAAATAGCTTCATTGTTATTTATATAGTATGACATCACAATGGTCATTATGGTCAGTGTTGAACCTGTTTTAGTTAATTATATTTCAGATGGTTAATTCTATTTTTGAATTCTCAATTTCATTGGTCCTTTAAATTCCCTCTCTTTGCTTTGTCCTTTTTTATCTGATCTTCATACTGACCAGATGTATCTATCATAAGACCAGAAGATATCTATAAACTGTAAGTAATTCTTATATATTTTATGCTATTAATATTACTGCTTATTAATAAAGCATATTATATTTGCTAGATAAGTAAATGATTTATAGTGAAATGTAAATCAATTTAAATGTAAATTATCGTGAGTGAAAACGTAGTGTTTGAGCAACACCTATTATAGTTATTTTAACAATCTTAAGCTAGTTAACCTAAACGTAGTTTTAAGAGAATTGATTTTATGTATATCATTTCCATACCTGACGAATATATAAGGATCATGCAGATCAAGGCTTTGTGTCACACATAGGTATGAATATATAATTATATAAATATCAGATTTGATACTTATTGCCTAAGTTGAGTTTAATATGTTTTAATTATTAAACATTGATAACTGTCTAAATTATTAATTACATAGGATAAATATTATTGGACTCTTTAGATATCAGTTAGCACTGTGATAAGGGGAATAACTCTTGCTTGTAAACTTTGCTTGGCAAAATCATTAAATGGATGTTTTGATTCTTATACAATGCAATGATTTATGATGAATGATGTGATATTGATTAATTACTTATTGTGATACATGTATTGTTAAATATTTCATAGCTAATGTAATATAAAGTAATAGTCAAAAACTTACGTTGGAGTTGTTGTCTATATCTATCTACGATAACATCATCACTAAATGACCACACATTTTTATTTTGTGGGAACGATTTTTATTTCCTAGGAACGACTTTTATTTCATGGCAACAAATTTTATTTAGTGGGGACGACTTTAATTTCGTAACCACTATTTTTTGCTATAGCAGCCACCGAAGCATATCATATTGTGAGAATCAAATTTAAATAAGTTCGCTGTCAACGTCCTCTTAAACATCGATTTTGCTTATTTCGGATTTTCATATCAAAGAGGGGATTTTACTTGTAAACAAAGAACACAAATAATTTGTTTACAAATATTTAGTATTCTTTTTAAATCCTGCATTTAATACTAAACCATTATGTTAATCATAGTACTATACGCCTAGGCTCTCTACTAAAATTGTTAACCTCAAGACAACTTAGTAAAGAGTATGATCCCTTTTGTAGGTCGAGTACTATAGTGAATTAATAAAATATCAAAGTGAAAGTGTACAAAATGTTAACGATGTTTTCTTATATATTTTCACAACCGTTGAAGGCAAACTGAATGCATTTCTAATATGTTCACAATGTCCTTTAACATTGTGAAATTTCTGTCCATGTTGCTGAGGTTAAGGCGTTTTATAGAAGGGCGAGGGGAGGGTGGGGGGTAAATATAGGCATAAAGTGAACATGCATTTTATTTTAAGGTTTCGTTCGTCATTTAAATATTGCATCCACCTCCAACCAACGAATTGATGTTTGGAAACAGTAAATGATAGAAACAGGTTTGACAAACATAATCTGATGAGTCTCTGATAAGGTTTGAAATTAGATTGAGTAAAAACACGAGACTCCTTTACTCCTTGAGTCTATTTAGAGTTTTGTTTCTCGGGTACGTCAAGGCTTATGGGTTCCTTTTTCTGTATTTCTTTTCCTAACACCGAAGAAAAATTAAAAATCAAACTCATTAAGATCAACCGTGACTGTCTCTCCTTAGGAACGCTTTTGAAAAGCCTTTGTGGGTTACAAGGTAAAAATAAATCCGGCCCAGGCAGTTTGGTGAATCTGCAAACATCTTTAAGTCAACATTCAAGAATTTGAACCTTTTTTTCATTTTTTTCCACATTTTGTTGTCGATTATTTCATTTTGGAAAAAATATTGCCATTTTTTCTATCGAATTTAAATGACCTTCTTAATAAAAAAACAACGAAATATTCATATTTAAATGATCAATATTTCGTAATTTGTATAAAAATCATTTATACAGAAATTGAAATTACAAAACGTATGCTTGAAGTTCCTTACCTCTTTTTATGATGTTCCTGTGGATATATTTATTTGAACAATTTTGATCCTATTTATACTTTTCGTTTTGTTCCATAAAATACTTCATTATATATTATATCAATAAAATAATGCCCTCTAATGTTGTATACAATTTCAAAAGAGAAAATTGAAATGGAGAAGTTTTATGTAGAATTAATTTCATCAATGATGTTGTATAATGTTACTTTGAAAGAAAAGAAAAAAAATATGTGCCGTTTGTTTATCAACTTCTCGGCATTATGATATTATATTTCTTTTCATGAAATAGAGAATATGATCAATGCTTAATTCAGCTAAATAATGTCTGTGTAAAGCAGAATAATGACCCCCGTTAAATGATGATTGGCGTCATTATTCGACCTAGATTTACAATTCCCGGTCGTTATTCTATGTAGAAAAATGATCCTTTTGCCTGAAGTGTCTTTTTCTTAAAAAAAAAGAGTATACCCTACGTGAAGAATTTATTACCCCCGAAAAATAATGTCCCCCTCAAACATTTAAGTTTTCAGTATCATTCTCAGTTATATGTAAAATAGTATCATCACTATTGTCAATTAATTATTGCAATAAATTTAATAATGTCAACATTAGTACTAGTATGTATGGAACAAAAACAATAAATTATAAAAAAAAAAATTATTGCAATAAACAGAAAGCAATTTGAAAAAAAATATATCCAAATAACCATAAAGAGGGGTATATTTAAGGAAATAAAAATCCGTTCGTTAATGTCTTCTTTGGTGATTCATGCAGGATATGAAGGGGGCGACTTCCCCGGAAATTCTACTCAACGGGGCTGGTGGGGACTTTAAAAAAATATTCACAGGCAAACAAAGTCGTAATATATAGGTTAACGTAAAATGCTTTATCATATCCAAAATCAAACTTGACCTAGGTATTATTTAGATAAACCTGTATATCAAATATCTTTTCAATATGTTCATCTTCTATGAAGAAAATGAGCGGAAACTGCAAATAACTGGAATTTTTCTACGTCAAAGGGCCATAACTGTCGGAAATCGCTCGATCGTACCCAATATCGAATTCAATATTATCATGATAAATCTGTATACCAAATTTCATTTCAATATGTTCATCCTCTGCAAAGAAAATGAACGGAAACTGTTCGTGGACCGTCCGACCTACAGACCGACCGACAGACAATATCAAAGCAATATGGCTTTCCTTCTTCGAAGGGAGCATACATATACAGTTTTTTCTCTATGAGAAGAACTGCAGTTCTACGCATCACCATTCCCAATTTTTTCGTACAGCTACATGCTCAGTTCTGCTACAAATGCTGACAATATTAATGGCCACCTGGCCCAGAGGTTAAAACTACTACGAGTGTGTGTACCACTGAGTACGGCTTTAAAATCCGATGTTATAAAGTTTCTGGAGTACGTTCTCCGCTAAGTGCTTTTTGGAGTATACTTCATAAAGTATAAAAATAAAAAATAAAAAAGAGAAATATATATATATATATATATATATATATATATATATATATATATATATATATATATATATATATATCACAGGGCGAAAAACAATCTTTAAGCAAGTCCTTAAAGGTGGCTTAAAGGATATACAATCTTTAAGCCACCTTTAAGTCACCTTTAAGCTGAGCTTATAGGTCCTTAATGTCCAAACTTCTTTAAGTCACCTTTAAACCATCTTTAAGCCACCTTTAAGCATCTTTAAGTGGCATTTACGCTCCCTTTTAGTTGTCTTTAAACCATCTTTAAGTTCCCTTTAAGTCAAGTTTGATCAAACTGAACAATAAAAACATTTATTAAATGCAAAAGCTCTTTTATAGGGATGGGTGATCCAAGTGATGATATAATTTTCAAGGAAGGGGGGGGGGTGTGTTACAGGCGGTCTTAATTGTCGCTCCATTAAACACAGATCGCTATCATCAACACCGCTCCGATGGACACAGATTGCCGTTATAAAATTCTTTTTTTGGTATCAAAATTATTGTAGGGGCGAGCGCAGTCTCTGTATCTAAATCTGTGCATGAAATTATATTAAAGTATGTTTGTTTCCTATTATAAATTAATCAGTGAAAAATCTCTCTCTCTCAGTTCATCCGGTTATAAAGATAATGAACCAACAATGCATGATTTAATAATCGGTTTAAGGTATGTATTTTTTTTTCAATTTTAATTATTTCTAGGTCTAATTCTAGATCTGCTAGAAGCATGTTAAAGAAAAAGACTCCCAACTGCCTTTGTTATATCTGGCAGGATATTACTGCTTTGTTTGTCTAGTTTTGTTCGTTTGTGTATATCTAATTAGAGTCTATTGTTTGTACAACTTAAGAAAACCTCTGGAACTAACACAGAGTATACAAGATATACACAACAGGTGTGCCGTGTGCCGAAGTGCACGTCAGGGTTTCTAAAGGCGTTGAAATCTTAGTATGTATGTGTATACGATAAGTCTAGTGAATAAAAGTTTATTTACATTTGTAATTCATTTTCAAAGTATTATTTCCTAACTCTGGGTTTTAAAATTTGTTACATCTTCAAATTAAAGACACATGTATGCAAGAGTAAAATCTAGACGCTAATTAATTACTGTACCGGTGATCATAAATAGGGGTTAATTATTAAAATATATGTATAAGGGGAAATATGTCACATACCCGGCCCGGTACATGATACAATTGTATGAACAAGTATATGTATACATCATTTGCAATTGCAACATGCAGTAAATACCTAACCGGTAATTCGTAATATTGTTTGTTATAGAATTGATAGTCTAAAAATCATGTATACAATGAAATACTGGAACGGCGCCGTGATCATGAAAACCGGGAAATTGCGTAGAACTAATACCCTAATAGTGTCAGTGCATTTAATAAAAGAAATGATTCCCTTGCAATTCATTTAGCTATGAATTAGATGAACGTATATCTGCTCGGTTTAAATTTATTAACTAAGTAGGCCTACTAGTAAGCCTAACGATTTCCATTTAGGTATAATAACTTTTTTTTCACTGAAAACCAAGTCCCGTATTTCATTCTAAATAGATGCATGCATGTATTTTATAAATTAGAAATAATTGATTGTTACAATCTAACTGGAAGTCAAAATCTTTTCAAGTAAAAATACAGATTCAATACATTGATTCAATATCCACTGATATATAGGATATAAAAACCTCACAAAATATGTAAGTTGCAGAGGAAGTGAGGTGATGCCGGTAAACGAAGGTTCCCGGGTTCAATTCTCGTCTTGGGCGTTTTATTTTTTTTTTTTCATTTTATTTTCAAGAACAAAAACATTTTTAACCGGGTTTTCCGAAGGAAAAATCCGGTTATTAAAATGGTGAAAATGGCGGGCGGGCGGGCGGCTGCCAAAAGAGTACCCTCATTGTACGGATAACTCCTCCTACAGTTTTCAAGATAGGAAGTTGTTGTTTTGCAGATCAATTGTACATATATCAGAGGTGTGCATATTGCTAGGATTTTGATTTCTGATAATTTATGAAAAAAATACTAGCTTTTGAACTTTGTCATTTTTTGGCAAAATATTGCATATAGGGTACCCTCATTGTACGGATAACTCCTCCTACAGTTTTCAAGATAGGATGTTGTTGTTTTGTAGATCAATTGTACATATATTAGAAGTGTGCATATTGCTAGGATTTTGATTTCCAATAATTTATGAAAAAAATACCAGCTTTTCAACTTAGTCATTTTTTGGCAAAATATTGCATATAGGGTACCCTCATTGTACGGATAACTCCTCCTACAGTTTTCAAGATAGGAAGTTATTGTTTTGCAGATCAATGGTACATATATCAGACGTGTGCATATTGCTAGGATTTTGATTTCCGATAATTTTTGAAAAAAATACCAGCTTTTGAACTTAGTCACTTTTGGCAAAATATTGCATATAGGGTACCCTCATTGTATGTATAACTCCTCCTACAGATTTCAAGATAGGAAGTTGTTCTTTTGCAGATCAATTGTACATAGGGTATTTCAGAGTATTGTGCATATTGCTAGGAATTTGATTTCTGATAATTTATGAAAAAAATACCAGCTTTTGAGCTTAGTCACTTTTTGGCAAAATATTGCATATAGGGGTACACCATTTCACTGGATATGGGTTGACATGGATTATGGTTCACATAAAAGAAAACCCGGTTTTCTGTCACATTGACAGCTTTTCACTTGTTAATACCTTTTCTATCAGGATCATACAGTTACTATATTTTGTTGGTAAATTAAGCACAATATTGAATTAAAAGATTTTTCAATGGTTTAATGGTGGCTTAAAGGTAGCTTAAAGAAGTTGGGACATTAAGGACCTATAAGTTGTCCTTAAAGGTGGCTTAAAGATCGTCTTTAAGCTACCTTTAAGCTATCTTTAAGGAGAACTTAAAGATGGTCATTCATCCTGTGTATAAAATAATGATAATAATAATAATATAATAATAATAAATAAATTATAATATAATAATTGTAATAATAATATATAAAAAAAAATATAAACAAAAAATAAAAATAAAAATCTCAAGTCTTTGGAGAAAGAGAATGTTCCGTAACTAGTGTAAACAATCCTGACATGACTGCAATACACAACAAGCAAGATTCGAGGAAAAATTGGTCTGACAAATGATATACATTCTCTTTTTCTGTCACCAAACATGAAAATGACTGAGTTAATGGGAGCTGAGCTCGAGGCTGTGAAAGCTTTTAAAAAATTGACCGAAAATAAGCTTTATTAATTTAATACGAAGTCGAAAGAAAGAGGAAGTTATTTGGGGACAGAAAAGGGTCGGGGGGGGGGGGGGGGTAAAACGGGCGGAGATTTGCAGTGATAATATGATTTCTCTCTCTCTCGTATTTTTTTTTTCAAATATGTAGGTAGTCTGTCAAAGGGAAAAAGTATGCCAATATGCTTATGATTGTACAATGTATTATCATTTGGAATAGTGTAATGCAAGTTTTTTTTTTCATCGTTTTTGTGTTTGACACTGCATGCATAAGCCTAATTGTAAAATTAACATTCTTCAGACAGTTTAGCACAGTTCACAGAGAACCAGAAAAAATTAGTAAAAAGCATTTTAATCTTAAGCAGAGGGGTAAATAATAGTTCGATCGAGTTAAAATATATTTTTAAAAAATTATCCTGAATGAACCTTTTTGAAATATTTTACAGTGTCAGATTTTTATTTTTTTATTTTTTTAGCAAAAGAAAAGATTGATGCCATCAAAAGTTCTGTTAAGAAAACGGGAGGAGGCCCACCATGAAGGTTATCCCTTACACCCAATGATGAGGCCCTGATGAAGTCAGTGTAGGGTAGACCAATCTCCAGTGGTTTGCCAGGTGGCATTCCTAAATTGTGGCTTCCTTCTCAATTGAACCATTATATGTTATGAATCAAAGATTTAATTTTGTACATTTATCTAAGAATAATGATAATGTAGACATGCTCTCAAATTTTGGCTTGATAAAAATATGATTGTTGTCTGAAATACCACAAAGTAAGCTGCTGACAATTATTTTTTTTATAAATAGTTTTAAAGTGTGTCTCTGCGCGTATACTCTCTCTATTATCAGTCTAGTACGATGGCCGATAAGGCCGAAAAAAAAGTAACCATGAGTTGTGTTTGATTTGCCGGCAATTCCTGAAATGCCGGCAAAAAGTAACCACGAGTTGTGTTTGATTTGCCGGCAAATCTTAAATGTGGGCAAATGTTATATTCAATCCGAATTAATATTTAATTAAATTAAAAAGGAAAAAAACCCATAAAATAACTGTTTTACTTAGGTATAATATACCGTTCTTATTTTTCCAACATAGAACAGTCTCCTGTGCCATAGTGCCCCGACGGCACCTGTCAAGATGAGCGGAACACCACAAAAACACCCAAAAAAGTATGTCGTATAAGTGTTATATATAATACATATATAAAGAACATATAATTTAAGGATTTTTAGAGGACAATTATATCCATGCAGATTTAAAAGGGAACGAAAGGAGGCAGTCTCAAGTATTGTCTCTAGGGGCTCACAGATGCAGGAAGCTACTCAAGCTAATATACATTAGCTCCTGGATGTGACATTGCATTGTTACCAGTGGATTATTTTGTACATGTAATCATTATTTATATTTTTGATCGCTGCTGAGATGGCTAACTGTATTCCGCGCGTCCGCGCGCTCGCGCAACATATTTTGTTTGTAAATTAGATTATCGATTATACGATTTTATTTCATCGGGCACGATGTTTCACTCTGCCAGGAGGAGTAGAGAACAAAGATGGTAATTGATGCAAAAAGTAATTAAATCCTGATATCAATGAGTTTGATTTAAATTAGGCACTTGGTGTCTTTTTCAATAGAAATCTATTCGAAAAATTAAGTATATGAAAATGTAGAGATGATAAATGAATGAGAGAAAAATCTAAAAATGTTTTACAGTCTATCATACTGTGAATTCTGTGTTTGATGTGTTCGTTATAAAACAATTTTACGGTTTTTTTGTCATCAAGCTTCATGTTATTTTCATATAATGCTAAATACCACTAGAAATCAGATTTATTTTTTTCTCGAGGGCACTGGGGAGAAGGAAGCACAAGCAGCTGGATGATGTTAAAGATACTTCTTGCGATACTGAGATAATTCTCTTTACTATAATAATTATTATTGTAGTAAAGAAAATTAACATATATCTTAAATAAATATTACAATGTCAGACGTCTGTGCCGTAGACCACCATCCACGCGGTGAAATCGTACCCTGGATAAGTATTAATTGATCATGTAATAAAGTACGGGTTCAAAGCTGAGAGGAAACATTATTTGCAATTGGTTATCCTGTGCGCATATGTATAGTAGTACCTTTTATTATTATTAGTCCCCTACCGGTTTTCACCGGAGGGGGCAATAGCTTTCCTCTTCGTTCATCAGTCCGTCTGTCTGTCCGTCAGTCCGTCTGTCTGTCCGTCAGTCCGTCTGTCTATCCCACTTCAGTTTTCCACACTTTTTTCTTTATGCGTTCGAGGAATAATATGAAATTTGCTGAACAGCTTCAAAATGTCAAACTACAGATCACGTTTACACTTTTGTAGCGTCTGGTTGACATATTTTTGAGAAAATTAATGTTTTTTATTCCAATTTTTTAATGTTCGGGTTCAATATTCTGCAAAACAGTGCATAGTCTGGTACCCTTCCCACAATTCCGTTCGCGCACTCGCTACATTGAGGTCAGGCACCGGTTAATTTGAACACATGTAATTGCGCAATTCAAAATGGCGGACAAAGTAAGTGTGCGACTCGCAAAAAAACGTGTCTCCTCTCTCTAGTGAAATGGTTTTAGTATTATTTATTTGCCTTATTGTATTCCTATGTTGATTCTATTATGTTTCCTTTTATTTTTTTGCCATGTCACGCATTTAGAATCGCCAAAACACCTAGAATTCATAATGTAAACAAATGGAGTGTACCAACGGTGGTAAACTTTGGCAGTTATTATTTTTTAACCCAGAGACCGACATCTAAATTGTGGTACAGCATCAGTTACAAGAGGGATCAAACTTTTCGTTGACGCATGGGTCATTTATTGTCGCGTTGTTTTTAATCCATTAATTTGCTCTGATTGTAGGTAATCATTCCTTTACTGTATGCATCGCTTTTTTCTTTATAAAAATACATTTTAATCCCTTAAAAATATGAATGTAAATGTAAAAACGTAGTGTCACTCAATTCTTTGAATCTGTTTTACTCAGGAGACTTGTGGGTTCGAATCCCACACTGCTTAGATATAATTTAAAGCAGTTTTAATGGTTTAGTCTCCTTTTCTTCCCTCAGCTCTCACAATGTCACATCAGACAATATTTTTGTTCACTTAGCAGTATGTAATGATAATTTGTGATAGAGTGTTTAATAGACCCAGTACTGCCATGTTCCTGACTACAGACAAATGTATAATGGACTCTGGTTCGAATCCTAGTCTGGTTCTTTTTAGTGATTTATTCCACGCTGTTCCATTATGTACCATGTTTTGATAGCCAGGACCAGATAGCTCTGCCAGTAGAGCACCTGAATAGTAATTCAGGGGGTTCACGTTCAAATCCTGGTTTGGCCAATCATTAAATCTCCCATCTTGTTCCTTCATACTAAATGCTATGTTGGTTATTTAATAAGCCGTCTTTTAATTGCATGTGTCCTCTTTATTTTGATTTTGATTTACATGCGTCTTTTTTGTATTTATGACTGAGTTATCATGTGTCTTCTCTGGGTTTTCATGTGTCTTTTTGATTTTTAATTGGTTTTTCATTTGTATTTTTCATTTTTCTCTCTTTATAGATATTGAGGATATACCGCATTCTGCTCTAACCAATGCATTTAGCACCACAAACTCTTACAAATTGTGTTGATTAAATTTAAATATATTTCTATAAACATGTCAAGAGTCACAACTTCTAATTAATTTTGCATTTTGTTTTGTATTTGATAATGAATTGTTTCATTTTACTGGAAGAGCTCTTGAACTTAAATGCTAAATATTGTTGCAGGAATATCCTTCTTTTATATCCTTTCACAACTATTCATTGTGCAAGTCCCCAGTGAGAACACGCCAGTCAAAAAGACCCAGAGGTACCCCTACAGGAGCAACTCCACTGCAGCCCCATAAGGTTTTTCAGAAATAAAATCTTTATCTTACAATCTAATTCATTTGAAATAATAAACTTATAATGTTGATTTGAGCTGCAATTATATGAACTAATCATCTTTGCATTAACTGTTATACATGTATATGAATAATTCTATTAATTTATGACAGTTTGCCAAGGAAAATGCACGGAATCAACAGTGGACTCAGGAAGAAAGAGGCACTCTAAGGACTTATGTAACTAAGAACTGTGGAGTGCCTCTTTCTAACTCTGAGGAGTTCTGGTAGAACTGTGCCATACACCTCTCTGAAGTGCATGGTTGGTTAAGAACCGGTATGTTGTTCAGAATTATTGACATATAAGATTACAGTGTATGTGTCAACTCCTTTTTTTCCACAGGCACTGGTGTACTTATTGAATATAACTGTAATTTAATGCAAAAATGCTATTGAAAAAGGATAAATATCTTTTGACATCTTTCTGAACATGATGCACTGTTTATCAAATTTGTATTTGATTTTTTTGCGTCAAGTTATGAAAAATAATGTTTTCAATATTCATAAATTTTATATTCTGCTTAATTCAAAGGAGACTCATGTAGACAACAATACAAGAGGAACAAGTCCTTGTTTTTGGAGCTATCAGATCCACCTTCTATAACATCTGTTTTCACACAGACACCACCTATTTGTAGCCACAGCAAATAAACTTTTACAGAACCTGAAGTTCCAGTTGTGATGTATTTAATTCAATATCTGATTTTCTATTATATATACTTATGCATATCATAATACATTTGTTAGTATCATATTATCACATAAATGATCATACTGAGTAGGATGTGTATATTGCCTCTGATTGATCAAACTAATTATTTGACCAACCCCATATCTATTATAAAAAAGAGGGTGAAATTACATTTTGAAAAATATAATTTTTGATAAATTTGACACTTATATAGGAGTTCAACATATACCATACAACAAGCAGACCGAAGCATAAGCCTTCAAGACAGAGCAGATCTTTTAAGCACAGTTACTCATGGTAATGCCAATGACATTGCAGCGAAAGTTATGGCAATCAAACAAACGCGAAAGGAAGTAGAAAAAATCGTCAAAGATCGTATCAATTCAGACGCTGCCTTAATTACAAATAATAAGTCTGTTTTGTATAACAAGTCTTTTGAAGATTTGCAGTCGTTTCAGTGGGCTGATGTTGTTGGTGAAATGGTTGTTTGCCAGCCTACTTTAGCAAATATATTGCTTACTGTTATGTCAAGAAATAAGGTGACGACAGACAGTCTCTCAGAAAACTTGGTGCCAAAACTTGGACTGATCTACAGCATATTAATGCAGGAACGGTACCATAAGCTGAGTTTGGTTCAGAGAGTTCTGGCTATTGTGCTGAAAGCTGAACAGACTCATGAAAAGGTAAAAAGCCTAGTCATAATTGCTAGTTATGAATGTCATGGTGCTATATTGTTAGCTCTGATAATTTCTTAAATGTGCTGGTACATTTTTAACTATTGGTTAACAGCAAACAATATTACTTGAAAATCATTAAATATACCCTGACATTTTTTGTATTTTCATCATTATGCATGTTCCTGTTAGTAAATCAGAATCTGTGATCTGACCTAGATATTAGAACTTCCATCTAAACTTACTCTGCACTTTAAATACTCAGTACCTACCCTTCCCTTGTTGTCTGTGTTGCAATATCTCTTGTATGTAATAAATTGCATGTGCTACTTGATATAGATGTATGTCTGCTTTACTGTGAGCATCAACTAACAGTCTTATGGAAACTTGTGGGTTCAAATCCCACCACTGCTTATTTGAATGGTTAAAAGTAGTGTATATTGCTTAGCAAAGTCTCCATTCTTTATTTAATCTATTTTTTATTCCTTTTCTTTTTTATAATTTTTTTCTCTCTTAAAACTTATTCTTTTTGTATTTTTTTTCATTTTATCATTATTATTTTTGCATTTCATAGATTATCTTGACATCTAATGACTCTCGTATGATTTTAATTGAGTTTGTTTTGTTTTTCAATAGCTTCTTAAGTTGGTGTCTTCCTGGAGCATACCAAGTAAATCAATGACAATACAGTGACATTTATTGAATAAACGTCAATTTTTATGAATGGTCCTTTTAAGTTTGAATGCCTGTCTTTCAAATATTGCCTTATATGATCATACATCTATATATTTATTCATTCAAAAAAACAACTAAACATCATACATATGCTTTTTAGTAAATGATAATAATTTTTTCAAAAATTATTTAAGGTATTTGATCGATTGGAACCCATCGGCATAACAAGCTCATACTCCACATTACTGAGGGTCATAGAGGAAGTTGGTGATAGCTGTTATGAAAACATTCTTAACGAACTAAAGAATGGGAAAAAGTACCGTCTCATAGGTGACAATGTGAATTTTCGTGTTGGAAAAAAGTTTCAACACAGCAATGAAAAGCAAAGTCAACAGTACCACTGGTTTGCATCGTGTGCTATTATTCAAAATTGTGAATTTTCTCAATACTCTGATGTCCCTCAAGAACCAGTTAGAGGTCTTGATCTGCCACATATATTACCATCTGAATCTGATATTGCTGCTCTGAAGACTAATTATACCTGTCACATTGCCAAAGTAGCTAAAGAACTTATTCCAGCATTGTCCTTTCTTGCTACAACTGATATTAGGCATGAATACCCAGACATTATTCAAAAGAAAAATGGATCCATTCTCCTTCCTGTCCAACCTTTAAATGAGCAATGCTACAGCGATGTAGTCAAAATTTTGGACTCTTATCAGGAATTTGTTACAGAAATAAATGAAAAATCAGAAACCAGTTTCCACTCTATCCAAATTGGTGGTGATCAGTTAACACGGGAAAGATTTTCAGGTGCAAAAACTCTTAGAGGTGGTGCATCCACAGCCAAGGAAAGATTTGAGAATCTATATCCCATCAGTTTTGAACTATTCCATACATCAATGAACTTTCTTGAATTGATGTTTAAAGTACTTTTTAAGAAGAAAACATTTGATAAAGGGACATTAAATGGAGAAAAAGTCAAGTTAAACAGATCCTCTGTACATGAAGATGTAAAAAATCATTATGATGATGACAAGGACTTTGTTGTGAGTTTTGTAAAATCCTACATAGCTGCCGCTCTAATGGAGTTTTTTGGCATTAAAGACAGGGCTTCAACTTTGACCAAAAACAAACCTCCATCCGACCCGTCAGAACTGAAAAAATGGCAGGAAGAAGTCCTTGAAACTTTCCTTGATGAATATATATTCAAGAGAGATCAGCAAATTACCTGCACACACAAAACTTTAAATTTGATGTTACCAGATGGGACACAGATTCAGATTCAGATCCCATTATCAAATCCCCAAAATCCAAGTACTACAAATCAAAATACAAAAGATGATGTATATAAGTATGGAGTGTTAGTGATGGAATTGGGATTAATGTTCCTAGAATTTCAGGATGTTTGCAAATCCCCAGATAGAGCTAGACTGATGACTGTTATGAAATGTATGATGATGATGTTTAAAACGGTAAACAATAACTCAAAATATGCTTTGGAAATTTTGCATTTCCTTTGCTTTCACCAGGCATCATATAGCCTTCAGACTTCATATCAGTCAATTCATGGTCTGTTTGTGAATACACAGGGGAAACTAGACTCATCTATCCCTGCAGATCTGCATATGGAGCATATGGTCAAAAAGACCAAAAGTATGCTTAAAAGCCTAGGATCAAACAAAACACCTGAAATTATTGTTAAAAGATCAAAAGCGTTAGCTGGAATGGATGCCATCTCTCATCATTATGACACAGACACTAATGTAATTTTGAGATCTCATCACCACAAATTGAAAAATGCAAATGACGATGAAATAAAAATGATACAAGATATAATGGAAGTCAATCCATTTGTCTATACACCAGGAAGGAGTTTTGAATTTTTCAAAGGACTAACTAGTCCTCTTCTGTTCTCTATCAATGACAATAAATACAAGGCCTGGGTGGAACATCATAAAAGTATACTGGACTATGACTCTGGAAAGTAGGCTGCATGAAACATATGTAAGTACACGTTCTTTATATAGACAGATTTACACCTTATATATACATGCATATACTTGTAAATGGGTTAAATATAGCAGTCATCATATTATACCTCCTTTCATTTGCTGTTTAAGTACAGGCAAATGGGTTTTGAAGTTAAATATATATAGATTCTGAAGCTTCTGTCAAAATACAACAATCTGTGAATTTACAGTTGATTTTACTATTATGAATATAACTTGCCAATTGAAAAAAAAAATGCTAAGGATAGAATTCTTCATTAATAAGTCCTTAAATATGAATTTCAATGTGACAGTCATCATAATGTGCTCATATACTAATCATACTTATTATTCTAGTTTAGTATATCCTGGTTTCATTAATATTCATGCATATTAAGCAAGAATCACAGTTTAAAGGATACATATATACATTTGTGGCAAATCAATGTGTTCTTAGAAATTGGAATTGCAAAATGAAGAAAGAAAATAAGTATAACTGACATAAAGCAATATAAACAGACATAATGTATCAATTCATTTACAGCATGTACCGTACAGTGTTCAGTCATTTTGAAATGATGATAAGATAGCAAAAAGTGAACTAGAAACTGACTCAGGAACACTTGAATTTAGCAATTTAGAAAGATATGATTCATCTTTAATGAATTCAAAACAATCAACAATAATCTGGACTTTTTCTTCAGACATAATAAATCCTAACTCTCCTGAAGGGTCGGCATTTATGTATGTCTGAAGAGAGAGAGTCTAACATAATGCCTTTGTTCCAGCGAAGGAACCTTAAAACCAATAACATTTGCTCATTCCTTACAACAAACATCGCAACAGTTATCCACACTTTCAAAGGGTGCATCAAAATATGCAGGTAGATGCTGTCTCCTGCATGACTTTGATCTAATGAACTCTATCATACTGTTATCAATAGGTTTCTCTGCTGGATCAGAGTTATTGAAATATAACTTGGCTTCTGCTGCCTGGCCATCTCTTCCAGCTCGTCCAACCTCTTGTACATAGACTGTTCAAAAATAGAGTGAACATGGTAAAGGTATTAATCATTGAAATACTGTTATTTAATGAATCAGAAGGTTATGCAAACTAGGACCTGATTTGATTAACTCTTCTTCTTAAGATTACCTTCTGGACTGGTTGGTGGGCCAGCATGAATTACATGCTTCACATTTCGAAGGTCGGCACCCATTCACAGAGCAACAGTGGCCAACACAACTTTAACCTTCTTGTTGCTTTTTAAGTCCTCAATAATTTGTGAATTTACCTATTAGGTATTGATAATAATTCAACAGAAATTCTTACTCAAAGCCATCAAATGGTTGTACATAATTTTGATTATGTAGAGGTAAACTATTTATTAAGGTATTCATTGATATAATATCTAGTTCTGCAGAAAATTAAGACACAAATAAGGATAGATATCTAAGCATGCATTGGGTAAATTTTCATCAAAGTACTTTGTTAATTATTTCAACTCTTTAAATATTTCTTGGTCCTGAATTTTTAGCTTAATGTACCAGTACACGTACAAGATGCATGAAGGTACCTAGTACATTACCGGTACACAATTGACTGATTATGCATGTATAATTTCAAGTAGCAACCAGCAATTCATGTTGCACAGCTCTCTAGCTTAAGCTGAGATTTTGGAATATCAATAAGTGTGACATAGCTCGATAATCTACTTCTCTATATTCATCAAGTGTTTATTGTTGGAAACTATGAATTAAAATTACAATTTTTTCCTCATTTTGTTATACACAGAATAAAGCACACTGGTAATTACATCATAAAGAAATTGTAAATCTTAGAGTAAAACATACATTTTCGGGTTGTGTCGAGTGATACTGTACGACACGGCTGTTTTCTGGACAAGGAGTACCATTATACATCTCCTCTTTCAGTATGCGTTTTGCTAGATCATACCCATAAGCACACCATTTAAGCTTGGAATAGATTATTGTCAGAGGGAAAGAATTCATATTCATAAGAAGATTAATAAATACAGGTTTGAAAATGTAGTCATATGCAGACTGGACTCTGTTATTTCCACCAGTTGAAGAAGGACGCTCTTGAATAGTCATCTTAATGTTGCTGTTAAGAACAGGTAATGATCTGAGAAAAACTGGCTTCTTCATGGTGAGATGTGAAGCTATAGATTTCTGAACTTTAACGGAAGCAGTGGCTGTAAGGGCTAAGATAGATGTAAGATGTGAGTTAATGGACTTCAAATTGCAGATGTTTTTAAACATTGGTCTGAATTCTTCCCCCCACTGAGGCACCAAGTGAGCTTCGTCCACAACAATGAATGTCCGTCTGTTAAGTCGAGAAACTTCTTCTAAAATAGATGGCTGTGTGATATCTTCTGGATGGCCAACAATGTACAATATTGGTGTCAAGTCTTTACTCTCATCCTTATAAAGGAGGTCTGATGCTCTTATGGACTTGGCCCCAAGTTTTGCAATTTCTTGCTCAATGATAACATTCAATGGGCATATCAACAGAACTAAACACTGTCGATCATAGAATGAAAAGTCCACAAAGGGAAGAATTTCAAATATCAGTGATTTCCCATATCCAGTTGGTAACACTGATATGCAATCATTTTTAAGGCTTGCTTTATCGTTACAACTTGCTTCGGTTTCAGATAGTTAATGTCTGTACCACAATGTAAATTCAGTAACTGCAATCCTCTTTTAAACTTAATGTTCTCCTCGATGATGCAAATACCTGCCTAAAGAAAGATGGAGAAAAGATGACCTTTATTGAGCATCTTTGTTCATGCTGTTTAAGACAGGATAGTTCAATATTGATGAGAAGCAAGAAGAATAAGAGAAATTTATAAAGAATGAAAAAGACAAATGAAAAACCAATTAAAAATCAAAAACACATGAAAACCCAGAGAGGACACATGATAACTCAGTCATAAATAAAAAAGACGCATGTAAATCAAAATCAAAATAAAGAGGACACATGAAATTAAAAGACGGCTTATTAAATAACCAACATAGCATTTAGTATGAAGGAACAAGATGGGAGATTTAATGATTGGCCAAACCAGGATTTGAACGTGAACCCCCTGAATTACTATTTAGGTGCTCTACTGGCAGAGCTATCTGGTCCTGGCTATCAAAACATGGTACATAATGGAACAGCGTGGAATAAATCACTAAAAAGAACCAGACTAGGATTCGAACCCGAGTCCATTATACATTTATCTGTAGTCAGGAACATGGCAGTACTGGGCCTATTAAACACTCTATCACAAAATATCATTTAATACTGCTAAGTGAACAAAAATATTGTCTGATGTGACATTGTGAGAGCTGAGGGAAGAAAAGAAGACTAAACCATTATAACTGCTTTAAATTATATCTAAGCAGTGTGGGATTCGAACCCACAAGTCTCCTGAGTAAAACAGATTCAAAGAATTGAGTGACACTACGTTTTTACATTTACATTCATATTTTTAAGGGATTAAAATGTATTTTTATAAAGAAAAAAGCGATGCATACAGTAAAGGAATGATTACCTACAATCAGAGCAAATTAATGGATTAAAAACAACGCGACAATAAATGACCCATGCGTCAACGAAAAGTTTGATCCCTCTTGTAACTGATGCTGTACCACAATTTAGATGTCGGTCTCTGGGTTAAAGAATAATAACTGCCAAAGTTTACCACCGTTGGTAATCTCCATTTGTTTACATTATGAATTCTAGGTGTTTTGGCGATTCTAAATGCGTGACATGGCAAAATAATAAAAGGAGACATAATAGAATCAACATAGGAATACAATAAGGCAAATAAATAATACTAAAACCATTTCACTAGAGAGAAGAGACACGTTCTTTATGCGAGTCGCACACTTACTTTGTCCGCCATTTTGAATTGCGCAATTACATGTGTTCAAATTAACCGGTGCCTGACCTCAATGTAGAGAGTGCGCGAACGGAATTGTGGGAAGGGTACCAGACTAAACAGTGCATTGTTTTCACAATTTCCACAAACCGGTAGGGGACGTGTATTGCTTATGCAATATTCTCAGAATGCTTGTTTAAATTGGCAAGGAGTTCTCACTTGATAAAATAATAACAATATATCGGGAATAGGTCCGGGAGAAAAATTCAAGCTATAGAAAATGTGTGTACAAGCCATGGGCCTTCTTGTCTTTAACCTTACGATATTATTCATCAGACGACGATTAGCCGTGTGTAAACATATATTTGATATCATTCACACAAAAGACAGTATGCACAAATCTTGCAATTAAATCACTTAGTACCTATACATGTAAATTTACATACTGGACGACCCCATATCCGGTTTAAAATGTTTAGGCCAGTTGGGCTATTGACTCAACAAGGGTAATTTCTAGACAATTATATATTCTAAGTTGGTATTAATAAATACGGACAGTAAGTGTTCGTAAAACACAGATACCCTGTTGGCATCAGAGACATAAAACATTTGTGTTTATGTTGTTTGTCTCGGTTGGCATTTAATGCCAAGATTAGTCTTACAAAAGTAGACTGGACTCCAGAATCAATGTCATATTTAAGATTTTAAAAAATGTAAGCTAGTGTCCATAGAAAATAAAAGCAAAAGCTCTAACCGCTCAAAGTTATAGCAAAATAGACAATATCCATTGTCAAATCATGAATTAAAAATGAAATGCAAAAAATTTTGGTTTGTGTCACTAAAGAATAAATCTGCGATTTATAAAAGCTCTACCGCCTACCGTTATAAAAGTGAATCAAAACTATTTGTCAAGGTAATTACTATCGGGGTCGAAATTTCTTGACATAAATGTAAGCGATATAATGCTTTAAAATAAAGAAAAATCGACGTCATTTGAGTGTTTTACTAAGGGAAGATTTTACTTGGAATAAAAGAGATGAGATGGGCGCGCCGACGCGCTGAATACAGCTGATTTTATATGATGTATTCATATATTAACACTTTTACAGAGCAACTCTAATTACAATTTTTAAACAAATAATATGTTATAAAACTATATATTGAAAAGAATTAGACAACCGGCAAAGCCTTTGTAAGCCTTTCTCCCACGTCAACCTCATATTGATAATATTGAATATATACAACCTGAGGAGTGTGGGAATGTAAGAACATAAATTAAAAAGAAAAAAGAAACACAGACTTTTAACTAGAGGAGAAACAACAATTTTCCATCTAAAAAGCACATTAATAAAATATTAAGCATTGCATAGTTTTATTAGCAGGAATTGATACTTAAGTACGATTCCATCTACATGGAAGCAAACCATCCATATATGGCCTAGAATATGTCCACTTCAAATTATAATTCGATTAAAAATATTTACATAAAATCAAGTTGATTTCGTGCATAATGATGAGGAAAACTACATCACCCGTATGAATGGACTCTTAATTTCTTAATTAATTGTCACGACTTTTTGTCATTGGCATATAGGTTTAGTTGGGCAGGTGTGGATTCAAAGCATCATATCTGTGTTCGTCATTAATTCATTGTTAAAAAAGGTTATTCCATTTCAGAGCCAAAAAAAACCCAATCACATTTGGAGGGAAAACAAAAGGCCCATGGGCTACATCGCTCACCTGAGCAACAATAGGCATGATAAAATCAGCTTTATGGAGTCATACTGATAATCCAAAATATCTGGACAATGTAGTATAATACAACATGTAGAACCTATACAAAAAAATCTGGTTCCTCCTGGAAATTCTTATATTCAATTTATAATCAAGTCGTTTTTCTAACATGATGATATTAAAGTCATCACATTCAGCATTGCAGTTCTCAAAAAGTCCCTTAACAATTGTTCATATACATGATATAAACCTACATCGAACTTTGAACCCCTTGTAAGGCCCAAATAATCGTCCAGGGGCCAAAGTTTAAACAATTTTCAAGAATCAGCAATATATAAAAATGCTTGCATATAAGTAAAAGCATATATAATAACATTTCTGTTTTTGTGAATAATTATAATGTTTTCTTTTCTACAACTGCATCCCCAATGCGGACTCACACTACTCCTAAAGATTGTGATTTGGACAAATTTGCATCTAGTACACTATCTGAAGTTCATTTCACTAAAATTACAGCTTTTCTAGTAGTCAAATCCGATTTAGTCGAAAAAAACCCTGTTAACGGCAAATAATTATTATTTGGTCCAGCATGGTTTTTAAACATAATTAAAGTGTGCTGATTCCAAAAAAAATTGCTGGCCTTCATGAAAATGGCGTTAAGTAACTCAAAATAGCGATTCAAAATGGCGGACAACCAAATTTTATATTTTTTACTTAAAGTTTTCAAACAATAATGAAATGATCCAGCTTAGTGTTTTATGATATTTAAAGTGTTCTAAGTTTGAAAAAATTTCCTGGCCTTCCCCGAAAAGCGTTAATTAGGTCAACATGGAGATACAAAATGGCAGATACCCAGATTTTATAATTTTTTTTCTTAAAAAAAAAAATAATTTAGGAAAATGCATAAAAAACAATAATAATTCAGTCCAGCAAATTTAATTTTGCAAAATAGTTAAGGCGTGCTTAGTCTGAAAAATATGCTTGCTATGACAAAAATGGCGCTAATTAGGTCAAAATGGCGGTCAAATTGGTCGACAGGCAAATTCTATAATTCTCTTAAGTCTTAAAAATTGAGGTAACAAACAATTATAAATTGGTTCAGCATAGCATTTTATCATAACTAAGGTGTGCTGAGTCCAACAAAATATGTTGATCGCGATAAAAAGTTAAAAATGGTGGACAGCCAGATTTCATCATTTTTCGTCTCACAACTTTGAATTTACACTACCCAAGGATACTTCCACAAAAGTCTCAGCTTCCCTCACCAAATGGTTTCTAAGAAAAAGATTTTTGAAAACTTCTCGAAAATTGTCAATAACTCCTTATCTCCTTTTGCAAAAGGGCGTGATCCTTAATTTTCACAACTTAAAATCCCCTAAGCCTAAGGATGCTTTGTGCCAAGTTTGGTAGAAATTGGCCCAGTTGTTCTGGAGAAGATGTTGAAATGTGATAAAGTTACAGACGGACATTTGTATCTCGCATCAATCATATTTAAACCGTAGGTAACAACAAGTTTTAGCGCTGAATCTAGTGTATTTAAAAAGCACGAAGCTTTACAACCTAATGAGATTTAGTATAGTAAATTGAGGACCGACATTCATTTCAAAGCTTTCGTTGTATACAAACTGGAGGAAAAGACAATAGACGCGTGGTACATTTAGAAAACATTCGTGAAAATAATAAGTTTGTAGAACATTATGCTGTTACTGAAATAATTGAAAATGTATAATAATTTCAAGGATTTCCCTTTTCCCAAGCAAGAGCTATTACCTGCGTAAACCGATGAACATGTTGAACTTACATATGGAATAAATTATTTTAAATAGTCACATTGGTTCTGTTAAGGTAGACGTTTGTCAAATGTGCTAAGTGAAAAACACTGACAAGTTTTAAATCGTTTTCCATCGATTTTGTATAGTCAGGAATGTTTGCTTGATCACAATAGTCATATGCAACTTCAAAGTTTTATTTTAAGATTTTTTTTTCCAGACATAAAATAACGCATGGAAAAGAACTCATCAAACGCGCCAATCGATCCATCAACAGAATAGTCTTCTCTGATTTAAAAATACACACTATTCAAATAGGCTCGGTACTGAGTTGGATTATCAAAGGCATTTAAAAAACACTCAGTTGTTTCAAATGTATGCTAACTTTAGTGAAGTTAAGCGTGCGCCTAAATCATAAGGTGTCATCCAGACTTAAATATTACTAATAAAAAAAACACAATTCGTTGATATTTTTCACATTAAGGTACCTCACTAAACCTACATTTATACTTTTTCAGGCACTACGCCACAAGATGGCGATTTAATTGTTTTGTTATCAGAACTGTTTATATCGTTCGATTGGGTTGTATATCGTCGTAGCTCAGTGGTTAAAGTGTTGGACTTCTGAAGAGCAGATCATGAGTTCGAATACGCCTGGAGCTTTTGTTCATGTTTACTGAATTGAATTTTTGAAAATGTAATTTTTCATCCAAAATTCCACATTTTTTTTTTGCCTATTAGACCTATTTACTTCTTATCCATTGTGATTTCTATCATAATCATTTAATTTTCTGCTGATTTGAGAAAATATTTCACGGTGTAGTGAGCCACCTTAAAACGGCACTGAACAAGGGCCCATTCTCCTTAGCTTAAGTGCACTCGTTCTTTGCACTGTTTTCCGCGTGCTAATATGAGAGGCAACTTTCTGCGGTATTTTTGTTTTATAATAGTAACATGTTGTAAAAAGGTAGTACGACCAATGAGGAAAGAACTAGGGCCTTGGAAGTGTGGTGTCAAGATCGGTACGACAGGATTTATACTAACTTTAAATATGTTATTTATTTCCTCTTCGACATTATTTATCATTTTAAGCAATCCGAAAAAATGTTACTTTATCATGATTTCCTCTCCTATAGGGGTATCATAATTTGCATCGACTACCTAACACAATTCTTAAGCAAAAATCAATTAAACCAAAAATGTTTGAGATATCTAGAAAATCGTTTTAAAATACTTGAAATTCATGCTGCATTTGCATGCTGCCTTAGGTATCCATATTAGCCGATGTTCAATGAATCGGGATGCATTACAGATATGTATGGGCTTAAAATTCAGTATACTTGGACATACTTTTCATGTTGAAGTATCAGTATGCAAGAGTGGAATGTGTCGTAATAATTGACTTTTTGAGTCCCCCCCCTTTTTGCTTTTAATCTATAATCTATAAAATTCAATTCTAAAACATCTAAACGGTATAAAATTTGTTTTAAATAGTTTTCTTAATATTCCTAATGATTAAATGCATCTTTCCAATTAGCAGTTATTGCTACTCTTAGTATTTACATTTTTATTTTTTAAAATATGCATGTCCCCATAGACCTTGATGCAATCTTCATGAATTAATTACTTGTTAGCTAATGATATATTTGAAAATTTCTCTTGGTAATTTTTAATGCCCCCCCCCCTCCTTCGAAGAAGGGGTAGCATATTGCTTTGCTGCTGTCTGTCGGTCGGTCCACCAACAGTTTCCGTTCATTTTCTTCGCAGAGAAAGCACATATTGAAATGAATTTTGGTATACAGGTTTATCATAATAATATCGAGGTCAAGTTTGTTTTGGGTATGATCGAGCAATTTTCGACAGAGTTATGATCTTCAAAATATCCAAACTCAAACTCATTCATAATCAAAGTACTGAAGTACTGACGAGAGTTGATTTTATCGATTATTATTCATTTTAAAATCAACGATACGTTACTTTGCTTGGCAAGTAGTTTATAACCTGTCTTTGAATTACGCACATTTTTATAATATGAATTCTCGGACTTTTCCGACAAGAATTTTGAGAAAACCCCCGTATGAATCGTATTGTGCAATGATTAGAGATAGAATTGATTCCATCAAACTATGTATAAGTAATCGAAATAATCAAAAAATTGTATGAATCCAAGCAATAATGAACTCTAGTCTCGTTCAATCAGATGCTCGACTGTTTCCGTTAATCTCCAACAAGCAAGAGAATATGTATACCAGGTCACGTGATAGCTGGATGACGCGACCTCTAAATATAGAATGACCGTCTGCTTGTCGGAGATTTACGGAGACGGCCGATTGTTGAACGAGACTTTATTGAACTCTGGCGTATGAATACAAACGACTGCAAAAAAATATCTAAATTGTTCGTACTATTTAACGTCTGACTATTTTCAAGGTATTCATAAATAAGTTTCTTAAAAACCAATGCTTTGAGATACATTACATCGAATTTATTGATTATTTTCAAGAACCAAATCTTGTCAGCGGTGATGATTTGTGCTTAGGTCCAAGCACTGTTTCACTTTCGGTTTGCCAGAGTAACTGCATAGGAGAGTTGATTAAAATCAACTCCCAAAAATGACTCACGTTCTTGTACGGCCTTTTATGGATGAAAAAGATAATTATGTCTTTACTTTTTGTGTTTGAAAGTTGTCAATCAAATTACATTGTAAAAATGAACAAAAAAAATCTTTCAAAGAACATCATTTACTTGAATGATCTCCTTTGATAATGTTTCTTCAGTGATTTTCATTTTACGATTCAAAAAAAAAATCTGGTGCATATTTTTAAAGTATCTACAGAATGCTGAAAGAATTGAAAATAGGAAGACCTTGAGAAAGTGCAAGTCATTTCACTAAGTGATCGAATATGCTGTCGAAGATTTATCAAAATCTCTTTTAACTTCTTTGATCACATAAATTGCAATTAAATAATTGATATTAAAAAAAAGATCATTCCTTCAATAGCACGGTTTTAATACGAGGATAAAAACATATGTACATGATAGCATTTTAGGAAATAAGCTCTTGATTTTTGATAGAAAATAACAATCTTGTCATTAAATCTTTTGAAAGGTGAAGTGCACCATATTTTCTCGTTTTTACAGTATCAAAGGACAGGGTTGGGTTTGATCAATACAGGTGAACTGCATATATGCGTAAATATACTAGCGGAAAAAAGAAACTGTGCATTATAAATATTAGTATAATTTTTTTATATTTATTGTTTGCATTTATAAAATTTAAAAAATCGATAATGGTATTGTTTTTGACAATATCGGATGGTAACCGTCCGGGTGCACGGACTTTTTCATAGTTAGTGAGCACCTGTTGTTTATTGAAGAATTTGTACGCACGAGTTTTACGGGCCAATACTGTTTGGAATAAGAACTGTAAAGGATTTGTTTAAATTTTTTTTGTTAAGGAAATCCCTTTAGTTTCAAAATTTACCCCTATGTCATGCCACGACTCAACGAAAACCAACGTAATCGTGCTTGTGGGATGCTGCAAGCTGGAATGGCACAAAATACTGTAGCAAGACACTTTGGAGTTCATCAGAACACCATCCAGTCATTATGGAGACGGTTTCATTAATCTGGCAACACCCAGGATCGACCGCGCTCTGGGCGACCTCGTCTGGGATGAAATGGAAAGACATTTACCAAATCAGCCAGTGACATTCGCTGATTTAGGCCATGCTTTAACCAACATCTGTAACAACAACCCTCAAGCATTTCTGAACACTTTAGTGGCATCAATGAGGCGTCGCTGTCAAGTATACGTGAACGCAAATGGTGGTCACACGCGTTATTAATTTTGTTAATTCAATTAAGAAATAAATTACGAGTTTTCGTGAACCTCCGAGGTCGAGAAATGTTGTTTTGAAATATAAAAGCCGAAGCGTTAGCCGAGGCTTTTATATTTCAAACAACATTTCGAGATGTTTATATCTTTAAATTATATATTTGTGAATTTTAAAATTTTTTTTTTTTAAAATATTTAATAGGAATGATTCATACTGGAATTGGCCCAGCCCAGATTAATGGCCTTTTAACAACTTTGAACATCCCTGCCATAAGTTCAAAGACCATTCAGAAAAGACAGATGGAGACAGGGTCAGCCATCGAAAAAGTTGCAGAAGACACTATTCAAAATGTTTTACAAGATGAAATCCAAGCAACAGCTGAGTATGTATTAAATTATTTAAATGAATTTAATTGAACTTCCAGTTTATAAAATAATGCAGTGCAACATTTACAGGAAATATATTAAAGACCTAACAGAGATAACAGGTGTGGTCGTAAGGAATGGAAAACTCTACCACCTACAGAAAGAAGTGAATGCTATTTCACTGATGGCTGCTTTGGATTCTTTTCTGAAATTTCTTGAAAAGTACAATAGTGTCATCTTAGTTGGTCACAATATTAAGAGGTTTGATTGTCCAGTGCTTTTTAGAGCTCTTGAATCCTGTTCTTTGTTGTCAAAGTTTTCAAGAAAGGTGAACGGATTCTTAGATACCAAGCTGTTATTTCGAATATCACATCCAAACTTAAGCTCATAGTCAGCAGAGTCTTGTAGCAAGACTTCTTGGTTGTACATATGGAGCGCACGATGCTCTAGAAGATATTTTAGCATTGCAAAAGTTGGTAGACAACGTAGATCTATCTGATGTAAAATACAAGAATGCTACATTTTCAATTTGTTACGCATTAAATGCTTTGTTGTACCAAAAGGAAGTAGATAAAAATTTTCCTTCCCTACAGATTCTTGTTGAGAAAAAAGTGTTGAGTCTTAGTATGGCGAAAAAAATAGCTGGAAGTGCGTTGAATTTTGATAGTTTGAAACTAGCTCACTCAAGAGACAATAATGGTATTTCGAGTATTGTTTACTGAAGTGTGCAGCAATGATTCTGTTAGGGTGACTAAGTCTAACAAAGTTATTGAAGCAGTGAGCTCATTTTTTTTATCAATAAATGAGAGTTAGATTTTGTGTATTGTTTAATTAGTGCCTTGTCAGAAATGGATTCAATTTCATATTTTATATTATTTAATGTGTTAATAAACAAATTAGTTTATATCATAGGTCTTGTCTATGTCACAGTAAGACATTAAACGTCATCAACATTTACCAATGACATATCGTAGACATTTGATATTCTTAGTGATGGGCCGATTATCGCCGACAATCGAAAGTCGGTCGCTAAATGTCTCCCGATGTCGATGATCGATTAAGATTTTCATAATCGATTATTCAAAAAAAAATTAATAAAAACGTAAGTTACGAAAATTCTTCGTACGACTTGACTTTTTCAAACATCAAAACGAAAATAGGTTTAAACAAAATGGCAGCGCGATGTGCAAGCCTAACGTACGAGGCAAATGCCACTAATCAAGATCCCAACAATAACATGACTCAGGAAATATTTCCATATCCAAATACAAACTTTAAATCTACGGTGTGGAAGTATTTTGGATTGTTGACTTGCTCATTTTCTTGAATAAAAACCTTTAAATGTACTGGTGAAACATTGACGTGGTATGTCATGTGACTCGGCCAGTAGTAAACTTTCTAGTCACGATGTTTAAATGATAAATTGTTTTGGTTTAATGTTTTTGAAATAGGATTTGAACTTTGAATTTCAAATTAATTTGTTATATTTTAAATTGTTTATGTTTATTGTTTGAAGTTTGAACTTGTTCCTAACTTCCTAGTCACTATAAATGGTACAATTCCTAGTTTTCTTTTATTCTAACCAGGTGCAGTAAATTAGATTGTATGTGCATACATGTAATAATATATAAATTTTATTATCATATTTGATTTATTTGAAAAAATATTTAATCATTTCAAACAACTGAAACAAGTATATATTACTGTATAATTATACAACGCAAGTTTTTGTTCAGTTTCATTCAATTAAACATAATTTGAAAATTTTCGATTATTTAATCGATTATACACTTTCGATTATTTCCGATAATCGATTATGAAAATTTTCCGATTTCCCATCACTAGATATTCTATAAATACATGCATATTTTGATGTTTGTATTATTGTTAGAAAGGGATTGAAACTGATTTTAATCCATAAGAGGCAGTTTAGTAATTTTGCATTTTCCATATGTGAATTTAATTGTCCACTAAAATGTAATCTTCCATGTAATGTTTAGTGTACAACCTGAGTAGCTTATGATAATACGACGTAATTATGATAATTACATAATCATGTATTAGAGCTTAAATATTGATATTTATAAGATGTACTATAATTGTTGTAACTTTTGTAGAGGTCTGTGTTACATGTTGCTCTGCTCCTGTTTGTATTTTTTCATTGGACTTTTGATTTTGAATCCTGTTAACTTTATTGTTATCACCACATTTCATGTAAACTTTTCACGATTTTATTATCAGATTATAAGAATCAGCATCTTGTTAAATTTGATTTAGAAAACGACCTGTTCTTATTCTTATGCCATGCAGATGTACATGTTATGATAACATTTTTGCATAGAAGATATACTGAATTTATTATATCATTAACAATATACTTTTTTAAATTAAATAACACATTGTTGATAAATTCATTCATGAAATATGATAAATATAAACATTTCAAAATATTTTGAAAGCTAAATATTACATATCAGAATGTTGATGCATATTGTACTACTTGTAAATGAAGTTATGACAGAGGAAATTCTGATTGATTTTTTTTGTCCCCCGCCGCAACGCGGAGCGGGGACATAGAAATGCCGGGCGTCCGTCCATGTGTCCGTGTTTCCGTCCGTCACACTTTTTTGTAAGCGCTCTCATGCCTACAAATTTTGACGGATTTTCGTTAAATTTAAACCAAATGTTTATACCACTATTACCTTGGTCAAGTTCGAAAATCAGCATTGGTTGATACTTTTTGTTGGAGTTATGGGACTTTGTGACCTTGTAAGCGCTCTCTTGCCTACAAATTTTGACGGATTTTCAATAAATTTATACCACAATGTTTATACCACTAATACTTTGGTCAAGTTAGAAAATCAGCATTGGTCGATACTTTTTGTTGGAGTTATGGGGCTTGACCACAATAATGACTCTGTTTTATCCAAAAATTGACCTTGTAAGCGCTCTCATGCCTACAAATTTTGACGGATTTATCACACTTTTTTGTAAGCGCTCTCATGCCTACAAATTTTGACGAATTTTCATTAAATTTATACCAACTATTTATACAACTAATACTTTGGTCAAGTTCTTTTAGATTGTAGTATTTTGGATATATTTGCGACAGGAAAAATAGAAAAAATGGGTGGTGGGGGTAAACAAATGTTCCTCCAAACCTCCCAAAACATTTAATTCTGGAACAGCCCTGAATATTTGAAAATATTGCAATTTCATATACAGTATACTAGTATACTGCTTGACTGGCGGGGGACCCAGGGATTCTATTGTTTATTTTTGGAGTTGAAAGCTACGAATTTTTAGTAATATTATTTTTACCAAAGTTGTGTTTATCTACTTCTTGATGTATTTAAAAGATTTTATTTAAAAACCTGATTTGATATCCTAATTTATCATTTTGAATTCAGATGTAAAGAATCAGCAAATGTGAAAAGTTGACTACAAAATTGCACTCTTTCAAGTTAAAATTTCTCAAAAATTTGATCACTGACCCCATATACAAATTATATCAATAGAATGAAGTGGATTTCAACCTTATTACCCTTCAATTTTTATATGGTTCTTATTAGTAGATATTATTTAATTGTTGGATGGAAAATGGTGGAATTTCAAAACTGACAGAGGAAATTCGAACTTAAATAATTTTTGATTTTGATTTGAAGAACATATTCAAGACCTGAAAGCAACCTGAACCGGGATATGTTGATGTTTTGCTGGAAAAAACACAAATTTTAATTTAGGGTCATGATTTGTCTTTGCTCTCATGAGAATCAACATGTCATCTAACGTGAATTAAATGACTTCCAAATCTTCCGTAGGACTAGTTATGCTACAATAAGAAAATAACTAGTTTACGAAACCTTTTATTCCTCAAATAACGCAAAAGATTTGGAATGTAGAGACAGTCTTTGGCAGTGATAAAAAGGAAGGGAAGCCATCCATAATATATTTCCAAAAGCCACACAAAACATCTGAAAAGCGGCAAAAATTTAATGGATAAGATAGAAAGTTTCAGAGAAGGTAGTGTTGTATTTTTTTTTCTTGTAACAGACTTAGTTTGCTGATAACTCTAGTTCGTCACACATTCTTTATATACATAAACGATAAAATACAATGAATATATTTAAAGAGTACGGTACAATAATAGCGGCGCAGAAACAGTTTGTCCAATAGGGCAGCAGGTACGTATCGATGCGATTGAAAAGTATCGTATAAATACTCACTGTTATGAAAGTCCCAGCAACAGATCCAGGATTCTCCACACTATAAATCATGTGGTTGGATGATGATCGACTTCAACTGCTGCTTAAATTTGTAATAATTACAGTAAAATCAGAAACCTCATTGTCACAATATTTTCAGGCAAAGTTGGAGTTTGACAACTTGCTATCGGAACGCACCCCTGCAGCCAACGTTTCTTCGGAATCAATTTTGAGATGTGCCATTTTCTGTGAGAAAGGATGCGAGTGTTTCAGCTTCAACCTAATAACACGGGTCTGTCTTCTTTATGATTCATGTTATCCGTTTGGAATGACGGTTAATGAAACAGGTTGGCGTTTGTTCGTTAATCTTTCCAATCAAAGTAAGTAGAATTTTTTGGACAATTTATTGTTAGTTAAGAAGGCTCGATGGCCATGGCCATTTTAAGACCCTATTTATCTCCTTAGAAGGAGAACTCTATATAAATACATTGAAAAGAACGAAAATTCAAAAGGAAAAATATATAGATATTTTCTTTACTTAATCAAAGTTTCTAGCTAAACAAATCATATCAAAAATTTTAGGGCAGCTCTGATGGTTAGTTTGTTGCTACTCCTTAAAAAAAAGCACGTGAATATGGTCCGTTATTTCTGCGTTATTGTTCATGATCATAATTTATTAAAAAAAACCAATTTTTTTTTCAATAAACATCAAAGTTTTTACAAAATGACTTTTAAATAACTAATAGATTTGTTTTCTAATCATAATACATTTGAACTCTTCGAGTAAATAGTAATTGACATAAACAGTACATTTTTCTTAAATGAAATACTTATTGTCTTGCTGCAGCTCGAGTCTAATCAATCTTTTTAAAATGGTTCATGATTATGTTAGTAAAAAAGAAACCGAGAAAACGTAAGTCAATCCGTTTCATTAATATTTAAAAGTCTCATTATGTGAGAAGATTTTGGTCTTTAATTTTCCAAATAATAATACTAACATTAAGAACCTCGTTGAATAACCTCTGTATCATGTTTTATTGTATGCTTTCTTTCTTATGATTCCTTTTTAGCGTGTTACGAATGGGGTTCTTACGCGGAACACCGATACTGCTTTTCAAGTAGACTAAATGAATGGAAGGATGCCAAGGTATGTCATAAGACGTAAGCGTGTTATTCATATACATTTACTTTTCATAAAATCGGTTTGTTTCTTATTTTCTTTCTCCTCTTTTAATAGTAATTCAATTTAAACTTAATCAAGTATAAACGAAATTTTGATTTCACTATTTAATCCATAAAATGAAACTACAAAATACACAATGTTAGCAAAGTTTTAGCAGTCCTGTAAGCAGCGTATTTACTTGGCAACGAGGTCGGGAAAGATTTCTGTAGAATATATCCATTATGATTATACTCTAGTAAGATAAGTATATTGTTTATATATTTACAATATATATATGTGTTAAAAATTAAAATAATTGGCATTGAAGAATGCCTGTAACATGATGAATGCCTACCTTGTGGAGATAGAGAGCCGTGAGGAGCACGACTGGATCAAGTCTAAAGGTAATGCATGCATGCAAACTGCTTTAAGAGCGCTGGATGGCTGTGGCCATTTTTTTTTATTTAATTAACCTTCTTTATACGAAGAGCTCTGTAAAAAGATTATGGAAAATGTCTAATTTTAAAGCCAAATTATTCATTTTTTTCTATTAAATAACAGTGTATGGCCTTGAATGTCATATCATAAAGTGTAAGGCAAGTTTTCTTCGTAAACTTTCTTTTTTATTATTAAAAAAAACTAATTTCACGACCGTTTCTTATTTGGTCTACCTTTAACGTTAACGATTCTGGAAACAACACATTTTTTGATTTCAATAATAGTTACAGAAGGCAGCTCAAGACAATGGATAGGACTAACTGACGAAACTTCAGAGGGAAAGTTTTACTGGGAACATTCCCGTAGTGCACCCAACTTCACCTTTTGGGCATCGGGAGAACCCTTTGAAGGAGAAACTGACAACTGTGGAGTCATTAAACGCACCACAGATCGCTGGTTTATCATTTCCTGTACTAAGACATATTCCTTTATTTGCGAAGGATGAACTGCAAATTCGAGTTGTAATTTTATTGAACTGAACTGAACTTTATTTATTTTACAACGATTGATAAACAAGTTCTACAACTTATATTAATATCTCTCGTTGGCACGGATGTTAGCGCGAGGGGGTCATTTTATTAAAATACATATTTCAAATTATTTTGGATTCTTACGATTTTTTTTTCAATTGCATACGAGTTATTAAGGTTTATGAAGGATTATACAACTGGTCGGCTTTATCCTGTGATTTAGAGAGTAACGAGATACGGATGTTTCCCAATGCCACACAATGAATGAGAATAAAAATATCATTGGTACATGTAGTTTATTTTACTGGACAGATGAGATCTTGTTAATAGAATGCAATATAACCAAATCTTTTGTTAGCATACATTTGAAAGTTTTATGCATATACGAGGGTTTTCATGTTTTGTTGCAGATAATACGTCATTCCATAAAAATATAAGTCGTGTTACAAATGAGCGCATTTACTTATGTACTTTAAATTGATCTATTATTTGATATACAAGGCGACTTTTAGCTTGATATAAATAAACCGTGATATTTGAAAAATTATAACAAGATATGTGGTATTCAATATACCCCAACATCACACTCGTCACAATGTCAACCAGTTCATTACAATGTACTGGACACTTTAATGACAATTGTTCTATCAGGACTCCACTCTGCAGGTGACTAAAGTGATCAGTCTGTCAAAGACCACTTGTCCAGAGCATATCTTTTTCATTTGCCCAATAAAATTCATACTTCACTCACAGAGTGTCTTTAGGTAAATGTTTTCCGTTGACCTTAAACCAAGTTTCTAGCTCGAAGATAAAGGTCTTATACTTGTATGAAGCAGAATTATCTATACTTTTTGCAAATAAATTAAAAAATGCCTGCACCAGAGTAACTGCATATTCCATTTGTTTTTGAACACTTGTAAGCTATAACTGAATTTTATCTAATAAGTAATTATTGTGACCCACATTCATTTTCGATAGACCAGCCCGAAAAAGCAAAAATTCAGAGTAAGGTGATGGACACGATTTGGCAGATCTAAGTCTGCAATGAAATAATATTGAATGATTACGTAAAGATTGAATATATCTACTATGGACTTGCTCAGAGTTTACAATAAATAAAATAAGACAATTCGTTTCTTGAATGCGCGATTTTAGTTTTGATGGATAGACGCTTGCAAAACACGACTTCTGGTGAGAGAATAGGATAGAACGTTCCAGAACGGGATAGCCAAGAAAGCGGGTTGACTAATTAACGTTATGGCGAAAAGTGTAGGCGTTTATCATGCATCGCCAGCAGATACGAGCTATAACCCAACTTAATCATAATCACAGAGGAAATCTCTGTGTAAAAATTTGATATTTTATTTTTGATGGAAAGAACTATCCAGAACGGAGTGCCCAGGAACGCGGGTAGACTAATTAACGTCATCGCGGCAAGTGTAGGGCGAGTTAACTAGATATGTATACACTAGCGTTTGTTTAGATTTTTTTGATTATGCTACGACAGATTGGTAGTAAATCTTACACAATAATTTGTAAATAATGAGCAGATTGTGTACAACAATAAACATCTATAATAATAACTGAAATGGGAAAGTTTAATAGTTGAAGCAGTCTTTTATTATCTGGATTCATGCACATCGAGGTTTTTTTTTTATTTAAAAAAACAAGTTAAGAAAGCTATGAAGAAAACTTTCGGACACATGATATTCAAAAATAGACAAAAAAAAAAGATTCTAAGGTGTAATATCCCTTGCTCAAATTTTCTCCACATGTCTTTAAGAATACAACAATCAGATTTTCAGATAGCTGAATTGTTGATGAATTCATTTCTTTAAGTTTAAATATACATTGCGCTGGATTTTTTGTAAGAATATCATTAATAAGGTAATCATGACAAGAAGAAAAATTGGCATTGGGTGAGGAAAATGTCATATTTGATTATCCCAGCCAAAAAATAAAATTACAGTTTATATATAATATATTTAAAGATAACATTCAATGTATCACTTTAATGATTTACAATATAAGGTTGCGCTGGATTTTATTGGCATACTATCCATGTAAACTTTTGCCACTCGCACAACTTGTTGCGAAGAGGATATAGCGTCACTGCTGTGCGTGGCGTGTGTGATCAGCTTGGAAGTAAGTTTAAAAGAAAACCCCTGCACAGATATTTATCAAACATTGTACACTTATTTTGCATGGTTAAAGGACAAACCCTGTTGATTTTTAAGTCAATTAGTTGAGTCCTTTTCAATATATCGTTAAAATAACACAAGTTTCTAACAAATTTTATGTACGACTTGACAATAACTACGTCCGCTTCTCTTCTGTGAAACCAAAGTGAAAGTAAGCAGTTCGAATCAACAACTTGATATTTTTTTAGATTTAGATCTAGTAAAGGTAAAGAAAAAGTAGTTTTTGTAGTAATGGAGGGTTTGTAGTAATGGAGGTTAGTAGAATGTTGTCTCCTCATTTACATAACTATATATTTCCAAATAATGCATTCCCCCACACAATAACTCGTGTCACGAGGGGATGCTCCGCTTAGCGGTGCCCTTGTTTCAATGACATTTTTCGTCTGATAGAAAGAGTTATCTTTCTTTGAAATAATTTGTGTCACAAGAAATAATGGGGTTTTTTTCTATTAGTGACTCTGACATGGCCATCTTTTGCCTATGTAAAAAGATTTCTTATTCCCTCTTTGGGGTTTCTAGAGAATGCACGATAGGTCAAACCAGATTGTGAAATTTTCTTGGCCATGTTTTCAGAAATGGCATTTTATACATCAAGTGGTTTCAAAGTTTCAGTTTTCTTTGACCTGAGATTGAAGGGTTTCAAAGTACTAGTGGCATCAAATGAATGATTCAAAAAATGTTTCTCAATCGCATGCTGAGGTAACTCGGTGAGTCCTTGTTACACTTTTGAATCCTCCAGAGCATCATGAGCATTATATGAAATTTTCAAGACATGTGTAACCAAATATTCAAGAGAAAATCTTTCAGAAAAAAAGAATTGCTCTGAATAATTCCAATATGTTACAAAACCCCCTAAACCTTTCATGCAGTTTAACAGTAGGCAAACAAAACAGGGTCTTCAAAGGATGCCAACCGCCTTCCAAAGTTCTCCCAAGACATGCTGCAGGAAATGGCAAACAACAGCCTTCCATGAAAGAACATCAAAAGTCAACCCAGTGATTTTAGATGTCTTTGCTATTATTGGTACCTCTGGTTTCACATACATGCTTAAGGAATTTTCTTTACACGCAGCTGAAATCTAATTTATGTCTGCTATACCTACAACAAAAACAATGAAACTAAATGAATTTGTATGAGAGAGAGAGAAAGAAAGAATGGGTTAATAACCACATACTGAGCCATGTCGTTTTCAAATTAAAGTACACACTGGAATACATTTAGCTTGCAACGGCAGCTAATAAATTGGTGAAGGGGGAGAAGGACTTTCATGAATGGACTCAGCTGGGTAGTCTGGATTCAGCTGGGTAGTCTGTAACATCAACTGCAGTCTGATATGTAAGGCGTTCCTTCAGCTTAAGAGTACTAGTAGTTACTTTTTTCTTTTGTTTCATTTTTAGATTTACTCTCTTTTTCTTGAATAATGGTGTAGTTTTGAGATTCTCTTCTCTTTGCCTTTTTCTGTTTTTACGTTCAGTGTTTTCGTTTACGTTTTCAGGTGACAGAAAACGTTTTTCATTAGCCTGAAATATCATTACAAGAAATTTAATTTTGCTAGAGTTTCTGGACTATAACATTTCAGAAGTTTTTGCTGACTCTTGAGCCCTTCTTGGTCAGTAGTCCATTTTATAGCGCATTTGGATGAGATTTCATTCAATTCATTTATTGACAATTACCATGTCAGCATACAGTCATGAATATGAGTTACATAAAACAAAACATTAAACATAGCATGTAAAAGTTAAACATTAACTAATAAATCTACAATGGACAAAACATAGGGTGAACAAAACTAGACTTGTGTGAAGACTATTATTGGTATTCATAAAATTGTATAAGTGTTCATTGTTGACTTTCCTTCTCTAGCGTTAAAACAGTTTTTTAGAAAACAACATATCCTTCTAGCAGCTGTAATGTTTTTAGGATTGACAAGTTCCTTAATTGGATTAATTGGTATATGTGTTCACATTAAATATATCATTAATATAAAAATTGTCATTTAAGAATAGTCGTTACATTACTACGTAGGTGATCGCCGAAAGCGTCCGCCGCGAATCGATGTCTTGTCTTGAGGCTGCTAACCATACCCTTCAAAAGACACTTCTAGTGAAAAGAAAAATTTTCTGTGTCTTTTGATCTTTCAAGATATATTTATAAAAACGTCAGAAGTTAATCGATCAAGACCTGAAGCTACCTTTTTTTCTTACAAAAAAATCTCAAGACCGAGAAAACATTTACCATAAATTAAGTCTTTCGAATATTTGAGCTATTTGTTACATGTTTTTTGTATAATAATATACTGATGCATTCGTTAATTATGTATAGATTACACATTAACAGGGATCTTCAAAGATACGCGGAGAAAACAGTCAGTGATAAAGTATAATGAAATTTCAAGTAATCACTTTAGATTATAACGTGTCAGAGATGAAAAAGTCATAAATGTACACCATCAAAAAGGACATGCTTTCAATCGCTTTCTCTAGTTAATTGCTAAACTAGTCTGAAAAAAAAACACAGATCCTAGATATCAGTAATTCATTAGCATGTAGAGTGTTCTCAGATTTGGTTGCTGTCAGATTTCGACAAATAGCACACGTCAGGTTTGACCGCTCAGCAGAAGATGCTCACTCCTCCTAGGCACCATATCTTACCTCTCTCTTTTTAGAGGTCCGTGTTGCTCTGCTTTGAATTTGTATTTCGTTTTGTGAATTTTTGAGATGGTTGGCGATATGTTGTTGTCATTTTTCATACAGAAAAACAAGACAAAAGCGTAAGGGAAACAATATACATGTTGAGATAGGAAGAGTCAGAAGTTGTAAAAAATCAAACTACTAATTGCTGGCGTAGTATATAACTTCGATTTCACTCCACATTTCCTTATTTTCATATCAATTTATTTCATACCCCCAAAAAAGTGGGGGGGGGGGGGCAACTCCATGATAATTCAATTTTTGCACCCCCACCCCCCCCCCCCCGATGCTACGTGCCTGAAACTATCCGTACTTATCATGAAAAGGTGTTAGCATGCATTATACCATTATACCTGTATATGTAACGTATTTAAAACAAATCGTTTAGCATTTTTTATCATATGATTGTGTAAGACAGTTCGAAAAAAATCTACAACCAAAGAATCGTTAAGTACTTCATACAATGGTATCATCTCTATATGTATAGCTTCATATAAGACAGAGAGTTCATAAATGTTCTTAAGAGGAAAAACAAATTCTTATAAAGAGAAAAGGAATATTACAGCAGTTCGCACTATACACCGCATAAGCATAATTCTAGGCAGCTATACACACATGTAAAAGTACACTGTAAATTATGTTATAAATTTTTCGATCATATCTGACCTAAGGCATCTGCTTCTTTATTTTATTTTTAGGCTTTGTTTTCAACTCTCAAAAAACCTTTTTTCGTTCATCTGAAATGGATTAAAAATCTGGAAGTGCATTAGCTTTAATTCCTAGAGAACTGATTGTGCGCTATCTTTGTTACGTAATATTAACCATGTAGAGTGCAAGCATTGGTGGTCTGAAAATATGTAATTCAATTTTATATTAAATTTTTTAAAGAACGATAAGGATAGTATTTTACCAAATTCACTCTATTAAAATGAAAATATTCATTCCAGACATTTACATCCATTATTAAAAAGACCCTATATATTCATAATTTCATCTGTCAAAGGTTTATCTCTACACGAAGGTATGAATGACAGTGAAACAAAGAATGTTTATGACGATATACAAATACAAAACAATACAAAAGATTGTATTGTACTTATTGTAAGATTTAACTATTCTTAATTGTATGGTCCAGTCAGACATAATGCACACTTGTACATTGAAATTTTATACCCTTTGTCATAAAAAAAATATTGATCAATATTACATTAAATATTATATTAAATTTTATATGAGATCCATGTATATGAAAACCGTAAACAACAATTACATGTGAATATATAATTTTGTAAGATGCCAATGGCTTATACATAATATGTATTTTCATAATTTAATTCATACACTTTACTGTTTTCGATGCTGTTTTAAAGTGAAAATTGCCTTTCCAGTCGACCAACACGAACGTGAAAGGGGTTATTAATACAACTGTTTTTTAAATGCGCTGCATGACTGAACATATAAATCTGTGATCAAAGCAAAATAATACATCAACTGGAGAATAATGTTTAAAATATACAGATTGAGCGAAGAATAAAGACACTGGGTTAATAAGTTGCAGTGAGTCGATCGGATTCATGCACAAAATGCACGAGAAATAAGGAACAAATTGATATAGGAAATGTTTTTTGAATGTCAATTGGGTACGTATTTGACTCCATGTAAAATGTGTACTTTCGTCATTTAAATCGGCATATCATGACAAGTTTTTTAAGTTATGTAAAAAGTACATGTTTATCATTACCTTTGATTTTTAAATATAACTGGTGTTGCAAATCGATTGAAAAGCATAATGATTTATTACATGTAATTATCAGAATCGGTTGTCTCTTACAAACTGATGAGTAATCGAATCGGTAACAAATTGTATTATATTCATTGAAATGGAGCAGGAAATTAAATCTGTGATATGCATCTAAAATAAATTGGTCATCTGTGCTATTTGCATTTACATTTTAATGCTATTACATGTAAGACATATGCTGTTTTTGGCAGTTACTCTGGCAAACCAAAAGTGAAACAGTGTTTGGACCTAAGCACAAATCAACACCGCTGACAAGTCTTAGTTCTTGAATATAATAGAAAAATTCGATGTAATGTATGCTGAAGCATTGTTTTTCAAGGAAACTTATCTATAAACACTTTGAAAATAGTCAGATTTTATATAATACGAACAATTTAGATATTTTTGTAGTCTCATGTATTCCTACGCCAGAGTTTAATATAGTCTCGTTCAACCAAACGCTTGGCTCTCTCCGTAAATCTTCGACAAACAGAGAGGCTCTCTTGCTTGTCGGAGATTAACGGAGACAGCTGAGCGTCTGGTTGAACGAGACTGGGGTTCGTTTTACAAAGGTCGTAAGTCATATATTTGGTCGGAAGACCACACCTAGGGTTTAAGGCCCTTTTACAAAGATTTGGGACTTGTGGCTTACGACGAAATTCGGCCGTAAGTCTACGACCACCCGAAGGCTACCCTAAGTCCTAAGTTTTGTCCAATTCACTGAATATATCGTTGTTGCTATGGATACAAAAATTATAAAAAATGGCGTCTTTGTTTATTTTTGATGTTCTTAACGAAAGAGAAAAGGAAAGGGGTAGAAGAGTGTTCAGAGATAGAAACAATCCATTAGATTATTTAAACGACAGAGAAGTTATAGAAAGGTACAGGCTTCCGAGAAGGTACTTAAACGAAGTCGTTAATCTAGTAAAAGAAGACATGGAAAGGCCAACCAACAGAAGCAAGGCCATCCCTGCAGTTATCCAAGTAGGTATCATTATCATTTAATATCATCACAACGCACATCATAATCATTCCACCTTCGAATATTTACACCACATTTGATAACGTCACTTCCTGATTGCTTGACGTCACGAAAACGGTGCTTGTGGATATATATATAGGCGTTGAACACACGGGCACGGATCAAACACGAAATAAATATGAATACATGCACGTACTTGTCTAAACACAGGTTGGAAAAAAACAATTATTCCTACATAACCCAACCTTCAGAGTACAATTACATACTATACCATGAAATGTGTTCTTTCTTCGAATGAGTGAGGTAATGAAGTGATGAAATCAGCGACGTTGTTTGCCCCCCCCCCCCACCCAACAGATTTCACTATTTTTTTTATAGGTTCATGTTCAGGTTTAGAGGTTCATGGGTCATATACATATACAATAAAATGTATAAAATCTCGGTGAATGTGATGGATTAGATATTTTAATCCCTTTTTTTTGCGTCATGGTGAAACGCCGAGCTTCGTATTCTTCGATAGTTAATTATAAATTACTTATCTTTTCAAAAAAAAAAATAACGCAACATAAACGTGTCTTGATTTATGCTAAGTCATGGTTCTGCCCAATATTAACAATTAAAACCAGAGTGAGACGTCCAGAAATATATAGGCCGAAACTACGTCGGACCGAAACTAGCAAGGTCCAATCAGATTTAAGGTTAATTTAGGGAAAAGGCCGAAACGACTAGACATCTATTATACACATGGCACTGGCGTCGGAAGCAAATTGAAAGTGGGGGCTAGACTAAAACTAAGAAATATTGAGGAAAAAAAAACTAATTCCATTCCCAATATTATGGAAATCCTAATCCGGGGGGGGGGGGGGGGGTATTCTTTCAAGGTAAATTTAGGAACAAATATCTTCGCTGCTGGAAAAATTAGGGGGGGGGGGGTGCTGAGTCATGATGCTATGTCCCTAATGGTAAGGTCTAACTTTGCAAAAAAAGTCCTCCCTCTAGCCCCCCCCCCCCCCGGTTCCGACGCCCATGCATGGAACAACATGGTACAACTTTACCCATGACCCCAGCACCTGACATAGAAAAAACACCAAAGTCTTCACAAGTCAAAAAATAAAATCATAAGTTTGTACCAGAGAGAGAGAGAGATTTCCTTGGATGTTGAGCTATTTCTGATTTCCAAAAATATTCAATAAAATCAGTGAACTGAATTATTATACAAAACTTTTTTTCATAAATGTTTATGCATATCATTTTTTTTTGGTAGATTGAGTTTCAGAGGTGTTAGTTTGTAATTTTGAAGAAAAAAAACACCATTAACTCATTTGTTATTTCATTAAACAATCTATTTTGGGCACCACCCAGCTATGAAATATATATTAGAGTAATAGGGTACATTAATTTTACATTTATACTTTTTAAATAGTGATATGTTAACACTAATTCCTTAAAAGAATCACAAAGCCAATATTACCCCAAACATTATTCATATGGAATTTGTGTATGTAATGTAAATAATTAATGAAAAGTTATGGTGGTTAAGAATATGTTGTTTTATTGACCGGTTCTTGTCACAATAAGATGCCTCACAAAAGCTAGGAATATTCTATTCGGAGTGTGAGGATTTACATGGAATTTCGAAATCTAGTGTTTGCATTGCAATGGACAGAGTTCTGACCTCCCTCTGCCACCGCCTGCAAAATATCTCTTTTCCCACATCTGAGGAAGAAATCCGAAGAACAAAAGCAGAGTTCTTTTCAAAGGCCCGATTTCCCAATGTGCTGGGCGCAGTGGATGGAACTTTAATAAAAATGCAGGCTCCCTTCGAAAACAAGCCAAGCTACGTTTGTAGGTAGGGTTTTCACGCTCTGAATGTCCAGACCGTTTCTGACGCTTCCCTAAGGTATTATTTCAAAGAGCAATTAAGTTCCATTGTTCTGTCCAAAAAGTTAGTCAGAAATCAGTCACACAAAACACATGTAGTTTATTAGGGCGGAAAACATACAATGACAAATAACAGACAAAACCAACATGATAAGACAAAGACAATTCCGGAATACTACATTCCTCCCCCTTTAAGTTAATTTCATAATGATTTTGACTAGATCATCAACTGTAAATAAAACATATTAAAACTACTTACATATATATCAGTATATGCAATATCTTCAAAATTATAGTTATTATCGTTAACTTTAACAGTTCAAAAGGTGGGTACACACAACATAAAGGCACAAATCTGTCCCTTCCATTTCAACAGTTTATTTATGGAGTTACGTAGTCGTCCAGATAGGCTGGTTTTTTAACAGAACGAGATGATCTGCGTGGACTGGTTACGCTTGGAGCGCTGGACGATGTTGAAGTACATGTAGTGGATAATGGTAAAGTCGTATCGGTCACGGACTCGCAGTCGGATGCTTTGGATGTAGGACTCTCTTCTATGGTTACTGGGGTATGAGTATAGTCGCTTCCATCAGGATTGTCCAGTTCCATAGATGGTTTAAAATGTCGCTGCTTGATATGATCGACATGTCTGCGTGCGATTCCTCCGTCTGGTAGTGCGACTCTGTATGATACTGGTCCTGTCTTTTGTGTTATTTCCCCACATTTCCACTGTCCACTTGGAAAACTTTTCACAATAACGGCATCTCCTTCCATAAAGGTTCGTCCTTTTGCATGTGCATCATGGTAGTGCTTGAATTTCTTCTGTCGATTTTCTACTCGTTCTCGAATATCAGGTTTGACGAAGTCTAGCTTTGTTCGTAATTTCCTATTCATGAGGAGTTCTGCTGGAGTTACACCAGTCGTAGTATGTGGAGTTGTTCGGTAGTTTAACAAAAACCTTTGCAACTTGGTCATCAATGATCCAGGGCCTTTATCCATCTTCTTCATCCCTTCCTTAAAAATTCGAACAGCCCGCTCAGCCAACCCATTGGATGCGGGGTGGTATGGTGAGGTCTTCACATGTAGAATACCATTCTCCGATGTAAAACAGGAAAATTCATGACTTGTAAAACAGGTCCCATTGTCCGTAACAAGTACATCGGGGATTCCATGTGTTGCAAATGCCTGTCTGAATTTTTCGATGGTCACTTCAGATGTAGAAGTAGATGACTTATAGACCTCAATCCACTTGCTATAAGCGTCAATTAGGATCAAAAACATGGATCCCATAAAAGGTCCTGCATAATCTGCATGTACTCTAGACCAGGGGCGATCTGGCCATTCCCAGGGATGCAAGGGCGCCACTGCCGGCATGGCGCTTTGTGCCTGGCAATCTTCACATCCCCGTACTTTGGTCTCAATAGCTTCATCAATTCCTGGCCACCACAAGTAGCTCCTTGCCAGGTTTTTCATCCTGACTATTCCAGGATGTCCTTCATGCAACAAATCCAATAATTTTTCTCTTCCTGGTTCTGGGATCACCACACGACTTCCCCATAGAATACACCCTTCATGAGCACTTAGTTCGTTTCGTCTGCTAAAATAAGGACGAAGTTCCTCATCCTTAATTTTCTCTTTCCATCCATTCTTTATACAAAAGGTTACTTGACGCAGGAGTGGGTCCAACTGTGTCCATTCTTCAATTTCTTCAGCATGTACTGGTGTACTGTTTAAGTGTTCAATGAGTAAAATAGTCTCCCCCGGTACAGGTACATCCACACTCTCCTTGAGTGGAAGACGACTCAAACAATCTGCATTACCATTCTTCTTACCCTCCTTGTACAATATTTCATACTCATATCCGGCCAGGATCAGAGCCCATCTCTGAATTCGAGCGGCAGCCATGGTTGGAATGGCTCGGTCAGGTTTAAACAGGCCCAATAATGGTTTGTGGTCAGTATAGATAACAAAATGATGACCATACAGGTACTGATGAAGTTTTTTCACTCCGAATATAATTGCAAGTCCCTCCTTTTCCAACTGAGAGTAGTTCTTTTCTGCTGGTGCCAGGGTTCGTGACACATAAGCTATTGGCTTCTCTCCTTCTTCTGTAATGTGTGACAACACAACACCCAACCCAGTTGGCGAGGCATCACAGGACATGACAAGCTTCTTGGCTGAATCAAAATGAACTAGTATAGATGAAGATCTCAAAAGGTTTTTTGACTCCTGCATTGCGTTTGACTGTTTAGGACCCCAAGACCATGCAACATCTTTTCCTAAGAGTTCATGTAATGGTGCTAATACAGTTGACAGATTTGTTAAGTAGCAACCATAGTAGTTAAGCATTCCAAGAAAAGCCTGTAATTCTTTAACGTTATTTGGTTCAGGTAAGTTCTTGATCGCTTGCACCTTGTCTTCAGTTGGCTGTCTTCCATGCTTATTTATGCGATGTCCAAGGTATGTAACTTCATCTGCCAAGAAAACACACTTCTCTCTTTTCAGTCGAACTCCCGCTGCTTCCAACTTCTTTAACACTTCCGCAAGATTTTGTAAATGTTCACCACGGGTTTTTCCAGTCACAAGTATATCATCTAATCGAACAATAACACTGGATATGCCCTGGAGCAGGTTTTCAATAGTTCTCTGAAATATGCCAGGAGCAGATGAGATTCCGAAAGGTAGACGATTATACTGAAAAAGCCCCTTATGTGTGTTAATAGTGGTGTATTTCTTGGATTCCTCATCTAACTCTAACTGCTGATAGGCTTGACTCAGGTCGAGTTTGGAAAAATGTTCGCCACCCCCTAATATTGCAAATAGATCCTCCGTTTTTGGAATAGGATAGTTGTCCAGCTTCGAAACTCTATTCACTGTGACTTTATAATCACCGCAAATACGTACGGTCTTGTCGCTCTTTAGTATTGGTACGATAGGCGTTGCCCACTCTGAAAACTCTACAGGTGTAACAGTTCCTTCACGAACTAATCTGTCCAACTCATGTTCAATTTTCTCTTTCAAGGCAAAAGGTGGTGAACGACTTTTAAAGTATCTCGGTTTTTCCTGAGAGTCAACATATATTTTTGCTTTCACTCCTTGGACTGTCCCCAATTCTTTCTTGAACACAACTTCATATTTTTTCAGAATCTGTTCCACATCAGACTGTACTTCTGTTTTAATCTGAAATACTTCATCCCAGCACAGTTTAATGACATCAAGCCAATCACGGCCAAGTAAACACGGTGTCTTCCCTTTGACCACTTCTGCTTTCAGATCATACTGTTTATCTTTGTACTTCACAATCAACTGTACTGTTCCTAGGATGGGAATAAGTTCCCCAGTGTAAGTACGCAATTTTGTGCATGAAGGTTCTAAGTTCAACCGAGAGTCAGATTTACATAAAGTCTTGTATACTTCTTCAGTTATCACGGTCTTACTGGCTCCCGTATCCAACTCCATAGACTGATCTACTCCATTCAATGCTAAAAACACACGATATGGTGGCTGCTTGCCCGGCTCCATCATATGATACAAGGTATACTCAGTGGGGTCTTCTTCTTCATCAGGTGTATCACATACATTGTGCACATTTTCTCTTCTGAACTGATCCCTTGGTTTGTTACTCCAAAAATTGCCTCTCGAGTTTCCTCTTCCTTTTCCCCGATTAGCGACTTGGTCGGCCTTCTTTTTCCTACACTCTGCGGCAAAGTGTCCAAACAAGTGACAATAATAACACTTTATGCTACTTTTGTCTTTTTGTGGTTTTTCACCATCACTCACTTTGTTTACAGTTTCAGCATGTGGAGTTCCACTCTGTAGATCAAGTACTCCCTTCGCTGCAGTTTCCATTGATATTGCAGTTTCATATGCTTTCTTTAAAGTCAAATCCTTCTCCGCTAGCAGGCGTCTCTGTATCTTATCGTCCATGATCCCGCAAACCAGACGGTCCCTAATCATCACTTCAATAGCCGCACCAAAATTGCAATGTTCCGTTAAATGACGTAATTCGGCCACAAACGAGGCCACAGACTCTCCTGGTCTGCGAAAACGATTATGGAATTTGAATCTTTGGACTATTTCCGAGGGTTTGGGTGCATAATGATCTTGCACTAATTTTACAAGTTCATCAAAAGTTTTCGTACCTGGTTTATTTGGTGCTAATAGGTCACTCATCAACTTATATATTTTACTGCCACACACACTGAGCAAAATAGACCGCCTCTTTTTTTTATCCGCCTCTTCGGTGTCACCGATTCCATTTGCTATGAAATAATGTCCCAGACGCTCACAGTAATGTTCCCATGTCTCTTTGCCCTCCTCGAAAGAATCTATTTTCCCGAAAACTGCTGTCATCTTGACACTTTAATCCTCGTCGCCACTGTTCTGTCCAAAAAGTTAGTCAGAAATCAGTCACACAAAACACATGTAGTTTATTAGGGCGGAAAACATACAATGACAAATAACAGACAAAACCAACATGATAAGACAAAGACAATTCCGGAATACTACATCCATAGTTAGCATTATTCATAGTATTGCACTTTGAAGACTGATACTATCAATATAAGATTAAAAGATGTTAATTATTATGCTTTTCAAAAACTGTATCAGATCATTTAAGAAGGATTTGATAGCAAATACATGATTGAACCAATGGGCTTTTGCCCCATCTTATTCACCCATCTTTTTTAAGATTCATAGATTTGGTTTGCAAACGGCCTAGTGCTGTTCACGATAGCTTTGTGTTTGAAAATTCAAACCTGAACCACATCTTGGCCCAAGGGTGCAATGGATGGCTTCTAGGAGACTCAGGTATGAATTATAAGTAAATGACATATGGCAAGTATATTGAGCATTCTACACATGAATGTCTCAAGTTAGCCAGTACATACTACATAAATATAACTGCATTCTAGGCTATCCTTTGAAGTCATACTTGATGACACCAATTAACATCCCGACTAATTAAAAGACAGTGAACTACAACAGCGCTCACTGCAGAACCCGTGTTGTGGTGGAGAGAGCATTTGGTGTGCTCAAGTCAAGATTTCGGTGAGATGACATGAAATGACAGTGTTCTTGCGACTCATCTCTATGAAAAATATTATTACTCATCTTATTAAATACATGTACTCTAAAAAAATAGTGCTAATATTAAATCCTTGATTTCTTTCAAATGCTTACATTCAACTGGGGGTGTATTACCCTTTGCCACCCAAAAGTGCATGAAGACTGTTGTAGCATGCCTCAAGCTTCACATCAAGGACAGGCTGCCAATGCCAGAGGTGGACTTTGATATCCAGCACCCGGGTGAGGAGGAAATCAACAATCTCCAAGCAAACGGTGCAGGTGTAGCTCAACAGATCAGAAAGAGGCTGGTTCAATGCTTTTGAAATAGTAAGTTCAAAATACTTGCAAGTGAAAACAACAAGATATATTAAGGTTATAAAAATAATTGTTATCATGTCATCATACCTTAACAGTTAAACACAAGATGAAAACAATAGTAAAACAAGTATAACACAAATGTAACTTTAACCATTGGATTTGATACTAAAAAAATTTCCATTGCAAAATGCAATGTCATTAAACAATCAAGAGTAATTGCCATGCTATGAAATCACAAAATATCTATTTCATCTCTTAATGAAATGACCATAAGATCTCTATTACATCAGAAAATTTAAAACATCAGAAAATTAAAAAAATAAAGATTTACAAATACCATCACCCAACAAATTTAACAAGCAATACAAGAGAATAATGAGCCACATTGCTCACTTATGGAATATTTTTAAATTGGTGTATCATGTGGCATTACATATTTTTTTCTTATAATTTTCACTATGTTATTAAGACCGGAATAGCTAGTGCAGTGATTCTTGAGAAGAATATCTTTATGACACCTATTTAAATGTTAACCGAGTTTTATGATTATCTCCCTTTCATAAAGGTTGACCCTTCAATTCAATATTTTAGAATATACAATAATAATATTTACTGCCAATGGGTTCTAAAGTAGAAGGAAAATATGTCCTTAGTTTACAAACAGACAGATTGAGAGACAGGCATACAGGCAGTATTCATCAGGAAAGCTCTTTACATGGTATAAAAAAGGCTAATTACATTGCACAGACAAAATTAAATTTCTTTCACAACAAGACCTTTGATAGTTGGTGAAACTGAGCAAGATGCTGGTTCAAGCTCAACTAAGGGCTCAAGAGTTTGAAAAGAATAGGAACAGCAACAGTTTTTATACCCCCGCTCCGAAGGAGAGGGGGTATACTGTTTTACCCATGTGTGTCTGTCTGTCCGTCCGTCTGTCTGTCTGTCTGTCTGTCTGTCCGTCTGTCTGTCTGTCCGTCCGTAACAAAAATTTCTGTCGCATTTATCTCAGCAACTATTTATCGCAGATGCTTGAAATTTTAACACAGTGTTTGTTAAGGCATGCCATATCGTGGGAAATATTTTTGTACCAATCGGACGTCAACTTCCTGTTAAATGACGACTTTGCTTATTTTTTAACCAAAATTTTCAAACAAATTTTCGTCAAAGATTTCTCAGCAACTGTTTATCGCAGATGCTTGAAATTTTACACAGTATTTGTATAGGCAAGCCATATCGTGGGATATATTTTTGTACCAATCGGACGTCAACTTCCTGTTAAATGACGACTTTGCTTATTTTTTAACCAAAATTTTCACACAAATTTTCGTCAAAGATTTCTCAGCAACTGTTTATCGCAGATGCTTGAAATTTTTACACAGTATTTGTATAGGCATGCCATATCATGGGATATATTTTTGTACCAATCAGACGTCAACTTCCTGTTAAATGACGACTTTGTTTATTTTTAGCAAAACTTTTCAAACAAATTTCCGTCAAAGAATTCTCAGCAACTGTTTACCGCAGATGCTTGAAATTTTTACACAGTATTTGTATAGGCATGCTATATCGTGGGATATATTTTTGTACCAATCAGACGTCAACTTCCTGTTTAATGACAACTTTGTTTATTTTTAGCAAAACTTTTCAAACAAATTTCTGTCAAAGAATTCTCAGCAACTGTTTATCGCAGATGCTTGAAATTTTTACACAGTATTTGTATAGGCATGCTATATCATGGGATGTATTTTTGTACCAATCGGACGTCAACTTCCTGTTAAATGATGACTGTTTATTTTTAGCCAAAATTTTCAAACAAATTTTCATCAAAGATTTCTCAGCATCTATTTTTGGAGATGCTTGAAATTTGTACACAGTGTTTGTTTAGGCATGCCATATTGTGGGATATATTTTTGTATCAATCAGATGTCAACTTCCTGTTAAATAATGACTTTGTTTATTTTTAGCCAAAATATTCAAACAAATTTTCGTCAAAGATTTCTCAGCAGCTATTTATCGGAGATGCTTGAAATTTTGACACAGTGTTTGTTAAGGCATGCCATATCGTGGGAAATATTTTTGTACCAATCGGACGTCAACTTCCTGTTAAATGACGACTTTGCTTATTTTTTAACCAAAATTTTCAAACAAATTTTCGTCAAAGATTTCTCAGCAACTGTTTATCGCAGATGCTTGAAATTTTTACACAGTATTTGTATAGGCATGCCATATCGTGGGATATATTTTTGTACCAATCAGACGTCAACTTCCTGTTAAATGACGACTTTGTTTATTTTTAGCAAAACTTTTCAAACAAATTTCCGTCAAAGAATTCTCAGCAACTGTTTACCGCAGATGCTTGAAATTTTTACACAGTATTTGTATAGGCATGCCATATCGTGGGATATATTTTTGTACCAATCAGACGTCAACTTCCTGTTAAATGACGACTTTGTTTATTTTTAGCAAAACTTTTCAAACAAATTTCCGTCAAAGAATTCTCAGCAACTGTTTACCGCAGATGCTTGAAATTTTTACACAGTATTTGTATAGGCATGCCATATCGTGGGATATATTTTTGTACCAATCAGACGTCAACTTCCTGTTTAATGACAACTTTGTTTATTTTTAGCAAAACTTTTCAAACAAATTTCTGTCAAAGAATTCTCAGCAACTGTTTATCGCAGATGCTTGAAATTTTTACACAGTATTTGTATAGGCATGCTATATCATGGGATGTATTTTTGTACCAATCGGACGTCAACTTCCTGTTAAATGATGACTTTGTTTATTTTTAGCCAAAATTTTCAAACAAATTTTCATCAAAGATTTCTCAGCAGCTATTTTTGGAGATGCTTGAAATTTGTACACAGTGTTTGTTTAGGCATGCCATATTGTGGGATATATTTTTGTATCAATCAGATGTCAACTTCCTGTTAAATAATGACTTTGTTTATTTTTAGCCAAAATATTCAAACAAATTTTCGTCAAAGATTTCTCAGCAGCTATTTATCGGAGATGCTTGAAATTTTGACACAGTGTTTGTTAAGGCATGCCATATCGTGGGAAATATTTTTGTACCAATCGGACGTCAACTTCCTGTTAAATGACGACTTTGCTTATTTTTTAACCAAAATTTTCAAACAAATTTTCGTCAAAGATTTCTCAGCAACTGTTTATCGCAGATGCTTGAAATTTTTACACAGTATTTGTATAGGCATGCCATATCGTGGGATATATTTTTGTACCAATCAGACGTCAACTTCCTGTTAAATGACGACTTTGTTTATTTTTAGCAAAACTTTTCAAACAAATTTCCGTCAAAGAATTCTCAGCAACTGTTTACCGCAGATGCTTGAAATTTTTACACAGTATTTGTATAGGCATGCTATATCGTGGGATATATTTTTGTACCAATCAGACGTCAACTTCCTGTTTAATGACAACTTTGTTTATTTTTAGCAAAACTTTTCAAACAAATTTTCATCAAAGATTTCTCAGCAGCTATTTTTGGAGATGCTTGAAATTTGTACACAGTGTTTGTTTAGGCATGCCATATTGTGGGATATATTTTTGTATCAATCAGATGTCAACTTCCTGTTAAATAATGACTTTGTTTATTTTTAGCCAAAATATTCAAACAAATTTTCGTCAAAGATTTCTCAGCAGCTATTTATCGGAGATGCTTGAAATTTTGACACAGTGTTTGTTAAGGCATGCCATATCGTGGGAAATATTTTTGTACCAATCGGACGTCAACTTCCTGTTAAATGACGACTTTGCTTATTTTTTAACCAAAATTTTCAAACAAATTTTCGTCAAAGATTTCTCAGCAACTGTTTATCGCAGATGCTTGAAATATTTACACAGTATTTGTATAGGCATGCCATATCGTGGGATATATTTTTGTACCAATCAGACGTCAACTTCCTGTTTAATGACGACTTTGTTTATTTTTAGCAAAACTTTTCAAACAAATTTCCGTCAAAGAATTCTCAGCAACTGTTTACCGCAGATGCTTGAAATTTTTACACAGTATTTGTATAGGCATGCTATATCGTGGGATATATTTTTGTACCAATCAGACGTCAACTTCCTGTTTAATGACAACTTTGTTTATTTTTAGCAAAACTTTTCAAACAAATTTCTGTCAAAGAATTCTCAGCAACTGTTTATCGCAGATGCTTGAAATTTTTACACAGTATTTGTATAGGCATGCTATATCATGGGATGTATTTCTGTACCAATCAGACGTCAACTTCCTGTTAAATGATGACTTTGTTTATTTTTAGCCAAAATTTTCAAACAAATTTTCATCAAAGATTTCTCAGCAGCTATTTTTGGAGATGCTTGAAATTTGTACACAGTGTTTGTTTAGGCATGCCATATTGTGGGATATATTTTTGTATCAATCAGATGTCAACTTCCTGTTAAATAATGACTTTGTTTATTTTTAGCCAAAATATTCAAACAAATTTTCGTCAAAGATTTCTCAGCAGCTATTTATCGGAGATGCTTGAAATTTTTACACAGTGTTTGTGAAGGCATGCCATATTGTGGGATATATTTTTTTACCAATCGGATGTCATCTTCCTGTTAAATGAGTACTTTGTTTATTTTAGCCAAAATTTTCAAACAAATTTTCCTCAAAGATTTCTCAGCAGCTATTTATCGCAGATGCTTGAAATTTTAACACACTATTTGTTTAGGCATGCCATATTGTGGGATATATTTCTGTACCAATCGGATGCCAGCTTTCTGTTAAATGTCGACTTTGCTTATTTTGCATATTCACATCAGAGCGGGGGTATCACTAGTGAGCATTGGCTCACAGATATCTTGTTTCTTTTCAATTCAACACAGATCTCTTTAAGCACATCCAACTTCTTCTTTTCTACCTCGAGCAGACTTTTTTAAAGCTACAGTTTCTCTCTCTGGATGTTAAGCAGTAGCTCTGCCTTGGAGTTATCTAAGAAATACATGTTGAAATGTTTCAATATAATTTGTATAGTACCATAGTTGAACTCTTTATACAATATAATACAAATATTGACTGGAGTTGAGGGCAACATTGATTATATTATTCACATTTCAATGAGTAAATGATGTACAAAATTTCTTTACAAAACAAACTATACATACAAGACATCATTTCGCTCCTTAATACATGCAAGTCTCCTCCTCCTACCCTACCTGATGTACATGCTGTCTCAACAGTGATCTTTCTTTTTCTCTTTGTGGAACAGCCAGTTGGCATAATGGTACCTTTAGGAAATAAATAGTGAAATTAATAATTTTTAAACTGATTGAACATTTCACTAATAATATATTTCAATAAAAATCATTGCTATTTTTTTTCCAGGTGTACACCATTCTACATGGCCAGTTTAGTACCTATTCCAGGGACTTGTTTCATTTAGAAGAATGATGGACAGATACCCACATGTTCTATCACCCATCAATTAAAGGAATATAATAAAACCTTTACATACTGTTATTTTTCATAATTTCATAACACATTTGTTACAAACCAAATATCACACTGCTGTTTTAATCACACGCTGAGCAGTTGTTTGATTTAAATGTATACAGTTATTAATTCACATAATCTAATTTTAACGTAGCCAGTAAATTCTATATGAGGTGTATATACTCTAAGTGATGCATATTTTCAATCTTATTTAAGAAAGAAACAGTAATTTAAAAAGTTCACCGGGATATGAAGTTGGTTGGTCACGTGATCAAATCCTGTGGAGCTCGAAGTGTTGCTCAGTAGATTTGATCACGTACCAACAAACTTCATATCCTGGTGAACTTTTTAATATTGCTGTTTATTACTTATATTTATGTTTGAAAAAGAAAAAAAATTTGAGACGCACTGAAAGCATTTTTTTTAGGAAATCGTACAAAGACACACACACAATGCTATAAATAAATAAATGTTTACTTTGCTTACCTCCAGCAAATGAGGGAGGAGGAGTCTCAGGAATTAGTTCCTTGGTTTTGGGACATCTGCTGATATGAACTTGGAAGTACCTACCATACAAACATTTAAAATATATATCAAGCTCATCGATCTTAACAATCTATTTTAATCATTGATGTAACAACTCCATTTATAATGTGTACAATACAAAGGAGCAAGCCCAGATTGCTTAATGAAAAATGTTGAGTATGAACCCAAAGAATTATTAGTATCAAGATTGAATAAATATTTATATAATATTAAGTTTAAAAAAAAATTGTAAGCACACTTTACTTTTATAAACTTTTAAGGCCACTAGCCATGCCACAGTAAGGCTGCTTTTAAACATGACACTTTAAGTAATGTTTATTAATTCATTTGGTTTCTTTTGTTTTCATTATTTTAAAGAAACTTATGAAACCATGTTATACCATTAGATGTGGCTTTAGGGAACTCATTGCTTCCACACTCACTGATGTCAAAACCACCTTCTATCCCTACCACCATGCTATCATCGAAAATAGAAACAATCTACAATATAGTCAATGAGGAGTAATAAGCAATAGTTTTATCATGCACACAATACATTTGTTAATTCGTACAATATTTACATGTATATCTACTATATAAAGATTTGTAATACAAATACTGTAGAATCATTTTTATTTGGGGGGGGGTGTTGGAAGGTGGCCAAACTTTACTAAATTAATAATAAACAAATGATTGTGTGTATAGGTTTGTGGAGATGTAAATTCGTGGGCAAGGGTTATCCAAAAAACCCACCAACATTGGTCAGCCACAAACAATGATGATTCCACAGTATTATAGTTTCTCATCATTTTTTTTTTTTTTTTTTTTTTTTTTATTTATGTTTTTTATTCATGACTTTCACAGCTTTCTTACATAATACATTTCTTTTGGAATCTCAACATTTTTTTTACATACAATATACATGCAAGAATAGATATATAATAGTTCACAATGGTGTGAAAGTTTGATTTTTATGTTTTAGTAGGGGTGAGAAAGGACAGAAAACATTGAGTGAAATAATATGCATATAAACACAAACAAAAGAAACAAAAGAAGAAAAGCAAATAAAAAATATAACATGCACACCAACTTATAAATTGACAGCTCTAAATTTAAGGATTTTCCAATATGTGATTATAATATACACAAACACCAGCATGAACATAATATTTAGCACGTACATGTACATATATTTATTTATAAGAGAAAAGAAGGCGGAGAGAAAAAAGCTGACGGGGCAATGGTTGCTTTGCAGCATAGCTGTCTATTAGGGTTTGCTTACAAAAAGATTTATTTAGATATTTTAAAAAAGCATCATACATTCTTTTAACAAATAGTTGGGGATATAGTAAAGACTTGCTAAATTCTTTCAATAATATTCTCCAAGTGTCTCTCAAATTTTTCAAATTCACAGTTCTTTAAAAGTAAATATTTTTCCACAAGAAGCCTGTTTTCAATTTTCCTTTTGAGTTCCAACACACTTAAAGTTGGGTAAGTTTTAAGTCTACAAGTGAAAATATACTGTTTTACAATATAACTTAACAGGTTTTGTATTCTATACATATGGTAGTTTTTATATTTACCAAAAAGTATACTTTGCTTATCAAACATTAGGGACACCCTGTAGTTTCTTAAAAATAACTCTTCAGTGTCACTCCATAGTTCTTTTACAAATGGGCATTCCACAAAAAGATGGCTGATTGTTTCAGAATCTTGTTTACAAAAAGAACATTTAGGGGATTCAATAAGTTTAAGCTTATGCAATGTTTCTCATCATTTTGTTAAGGATTACGTTTACTCAGGGTTTGAGATTACAAAAAATATTTTTACAAAGTTCAAAATCTGAACTCCAAAGTTGTTTTAAAAACACAAAATAACAACGTTATTAACAAATATCAATATTGATATCCATGATTAGTTTATTTGAGGAAGATACGCTCCGACAAAGGTAGATTAAAATTTAAACAGAGGAAATTCGGACAAATTTTGTCATTTTCTTATTTTCTCTTTACATCTTTTTGTTGCAGTGTAATTGCAAAAGTTAAGTTTTTATGTGTTTTTTCATATCATTTTACATATTTTATGGTTGCATTTACTCGTCTATAAATTTATATAACTGGCTGGCACGCGATTGGAAAAATCTTTAAAATACATAAAATCGATTCAAAATAAAATATCTCGAAACTTTGATCATTGACCTTGTATAATGTTAATGACAACATAATACAGACAATAAAACAGTTTTAGGCAATCAATGGTTTGGAGCTCCTATTAGTCAATTTTTTGTAAAACTCGATCAAAAATGGGTACAATTTTAGAAATTGATAGAGGAAATTCGGACTAAATTAAACTTAAGAGATCAGCTTAAAACGATTCATTCAAATATCAAATTAGTAAAGCTATTCGTATTTCATCATTTCATAATCTACAAATTGTTTTATTATTTTTAATAATTAAAAAATAAAGAAAACATTGAAAATGGTCGACAATTTTGACAAATTTTGACAATTTTTTCAAAAAACATTTAGAGGTCACTAGCAGAAAAAGTAGGTCATTGACCTAGTTATTTGAAAGTGAAAAATAGCACCACAAAAGTGGGGCTACAATGAACAATAGGTAGTTTTTCGTTCCTATTAGTGGATTTTTTTTCGCTCCTGAGTAAACGTAATCCTTAAGTAAAATAAACATATAATATAAATTACCAATATTAAGCAAATAAATACTGATGCATGTGGGTATATACGAATAATTTTGTTTTTGTCCTTTCTAACGTACAACTCATTGCTACTTGTACATTCACTATTTATCGAACATACATGTACCAGCTGCACATTGTTTATTTACATGATTGTACCATCATCCTACAACTGCTCTTGCCCTTTGAGTGTCTTGAGCTGCCATATATATGTATAAAATCACTATCATAAAATTAAAAACAATAATCAAAACATATAAATGTGCTTCATTAAATGTATACCTTATCTTCCCATGGCTTCAAGCTCAGTGGAGGTGGACCCCCCCCCCCGGTCTTTTTATGCTCTCTTCTCCTCTCTTTTTCTGGTTTTGCTGTGAATGTCTATCCACTTCTTTTTGATACTTTTGACATCTCGCTGTGTAAAGCTGCAGGCATTTACATTGAAAGCAAAAATACGTGCACGCTTTAAAATATGAACGATACCGTCTTACGACACTTACCTCTTTTTTTTTCCTGATCCGATAATATTCACGCGGTAATCCATTAAACGTTAAAGACATAAGTCTTCGAAGCCATCATAAATCGCTGTATCATAAATGCAGGAAATTCATTTCATATCATTTCATATCGGTTTCAGTTTTAAAACACATCAAAAGCGCTATTCAATCCAACTTTACGCAAACCACCATTTTTGTGTGGAGGTTTACGGGATTTCCCCGATCCGATTGGTTGATATTTTTAGAGTGAAATTATAAATTCCAAAACAGTGCCGACGGCTATAGCAAAGATATCTAATTTTTATGAAAAATCAATATTGCCACAACCAATTACAGAGTGAATCTAATTTTTTGTCATATTTCTCACATCTGAAAAATATCTATACTTGTTTAGCAATTTCATATGTATGATATCTTTTCTTTTCAATTTCCCTTCCCCTTAAAAAAAAAATCGGGTAAGGGGATGGAAATATAAATATATATTAAAAACTTTTAATGCAAAAAGACATTTTTTTTATTTATACAGACATAAGATTTACTATGCTAGTCCTATATCTTTAACATAACGTTATAATATTCCAGAAAAAAAATATGATATACCTTTCCAATACTTCCTCCCATGCGTTGGCTTTTTTCTCTGAGGTAATAAAAGGGGAAAATTTTCCTTTTATTACCTCGAGGCGGTCGCTAACACCCTCAACCAGGGCAGATATTTCTTCTTGTCTCCAATTCTCTTTTCTTGTCATTTCGGAAATATACCGTCTGCGCGTCATCGCGTCTTGGATCGCACGGTATCCAAGTCTACTTTCATAGCTTTTAAGACTAAAGAGTTCCTTTATGACTTACGAGGAAAGTTGCGATTTAGGAGTTACGACATGCAGATAGGCAAGTTTCATAAAACGGTCTTACGCTTTGTCGTAAGTTAGGAATATTTAATACTTATGACTTACGAATCTTTGTAAAACGAGCCCCTGGAGTTCAATATCAATAGTGCTTGAGTCCATACAAATTTTAGAATTGTTTCGATTACAATACATAGTTTAAAATCTATCTTTAAATATTACACAGCATGATTCATATGGAGTTTCTCTAAATTCTTGTCTGAAAAGTCTAATTAAAATTCATATTATAAAAAAGTGCGTAATTTAAATACCGACTAGAAACTAATTGCCACGCAAGCTAAGTTAATTTTAAAATAAATGATAATCGATAAAATCAATTCCCGTCAGTACTTTGATTTTTATTAATTAAGGTGTTACATACAAAATTGGTATCTTCTGGGATTAACAAAAAAAACCGTTTTCAACAGTTTTCGTTTCAATGAAAATGAAAAAATGATATGTATAGTAACATGAATAATGCTATATTAATAGAGCGATTGAAATATCAAATCGATTATTGTACATGCATGTAAATCAACAACCTTTCCAACTGATCATCAATTAAAAATCGACCATCGTGACAACACTTATTAAATGTATACCCGTCTACACTAAGACTTAAATTTTTTAAAAATAAACAATAATTTTAAGAGTACCATTTAAAGGGACATGGTCACGATTTTAATCGAAAATTATTTTTCTAGTTTTAATATTTACAATGCTTCAGAAAGGCATTTTTAATAGGCAACCGAAATTTGACTGTCATTTGTTGAGTAATAAGCGAGTTACAGAGCTTGAAATAAACAAAGCGTTTGTTTACATTTTGAACGTTGAAGTGAAAATTCCAGTTAAAAACCTAAATCGAATGTGTTAAACGTTAGGAATTGCTTTTCTATGCTTAAAATTAATAAACAGATAGACAAATAAGCTGGAAAAAGATGTTTTTACTGGTATATTGAACCTATGTAAACAAAAACAGGGCACGCGCTTTGTTCACATGACAGAGAACTGTGAGCCCCATCTTACGTATAACTCTACGAATGACTCTCAAATTTTATGAGATCATTAGAAATGCATTTCTAAAGCATTGTAAATACTAAAAACAGAAAAATAGAATTTGAGAAAAATTGTGACCATGCCCCTTTAAAGTAGTATGTGCGTCATGATACATTTAAAGTCCTTTGTCATTCGAGTCATTCGACCGAGGAATAACACCAAATGGAAACAATAATAATTGAGCAGTGGAAACATATTTAATTAGGAGGAATGTTACAAAACAATTCTCACTGGTTTACCATACAACCGACTGTGTTGTTACATTGACAAAAAGAGCATTTATTCTGCAGAAATCGATATGTTTATTTATAAGTCAGTCCTGATTGATTTACATGTAAATATGTTCATCGAAAACATTTTCTAACTTTCCTTCTGTGTCCTTTCAATTGCGACAATGGTCAAGAACCACTACTGTCTTATCCAAACATGATGCCGTAATGAGTAAATATAATGAACATTTAATTTTTAAATATGTCAAATTGCTCATATACAAACTTCAAATGAGGTTTGTAAACAGTCTTATAAAAAGCGCTCTGACGATAGCAATAGCGTACATAATAAACAATTTAATCAAAATACATTAATAGCCCACACCTCATGAAAACAAAGGATTGACTAAAATGGCAAGTATTGGGTCCATTTTTTCGGGATTAAAAGGCTACGTGTTTGTTAAGCGATCAACGTAATGGGTTTCATCGACTTTTTTTCAATTTAGAATTGATATTTAAATGAAAATGATATGTCCCGTTATTTGAACATAAACAATTTGGTCTCGAATTGAAATTGACTGTCAACATGACGAAAACTAGTAAAATTTCATTCATGTTGATGACAAGGACCAATTCGGATACCTTCTTTGCTTGCCAAGTCTTGCTAGAGACATAAGTTGTAGTTATTAATTCTGTTCTTAACATTGTATTTGATTGTACAACATCTATTTACCTCAATGTTAAGCACATTATAACGGAGATGGTTAAAGAGATAGTTTTCGTTGCTTTATTCGTATGCACGGTGCAGTCAAAAACCATGGCGCAAAGTTTTGAAATCGGACAGAAACTACCAACAACTCCTTTCATGGTTTTTAATAGCTTTGGAGTGCAGATGTGTTTATCGGAATGTGAAAAATATGTTATGTGTTCATCTTTAAACTACAATTTGAAGCATTTTGTTTGTGAGTTGAACAGTGGGTGGAAAACCGAATCTCTTTCTTGGATCAGCGATGATGAATACGTCTACCATGAAATACCTCGTCCTGTAAGTGCCTTGTAGTTTTGCTCGTGTATTCATACTATGTATATTATATTTTTTCATAATCACGTTCAGCGTGCGCGTTATATAACGCGACCAAGCTAAGTAAATATTATACGCTTTTACGAATGTTATACGAAAAGAAAACAAAAAAGTATGCAATGGTGATACGGTAATAGTGATGTGCTATTCGGGATATGTATTTCAGCTTAGGGAGATTTCAAAGGAGCCGCTTATACCCTTCCAAGAAACGCAGAACACTGTTTGAAATTCAATATTAAACAAACGCGTCAAGAATGACCCGTTTATGCATTTGCAAAAAGAAAAAAAAATGGGAATATTTTGTCATAGTCATTTGTCTTATTCATAACAACAGATCATATTGCTAGTTTTAGACGTTTTCAAGAAGAAATTTTATTTTCTTTTAAAAGGCAGGCGCTGGTATAATCTTTGTTATAATCTGGTGGCTTTTCCTATATTAATTGTCTAGATAAATAAAGTCTGTGGAGCTGAAACCTGCAATGCTGTCTCTCGGTGTGTTCGAACAGCGTTCGACATCTCTGTTTGCGTTCCTGTTGGTAAGATAGTTTTATTATTGTATTTTTGAACTTTTTTATTTTTTGTAAAACTAGATTAAGATGACTATAATGTTGTAGTCATTTTAGACCCTATAGATTTCCTTGAAAAGAAGTGTTCTGTATAAAGATTTAGAAGAAAAAAAACATTCAAATTTAAAATTCAAATCTTTGGAATCTGTCTTTACTAAATAAAAGCTTATTGCTTAAAAATCATTTATAAGAATTTAAGATAGATATGATGGGTGTTTGTTTGACCACCAAACCTCCTTAAAATATGATATTAAAAATTTGAAGGCTTCTATAAAATTATATTATAGCGGTAAAACATTATTTATTTGTAGTCAATTATCACTTTACTGTTCTGAATAAATTTGGCATATTTGCTGAAATAGGATAAAAATCTTTGAAGTCATGAAATTAGCAAGCCACTTGTTGTGCTAAAGGTCTTGCTAAAGAAATTAACTTTACTATATTATTGATATTAATTTTAGCTTTGATGAAATCAATTTACTGGAGATCGAATTTTTTTTATTGTTATGCTTAGACAAAACAGTCTTTAAAAAAGCCTCATGCAGATTATAACAAAAAGTATGTACCTACTCTAGGACACTTGTACATGTTGTAGGTTTCACATGTTAAAACAGAGTTAACAACATTATGCTGTTTTAAAAATCATTTAAAGTTGCCTCATGCGCTTTTAATAATGGTCCCCTTGAATTCAGTTGGACAACTTCGCAACCGTAAATGCCAAATTTATGAGCCATATTAAAAAAGATCAGCTGTCAAACATGAAAAAAAAATTCAATAGATTATGGAGTTGAGTAAGCTATGAGACGTACCTCTAAAAACAGCAAGAATAAAATCATAAAGATCGGCATTTATCAGACCGATCCAGAAAGTGGTTTTATTAAAGGGCATTAAGATAATTCCAATAGATACAGTGTGCTTAATAAATACACATACTTGTCCGTGAAAAAAATATTGAGATCGGCAATTGACAAGAATTTCGTATTTCTCGCGTTCCCTCTTTATACATGTATCCGTGGAAATACACTGAAACGAAAATATACGCCTCTAATAAAGACTTATAATGGACGAATCTCAGACTGGCATCTTTTAACCTTTTGGAAATTAATGGAACCCCCGTGCTCTTTTTCAACATTATCATCCGGGTACTTTTTATGTTTGCAATGAAAAATCCCGTAGACTGTGTATTAAAACCTGGCGGTATAGATGGAGAGCTTCAGAACAAAAAAACAAGAGGCCCATGGGGCCACATCGCTCACCTGAGCAACAATGGGCGTTCAAAAGATATTGTGCCATATGGTCCCTCGGTAGAATAACAAAAATAAATATTGTCAAGTATTCGAATTATACACTTATTTTTGCATACACGTAATCTTTGACATTGTACCTTCATGAAATACTATTTTTACCACAATAAGAAAATCCTTCGCAAGATATAAAACTAAACATTTGGTAGGGGTACACTGGTAAGTTGTTAACTTCCTATTCCCTATATTTTCGGTCTACCCCCCCCCCCCCCCCCCCCCACACACACACACACACTTTGTAAAGTGATCAAAATATATGAGAGCATATAGGTACATTTTTTTCATCAACTACATACTAGTTATTGTATTTTTAAAAAAAATATAATAGTTATTGTATTTTATTTTTAAAATCCTACATGTATAGATGTGAAGAAGAAAATTGTACCTCAATGTGCTCAATTTCTCAAATTAAAAACATTCAAAAATTTAATTTGTCTTCTCCATTGTAATTAAATGACTGTTATTTACCTCGCGTACAAACCAGGATAATTTTCCGCTGTGATATTTTCTTATGATAAGCTATAATTACTTTATCCCCGCAACAGAAATCTGTCAGAACTATGGAAACTGTTTTAAATATGTCGTTTTTATTTACTCGTGTCTGAAAAACTATCAAAATTGATGTAGATTTCACATTATTTATTGTATAAAGAGGGGGCCCCAGAGAGTAGATATATACAGAATATCATTCTTTTATTTTGTTTGTACAAGTATTTAACATACTCTAATTCATATAGAATTTCTAGCGTTCAACCAAAATTTCAGCGTCAATCGTAGAATTATAAGCAAGATACAGAGCTCACAGTTCGCCTAGGTTTGAGTCATATTTTGTTCACATGAGTTTATTACATTCAGCTTAAGATTTTTAACTTGGTATTTCCTATTCAGCATTTAAAATGGAAAAAAAGAATGGCCTAAGATTTTCAATTCTTTTATTCACTGAAGACCAGTTCACTGGTATTTGAGGCTCAAAATGAGTTTATACAAATGTACACAAACACAGTCAAAGATCACATGCATAGTAGGAGTAATAATGACGAAACAAGGTTAAGTTTACAATACAATAAGTTGTTAAAGTTGGTTTCTGGAAGAACAGACTTTGAAAATTTTCTTAATAAATATTGACAAATGTTTTACTTTTTTAATCTTTTGTTTTTAAGATCTGTGTACAAACATAGAATTGTGAGCAAATCTCTGTATCTTGCTTATAATTCGAAGCTTAAAACTCAAATAATAATATGGTTAGTAAAATTAATAGAATTCGTAAACAATTAAACACAAGAGACATGCAGTATAACAAATAAAGAACACAATTTATTTTTTCGAAATGAATCATATATATACATGTATATACCTACATATTTCCATCAGCGATATCAAACTCTATTTAAACTGAATAAACTAGAGAAAATGCCGAACATCTCAACACAACCTATTGCATTAATCTACCATTACGCAAAAGATAATGCCGAATTACCGATACAATGAATTGTATTTCAGTACTCTTTTGATACATCAGATTTTGCGTAATTTGCGCAGGTACACAGTTAACTGTTTGATTTACCGAAGTCTCTGTTTTATTTGATACGTAAAAATCACGAAATACAGACGATAGTTCCCAGGTTACAAGGCATAAATAATGAAAACGAAACGAAAATCAGAGCAAGCTAACACCAACGTCATGTGTGAAAACTGTCAACGCATTGAAATATTTAGCCTCAATTTACTTCACAAAATCGGCACCAATATATCTTGCATGTTTCAAAAATTTCCCTTCATACGCGAACTGTTGCATAACAAGCAAATTCATCATAATCAGATCGACCCTTTTTCGTATAATGTCATGGCTGCTTTAAACAAAGAACCTCGTTTTAGAAGTATGAGTACGAGTCTTGGTAAAATGGGTATGCAAACCTGGGCCGTGGCAAAATAAAAGGCGGGCAGATCGGCAATCGTCAATTCCAAATACGCACTATTTTGCAGCAATATTTACAGCGAATACAAATATACTGGTCCATCAAATATCCTGAAATTTTAATGAGATTGGTAGATTAATAACTGCCAATCTTTTGTTTTGCCCAGGCCAAGTCTTGCCCACCCATTTTACCGGATGCCGAACTCGAAGCTGAAATTCGCCTTTCCTTTATTATTATTTTCGTAATAACTCAGATTTGAAATAGAATTAGCACTTAATTTTTGCAGTTTATATTTTCCTTCCCATAAGGATAATTTATGCTCAACTACGTTGAATTGGAGTCCATAGTTCGTGAGAAGAAGATTTTAAAAAATGCACCCCCCTTTTTCTACAGTTTCAAGGTTTTCTCCGCTTTGAATACAGATCGGACTTTTATTTCTGCAATTTATATTCGCCCTTCCATAAGGATGCTTTGTGCCAAATTTGGTTGAAATTGGATAAGAAGATTGGATAGATTGGATAAATTGGATAGAGAAGAAGTTCAAAATGTAAAAAGTTTACAGACGGACGGACGGACAGACAGACGGACGACGGACAAAATGTGATCAGAATAGCTCACTTGAGCTTTCAGCTCTGGTGAGCTAAAAAGTCAAGTGAAAAGCTGTCAATGTGGCAGCAAACCGGGTTTTCTTTTATGTGAACTGTATCCATAATCCATGTCAACCCGTATCCAGTGAAATGGTGTACCGTATATGCAATATTTTGCCAAAAATGACTGCAAAAGAACAACTTCCTATCTTGAAAACTGTAGGAGAAGTTATCCGTACAATGAGGCAGCCGCCCGCCCGCCATTTTCACCATTTTAATAACCGGATTTTTCCGTTGGAAAACCCGGATAAAAACTAATAGATTTCTGTATTCTCGTGAATTAATGCAGTTTCGGCACAAATTATTACAAATAAATCATTTATGATTATCGAAATATTAAAAAAAGAGATTGGAAGTAGAAACTTGGGACAGAGTATACCCGTTTGATTGATTTATTCACCTAGCTTTTTACAACCACGAAGTGGAAAGTTTTTATCAGTGAGAATACCACAAAACCTACGTTGTCTAATATATAAAATAAAATAGGACGCTTGTTCTCGTCAACAATTAAGCGAACTACAAAAATCACAACGATTACTATCAGTAGTCGTCCTAAAAGAATTAAATCTGCATTGTATCTGTATTGTGTACCAACGCTGGAAGAAAAAAACAAGTGACAAGTGTCCTACATTGAAACACTTACATCCATTCCCATTCATATACGACCCACACTCCGTTTTCAATTTCACTAAAATACATAAGACAAGTGAATAGCTGTCAATGTGACAGTAAACCAGGTTTTCTTTTATGTGAACTGTATCCATAATCCATGTTAACCCGTATCCAGTGAAATGGAGTACCTATATGCAATATTTTAAGTTCAAAAGCTGGTATTTTTTTTAAATAAATAATCAGAAATCATAATCCTAGCAAATTGCACACCTCTGATATATGTACAATTAATCTGAAAAAGAACAACTTCCTATCTTGAAAACTGTACAAGGAGTTATCCGTACAATGAGGGTACCCTATATGCAATATTTTGCCAAAAAATGACTAAGTTCAAAAGCCGGTATTTTTTTCATAAATTATCGGAAATTAAAATCCTAGCAATATGCAACCCTCTGATATATGTACAATTGATTTGCAAAAGAACAACTTCCTATCTTGAACACTGTAGGAGTTATCCGTACAATGAGCGGTACCCTTTTGGCATCCGCCCGCCCGCCCGCCATTTTCACGATTTTAATAACCGGATTTTTCCGTTGGAAAACCCGGTTAATAATGTAAATTGTTAAAAGGGAACTGAGAGCGATGGTTTACCATTAAACCTGATTATTTCTCATGTATGAAGTTTTATTACCAAAAAGACCAAATTGTTCGATTAACGATTCTTCAATAAATCTTCAATAATCCATATATTTTGAATGAATAACACTTACACTGTATGACGTGGTTCAACTAAATGTATTTATTTAGAAATTAATCTGGCCCGTTCTCCACTTCAAATCCACAATAATAAATTGATTATTTTCAACAAGGTTGTGTAACCAGTTTTGTTTGTGCCACAAGTAATTAATTGACGAAAGTATCCGAGTGTATTTTGGAGCTATTATTATAATAAACTAGTCACGTTCAACCACACATTCTACTTACGCTAATCTTTGAATGTTTGATTGATGAAGCGTCGTGTTAAACAAGGTTTAATATGAACATGATAAATGTTGTAAAACATATTAGACCTTTTGATAGTATAACATTGTATTTGTGTTTTGTATAAAAAAATAAAGTTCAAACACATGTTCATACAAGATACATCTTGAAAACAATTTTTTCATCAGCTTATTTCCTTTACATGACACATGTACATGTAATTTGTGTTTGCCTGTTCATTCTGTACTTCATTACATGACGTACTGTTTGAGTTCTTCACTGTTCATGCTTATTTCGATTAAGTTTCATATGTTTGTCATTGAGATCAATGAGAAAATTTTAAAATGATACTCAATTTATCAATATACATTTTACTGCAAACTTAAGTAGATATTATAAATGTATATTGTTTTTTTGCCATTCAGCGTTTTAGGCCTGAACACCGGATACTTAAACAGGCTTAAAGAAGATACTTCCACAATTATTATAATAATCTTACAAGGCAAAAATGAGATTCGGAAATTATTTACCAAGATGAAACATATTTGAATTATGGCCTTTTAATATTTTTCTTGATTTTTATATATCTCTATGCATGTATTAACACATCGAAGTCGCTCCGTTGTTAATTATTTTCTGTGCGTTTTAGCGATTTTAATATTTTAAAATATCCAGTAGCGAAACTTGAGAGAGTGAGACAATATTGTGTGTGAATGATAAACTGACAATTTATCGATTTACCACCTCTATTTCACTTATTTATCAATATGCACAATATCTCATCTAATAAAACAAGCATTCTGAAATATTGCATAAGCAATAGACGTCCCCTACCGGTTTGTATTATTCTATGAAAGCTTCGAAGCATACATCTATTTCAAAACTATTATAAACGAGTTGTTATGCTTTTAATCAGAGATAAAAGAAAAGAGGCAATTCAAACTACATAGTTGATATAGAAATTAAATAAAAAATGGATAAAATAATACTCTCTATTTTATCTCCTGTAATTTAGCCAAGTCCATTAAGTATTTGCTGGTAGAAATTTGTGAATACAATGCACTGTTATGCAGATTATCATTTCTTACCGTCTTCTGTACCCCGAATCAACAGACCAACACGATAACGAACCCGATTGTAATAATAAAATAACCCTGTCGATTAAATTTACAACACATTGCTTGATACTTTTTTACAGAACTTATGTGTTTTTTTTAGAAACAATAAAAGGAATGGCACAAGTAATGCACGATATTATTACTGACTACATATTTTCTCGAAAATATGTCAACCAGACGCTACAAAAGTGTAAACTTGATCTGTAGTTTAACATTTTGAAGCTGTTCGGCAAATTTTAAATTATTCCTCAAACGCATAAAGAAAAAACGTGTGAAAAACTGAAGTGGGACAGACAGACGGACGGACTGACGGACGCAGAGAAAAGCTATAATCCCCTCCAGTGAAACTGGTAGAAGACTAAAAAGTATTACGTGTCGTCAATTGAAGTCCTTAGCATACAAAATAATTGAGACCAAAAACACAACAATGCGTATTGATTACGGGATATTTGTTCTACTCTCGGCTTTGTAAAATACAGTATATTAATGCAAAATATCATTTAGTTGTGTAAAAGAGGCAAATGATTTTCGATTAATTATAAAACTTTTTATAACTTTTTTGCAGACATATTTTGTAAAAATGTGTACACACAACTTTTGACACCAAATATCGAGATAGGGTTTATCCAGGGTGTTTACACATGCATTATTAAGCTGTATATTTGATTAACTCTAATGCCTTTCAAGGTCTTATCACTAATTGAATCTGCTGTTCATGTCTTTGTTCTATTTGAGTCAAATTTTAAACAGAGTTTCATTTATACAAAAACATGTTACATGTACCATTTTTATAAAACCAATGCCCAAACGTATTATACATGTACATAATAACCATGTATGTTCCATGTGTATTATCGATTCCCCTAACACTAAATAAACTTGTCTGTGAATAACTTCAAGTAACAATTTCGAAAAATTGAAAAACGCGGATTTTTTTTCTTCAGTTTTGATTTTACACGATACTTCATCTGGAATAAGTATTTTCTTTTGCCGCAAATTGATAATTCATGTATAAAGATATAAATTGGTAACTATGTAATTACATGTATACAAGTGTTCTAGGGTTGCAAGTAATCATTAAAACTGCAAAGTTGGTTAACTAATTAAAGAGAGTGAAAAACATCAAGATACACATACATAAACACACTTGAAAGTAATAGCTATTTGCATATTGTGCGTCAATATCTGATTGCAAATTACATATCCCACTAATTACATACATGTATATAAAGTAATATTATAATTTTAAGATTTGAAAATCATTTCTGAAAGGTTAAGACTAGAAAACAACTATAGCTTTGTCCAAAAAAAATATAATGTGTTCGCGAAACTTAATCGTGTATAATTGGTAAAAAAAGTATACGATTGCGAAAGTTATCATAATGCATCAAAAAGAAATTTTATGAATACTCTAAACAAAATTTGTTTTTACCTAAGTATTTTTTCAAATTTTTTAACACATACTATTTTGCTTTTTCTGCAGTTTGCACAGATTCTGAACCAGTGATAACAAATGGGATAGTCGTGTACAGAACTTACATGCCATCATCAATAACATACGGTTGTAGCCCTGGATTCGTGGGTGAAGGGGTTAAAAACGTTATTCACTGTTTTCCAGATAACAAATGGGAAACTCCAGTTTACAGTTGTTATTTAGGTATAAAGTATTTTAATTAGTTACGTGTATAAAGAACTTGTTATCTCAGTAAAATCGCTCAATTGTGTTATGGAAACGTTTAATTGAATATGCTACTAAATGAATTGGTATTGGCTAAATTAGCTAAATATACTTTTGAAATTACTTTCAAGCTGAAATATCGCTCACTGAAATTATATAGTTCTGTGCATTAATTGTTCTAATATACGGGTTTACTAAACAAAAAATGATTGCAAATTATGTCTTTGTGTAAAAAAGGTCTTCGAACATTCTTCACTAGTACCAAATGTTATAGCATTGAATGATTTATTTTTGACGTCGTCGTGTCAATAACTGCCGTCAGGTGAGCAGACAAATTGAATAACGCGCGTTAGCGCGTTATGATAATTTGTCTGCTCACCTGACGGAAGTTATTGACACGACGACGTCAAAAATAAATCATTCAATGCTTATATTTACATTCCCTTACTGAAGAAATCAATTGTTTAATTAAATAAATCGATATAAAGTGCAGATCACGGAGGGAGTGAATAAGTAACAGCAAGAATAGCTGTTTTGTAAAACTGGTTTAAACTGGTTTTCACATAGACTGTTGAGATGAGATCGACGAGCATGAAAATATAATCCATGATAAATAACTCTTTAAATGTTGCTTTTAACAATAAAGTCAACTTTTTTGTTGAATAATTATAAAACATGGTGTTTTGACAACATTCATGAAATACATTTTTTAACTGATAACATAGAAATCTCTGTTTGAGAACTACTTATGTAAATTACTCGTTAATTCATACGCAGTGAATATGTGTTGCATTTAGAGGCATTTAAACATCACGGAATTTAATGGGAAAACACAGTAGAATGTAAATATATACATGTATACTCCAATTTGTTAATGCACAAGCAATATTACTATTTAACAAGTTTTTGGCAACACTGTGGGTTTTGATAAATTAAAGGTATTCCTTGGATTTTATAACTATGTTTCAATTCGGTAATATTTTAATATTTAGATTGTCCCGGTACCTGGGAAAGTTATGCTGGACAAAGCTACTGTTTCGTAACTAATCAAGTGCTCTCTTGGAATAATGCTAAGGTAAGTTTAAACCTTTTACTTGCTTAAAATCTACAAAACTAAATAAAGCATAAAATTTAAGTACTCTGAAATGTTCGAAGAAAAATCATTTTTTTTCATAAAAAAGACTTTGGTCAGTAATTTTTTGTTTGCTTTTCTGTATCGCAGAACATTTGCTCCGACATGAAAGCTTATCTTATGGAGATAGGAAGTCAGGAGGAACAAACCTGGATCAGATCAAAAGGTATTAAAAAAGTACCTCCAGTTAATATTTCTTATGGATGTGTCTTCCAAAATAGATTCATGTATCTCATTAAACTAAGATAATCAAATACTAAGTTTATATTTTGTAAGTTTTGTCAACTTATACAATGATGATCTACTAATTGATCAAAACAAAGCTTGAACGGTACTTTTAACAAATGTTCTTTTTTTTTTCAAAACAATCTTATTTTTCTCAAAAAACATTTCTAATCTGCTATCATATCATAAGGTAAATAATTTATGTAATTTGCATATAAACTTTACTTTTATTAGCGACTCAAAAGCTATGGTTGGGAGCGACGGACGAGGGTTCAGAAGGCGCTTGGTATTGGGACAACTCGCGTAATGCGCCCACATTCACGGCCTGGCAACCGGGGGAGCCAGGAGGCGGAGGAAGTGAAAACTGTGCTGTCCTAGACGAATCCAGCGGCTGGCATGATTATTCTTGCACATCTACATTTCAGTTTGTTTGTGAAAAGTAAAAGACTTGCGATAAAGAAAGCATTTCATTAAAAAGTGTGTAACTTTAGAAAATTTGTTAATAAATTTTAAAATTTTACAACAGTCTTACGTTGATTATTTTAAAACGAATTTGAATTCTTCGAGTTGACGACATGCATAGCTATGCTATGCCTTACATGTATAAAGAGGCCTTAATTTTGTGGTCATCACCCAATACTGTTCATAAAGTGCAATATCTATGTAAAGATTTCTGATTGAAGATATCTATAACGTACAAATATCTGATATCGTTATCTTTTGGGATGCTTTATAATCACGTGGAAAACTCTAAAAAATAAGTTTGAGAGTTCTACTGTTGCATTTCCTCAATTCTTTGGCAAAGTAGTTTGCCTCTAATTTGTGAGTTTCTCGTTTACGTAATTGTGTTGTTGATATTTCACTACAGTTAAAACGATTGTACGGTTTAAGCCTGGTGCATGTACGTTATTAAGAATTAATTTAAATGTGCGAATATTTACAAATTAAAATAAAAATTCGAATGTAGAAGGGTGAAAAAATAAACATTATATGTCTGCTGTAGAAACAAAAGACAATTAAGGAAATCGGATACAAAGCAAACAGTGTTTGTATTCATGGCTAATTAGTTAAAAATATTTTAACTTTTATAAAAAAAACTTTAAAGAGTCAAATCACTTTAAAGATCTAGATCACTTTATAGTTTTCAGATACATGTTTAAAGCTTTAAACTAATATTAAAGTAGTCCTAGTATCGCACTACGTCATAATACGGATTTTACAATATTGGTTCGACTTTTACACAGCGTTTTTGATACCCGGTATTGATTTTGCTGTACATCGCTGTTGTAAACAATGGCAATAATCAGCAATTAGAACGGTAATATATGTATTCTATGAGAGATAAAAATGATTAATGTTGAAAAACTCTATTCTGTGAAAGTAAAATGAAAAACGAAGTTTCTGATTAACCAGAATCTCAGGTATACTTATATCTTCTTTGTTTTGACCCCCCCCCCCCCCCCCCGAATTTTCCTTTTTCTTTTACTAAAACCGGTTTAAATTTAGAGACAGAAGCTATTTCGAATTTAATCAATCGTCAATTAATTAATGTTTAAATGATATCTAACATTGTTGACAGATCTAGGCAGAAAACTGTAGCAAAATGTGACTTTTACGGATTTTTTCGTCAGGATCTACTTGGTTTAGAGCTTATAGCGTGAAAAGTAATCCGTCAACATATAATTCATTTTACCATATCTTTTTTCTAAGATGTCAATCTATAGAATAAACACCATAAATTTAAGTTTGAGTCCATAAAATAGTAAAAAAAAATTACCAAACGTGATACTAGCATTGCATTTTTTGTATTCTATTTTGATACATCAGGTCTATAAAGCGTACTTACTTACAAAAATTTGCGCAAAATTATTGATGAGATATGGCTTAAATAAATATTTATACTCTATTTTGTATGTTCAGTTCTAATTTTCCCAAAATTTGTAATTATTTTTATGAAAAACGGACGTCTGGCAAATTTCATAATTGTCAATAATTTTCGCAAGGGGGTACACCCGTCTGAGAGGTGATAACAAACAAACTAGCATGTAAACATACATATTTTCTTTTGTATATGTATTGCTAGAATGTGTATTTATCATTTAAAGCTAAGCTTTTAATGATTGAGCCCATTAAGTGCCGAGTATAGGACTACCTTAAGAAGACAGAAATCTCGTGAAAAGTTATTTTATAGTTAAGTATTTCTACGAGAGGTAAATCTTGATCGAGAGAGTGCGGAATTTTTCGGGTTGGCTTTTAAGGTTTAAAAATAAGTCTTACCGGTCGTTATTATTCACCCTACATTTTAATGCCACTTGGAATTTACACTTGGACTTTTGACATCGATGCTTCTTTGTGTTTGCCAAGTGAATATTTCGGATCAAGATGGTTTGCAAATATATTTGATATAATTTAAAAGAATATTGAATATTATATGTATTTTTCTTTAAATGTAAGGTGGTTTTAAATTGAATAAACTAAGAATATCGGATATTGTCATAATATTAATTCATTATAAATATCGTTTGCATTTACGGTGACATAAAAACGACATTTTATCAATTCACAGACTGAGTATAAACATACAATAGCAAAGACATGCGTTCAAAATAAATAACTTGTATTATTTAGGCACGCATTCTTTCAATAAATACACAAAACAAATGTCAAAACATATAATTATGTTTCTGGTATGATGAAGCTTGCGCTACAAACACAGTCACTTTCTTGTTACGCTGCAGACACTCAAAAAAGTTTGTAATACGGGATTGATGGGGTGAATTCCGGCTAAAGATGTATCTGCTCACAAGATAACACACTTCTGGTTCTGTAGATAGGCGTGGATAATATTGCAGGCTCGGACACCTTCGTCCATGGTAGGTGTTCCAGGCTTGATTAATATGTCAAGGCATCCAAAAAAAAAGAGATGTGGAACATCTCTTTCCGGTTGACGGCAGAAATGTAGCACAGTAGAACTCTAGTGAACTTCAAGGTTCTAGATAATTATTTGGTCCACAGGCTGGGTTTTGGATATTGTGTTTGGTGGCAGGACTATTTTCGTCTTCTTTCTCTTCATCTCCTTAACTAGCTGCTTGAACAAGGCTGTGAAGATCTCTCCGGTCATCAAGGCTTTCTTGTTGGCCAGGTATTCTTCATGAAAGATCCGCACGTTTTTTAAGCAGCGTGGGTTGGCAGATTTTCTGATGATAAGAAGAGATAGCTTTTTATTTCTCTCCATATTGGCGCAAATCATGGCTGTAGGGCGTTCTTTATTCTTCTTTCCACCGTGGCAGCTGACGTCCTTGATTATAGTGTCTTATCATGCAGCATGCAGATGATCCCGGCATTAAAGTTGTGTTCAGGTGCAAAGTGGTTCAGCAGACCGTTCAACTTTTCTTTCCATGCTGTCACACCCCTGCGAATGTGTTCGGAATGTTTTCTTTATCGTTGCTAAGTATATAATAAATCAAGAGGTGCTCGACTGAAAGTTCACGTGACTTCACTGAGATTTGTTCAGTTCCTATGAAACTTCGAGCGGAAGTATAAGTGTTCGCATAATTTTCTCAAAATACGTAAGTACTGGTCGTTTTTCATATCATATCCTATTTGAATTTATGTTAAAACATGAAAACCTTTTAAGCTGTATGTTTTATTTCACCATCTAGCGGTTATTTACATTAAACGATAATATTCAAATAGGGTTATCGTTCGTGTTCAACCACGTGTAGAGTGGTTAAAAATATAAACAATGGGTTGCTAAATAAAATCATAGCCATGTGTGAAGCTTGTGGTGTGCAATACCATGTTTTTAGAAAAATAATGGGTGTCCGTTTTGCATTAAAAACTTAGTATATCGAGCCATTTTCAAGGAACATTCTGCATGAAATAGTATAGTCTGTTTCACTATTGATGCTATTACTAAGTCAAGCGCGGATCGAAAATTAATCCTCAGGGGGGATCTCTACAAGCTAATCGCAACTTCTCGGGCCTTTCCGGCAAGCTCGGAAAAACACCTCGAATGTATTAACATCACCGGATGTTAGAATTTTACACAAAATGGAGTCGCTTCCCATTAAAATAAGTATCGGCTAGACAGTCTTATATGTCGCTTCTGTGTTATATTTTAGTGTACATCGTTTACTTTAATGATGTATAGCTCACATCTCAACAGATCGTAAAATGTGTTCTATTTATTTCAAGTTTTACAAAAAGGGGGGTTGTCGTAGACGCCTTGGTAATACATTCGAGGTGTTTTTCCGAGCTTGCCGGAAAGGCCGGTAAGCTGCGATTGCTCTACAAGCATGTTAATTGTTGCAACAGCAGACAAAAACTTTTTTTTGTATCGTCGCATTTATTTTTAGAACACATTTTATCCACTAATTAATGAAGATAAAGTTTAAAATCAATTAACCTCTAGATTTTATATTTGACTACAAGTACCTAATTCTATGAAATAGACTATAAACACGAGGCATGATTTTTACTGCGAAACTGAAAGGGTCAAGTAAAATCACGTGGTCTAAAATTCAAATGACAATAACATTCGCAGGGGTGTGTCATCTCGTCAGACTGCGTCAACAAACTATTATTCTCCGCATACTCTCTTAAATGTGATCCCTTGAAGGGATTTGAAGTTCTCTAGCCATCCGTTGGAGGTCTTGAAATCTGTTTTGTCAAGTTTTCTAGCAATTCTTCTGCTTTCGTCACCAACATTGGCCAGGAAATGGGATTTTTTTTCTGGCAGCTTCAACCATTTCAGTGCTTGTTTTTCTGGTTTTTCTCTTGGGGTTTAACTGTTGGTAGGTCTCTATGTTGCTCTCTTTGTTCTTCAACCAAGTGGACAGATTATTGGCCGGTACGCCGAAATCTGTGGCTATTTGAGATTTTGATTTCTCGCCCTTCTTGACAGCCCTAATTGCTTTGAACTTGGTATCTAGAAATTGCACATCATAGCTTAGATAATGTCCATCAAAAGCAAAATGCATTGTGTTTCCACAATTAAAAATTACAGCTATTTAAAGAAATCGAACTATTTCTAATATTTCTCTCTCTCTCTCTTTATATAAAAAACACAGCAGTTTGCTTTTCAATGTCCTGAATAAAATTTCGTTTCCTGGTTTATTATCTTTTATCTATTAAATAGTTCTTCCTTGGTTTGATAACAAATGAAATATTGAAGTCAATGTGCCCCCAAAAAAGGACATCTATTTTACAAACACTTCCGAGTTTGAATGTTTCTGTAAATAAATCATAAAATCTTTATAATGATCTATACATGCAGTTTAAAAAAAAATGAAAAATTGATTTGTTCCTGGATACGAACAATGTTTGTAATGCTTAACATTGGTGGATTTCCTTGTTCGAAAAAAGTATATCCGCGTTATTAGACAGAGAGCGTTCCTCATATCCATCTGTTCTTTTTCATGGTTCAAGTTGATTTCCTATGTATTAATTTATGATTTTTAATTGAACTGTATATTATTAAAATTTAACGAGCTTATATTAACGTGCCGTGTAACTCTTATTGATAATGCAATCAAGAATTAAAATGCCCAAATATATAAGCATACATGTGAAGTAATAACAAAGGGGAACATTCCTCCATTATAACTTGATCTTGGAATACGAATTCTCGAACGATATAAGCCAAATTAAAGAAATATATAAGGAAGAAACATTTTTCCATATTTATTTTTTGCCAAGTAATAAAATAGTTTAATCTGTGGAATTAATACATAGGCGTCGGAACCAGGGGGGCTTAGTCCCCCCCCCCCCCCCCCCCCAGTTATTTTTGCACAGTTAGACATAACCATTAGACACATGGCATAATAGAGGATGCAGGCCCCCCCCCCCCCTCCGGATTAGGATTTTCATGATTTGGGGGAAAAGTTTGTTTGGTTTTTTTTTGTTTTTTTTTGCTTGTCAAGATATTTGAGGATCAGTCTAGCTCCCCCCCCCCCCCCCCCCCCACACACACACACACACTTTCAATTAATCTAATAGGTCTTAATCAAGGTTACCATGTCAAGTCTGTACAGGAATTTTTTGATATGAAGTTACATTTCTTAATCTTAAGGATGAATTCATAATAAAACCCGTAATATATACATACAGTGCATATAAAAAATTACATGCATTTACATCCACTAAGATTCCTTTAATATTTTTTTTACGAAAACTGACCGTAATTCACAGCTGTATAGAAATTGACAGATCTGAAATCTACACGATCCAGTTCAAACCAGTTTATCGATCGATCAAAACCTTCAGCAACCTAAGAAAAATCACGGACTGTACAAAACAATCGTAATGTCAGATTCAAATTCCTATATAAGACGACTTGACTATTTTTATCCAGGTTTCCAAATACAAATCCGGTTATTAGTCCCCTACCGGTTTTCACCGGAGGGTACTATAGCTTTCCTCTGCGTCCGTCAGTCCGTCCGGTCGTCTGTTTGTCCGTCTGTCTGTCCCACTTCAGTTTTCCACATTTTTAACCGGGTTTTCCAACGGAAAAATCCGGTTATTAAAATGGTGAAAATGGCGGGCGGGCGGGCGGGCGGGCGGCTGCCAAAAGGGTACCCTCATTGTACGGATAACTCCTCCTACAGTTTTCAAGATAGGAAGTTGTTCTTTTGCAGATCAATTGTACATATATCAGAGGTGTGCATATTGCTAGGATTTTGATTTCCGATAATTTATCAAAAAAATACCAGCTTTTGAACTTAGTCATTCTTTGGCAAAATATTGCATATAGGGTACCCTTATTGTACGGATAACTCCTCCTACAGTTCTCAAGATAGGAAGTTGTTCTTTTGCAGATCAATTGTACATATATCAGAGGTGTGCATATTGCTAGGATTTTGATTTCCGATAATTAAACGAAAAAATACCAGCTTTTGAACTTAGTCATTTTTTGGCAAAATATTGCATATAGGGTACCCTCATTGTACGGATAACTCCTCCTAAAGTTCTCAAGATAGGAAGTTGTTCTTTTGCAGATCAATTGTACATATATCAGAGGTGTGCATATTGCTAGGATTTTGATTTCCGATAATTAAACGAAAAAATACCAGCTTTTGAACTTAGTCATTCTTTGGCAAAATATTGCATATAGGGTACCCTCATTGTACGGATAACTCCTCCTACAGTTCTCAAGATAGGAAGTTGTTCTTTTGCAGATCAATTGTACATATATCAGAGGTGTGCATATTGCTAGGATTTTGATTTCCGATAATTTATCGAAAAAATACCAGCTTTTGAACTTAGTCATTCTTTGGCAAAATGTTGCATATACATGTAGGGTACTCCATTTCACTGGATAAGGGTTGACATGGATTATGGATACAGTTTACATAAAAGAAAACCCGGTTTGTTGTCACATTGACAGCTTTTCACTTGTGTTTTCTTTATGCGTTTGAGGAACAATATGAAATTTGCTGAACAGCTTCAAAATGTCAAACTACAGATCAAAATTACACTTTTGTAGCGTCTAGTTGACATATTTGCAAGAAAATTAATTTTTTATTTTCCAATTGTTTAATGTTCGGGTTCGATATTCTGCATAGCAGTGCATTGTTTTCACAATTTCCACAACCCGGTAGGGGACGTGTATTGCTTATGCAATACTCTCAGAATGCTTGTTGAAATTGTGAAAATGGCGGGCGGGCGGCTGCCAAAAGTGTACCCCTATTGTATGGATAACACTTCCTACTGTTTTTAAGATAGGAAGTTGTTTTGCATATCAACTGAATATACATCAGAGATGTGCATATTACTTGAATTTTGATTTTTGGTATTAAATTTATGGAAAAAAAACAGCTGTTGAACTTCTTCATTTTCTCGCAGAAAAATTTGCTTATAGGGTACAATATTTCTCTGGATAGGTATTGTTTTTCAATTTAGGGTTGACAAATGGATATGGATACAGTTTACATAAAAGAAAACCCGGTTTCTGTCACATTGACAGCTTTTCACATGTTTTATCTAAGGTACTGAAACACGTTAACAAATATTCAGTTACTTTTGAACGATCAATTCATTAATTTTTTAATAAACGATTAAATACTTCCTTTGATGATTCATGCGGTTATGAAGGTAGCGATCATTGCAAAAAAAACACCAACATTCTTCTGCAATGTCCCGCATTTATCACCAAAGGAAGCATCTTATTCTTTAAACGTACATTTCATATGTATGATACTAAAGCAAATGTAATAAAAACATAAAGGAGTATTTGTACACCATTATCATGCGCGAAATGCATATGCTGTGTTTTGTGTAGCAGATCAGATCATACTTTCATGTCAAAGTGTCAGTACAAGCCATTCCAACTGTATATTATTATATATTAATGCACAAAATGCTTCAAACAGTTTAAAAATGTTATACATGCACAACGAAATACAATTTTTTTTTACCACATTTAAAGGGGCATGGTAACGATTTTGATCAAATTCTGTTTTATTATTTATAATGCTTAGTTTAGGAATGCATTTCTAATGATCAAATAAAATTTGAGAGTCATTCGTAGAGTTATAAGCAAGATACATGGCTCACAATTCTTTTTCATGTTAACAAGGCTCGTACTCTGTTTTTGTTTACGTATGTTCAATATACCAGTAAGTAATCGTTTTCAACCTGCTTTTTCTATGTTTCTAGCGTTTAATTAACACATTCATTTTAGGTCTAAAACTGGAATTTTTACATTTCAACATCCAAAATGTAAACAAAAGCTTTGTTAACCTAGCAGAATTGTCAGCTCAGTAACTCGCTTACTCAACGAATGACACTCAAATTTTGGTTGCCTATTAAAAATGCCTTAGTGAAGCATTGTAAACATTAAAATCGGAAAAATAATTTTTGACCAAGATCGTGACCATGTAATTATATATGTCATAATGTCAATGGCAGCGTAAATCATTTGTCTTTTTAATTGAAATTTTATTGAATGAATTGTTATAAAGATTTCGCTTTAAAATGTAATGTATGGTTTGTACAGTGAAGGTGTATATTTTGTTATATTGACTATGGCTGAGCGTATACATGTAGTTTATATTTAGTACGTGCGAAAGAGTGTTTTAAACATTTTGTGAATAAATTCCCCCTCTCAAGAAAGGGAGCCGAAAAACCTCCAAAATAAGAGTAAATTCAACTTAAAAACATGCGGCCTAATTTTTTAACTGCACCAAAAGTTTTTTTATCAGTTTAAATACTTATTACAGTGTAACATGAGATTGTGTCATAATATATGAGGAAATGCTACAATTCAAAGAAGGAAATAATTATTGTTATATTTCCACTTTTGAATTTTAATTGATTGATATATAACTTCCAATTTGGATTGTTTTCAATGAAAGAAACACGGAAACACCGTAATTGCGTTTTAATAGATGGAATGGATATTTTACACGTGATGTTGGCAGATAAATTTCCACGAGGAAATTTTTTTTGGTAAAGTGCACGTCGTTTTTAACACGTTTGAGCACGTTTACATCACCGCAAATAATTATTGGAAGTACAGGTAAATATTTTTTTCTTATAAATCTTGCGTATCTCGTTTGACGTTAAAATATTACATTAATATTTGTTTGCCTGGACTATGATAACAAAACAGCAGCATTCCTTATTAGAATTAAAACCAAAAGTAAATGACAGTTAACCAAAAAAATAAAATAAAATAGAAAACCAATTAATAACTGTTTGTTGTTTTTTTAACTGTGATAAAAAATCATTTACATATTGAGACATTTATCTGCCGTTCATTTTTACCAATAAATATTGGGAAGCGCTGGCATGTTAACCATTGCCGGCACTTTTTACTAGGACATCAAAACTAAATCTGATGCTCTTAAAATATATCCAGGTGAAAGGCCACAAGTTTGATCTTTTTAATTATTTCATAAAATATTTATAACTCTCAATTCATTGTCTAAATCTTATAGAATCTAAAATTCACTTTTTCTAACTGCATTCTGGATTTACGCCGCCGTTAAACTCCTTTACCTGTTTATGCAGCGTTGTTTCAGTTTTGTTAGCATAATGCTCTGATGTTTCTGATATTCTTACCTTCTTGTTCATTATTGAAAAAAATTTCGGATAAGTTAAAAAGTAACTATCTTATCTCAGACATACAAAGTATAAAATTAATATAAACAATAATAGTTTTGCTACAAAACTTGTATCAAACATTTTGTTTAAAAAGATATATTATAATAGTTTCCTGACATCTTTGAAACGTCCTTTGAACGAAACAATTGTTATTTATAAGACTTCGTGTGATATTTTTGCATCCATGCGATTTATAACTAGCAATTTCGGGTAAAAAAACAAACTTAATACTATTTGTATCATTTAAGTGAAATAGGCTGCAGGACTTAAGCTCCTGGTGTGACAAAAAATCAGATGAACGATCTCGGAGCTACAGGTCTTTACGCGTCTCGAGTTGTAATTTACGCATTTGTTTCCGCACAAATTTTATTAAACGTGGGGCCTTACATCCAGCATCTTTTTATCACGCAAAACTTTCTTTTCAGTATTTTTTGTTAATCCTTTTTTTAATAACACATAATTTTATGGGGTTTTTTTTCGAAGTCAAATATATTGTACATATGTTTATATGCTAATTTATTCTTTCAGTCCAATTTCACATCTTCCCTAACGATGAAGACAAACAGTTTGTTGTGTTTGGTTATTATTGGTTCTTCCGTGATAAAGATTGCCTCGGCGGTTGTTACTTCATGTGCCGGGAGTATGTGTATCTGTGATGACGAACAACTTACTGCAAGCTGTAGACCAGATCGAGGCCGAGAAGAGTTATTATTCTTTCCTCGTCTACCGAATTTCGTCACTGATGTTATGTTCAAAGATTATACACGCCGACATATTTCTACAAAGGATTTAGTGAACTTAACTCGCCTTCGTCTTAAAGTGTTGCGACTGCATAGTATGGAAATTACTAATATGGAAATGGGTTTATTTCAATCCTTTAAAAGTCTAAAAATAATAGATATCTCATATAATCCGGAACTTTCTTCTGATACATTAAAAGAGGCATTCAGAAATATTTCACAAGGTTTTCAAACTTTTAATATGACTTCTAGCCGATTGGACACTGTACCAGACATGTTTAAATATCTTGTAGATACCAATTTTACAAGTTTAGTTTTGGCATATAACCCATTATATCATTTCAAAGCTGATGTAGTAAAAGGACTTCATCTGAAAATTTTAGATTTATCATACTCTGAATTTGGTAATTTGACAATAATATGTCCTGCAAATTCTACCCCTCTACTCCCAACACTAGAGAATCTTCAACTTCGTTCAACAAAGATCAAAACACTTCCAAAAAATGTATTAAGTTGTTTTCCAAGTCTTCAAAAAGTTAACTTTGATAACACACCTTTTGGATTTTTTCCAACTTTTTGCCACAACTATCAACATGTTACAAATCACTTGGAAACATTGTATCTCGCAAATACCAGAATCAGTGGATATATTTGTAGCAAACATTTTCTGTGTTTGAAAAACCTTAGGCATATTAAACTCGACAAAAATCCAATAACAAATTTCCCCCACTTTTGTAATTCTAAGGGCTTTAGTAATGTCCCGAAACTATATCGTCTTCGGCTTCAGTTTACATCGATCACAATTTTTCATAACGATTCTTTAAAATGTTTGCCTTCTCTTAAAAGCTTAGATTTAAAAAACAATCTTTTTAAAAGTCTTCCAACTTTCTGTAGAGAAAATAACACCAGCTATACTCCGAAATTGAAGGAACTGTTCCTACAAAATACAAGTATTACAAATCTTAAAGGTTTTAAGTTTGGCTGTCTTCCAAATCTGGAAAAGCTTGATTTGCGATATAACTTCTTCAGACATGTTCCGTCTTTCTGCGATGGATCAAATCACAGCACTAACCCCCTTCTACATGATCTGAATTTATCGAACACGAAAATTAAATACATATTTAACGACAGCTTTTTATGCCTTCCCTCTTTAAGGAAGTTATATTTAAAGAACACCGAAATCACTCGACTTGATGACAATATATTTAGTTCGTTAGGATCTTTGACATATTTAGAAATTGGCGATTCACCGAGCTTAACAGGCATATCTGAATATGCGTTCAATATCTCAAGTCTTCTCACAATGAAATTTACTTACAACAATTTTGATTTTGAGAGAAAAAAATATTTTCCAAAATATCTATTTAAATCCTGTGCAAATGTGACGACCTTAGACCTCAGTGGAAACCACTTTTCAACGGGACCCACTGCTGAAGAGACACTTAAGCCTTTAACAAAATTAGTTACACTAATCCTGACTAATAACAGAATGGACACTATTCATGAATACACATTTAGATCGTCCAAGACTTTAAAAGAAATACATCTGAATCAAAACAAGCTAATAGGTTGGAAAGAAAATGTTTTCCAAAATCTTTCGAATTTACAACATTTGAACATGGCGGACAATAAAATTGCAGTGTTTAATAAAACGTCAGTGCCAACGAATATTTTGAATCATTTAAAAACATTAAATCTTGCGTATAATCCGTTTGACTGTGGTTGTGATTTAATTTGGTTTAAAAAATGGAGTCTACAAACAAATGTTACTCTTCTATTATTTCCGAACAAGTATTCGTGCCAGACACCTGCTTCCATGCTTCGGCAGCCAATCACATCCCTACAACTAACAAAAGACGATTGCACAGAAAAACATCCATGGATTATATATATTGCTGCTGCATCGGCTGGATCTTTCTTACTTTTTTTAACGTTTACTCTTATTACTGTGCAGTTACCGACTATAAAAAATTATATATACTACTTCCGATTGAAGAGAATAGGGTATGTCAAATTAATAAATGACCAAGATTATAGATACGATGCATATGTTGTATACTGTGAAGCAGACGAAAAATGGGTTATTCGAACACTCGTGCCTAAATTGGAATCCGAGGGTTTACAGTTATGTATTCCTGATAGAGAATTTAGAGTTGGAGCTGACAGATGTGGTGAAATTGAATCCGCATTTCAAGAAAGCAAAAAAATCCTTGTAATATTGTCCAACGATTTTGCAAAAAACGAATGGTGTCTTTGGCAGGAACATTTAGTAGAAGAACGATTGCGACAAAGGGGGAATTCATCAGTGGTATTTGTTTTATACAAAAACATCAGTAGCAAAAACATGATTTCTTCCTTGCATCGTACAATGAAAAATCAGTCCATAGTAACGTGGCACGAAGGGGGTGCGCGTGAAAAAATGTTTTGGAAGGTTGTTATTCTTGCTGTACAATCACCACTTGGCGAACCACCGGTATCAGTCTTAAATGGATGAACAATTATATTTCTGTTACATTTAGCCAGTCAATGACGACTTCGTTAAAAACCAGATATAAGCAGAAATGTGACTGTTGTCGAGATAGAATAACAACCGAAAAAAAAACATCCCGATAAAATGTAACATCAATAACATTTATAGTTTTTATTTCCTTTGTAAATAATACATGTAACAACCATCGTTTAATTCGCGTTTAAGTCCTTTATTAAAAATACACACATATATTCAATGTATGAGTTCATATACCACACTTGATTTCTACCATACATTTTAATTATCAAAATATGAATTATTTTAAATGTGAATTCATGTTCCTTCACTGTACATGTATATTATGTTTTTTTCCATTTTTACTTTCGTTGTCAGTTCTAACTCACTGACATAGTGCAAGTATTAAACATTTGTGTACATAATAATTCATGAGTGCATTTGTGTAAGAAAAAATATCAAATTAAGTACTGTTTCAAAGATTATTAATTAAACAAATCTCTTAAGCGAGAGCAGTGTTTTGTTCCTTAGAAAAACGAAATATTAAAGAAAATTCGTTTTAAAGCTTAATGAGTGGACTTCCTGGACGCCAGTAGAAGCAAAATAAAATTGATGTAATATGAAGTGACCACAAGGCTTGTCTGACCCTCAGTGGTTTCTTACATATAATTCCGCTCTGTATATCATCCACCCGACTGGTTTTTAACATAGATATATGGACCCGTCAGACCAAGGGCTGACAAGCCGCTAGAAAGCCTGACAGGGAAAGGCAAACGGAAACAGTTTCTCTTAGATATTAAATATATCATAAAAATTATCATTTGAGTTTATTATTTGCTGTTAACAATTAATATCTAATAAAACATGTTCATTGATGTCAATAAGACATTTTAAAACATAAAATTATACACGACAATTAAAAAAACATATTTATATATTTAAAGCACAGTGTAGACCCTTTAGCCACCTTTTCTTGTCCCTATTTGGTTATTATTTGATGTTAACAAGTTGACTTGATTGGATTAGTAGCATTTGATAAAAAGTTCTCCTTTGAATGATAAACTACACCCTTTCTTGTGAGACATGCATAACTGTTCAACCAGTATAATAAAAATATTGTTTTTGCTTAATTCAACCGAGAAATAATTTCTGAAATATATGTTGTATCTGTTAAATGTTAATATAGTTTTTCGTAAATAAATGTTCCGTGACACATATCTTAGTATTAAGAGAGATTCACAAGGGGCGCTCAGAAATTCAATTGCATAAACTTTAAGACTCTTGCCTTCAGTTGGAACACATTTCATTGGCTTGAAAATGAGGTCTCGGGATTGGGAAACATTAACTTTACTTCGAGGCGTTCGTAAATGAATTGATTTTTCTTTCGTCAGAAAATAATGGTCAACATTTGGTTTTCGAATCTGATGTCTTATTGATTTGAAAACAAAATCGTATTATTGCAGGCCTATTGTTTTGTATACTATACTGACTGACCACTTTCGAAAGACCATTTACACCCCTGCGAATTTGTTCGGAATGTTTTCTTTATCGTTGCTAAGTATGTAATAAATCCAGATGTGCTCGAATGAAAGTTCACGAGACTTCCCTGTGATTTGTTCAGTTCCTGTAAAATTTCGAGCGGAAGTATGAGTGTTCGGATAATATTTTCAAAATACGTAAGTACTGGCCGTTTATGTTAAAACATGGAAACCTATTAAGATATCTGTCTTATTTCATCATCTTGTGGTTATTAAAAATGACAGTACGGCGCATCTTATTAAATAAAAACAACTTTAAAAAAAACCGATCGGGTTCGGTAAAAATTCCGATCGGGTTCGGTATTTTTGTATTCTTGAATGTATAAACTTTCAGAAAATTACAAAGTTCTCCATGAAATAAATCTAATTATTATCTAATAAACTAATAATTACGTATAACCTATCACATATTTACATCGCAACGTGTTATGGGGTTCAGCCTTCTGTACTATTACGCATGCGTATTTACTGTAAACAAAACACATACAGGGCTCGCGAACATTCTCCTGAACATGTTTGTTGATAAAAATATGTCATTTCTACTTCTCCCAGGTAATAATTGTTCCAAGTTTTTCAAAAAAACCACAATTACTATTTTGTAAGTATGTATTTTTCGTGTTTATCATAGGAGTTGCTACAACCTATGTATATATATCTTATACCACAGACCAATAATCAATGAATTAACGTCATTCATTTGCGTGATATTTATGTGTATTTTTCATACAGTATACCTAGATATTCTTAAAAACCAGAAACTTAGAAACAAAAACAACCCAGAACAGAATATTAAAAAAACACCATATTTTATTGTTCCTTTGTGCAACTTATTGCAAAGGAGATAAAGCATTGCTGCTGTACGTGTTTGTAAGTGGGTCCACTTCAGATATGGACAAGGTTCAAAGAAAACCCTCGCACAAATGTTTATCAAACTTGGTACATATCTTTTGCATGGTTAGAGGACAAAGTTAGCCTTATTAACTTTCAAGACATTCAGCTTTGTATTTCTTAAAAAATCGTAACATTATCAACGTTTAAAGCGGGCATATTATTTACATTAAAATTTTGGCAATTCTGACTTGCCATTTACTACTGTGAAACTAAAGTGAAATTAAACCGTAAAAATCAGCAACTTGATATTCTTTGGGGATTTAGACCTTGTAATTAAGAAACGATTGTTTTGTAGTCAAGGGGATTAATAACAAAGTCCAATTTAAGGTTGAAACTAGTAGGAGATTAAATTCATTTGATTAACATTGAAACCAACGGCCAAACTTTGAACAAAATTTCCCAAATTATTAAGAGTGGAACTAGTCTAAGTTTCAGAGGAGTTCGTGACGAATATCGCCAACATCTATCACCGGAAAATCGGTTTGTTTCAATAGCTGCAGATCTGTTACTTTGGGCTGACATACACTTGTCAACTCGAATTTTTTTTATCAGGGCAGACTACATATTGATAGACCTAGAGCTTTAGCTACTTACACGAATAGTTTATTCTAATGTATGTCACTATACAAGTTGCTGTCCTTTAAAAAAGGACTGCAATACGTGGACCATTTGCATGTGTATCCAAAGAAAACGTGAAAGCCTTAAAATTATCACAGATTTTACCGACTCTAGCCACTGCTTTTAGCCACTAAATTTGTACATTGTATTACGTATACATGTAAATATGTATAGTTGACTTTTAATCCGAGAATTGAAAGGGATTATACTTATGAAATATAAAATAATAATGATCTATATTAATGACGATTGCATGTATAGTATCAGGCATTCGGCGAATTCTACCATTTTCGCACACATTATGCTTCACTCTACTTTGTTAACTACGTTATGCAGTGACAGCTATACTATAAATGTGTTAATCAATTTCATATTTTGATGCATTTTCCTTGAGATTTAAACTTTTATACATTGACATAATTATTCAATCATCTATTATATACAGTCACATAATTATTCAATCATACTTAAATGCTTAAATAATTTTAATCGGGAAGTACTCTAGCCTCGCCTTCTATAAAAGTAAAGTTAATAGTAGGCTACATGTGTATTCGGAAAACAACAAAACATTGCAAACTATGCTATTTGATGCATTTTGTAGTTTTGGCGTAACATTACCTTATTTTATAATACTGACAATTTTTATCACATGCCGATCATTTCTTTAAAAGGAATACTTTGTTTCTGTAATGTTTACCGACAACTTTACAATTACAGCGCCTTTGAACTTATATGTGCATATGGCATGGAATCCCGATCCCGATTCAGATAAACCTGTGCTAGCCTGGTTCCCTGAGCTACCATTACGCGCAGGAACCAGGGTAGTTCATGCGCAGACTGAATTTTCCCCATTGCATCCGGTTTAACCTCTCTTATATATTTTGTGATATTTTGAAGATAAGTTAGCATATGTGTTGTTGTTCTGATAGGAAAAGCGTAAATGTATACACCACCACTCCCAAATGTATACATGTACACCAAAGAGATTCGGGTTAGCACTTAAATTGTTTGATTTAAAAAAAATCATGTTCTTAAACTATTTCAAAGTTAAGTTTTGTTTATATTCATGTAGTAATTTGCTGAAATATTAAAAAATTGTTTGCATATAAGAATTATATATTTTTCATTTTAATACCAATAACTGATAGAACATTCTAAAAACTGTAATACATGTATATGCGGACCCGATATCTCAACGTTTAAGTATATCCGTGTCATAAAAGGATAATTTTTCCTTGTATCCATTAGTTTGATTTCCAATTATAATTTTTTTCTCAAATTATTTTTTTCGAGATCCATACACTTGGTACACGTAAGTATTAGTTATTAAACGATGGCAGATGGTTTATGTTGTTTTTATATGTATACATACGATAAAAATATGAATTACTTTGCTTAAAAATAAAAGTTGTGCAAATTAATTGACAAAAATGGTTCTTTGTAGGAAGTGTTGCTTAAAAAATAATGGTATTAACAAAGAAAACAGCGGTGGGTTTTTTTCCGTTTATATTGTTATTGTTTTTAGTGTTGTTATTTGTTCTCGGACTATAAGGTCTTCCTTGGACTAACTGTGTTTAGGATCTGTCTTGGATTCTGAGTCTATATTCCTGATAACATCCTTATATTATAACTCTTCTTCTATATGGTCGTCATCATTATACTCTTGACCATCAGTTGATAGACTCATATTAGGAGCATCCTTCCTCTGGTCAATGAAACAAGAGGCCCATGGGGCCACATCGCTCACCTGAGCAACAATGGGCGTTCAAAAGATATTGTGACATATAGCCCTAGGTAGAATAACAAAAAAATAAATATTGTAAAGTATTCGAATTTTACACTTATTTTTGCATACACGTAATCTTTGACTTGTACCTTCATGAAATACTGTTTTTACAATGAGAAAATCCTACACAAGATATAAAACTAAATATTTGGTAGGGGTACACTGTTATATAACTTCTAATTCCCTGTATTTTCGTTCTGCCCCCTCCCCCACTTAATAAAGCGATCGAATATATGAGAGCATATAGGTACATTTTCTTCCTCAACTACTTACTAGTGATTGTATTTTTTTAAAAATATAATAGTTATTGTATTTTATCAAAAAAATCCTACATGTATATATGTGAAGAAGAAAATTGCACCTCAATGCGCTCAATTTCTCAAATTAAAAATATTCAACAATTTAATTTGTCTTCTCCATTATAATTAAATGACTGTTGTTTACCTCGCGTAAACTCGTGACTTTTATAACTTTACTCACACTTGATTGATGAATACACTGGAATGAAAAATGTTGTCACGTGACATGTTAAAGAGCTATAAAAATCAATGTTACCGTATTGACAGGCACATCACTCTAATTTACTATGGCCCACCCATTATTTTCATTTTTATTCAAAAATAACAAATGGCTACAAACCAGGATAATTTTCCGATGTAATATTTTCTTATGAATAGCGATAATTCTTTTATGCCCGCAACAGAAATGTGTCGGAACTATGGAAACTGTTTTAACGATGTCGTTTTTATTTACTCACATTTCACATTATTCATTGTATAAAGAGGGGGCCCCAGAGAGTAGTTATATACAGCATATCATTCTTTAATTTTTTGTGTACAAGTATTCAACATACTCTAATTCATATAGAATTTCTAATGATCAACCAAATTTTCAACGTCAATCGTAGAATTATAAGCAAGATGAGCTCAAAATTTTGCTAGGTTTGAATCATATTTTGTTCACATGAGTTTATTACATTCAGCTTAAGATTTTTAACTTGGTATTTCCTATTCGGCATTTAAAATGGAAAAAAATGAATGGCCTCAGATCTGTGTACAAACATAGAATTGAGAGCAAATCTCTGTATCCTGCTTATAATTCGAAGCTTCACAATCAAATATGATAAGTAAATAGAAATTGTAAACAATTAAACACAAGAAACATGCACTATAACAAATAACGAACACAATTTATTTTTCAAAATGAATCAAACACATGTATATACCTACATATTTCCGTCAGCGATATTAAACTCTATTTAAACTGAATAAACTCGAGAAAATGCCGAGCATCTCAACAAAACATATTGCATTATTCTACCATTACGCAAAAGATGATACCGAATTACCGATAACCTGAATGAATTGCATTTTAGTTCTTTCTTAATACATCAGATGTTGCTTAATTTGCGCAGGTAAACAGTAAACTGTTTGATTTACCGAAGTCTCTGTTTGATTTGATACGTAAAAATTAGGAAGTACAAGCAACAGTTCCCAGGTTAACGCAAAGCATAAATGAAAACGAAACGAAAATCACAACAAGCTAACACCACCGTCATATGTGAAAACTGTCAACGCATTGAAATATTTAGCCTCAATTTACTCTCAAAATCGGCACCAATATGTATTTTGCATGTTTCAAAGATTCCCTTTGTACACGAACTGTTGCACAACAAACAAATTCATCATTGTCAGATCGACCCGTTTATCATATAGTGTCATGGCTGCTTTAAACAAAGAACCTCGTTTTAGAATTATGGAATACGAGTCTTGGTAAAATGGGTAAGCCAACTCGGGTCGGGGCAAAATAAAATCCGGGACAGATCGGCAATCGTCAAATCCAATTGCGCATTATTTTGCAGCAATATTTAAACCGAATACAAATATACTGGTCAGTAAATATCTTGAAATTTTAATGAGATTGGCAAATTAATAACTGTCAATCTTTTGTTTTGCCCTGGCCCGGTCATGCCTACCCATTTTACCAAGACTCATGGATTCTATAAATTGCTTGAAACACGCCTTTTCTTTCTGGTTATTTTCGTAATAACTCAGATTTGAAACATAAGTAGCCCATAATTTTTGCAATCTATATTTTCCTTTCCATAAGGATTACTTATGCTAAATTACATTGAATTTGACTCGGTAGGTTTTGAGAAGAAGATTTTAAAAAATGCACCCCCCTTTTTATACAGTTTCGATGTTTTGAATGAAGATCCGTCTTTCATTTTTGCAATTTATATTTGCCTTTCCATAAGAATGCTTTGTGCCAAATTTGGTTGAAATTGGATAAGCGGTTTTAGAGAAGAAGTTTAAAATGTAAAAAGTTTACAGACGGACAGACGGACGACGGACAAAATGTGATCAGAATAGCTCACTTGAGCTTTCAGCTCAGGTAAGCTAAAAATGATAATAACAAACATTCAACCATCTCAAAAATCCATAAAACGAAATACAAATTCAAAGCAGAGCAACACGGACTTCTAAAAAGATAGAGGTGGGATCAGGTGCCTTGGAGTAGTGAGCATCCTCTGCTGACCGGTTGCACCCCCGGTGTGCTCCTTGTCACGATTGGGCATTTTTAATCGATGTAGAAACAGTCATATTAGAAAAAAAAGGTGATGATTTGGTTTGTTTGTGATGGTCAATGCGAGTCTTTGCTGTGGTGGTACAAATACTTATGATAAAGCCAACAAAATTATCATCATCAGACTTCTGCAAATTATCTACCTGAGAACATTTTCTCTGAGTACCCCGGAGCTCTAATTCCTTTAGCTAGATTCTATGGTGGTGGAATTGGGGATGCGATTTTTAATCAAGTAAATTCCTACGCAGTGTCTTACAACTGCCAATTTCGTCTTCCCTCTTAGCTTTAAATACTGGGCCGATTGCGTTAGATTGGTGAACCGCATTGTATGGGGTATCTTCCCACCGATTAAAAATCTTATGCTTGTTGTCAAGGCCACGCCCTTTACTAACACTCAATCCCCTTAACTTCCTGTATACCAACTCCTTTCAACTTTTGATTGTTCTGAAGCTTGCATCGCCCTTGAGTGTACTTTGAAGCTGTATTCGCATGTGTAAAATCTCTACATATTGGTCTAATCTATGGGCCAAATTTACAGGTCACGTGGACTCTTGGAAAGAATCTTCAAAGGCGTCGGTGGGGGGGGGGGGGGGGGCTAAGCTACCCCTCTTTTTTGCAAAGTTAGACCTAATCATTAGGCACATACTATCATAGAGATTTCAGCCCCCCCCCTTTTCTTGCAGCAAAGATGATTGTTCCTAAATTTACCTCGAAAAGATGGTAATATTGAGAAGTTTGAGTATGCTGGTCCCCCCCCCCCCCCCTGGATTAGGATTTTCATGATTTTGGGAATTAGGTGTTGTTTTTTTATTAATATTTGTGAATATTTCTGAGGATTAGTTTAGCCCCCCCCCCTTTCAATTTGCTTCCGACGCCACTGATCTTGTAGTATTATGCTTAGTTGCATCATATGCGATTGACTAAGGACTTACAGTAAGTCTTCTGATAATGTTGCAAAGTAGTTCTAAGCATAAAGATGAGGGTCCTGTTGAAACTTTCAGTTGTGTCATTGTCCATGGGAAGATATAGAGTACTATAGAATTTGGAAGTTACTGTTAAATACAAAGATCTTATATTAACTTACTTAAAGATAACTTTTTGATCTGAATGAAGAGTCGTTGGAATCTCATAAGGAACAATAAAGGTGTGGAACAAGGCATCAACTATTGTTTTGGAATTCTGTATGATTCCTAGAAAGTACAGCAACAAAAACATTGCCTAAATGGTCTGTTACTACTAAGACGTTCTGGATTTGGCCTTTACAAAGTTTGAGTGTTAAATAATCGATGCAGACTAGTTTGAAAGGATAGAATGTCCTAAAATTAAATAACTCAGCTCGCTGTAGTCTTAAATTTTTCAAACACCTACCACACTCCTTAATCAAGGTTGCCATGTCTTTCCCAATCCTGGGCAAATAAAACCTGTCTAAAACCAAAGATGTAGTTTTGTCTCTGCCGAATGCCCGGTGTTGCAGTGTCAGTGTTGAAGTACGACAGGAATGACTTCTTTGGTAATTAACACCTGGTGTTGTTCACTGTCGTCATTTGTATGTGTGACTCTGATCAGCAAGTCGTATAAAATTCTAAAATTAATGTACATGATGTATCAGGACAATACTCTGTCATCATCCTACATTGAATGTCAAGGAATCCGTCTTTTGCTTGACTCTACTCTTGACATAGTCTATTCGGAGGTCATGGAATCTTTGCTAAAAGCTAACATAAATTTATAAATTATTTCCCTTATACCTCCGACTTCCGTCGTATTAGTTTTAATTTTCAGTTGTTACGCTCATCCACTCCCCTTATATTCACCCTATTCAGGTGTTTTAACATTGAACGGAAAGATTTGTAGAAAATCAGTTTAAGGTAACTCCGTAGGTTCAAAGTTAAAAACATAACTTTTTTTTAACTTATTGGCCTTGTATTTCATCAAAAAATATATTAAATATATATGTATCCATAGTATTTAAGATGTAAGGTAATAAAAACTAAAGGCTGAAATTATCATCGGAAAATCACACTTTTTTTGTTTAAAAATTATATATTAGTGGTTGGATACTTGTTTTTCTATTCAAATTTTATTGCTTACTATGCCAGAAAATTAAAATTAATTTAATAAAAAAAAAAAATTGTTTACATTAGAAAAATTATAGCATTTAGATATATTACTTAGAGAAAAGTAAAAAAGAGTTATTTCCCTTTGTCATTATTGAATTATGTCGAATATAAGGATGAAACACGCTTATTAAATATCTCCAAGTAAACAATGATTTGAGTTTTTGATGTGCACTTATGATAACATCGAAATTACAAATCTACTTGCAAGAATTTCAATGAATTCATGGTTTATGTAAAATGCATGACGTCACAGGAGGGTGGATTTACTTTAAATTTTAAATGCTTTTTCCTTGTCAATTCCAAAACAGATTTAAGTATTCCATTTGTAACGTGTAGGGGGTAGACTATCTGTCTGACGTTACTAGGGATAAGGGTCTGCGTAGAATCAGACCTCGGAGAACAAAACAGATTGACACAACGTATTTACAAGATCTTGGTCTTCCTGGACCAGGCTATTGATGAAACCGAGGACCGTCTCAATAAGATGTCTTAGACCTGTGGCCCAAACCAAGTTCTCTAACCAAGTGCCCAAGCACAAGGTCTCCGTGCTACCTGGTGAGCCTTTACCAGGTTACTTCTCAGTAACAAGGGTATCTGCACTACTACTGGTCTACAGCCCAGTTCCCTATAGAGGATACAAATACCCCTTGTATCTAAGATGCTCAACCGAGGATACCAACACCTCGAAGAGCCCGATACCCTAGAGAAGATACCAACACTTCTCTTATCTGAACTCACTATGTGTTTAGCCTTACTAGTTCTCTGCCGAGCTGTAGCTTAACGATAGAGGATGCCAACACCTCTATCTCCGTCGAGAACGTAACCGCTACCAAAGTGATCAACACTTTAATTCGCAGAGAGTACTCAAAGACAAGAGTTTCAGAGAGGCGTACTCAGGCTATAACCCCGTAGTCAAGCTATTTCACACACACGGAAGAGCCTTTTATAAATAAACCGCTCTAAACAATAAATGGGTGTTTAGTTTCATCCATGCCATATTTTGAATAAATAATACTGCCTGTATTATACAGAAACCTCTGTTATCTCTAAATCTAAGTATTTATATACAATGATTATTATTGTAAAGAAGATCAAATAATATACTAATGATTAGAGATAATTAACAAGCATTTAATGATGTAAATCTATATAACTAAGGGAGGTAACTCTATAACAAAAATGCGTGCCTCGCTACACATTTACTGATTTTAATACCTTTACACACATAGACAGCTCTTATTCAAACAGTGTTTTCTTCCTTAGTTTGATAATATATGAAATATAGATTCCAATGTTTCCCTAAAGGTCCGCCACACCTATGGGAAATGTGTCTGAGACAAGGAAAATCTTGTTAGATTGTAAATGTACAACATTTTTACAACTGAAAAAAAAGACAAAAAGTAGCAATGAGGAAGGGGCAATTTTTAAAATGTTTGACCATACAAGGAAACAAAAGTCCCTTAGGAATTCGAACTAGGAATGTTGAGGTCAGTAGTCTGATGCCATATCCATTGGGCTACGAAGTACGGCAAAATTATTTCCTATAAATGCATTTGCATGGTCTTTTTGTGACGTACTTTTATAAAAAGTATAAATCACTGGGTGTGTAGGAACCATAATAAAGTTAGTACCTATTTTAACAAACGCTTTGGTCATTCTGTGTTTGATGAAAAAAAAACTTATTATATGTTTGTATATTTTTGTAAAATAACTTTTATATCCGTTAAAACACTGTTTGTAATGCTTAACATACATGTAGGTGTGAACTTCCTGTTTAAAAAAATATATTCAAATCATTATTTAAAGAATCTTATGTCCATTTCTTTGTTTCCGAGTTTCAAAATTAAAGTAATATGTTTTTAAGACAAAATACTTTTCAATATATCAACCAAATAAAAACTATACCATATAAGTATTTACAGATAGATATTTTACCAAGCTTAATTATGGTAAGATCTATGCTTAAATCGTCTTTGTTTGATTGACAAATTGGTGCGCCCCCCCCCCTCCCCTCTTGAATTTTCAATTCTTCTTCTATTAAAATCTGCTAAATTTGAGGGACAGAAATTATTTGGTTTTTCAAATTATCGTTTATTTAATTATGTTTAATAAAATGTACAACATTATTAACAGTTTTAAGCAGAAAAAATCAGGGTTTACTTGGTTTAGAGCTTATAGTTTAAAAAGATATCTGTCAACTCAGAATTTTCTTCATTATTGATTTTTTTTCAAAGATGTCATTGTGTAGAGTAAATACCATTACAGATCGAGAGCTTGGAGAAATGTCTTTTTTGTATCCAAGGTTGTACTATTTCAAAAGCATCATATATGGCAATATACACTATGCAGTCAACGTAGAACGAATATGTCGTATTGAGATTGACTGTAGGTCATAGGAGGTTATATTTTATCATCTTGGCTGAGTTTAATGAAACTCAGAATGTTACATCTACCTCTAAATATGTATTCCATGTAAAGTCAAAATAAATTTACCTGCTTTTTTACCGCAACAAGGTTTACCGTGAAATAGTTCCTGTGCTATTTGCCCATGGTGAATAATCATTAAAACTATTCCGATTTCTCTCCTTTTAATCTCGGGACTTTTCTAGTGTTATCGGTTACGCTTTTTCGAATTCAAAGTCCGATAACTCGAACAATAGCAAGTGAATTGCCCCCCCCCCCCTTTCCTCCAGCAATTTTTTTCTTGGCTTTGCCTAAAAAAAATAGTTGTCGCAGGGAAATTAACCTGCTGGTGTCATCAAAGCCAGTAAAACATGTAGGCTGACACTATACTTTATGTTAAGTGCATGTTAACGATGTAGAAATTTTTTTCCCCTAAATATAAGTTCTGTTAAGACTTCCATAACACTTCTTATAAGTGTATAGGATAAAAATCCGATTTATCTATATGGTGCAATGCCACAATTTAAAGTAAGCAATAAAATGTGTTTACATTACCACCTTCAAAATGCTGTCAACGAGCTGTCAATGATAAAACCGTATTTGCAATGTAGTTATCTGAAGAAACACGGAAACTTCGATATCACGCTGTATTGCATGGAAAATATTCAAAGCGAGTTTTATCAAAAGATACATTTCCATAAGGAAATGGTCTTCGGGAAAGTGCATTACAGGAAATAAAATGAGTCCGTAAACATCATTGACTTGACTAAGTCGGAAGGAATTACATGTACTAAAAGCAAGAGGTAAAAATTAATATTTCTGTTTCAACCTTTCAATAAGATACTTTGGTTTTATTAATACTCAATGTATCAATCGTCTGATGGATAAAGTTAAAATCACAGTTTCAAGGACACGTAAATTTGCGTGGTTTTTAACGAATATTCATTTGATGAAACCACAGTATGCAATCAAACAATATTTAATGATGATGTGTTATTTGTTAACTTTAAACAAATCTATGAATACAAAAGAACAAGCTTCTCTAAATGAAAAGGAATGATCATTTTAATTATTTAACATAAATTAACTAAATGACAATTTTCAAAAACATTCGACGCGACTAGATTGCTCTGCTTGGAGGTATTGTGTACAACCTAGACTAACTATATTTGATTTATATATATATATATATATATATATATATATATATATATATATATATATATATATATATATATATATATATATATATATATATATACACCCGCATAAATAAACCAAAAAAGTACGATTTTTTAAATTTTAAATCATAATACAAAGGAAAAAACACGGGTATTTTATCATGGGAAATAGATAAACAAAATTGTATAAAAAACAAATGTTGCCTTGCTTCACTTAAAAGTTATGGACAAAAACTACTCATTGTATATAAAAAGTCATCTCTTTTATACCCTAGCTAGGTAACTATACGACCTACAGATTGAAAAAACTGACCATTCATCTGCCGTTTTAAGCATTGAATCATTATTTTTTGAAAGATGTGATCTCATAACTGCAACGGTGTGTGCATACAAATTGAAAAACATGCCCAAGCGCGTTATGAAAATTTGTTTGCACACATCGTTGCAGTTATGAGACCACATCTTTCAAAAAATAATGATTCAATGCTTATATTTACGTTTTTAACCGGGTTTTCCAACGGACAAATCCGGTTATTAAAATGGTGAAAATAGCGGGCGGGCGGGCGGCTGCCAAAAGGGTACCCTCATTGTACGGATAACTCCTCCTACAGTTTTCAAGATAGGAAGTTGTTCTTTTGCAGATCAATTGTACATACATGAGAGGTGTGCAAATTGCTAGGATTTTGATTTCCGATAATTTATCGAAAAAATACCAGCTTTTGAACTTAGTCACTTTTTGGCAAAATATTGCATATAGGGAACCCTCATTGTACGGATAACTCCTCCTACAGTTCTCAAGATAGGAAGTTGTTCTTTTGCAGATCAATTGTACATATATCAGAGGTGTGCATATTGCTAGGATTCTGATTTCCGATAATTTATAAAAAAAATACCAGCTTCTGAACTTAGTCATTTTTGGCAAAATGTTGCATATAGGGTACCCTCATTGTACGGATAACTCCTCCTACAGTTCTCAAGATAGGCAGTTGTTCTTTTGCAGATCAATTGTACATATATCAGAGGTGTGCATATTTCTTGGATTCTGATTTCCGATAATTTATGAAAAAAAACCCAGCTTTTGAACTTAGTCATTTTTTGGCAAAATGTTGCATATACATGTAGGGTACTCCATTTCACTGGATAAGGGTTGACATGGATTATGGATACAGTTTATATAAAAGAAGACCCGGTTTGCTGTCACATTGACAGCTTTTCACTTGTTTTTAACATTTATTTTCTTTCCGAAAACATGATTTATTTTTTAAAATCTCTGCCTTATTCAACGAGCTACATGCAATTAATGGAAGAGCCAATGGAACAGCCGAATCATGCTGACAAAAATAGTGCACAGAGATTTGATAACTTATAAGAGAATTTCAATTTTCATTCTGTAATTTGATAAATTTACTTTTGGTATACTAAGAAATTAATCAATTGAATTCCTTTTAATGTTGAAATATGTTTACATCGAGGAATATTTATCATCGTAAGTATAATATTAGGTCGTGTTCTGGCTTGAAGTCGCGAGGAGTCAGTTACAATGTAACTATGTTCTTCGAGAAATACTAAAGGAAGATTGTATTCATACGCACCAGATTTGGTGATTGGGTCTTCTGTGTTATGCGAAAATATCACTCAAATAAATCAATACAATTTGATAGGGGAAAAGAAAGTAAATGAAAATATTACACATTATATGTTCAATGTTGGTCGTGATAAGTTTATAACTACCGCTACTGCTTATAGTACTGTCAAGGGACACAGTTATTTGCCACTTAAAAATGGCTGCAGTACTTCTAACATCGCCCATCTTAAGATATGTTAATAAAATTAATTTCAACATATCTTACCTCTTTGTTAAATTGCCTTACATTTTTGATGCTTCAAATAGTCTGAAAAGAATTGTCTTATGCAGGCTGTTACAGGCCCCCAACATTTGAAGAACATTGTAGGAATACAATCCCAGGCAGTCCGAATAATATAATGTAAACAGATGAACCCCGGGTTTTTAGTGTGAATTAATGTTTTTGCCAAATATTCTCCATAATATTGAAGTCATGTCACTGGAGAGACCATGATGTTTTAATTTTATTGTTATTAGACATGTATTCCTGTACTTAATTACATGTAGCTCTATGTGCAGAAACAATATTGTCCATAAAATATACTAATTATACAAAAATATATGTAACTAAGGCTGACTTAGTGTTATCGATAGTCTTAAATAATAATATAAATATTGTGTTTACTTTCATTTTTATTTAATATGTCAATTTATGTTCCTCTTCCATATTACCTTTATAGATATGCAACCCAAGATCATGATTCTCAGATGTTGCTGAACTTCTCTTCTTTTTTCTCGACTTATTACTTTTCACTTTTCTATCTGCTTTCTTGCTTTTAAAATTAAACACTGCTTTACTCCACTTACGATCAACGTTCCTTTTTCCTTTCACCTTGCATCATTTAGAGCAAGCGTTTTGATTTTTTTTTGGCGAATCGCAATTTTTATTGTTACAATTCTCCGTTTTGATCATAGTTCTGAAATCTTGTTTTTTCTAGATCTTTTCTAGATCTTGTACAAAATGTGTAACCAAAAACAACAACACAAAACACCTGAAGCGATACCGTTAGCTTTACTGAACAGAAAACCTGTACTCTTTTCGTTTTAGTGTTCTAGATGATACCCTTAACACTTTACATATTATTATCATGTAATGCTTAATATTTTTTTAATCATATTTTTGTTTATTTTTGTATAAACTTTGTCTGATTTTTTCTAGCTCATCTTATTCTTTAAAATTGAAATAAAAAACAAACTGCAGTGTTGAATATTTAGAAGTACGTGCTGACAGGGATGAATACATGTACGTGGCCTTAATCCTGTTTGTTGCACCTGACTGAAAAATTTACTTTTTTATTGTATTTATTTTAAATCGATGGATGGGTATTTAGTGGTTCTCTTGGTCATTTTTCGATATAATTTGTATTATAATAACTCTACCAAATAAGAATTTCAGATAAAAGACTGTTTAAAAAAACAATCTGGAGGAAGGGGGGGGGCATCCTTATTAAACTTATAGACATAGAATACAATAATTTGTTCATCAATGTTTACAAATTAATGTCTACAAAGTTTACAACCAATCAGTCGTGGTATCAAAAAGTAATAAATTAAATTATAACACGCATATCCATCTGCATGCACATTTTAAACAAAAGTTTTCAGATTCAAAGTAGCTGGCCGATTGTTAACTCGCCATATCCAGGGTATTCTGGGAAGACTGTACTACTGTAGATAAACTGTACACTTTGAATTCCGTTTTATCATCTTCACATGAAGTTTTGTGTTTTATTGTAAATTAATATGTCAAACGTAATAGTAGCTTAGGTCTTATAATGCAGTTATTTATGAATACAGTTATTTTAAATATTACAATAAATAGCTAGCTTTATCTTATATTCCTTCAAGCTCGGAAAACCTCGGATATATGTTTTCCGAGCTTGCCGGAAAGGTCCTAGAAGATACGATTGCTACAAAAAAGTACCAATGGTTCTTGAAAAGAAAAATTTCACCTTGAAATTGAAATTACAGCAGATACATGACGATTACGGTCAATGAGCTATGCCATTGCTGATGTGAAGCCCACTCTAGAATTGAGACCCCATTCCAGGACAATTTCAATACACCACTCTGCCTTCCGATTGTTAATTAATCGATTCAGAAATTTAAACCAATGTTTAGAAATCTGCGTCGGTGTTTTATGATGGCTACAGCGCCAGCGCACCAATCTTTTTGAAAGATAAGCTTGTTGTTCATTTGTCAGTCCGCGTTCTTGGTTACCCCGTTCTTGAAAGTTCTCAAGCGAATGTTTATCAAAACTAAAACCGCCCACTAAAGAAACAAATTGACTCATTTTATTTATTGAACATTTGTCAAATCTTAACTTCAGTCTATGTATTCTCTCAATAGGCTCAAAGTAAATATATTCACTCTTTACGTAATTATTTAATATTATTTCATTGGAAGTATATATTTTGATGCAAAATATCCCTAAGATTGGATCTACTAAAGCGTGTTCACCACCTTAATCTCATTTTTGTTATTTCGGGCTTGTTTATCGAAAATGAAAGTAGGTTTTTGATTAATTTCACAATAATAACTCTTTAGTTAAAATTCAATTATACCTTACGGATATCTTTACGCATGTGTTGAAATACCAAAGGTACTCTGGTGCTGGCATTTTGTAGTTTATTTGCAAAATGCCTCAATTTATAAGTATAGATGACTGAAGTTAAAACAAACGTATTTATAAAAGTCAAAATGTCAAGAAAAATGTGATATAAACAGTAACTTGGTTCAAATTAAGTTAATTTGAATCTTGTAAGCTAGCAAGAAATAAGCAACTGGAACATATTTCCTTGTATGTTTTGAATATTACGTGTGCTGTTGTTATAACACCTGTCATTATATTAATATGCAAGCCTTTTATTCTGAAACATAGTCCTATAATAAAAGCAAATACAATTTTCACTTTTATGATAAATAAATGTTCTAAGAAAAATAATTCGATGATGTTTTTATTCAAAGCGTATTTTTTTTTTTTTTAGACGTTGCAAAATAATGAAGAACAATATATTTGTTTTTCTGTTTCTCGCTGCCATACTGAAAACTGCCACCAATGTCACGATTTCATGCGGTCAAAACATGTGTCTGTGTGATGACCAGAAACTTTCTGCCAGATGTAGACCAGACCGAAAGAATGGGAAGTTATTTTATTTTCCTGATTTACCACGCTACATTAAAGATGTGACTTTCAAATGCTATAGACGTCAAAACATATCTGTTAGTGATTTATTGCCATTAAGCCGCCTCCCACTTACAACGTTAACGTTACAAGAAATGCATATACAATTTTTGCAAATGGGTCTATTTCAATCGTTTCGAAATTTGAAAAGGTTACAGATATCACATAGCCCTACACTCATCTCTGAAATCTTACGAGACTCGTTGATAAACATTACGCCTATTTTTGAAGAGTTAACTCTTAATTCTAACAAATTGAACTTTAAGGTTAAAGACGTGTTCAAATATCTTGAACATACCAATATTAAAATGTTAATTCTTGCAAGCAATCCATTGTTAGACTTCGACGCAGGGGTTGTTCGAAAACTACATTTGAAAACGTTAGATTTGTCGTCCTCTAAAATTAAAAATATGATAAAATTATGTCCTGCAAATTCGGTTTCTTTACTGCCATCACTAAGCACTCTGCAATTAGGCAATACAAAAATCAAAACTATTCCAAATAATTTCTTTAGTTGTTTCCCCAACCTAAAAACAATATCCCTTGAAAAAACAAAACTTGGAACTTTTCCGACTGGTTTTTGCTCCCACTCTCAAAATGTTACAAGTAACTTAAAGAAAATTAATCTTGGAGAAACAGGTATCCGCGGAGTGATTTCCAACAAACATTTTAAATGTTTGACAAATCTTAAAACTCTAGATCTTGACAGAAATAGAATAACAGAAGTTCCTTTATTCTGCAACTCACTTGGCAACAGCTTTGTTCCGAAATTATTAGTACTCAGCCTTCAGAAAACATCCATTACATTTTTTCAACACGATTCTATGAATTGTTTGCCCGCTCTCCAAACGTTAGATTTAAAAAACAATCGTTTGAAAACCCTTCCCACATTCTGTGGAAAAAACAACACAAGCTATACTCCTAATTTGAAAGTGTTGAACCTAAAAAACACAGGAATTACAACACTATTTGGATATAAATTTAATTGTCTTCCTAATCTACAACATCTTGATCTGCAAGGCAACTATTTTAGTGAAGTTCCATTATTTTGCAATGATTTGAATCAAAGCATAAACCCTGTTTTAAAATATCTCGATTTATCGCATACAAAAATTAAGAAAATTAAATATTCAAGTTTTCTTTGTCTTGCATCTTTAGAAACCTTAGATTTGAGTTACACTGAAATATTTCAACTTGACGACAATATATTCAGTTTTCTACGATCTTTAGAATGTGTACAAATTAGTTATCTAACAAACCTAAAGTCAATATCAAAATACGCGTTCAATTGTTCCAGTCTTCGTACTCTGAAGTTTCAGAACAACAATTTTGATTTTGAGAAAAAAGGAAAATATTCACCAGTTCATCTATTTAAATCTTGTGCAAATATAACTACCTTAGATTTAAGTGGAAACCATTTTTCAACAGGGTCTTTAAGTCAGGAAATATTAAAGCCCTTGACAAAATTAGTTAACCTATCCTTAGCTGAAAACAGAATGGACACAATTCATGTAGATACTTTTAGATATTCCAAGACATTGAAAAAGATCTCTCTAAAACAAAACAGACTTATAGGCTGGAATGAAAATGTTTTTCAAAACCTTTCAAACTTAGTAGATTTAGACTTGTCGCATAATAAGATTTCGGTTTTCAACGAAACATCAGTACCAGCAAATATTTTGAATAGTTTGAAAACATTAAGTCTTGCATATAACCCATTTAATTGTGGTTGTGACTTGTTGTGGTTCAAAACCTGGAGTAAAAAAACAAATGTAACTCTTCTTTTGTTTCCAAATATGTATACATGCCAGACACCTGCTAGTATGCTTAGGCAACCTATGACATCTCTCACTCTATCGGAGGAGGATTGCAGACAAAAAAACCCATGGATCGTAGTAATTACTGCTGTTTCAGCTGCAATATTATTAATTACGTTAACTTCTATTATTATTTCAACGCATTTATCAACAATCAAGAATTATATGTATTACTTCCGTTTGAAAAGAATAGGATATGTCAAGTTAATAAATGAACAAGATTTCAAATACGATGCCTATGTTGTATACTGTGAGGAAGATGAAACATGGATCATTCGAACACTTGTGCCAAAACTGGAATGCGAAAATTTACGATTATGTATTCCTGATAGAGAGTTTGACGTTGGAGCTGACAGGTGTGGTGAAATTGAATCTGCGTTTACGAAAAGCAAAAAAATCATTGTGGTATTGTCCAACAATTTTGCGAAGAACGAATGGTGTCTTTGGCAAGAACATTTGGTGGAAGAAAGGCTGCGACGGTGTGGGAATTCGTCAGTGGTATTTGTTTTGTTTAAAAACATAAGTAGCAAAAACATGATTTCTTCTTTGCATCGTACAATGAAAACTCATCCCATTATAACTTGGCACGAAGGAGGTACTCGTGAAAAAATGTTTTGGAAAGTTTTTATTCTTGCTGTACAATCACCACTCGGCGAACCTCCGGTGTCAGTCTTGGATGGATGAACAATTATTTTTTCTTTTAAATCAAGCGAGTATATGATGGCTTTGATGAACACCAAAGATTAAGACCAAAATGAGAATGTCATTGACATATGATAACAAGTTAACAACAGAAAAGAACAGGCCGCTAAAATGAATAATTATTAGCATATGTAGTTTTCATTTCCTTTGTAAATACGAACAACTATCGTTTTGTGTTTGTTATAAGTGTAATGTCTATACTATTTCCGATGTATAAGCTCAATAACCATACTGAATTTCTATCATGCATTTCAATTTCTTGTATATCTTTTAAATCTTATAAATTATGTTTCTTTACAATGTATTTCCATTGTTTTCTTTATTGTCAATTGACATTGCTCACTGCTGATTGACATACAAATTTATATAACATTTGTGTACATAGTATCCCACCTGTGCAATCATGTATGACAAAATATCAAAGTATATACTGTTGAAATTTTACTTTGATTCCTTTTGTGAATACATACTTTATTGGACGTGTACTATATCAACAAGTATTAATTTTCTCATGTAAAAAAGGCAATTTTCTTAAGCGACGGCAGTAGTTTGTTTCTTTAAAAACGAGGTCTTAAAGTAAGGCCCGCGTTCAAACTAAAAGGGTCGACTTTCTGGACTACAGTAGAAGCAAAATAGAATAGATATAGTTTGAAATCTACAAAGTGGGCATGACAGACCATTAGTGGTCTCTCATATTTCCTCTTTGTATGTCGACCGACAGTATGCATTTTTATTTTCAAATCCAATATGCTTTTGATCTGAAAAGAGTAAAATCAAGTTGGCGCCCGCCTATAGGTTTTTTTAAGGATAGTGATCATTTTCGTTGATCATTTATATGCGTTATTAATGTCTAAAAAATAGTTGTGAAAATCTCCTTAGAGCATTACCCACTTTTTCATTCAATCAACAGTCGCTTTATATTAAAATTTATTTTCTTTTGAAAAATAAATCAGATTATTTTAGCAATGAACAAACCTAACTGTACTATAAATAAATCTGGGAAATTTCATTCCCCGTATACATTGTGACGTCATACTTTTTTTCTCATTGCGTCAAATTCTACAACGGTTGTAAACAGATCAGCTGGGTAGACTGAGTGAAGAAAAATTGTTTGAAATGCAGCCCCGTCAGGCTTCCCATTCAAAGGATGTTCGGCAGACCGAAAAAAGGAAATTGGCCGGGAAAGCTCGCCTACCGAATAGGACTAAGAGGTCGAAACTTCAAAACGTACCGGACCAAACAGACCCGACGAATAGCGGAGTCAGCATCGAGGAAGTAGCTGCATCTGTATCTCAAATGATCCTCCCAGAATTGACACAGACAATCCAGACATTAATATCCCAGAGGGAAGATAATGGCGTGGTTTCAAGAAACCAACAACCGATTGAAAAATCTCCACCAGCAATCAACTTGGAATCCCTGGCAGGCCCGAGTACGGACTCTGAGCAAAAAATTGAAACAATCATCAACCCACATCAGCCAGATTCGTGTGAAGGTACCAGTTTTGATTGCATTAATGTTCGTTCAAACAATGCAGATTTAGATTTAGATGTTAACAATGCTATAATTAGCGTTAATGATGAACTCGGCATGCACGTAGCTCATGCTACAAAACAAAAAATTATGAAGGGGGAATTCGTGGAATTGTACAGCTTATTAGATAGACATCAAGTTAATGACCAGGAAAACAAAATTGTTTTGAATAACGGTCAATTGTCTTTCAAACCAGTGAATCAAAACAAAATTTTTGATATCCAAACATGGCTAGATGCTTTTTTCATTTACATGAGCATATACTTAGTAGCCCATCCCGATCAAGCACAAAAGATGCTTAAATATATGGCAAATGTAAAAACTGCTGCTAGTCAATCACATGGATTTGGTTGGAGGGAATATGATAGACAATTTCGCATCAAGAAAGCAAGAAATGATTGTATTCCCTGGAACCAAATCGATCAAGAATTATGGCTTTTGTATATTAATTCACCATCAAGCGCGACTGGGCAACAATCGCCTCAGCGAAATGCATGCTTTGATTTTAATAATAAGGGGTTTTGTATGCGACAATATTGTCATTATAGTCATACATGTTTGAAATGTTCTGGTAAACACCCAGCAACTAAATGTCATGAAAAATATCAAAACAACAAAACAGTTATGTCGCAACCAAGCTCTGACAAGCCCGTTCCTCACTTTTTTCGTGGCTCATGGAAAAAGTCCCATACAACAAACTATCAAAAAACCAGGAACAACACCTATTAAATTGTGTAATATGCATCTTTACCTTTCTTTGTATCCTAAATCTCTGGATGCTAGTGAGTTGAGGGATGGCTTTAAATATGGTTTTAAAATCAACTATTTTGGTCCCCGTTTTTCATCAACCTGTGATAACTTAATTTCAACCAAACAGCACCCAGATGAAGTAAGACAAAAAATATACAAAGAAATTGAATTAGGTCGTGTTGCAGGTCCATTCGATCAAGTACCTATGCATAATTTTAGATTATCACCTATAGGCATTGTTGCTAAGAAAGATGGGGGTTGGCGTTTAATACATCATTTATCATTCCCTGAAGGAAGTAGTGTGAATGATTTCATTGACCCAGATTATTGCACGGTTCATTACACACCGTTTGATGAGGTTCTAGAAATGATTGCTAACTTAGGTACAGACTCTTTTCTTGCAAAAATGGACGTGAAGTCAGCTTTTCGTTTATTACCCGTACATCCAGCTGACCAAGAGTTGTTAGGTTTTAAATTTAACAATCAGTTTTATTATGATATGTGCCTCCCTATGGGCTGTTCGATAAGTTGTGCTCTATGGGAAAAATTTGCTAGTTTTCTAGAATGGGTGACAATAACAAAAACAGGTAAAGATACATTAAGGCATTACCTTGATGATTTCATTTTTGCAGCCAAAGATATTGAAGGGTGCAAATTATTAATGTCAAGTTTTCAGAATACTTGTAGAGATTTTGGAATTCCGCTAGCAGAGGAAAAAACAGTAGGTCCTAAAAAGTCATTGGTTTTTCTAGGCATAGAAATCGACACAGAAAAGATGGTTATAAGTATACCTGAGGATAAAACAATTGCTTTGAAGCACAGTATATTACAGATTTTGGGCAAATCCAAAATAACACTAAAAAATTTACAGTCCCTGGTAGGTACTTTGAATTTTTGCGCCAAGGCAATTCCTGCAGCCCGTGCTTTTAACCGTCGTTTCTGAGACGCTATGTGTGGTATTAAGCACCCATCTCATTTCATAAGGGTCAATGAAGGTATGAAGAGTGACCTTCGTGTTTGGCTTAGCTTTCTTGAACAATTTAACGGAAGCTTAAATTTTTTAGAAATAAATTGGCTTTCCGATTTTGACCTTCACCTATACACGGATAGTGCAGGTAATCCACAACTTGGCTGCGGCGTTTATTTACAGGGTCAGTGGGCTTATTTCCAATGGCTTCATGAATGGCAGAACACAGATATTATATCTGATATTACTTTTTTAGAACTTATTCCAATAGTTTTGGCAGTTATGCTATTCAAAAGCCATTTCCACAATAAGAAAATTATGTTTCATACAGACAATATTGCTTTAGTGGCAATTCTCAACAAGAAGACATCAAAATCGAAAAGAGTAATGCAATTGGTTCGCCCTTTAGTTCTTTATGCTATGATTAATAATACTTATTTCAAATCAAGGCATATAAGTGGCTATAATAACTCAATCGCCGATTCTATTTCTCGAAAACAGTGGACAAGGTTCAGATCGCTCGCACCGGAAGCGGACGTTCATCCTTTGCCCATTCCAGAAGATTTCACGAGGATGATATCAGAGCTGAAATAGAACTGCTAACACTAAACTCTGTAGCCACAAACACAAAAATTTCATACAATAATAGTTTAAGAATTTTTTCAAGTTTTCGAAAAGACTATGGTTTTTCCGACATTTGGGGTCCGCCAGTTTCCCACTTATGTGTTTTCATTGCTCATATGTCCCTGAAAGGCTTAGCATATAGTACAATATCATCATATCTAGCTGGAATAAGTTTCAAATGCAAACTTTTATGCACCAACGATTGTACAAAATACTTCCTAGTTAGAAAACTTTTAGAAGGTGTTAAACGTTCACGCAAATCAATTGACCAACGTTTGCCTATAACTCAAGATATTTTAAAAAAGCTCATATCAAGTTCAAGCTATGTTTGCTCATCTAATTTTGAAACATTCCTATTTTGTGCTGCATTTTCTTTGGCATATCATGCCTTTTTGAGAGTAGGTGAATTTACAAGGAACAATGCCAATAACATTCACCATATTATTGGTATTAAGGACATACAGATAATCAACGACCAATCAATTAATAGGAAACTATTAAAGCTTACTGTTCCGTTTTCGAAAACCGACCAATCAGGAAAAGGTTCATCAATTCAGTTGGTTGAATCCGATACTCAAGCTATTTGCCCTATTTTGCTTTTACTAAGATATCTGTCGGTCAGGCCAAATATTGGTGGGCAACTCTTTATTCATATGGATGGCAGTCCACTTACGCGCTATCAGTTTACGTCAGTACTGAATAAATCAATAGATATCATAGGTCTTTCAAGCTCACTCTACACTTCCCACTCTTTTCGAATAGGGGCTGCTTCTGATAGTTTTTTAAAAGGTCATTCTGAATCAGAAATTATGAAAAAAGGTAGATGGTCATCAAATGCGTACAAAAGCTATATTAGAATATACACATTTGTTATCATATATAGGTCAAGAAAGGTACATTTGGATAATAGGTTCATCTATTATCAAGTGGGCTTTCCAACGCGCTTGCCTTTCTGAAGAAAAAGCTCATCTAGGACTTCAACGACAAAATTATCGCATCCTTTGGCAGGGCAAGGGCGGTTTAACGTTGAATAAGTTGTTCCCTCGAATTCAGTTGCTGTTGAGGTACGAACCTTCTCCTGATATTTTAATTATTCACTGTGGGGGAAATGATATTGGTAATGTTCCTCTTCTTGACTTACGTACAAAAATGAAAGAAATATTTCAAAGAATTCAGACCAGGCTTCCAAACACCATTTTTGGTTGGTCTCATATTCTTCCTAGATCTTCGTGGCGTTATAGCAATAATGTAAAATCTCAAAATTTTGCTGCCAAAAGAATTAACAGCTTTATGAGCAAATTGTTTGTACAAAATGATTGTTTTTACATCAGCTATCCAGAAATCGCATGGGATTCTTATGGCTTATTCAGAAAAGACGGAGTTCATTTAACTGAACTTGGAAATGACATACTACAGTGGTAACAACGTTATTGTTGACAAGCCAATCGTGTTATATAGTTCGTGTAACGTGGGTGATCGTTCGTGTAACGTGCGGGGTCGTGCGTGTATCAGGAAAATTGGTTTGCGTTTTTTATCGTGCGTGTTCGTGCGTGATCGTGCGGTTTTTTCGTTTTGTAACTTTTTTTACGGAATGCCAGGATTTATTCTCATAACAAAGACAAGTAGTTTTTGTAAAACAATGTAAATTTAAAAAAACTGTTTTTTATATAAGAACATTGACAGTTGTTAACATTCATTCCCTCTTTCGTCGTTAAATACATTTTTGTATTTCCATAGCTCATTCAATCCTTTTTTCGGTCGAGTTAGTTTTGCTTAATTTTATAATCAGCCTATATCAAGCATCAATTGTGTCTTGACAAATAATTTCAATCATATTAGCAAAAGCGACACGTTGAATGAAAGCGGCCAGGCTTACCCATTCCCCGTTTTAAACTAAACGATTATTCCAAACGTTTTTCTTTCAAATTAGAATACGATACGCATTATTATCTAATAGATTTGTTTGAAATAAAATTTATTTAGACGCTTTAAAATTTAGAATAAATAGAAATAAATCAATTATGTACTATAAGTTATGAAAATATTGGATGTGAAAAATCGAAATTATATGGAACAAGGTAACACATTTACCTGTATCCCGCATAATTAAATCGTACGTAAGAAAATTAAATACATAAACAGTCAACTCGTACGTAAATAATTTTGTGTAGTTTATGCATTATCTTCATTTCTATTACAGGTAATTTTCTTTAACTTATGATAGAAGTTAATATTCGTTATGGAAACAAAAAAAATAATTTGTGTGTGAATCCTTTATATTTGTGTATTGATGTGTAAAAGTGTTAACTCGTAAAATACAAAACAGTGCATGACTACAGTACATGCCGCTTTTCAATAACATACAAACATAAAGCAATACAAATTAAAGTAATACGTTTCCTTAATTCAAATCTTAAAAATTAATTTTGATTTTGCGTGTTTAATGGTGTAGAATCGTTCGGTTGCGTGTTTTATCGTTTGTGTTCGTGTATCGTGAAGATTCAGTAAGTTAGTGATCGTCCGTGTATCGTGCGTGATCGTTCGTGTATCGTGCGTGATCGTTCGTGTATCAGAATCGTGCGTGTTGTTTGTCAACAATAACGTTGTTACCACTGTACTCTACAATTTACAAAGTACATTGCAACAAATCTGCTCTTTTAATGGCGAACGTGGAACACGGCCAGTGTGCTAAGCGTCGCTAATCCTCCAATGTTATTGGCGGTGGCTGTTCTCTCATAACTCGAACAACCATGTGGCGATTTTTCGCGACGCTTTTGGTTTTATAGATTTGATAGCAAAATGATACTGAGTATCTGTTCCCAGTACCAGTATTGTTTTGTCTATCTTTCAAAATCATTTAGCCAATAATGTAATGTATAATGTCATAATGTATAATGAGCATGATGCTTTAATGTATAATGTTGACTAATTGTCTTAATGTTGCATAATGAGTGATGGATGATATAATGGTCATCAATGGTTGACATTCATAATGTAATGTATAATGTAACACATAATGTAATGTATAATGTAATGCATACTGTAATCTATAATGTAATGCATAATGTAATGTTTTAATGATAGGGCTAGCCATTTTACATACGGCAGTCCTAAGGCCGTGGCCACGTTCGCCAACAAAATAAAACATATAGATTAACATTTTACATTTGCCTTCATTGTCTATAATAATAAAATTTATTTTCTTTTGAAAAATAAATCAGATTATTATAGCAATGAACAAACCTAACTGTACTATAAATAAATCTGGGAAATTTCATTCCCCGTATACATTGTGACGTCATACTTTTTTCTCATTGCGTCACATTCTACAACGGTTGTAAACAGATCAGCTGGGTAGACTGAGTGAAGAAAAATCCCACCCACCCACTCCACGTTCTAATTATAGTCAATATTAAAACTACTATGTTTCTACATTTTTAATAACGCTTTCTACCGTAGTTTTATTTATATTTTCAGATTCCTACCAGAATACTCCAATAGATGATTGTCTGTTATTATATTAGACACTGTGTGTTGAACTTTGCAAAGACGGGAGGACACCTCAGTCCTGAGATCCTGTCATCGTCACGGCCTTGGAAGAAATACTGGTGTTACTTGGACATTGTAATTTCAATTCTTTGCGAATTTTCGCGACTCTTTTGGTTTTATAGATTTGATAGCAAATAATACTGAGTATCTGTTCCCAGTACCAGTATTGTTTTGTCTATCGGCGATTTTTCGCGACGCTTTTGGTTTTATAGATTTGATAGCTAAAAGATACTGAGTATCTGTTCCCAGTACCAGTATTGTTTTGTCTATCTTTCAAAATCATTTAGCCAATAATGTAATGTATATTGTCATAATGTATAAAGAGCATGATGCTTTAATGTATAATGTTGACTAATTGTCTTAATGTTGCATAATGAGTGATGGATGATATAATGGTCATCAATGGTTGACATTCATAATGTAATGTATAATGTAACACATAATGTAATGTATAATGTAATGCATACTGTAATCTATAATGTAATGCATAATGTAATGTTTTAATGATAGGGCTAGCCATTTTACATACGGCAGTCCTAAGGCCGTGGCCACGTTCGCCAACAAAATAAAACATATAGATTAACATTTTACATTTGCCTTCATTGTCTATAATAATCTCTTAAATGATGTTTTTAATCGTTAAGAATTTCTCTAAGTTCACAGCGACTTCTCTATTAGATTGACGGCTTATGGGGCCGTAAAAAAAAGAGTGATGATATTTATTTTGATTGGCACAGAGCTTTGATCAGCCAATGAAAAAGCGGGTTATGTTCAAAGTAAGTAAGTAAGATCATATAAAGTAAAATCTACGCGATTAAAACGGGTTCGATCGTTTTGCTCTCTCCGCCCCCTTCTTAATCACGTAAATTTAACTTAATATGATCAGGCTATTACTTAGAGACGTCATACCACAAAACATAATAGAGGAATAATACCCATTATTCACCCACGTGGCCGAAATATATATTTTTCTGCACTGTACCAAGATATTCTTTATATCCGCATGAAACCGAAAAACAAAATGCATCCCTTGTTATTGTTTAATATTTATTTTGTAATGTAAATATATATATACAATGACTGAACTAGCAAATTAAAAGAATTGCGTTTTATGAACCGATGAAGTTATACGGTTTGAACAAATTGAATGCGACAACTTCCACAAATGGTGATAACGGAAGACTACAACGATTTTTCTGTAATTTACATGCAGTGTTAATAGAAAAAATATTCTTATGGTTTTTTTTAATGTATGCCTTATTATGGTACATTTATATTTTGTTAAAAAAATTTCGTCTTTGTTTACAAATGTCCAGTTTGCAAATTCATAGACATGGCGTGGCCTTAAATCATTTCGTTTAACTTCTTTAGTTATTGGTTAAAATATATATAATTTGTGTAAAGTAATTATATTACAGATAAAATTATGTATTTTACATGCAATTTTAATACGAATAAATAATTAAACGCTTTAGAAAAGGAATGTAAATGTAGACAAATGGATAAGTTTTAAATGTATCCCTGTCATTGAAGAGCTTTTCCGTGTAACCATTAGTTTTATTTCTGATAAAAACAATTTTCTTTTTCAAGATTCAATACTTAACATATGATATAGTAATTAATTGTAACGATGACAGATGTTTTTGTAGTTATCAATTAAAAAATTCTACACGTGATAAAAACATGATCTATTCTGCTTAAGAATAAAATTTCGTGAAGTGACAAAATTGTTTAAAACATAAACTATCCAAATGTATCGCTAAATATTTACATTTTCAACTGTCTTCAACTGTGATTACGTCACGAGTCAATTTTGTAGTCTATAACCCAATAATTTCATAAAAGATAAGCGACACAAAAATGGGAGTATTTTTTTTTAGCATAACCGAAAAACGGTATCGGCTGTGCCGCGTAGTAATACTACATAACATGTGTTATATGAAAAAATAGTGGTATTAAAATGTTGTTTTAAAATGAATTTAATATCAGTAATAAGGAATCATTCTTTGAATATTATGAGGTGATCATTTTTCGAACCACGCCCCGACCGAAATTATCATGATCACCTCATAATACTCAAAGAATGATTCCTTAAATGAATCATAGTACATGTAATAACAACTGGTAATCTCGTTCATGAGTTCTGTGTTTGATATGCAAATTAGCATTTACGTCAGTGAAATCGAAAAGCCAATCGATGAGAAATATAATAATCAACAAATAAAAATTTCGCTTGCCTGACAAGCACACTGTCTCGCTATAATTAGTAGAACAACTAGAGCAAAGCTCGTTGCAAAGCAACGAGTGGGTCTTCCGTTAATGTCGGAAGTAAAGCTGGAAGTTCCTGTAAGAAGCAGAGCTCTTAAACCAATAACAAAAGTAACTAAAATAAAAAGATGAAAAAAATTGAATTATTCCTGGTACGACCTAACAAAACCCGAATGATTTTAAGTACGATTTAACAAAAACCTTTTTGATTTCAAGAACGACTTAATAAAAAAATCCGAATGTGTTTAAGTACGACTTAACAATTATTTTTGGTACGAGTTAATTTCACTATAAACATTACGCTATTTTTTAAACCAAGGACGCGGAAACAAAATTTCCGGAAAAATCAATTTTTAAACCCCGATATCTCTGTTATGCATCGTCTGGTTTTAAAACGGATTTCAGTTTTTAATTATGCTTACTAAAAGCTGCTTTGTTGCTTTATAATATATATCAAATTATTGGTCAGAAAAGAGTTATCATAAAAATACTTAGTAGCCCTTGTACCCCCTAATTTGTGGGGCCAGCCCCTTTTTCTTGATATCAAATAAAAGGTCTCGCTAATATAAACATATTTTGTTCTACAAGTGTTCATGAATTGTAAACCGTTCTCGAGATATCTGTACAAATGTGTTTTAGGGGCCAACCCTTTAACCCCTTACCGGGGCCACTAGCAACAAAACTTTTGGTTTAATACTGTTCAGAACATTATTGTGAACAACTTTTGTTCTACATTGCTTTTTAAAATATTTCTCCTTTTTCAGATATTAATGATCATAGTTTTGAGTTCTTACCCCTTGAAACCCCTAATTACGTAATATATGACTTAGGTATGGCACTGTATAGATGAACAGCTGTACAATGAACATTTTTGCTTCTATACTTAATAACAAAATATTGTTCAGTAAAGAGTTATTGTTAAAAGACATTAGAGCCCTTTTGGCCCCTAATTTGAGAGGCCAGCCCCTTTTTCTTGATATCAAATTTAAGGTCTTTCAAATTTAAACATATTTTGTTCAACAAGTGTTCATGAAATGTTAACCGTTTTTGAGATATCTGTACGAATGTGTTTTAGGGGCCGACCCTTTAACTCCTAAATGGGGTCATAAACAAAAGCATTTAAGGTAGCATATTGACAAGAACACCATTTTAAGCAACTTTGGTTCTACATTGCTTTTAAAAATATTTCTCCTTTTTCAGATATTAACGATCAGAGTTTTGAACTTCTGGCCCCTTGAAAATCCTTATTACGTAACATATGACTTTAGTATGATACTGTAATATATGACTTAAGTATGGTACTGTATAGATAAACAGTTGTACAATGAACATTTTTGCTTCTATAATTGATAACAAATTATTGTTCACTAAAAAGTTATTGCAAATAGACTTTAGGGCCCTCTTGGCCCCTAATTTAAGGGGCCAGTCCCTTTTTCTTGATATCAAATAAAAGCCCTTGCAAATTGAAACAGCTTTTGCATTACATGTCTTAACAAAATATTTATACGTCAGAAGATATTACGGAAAATGTGCGAAAATTTTGTGAAAAAATTTGGTGCTAATTTTCAGGTTCAGGCGAGCTTCTAGGCCTTGTGCATTTTTCGCAATTGGAAACATGGAGGGAAATCTACAGACATTCATCTACAATCCCTGAAAATTTCAAGCTTCTATCATGATTAGTTTCAGAGGAGATGCGTGGACAAAATGACCCTTAAAAATTTACAAAATCGTCCATATCTGAAACCGGAAGTGACGTAATCATTTGAAATTTTATTATTCAGTAGCGACATTGATGCTTTATAACTCCTAAAAATTTGGTGTAAATCGGTTGAATAGTTTCTGAGAAATAACGCTCCAAAAAAGTCAGAAAAAGAAAAAAAAAGTATAACTAGAGCAAAGCTCGTTGCAAAGCAACGAGTGGGTCTTCCGTTAATGTCGGAAGTAAAGCTGGAAGTTCCTGTAAGAAGCAGAGCTCTTAAACCAATAACAAAAGTAACTAAAATAAAAAGATGAAAAAAATTGAATTATTCCTGGTACGACCTAACAAAACCCGAATGATTTTAAGTACGATTTAACAAAAACCTTTTTGATTTCAAGAACGACTTAATAAAAAAATCCGAATGTGTTTAAGTACGACTTAACAATTATTTTTGGTACGAGTTAATTTCACTATAAACATTACGCTATTTTTTAAACCAAGGACGCGGAAACAAAATTTCCGGAAAAATCAATTTTTAAACCCCGATATCTCTGTTATGCATCGTCTGGTTTTAAAACGGATTTCAGTTTTTAATTATGCTTACTAAAAGCTGCTTTGTTGCTTTATAATAAATATCAAATTATTGGTCAGAAAAGAGTTATCATAAAAAGACTTAGTAGCCCTTGTACCCCCTAATTTGTGGGGCCAGCCCCTTTTTCTTGATATCAAATAAAAGGTCTCGCTAATATAAACATATTTTGTTCTACAAGTGTTCATGAATTGTAAACCGTTCTCGAGATATCAGTACAAATGTGTTTTAGGGGCCGACCCTTTAACCCCTTACCGGGGCCACTAGCAACAAAACTTTTGGTTTAATACTGTTCAGAACATTATTGTGAACAACTTTTGAAAATGTGCAAAAATTTCGTGGAAAAATTTTGTGCTAATTTTCAGGTTCAGGCGAGCTTCGAGGCCTTGAGCAATTTTCATAACTGGAAGCATGCGGGTACATCTACAGCATTCATCTACAACCCCTGAAAATTTCAAGCTTCTATCTTGTTTATTTTCGGAGGAGATGCGTGGACAAATTGACCCTTAAAAATTTACAAAATCGTCTATATCTGAAACCGGAAGTGACGTCATCATGCACAAATTTAACAATATGTAGCGACGATGATGTTCTATCACTCCTAAAAATTTAGTGCAAATCGGTTGGGTAGTTTTTGAGAAATAACGCTCCAAAAAAGTCAGAAAAAGAAAAAAAAGAATAACTAGAGCAAAGCTCGTTGCAAAGCAACGAGTGGGTCTTCCGATAATGTCGAAGGTAAAGCTAAAACTGTCTCTAAGAAGCAGAGTTCTTAAACCAATAAGTATAAGTAAATAAAACAAAAAGAAAAAAAATCGAATTATTTTTGGTACGAGTTCACAAAATCAAAATGATTCTAGGTACGAATTAGCAATAACATTATCAATTTCAAGAACGACTTAGCAAATACAAATCCGAATGTGTTTAAGTACGATTTAACAATTATCGATATATTTTAGGTACGAGTTAATTAAACTATGAACATAACATTCTTTTCTTTACCAAGAATGTGGAATCAAAATTTCCAGAAAAGTCAATTTTCAAACACCTATATCTTTGTAATGCATCGGCCGATTTTAAAAAGGATTTCAGTTTTACATTAAACTTAATAAGCTTTTATTTTTGCTTTTATGATTAATAACAAATTATCGCTCTAAAAAAGGTTACTATAAAAAGACTTTGTAGCATAGCCCTCCTGGCCCCTAATTTGAAGGGTCAGCCCCTTTTTCTTGATATCAAATTAAAGGTCTCGCAAATATAAACATATTTTATTCAACAAGTGTTCACGAATTATTAACCGTTATAGAGATATCGGAACAACTGTGCTTTAGGGGCCGACCCTTCAACTCCTTACTGGGGCCACCAACGAAAAATGTTTAGGTATCACATTGTTCACAACATTATTTTCAGCAACTTTTGTTATACAATGTTTTTCAAAATATTTCTCCTTTTCAAGATAATATTGATCAAAGTTTTGGACTTCTGGCCCCTTAAAACCCCTAATTATGTAACATATAACTTTAGTATGGTCCAGAATAGATGAACAGCTGTACAATGAACATTTTTGCTTCTATAAATAATAACAAATTATTTTTCAGTAAAGAGTTATTATATAAAGATTTTAGAGCGCTCTTGGCCCCTAATTTGAGGGGCTAGTCCCTTTTTCTTAATATTAAATAAAAGATCTTATTAATATAAACATATTTTGTTTAATAAGTGTTCAGAAATTGTTGACCGATTTGGAGATATCTTGACAACAGTGTTTTAGGGGCCGACCCTTAAACTCCTTACTGGGGCCACAAACCATAAATTTTAAGGTACCATGTTCTAAAGAACATTATTTTAAGCAACTTTTGTTCAACATTGCCTTTCAAAATATTTCTCCTTTTTAAGATATTAATGATCAAAGTGTTGGTCTTCTGGCCCCTTGAAACCCCTAATTACGTAACAAATGTTTAAAATAAGGTACTGTGTAGATCAACAGCTGTACAATGAACATTTTTGCTTCTATAATTAATGACAAATTATTGCTCAGTTAAGAGTTAAAATTAAAAGACTTTAGAGCCCTCCTGGCCCCTAATTAAAAGAGCCAGCCCCTTTTTATTAAAACAAAACAAAAGCTCGTGTAAATCTTAACAACTTTTGCATTACATGTTTTAACAAATTATCAACAGGTTAAAAGATATTTTGCAAAACGTGTTAAAATTTTGCCAAAAATTTTGGTGCCAATTTTTGACCTCGGGCGAGCTTCGGCGCCGTGCGCATTTTCCACAATGTCAAATACAGAGGATCATCTACAGACATTCATCTACATATTCCTGAAAGTTTCACTTTTCTATACCCTTTAGTGTCGGAGGAGTTACGTGGACAAAATGGTCCTTAAAAATTTACAAAATCCTCAAAATCTCAAACCGGATGTGACGTCATAAGTTCAAAATTTTACATTCGCAAGCACGTTTAATGTTCTATCAGTCCTGTCAATTTGGTGAAAATCGACCAAATAGTTTTTGAGTTATAGCTCTCGAAAAATGTCAGAGGAAAAATGTAGAATAATAATAAAAAGAAACCGTAGAATAACAAGAGGGTCTTCCGTTGGAAACGGAAGACCCTAATAAGAATAAAGAAAAAGAAACCGTAGAATAACAAGAGGGTCTTCCGTTGGAAACGGAAGACCCTAATAATACGTTAATATCTGTATGTCAGTGAAAACTCTAAACGTCCAAAATCGCCCACCCCCACCCCCTAATAATTTGCAAAAAATCAAATTAGGATTTTTACATATTATTTTCTAATCCCTCAAACATAAACGTTTTTTAATTTCAATTTCTCTTTATAATTCCTTTTACGGTATTAAGATATTGCCTCCATTAATATAGCAGGAGTTTGTTAATTTAATCGATGTCTCATAGATTTTAGGTCAGACCCTCATTTATAGAGCCTGTTTTCCATATGAGCGCACTAGGCTAATGTTTCAAGTTGTCGTAAATATGGCCAATGAAAACGGCTAATATATTAATCATTTTATTCATAAAAGAAATTGAAACAGTCGTGCGTTGATATGTTTTCATTGAAAACGTGCAAAATTCTGTGCGGTTGTCTCAATAGTAATGGTAGGTTGTTAACGAATAACAACCCGTGCTGACCTCATGAATAACAAAGCCTCGACCACGTGACTCAAATCTATTTACATTCACCTATGTGAATAGTTTGTTGTGGCGTCTGTATCTTGCTGCTGTTGTTGTTGACCAGAAGTAAGTGTGCCATCAGAGGAAATCTAAAAAAGGTGCGAGAAACTTAATCTCTGTTTTTTTTCCCATTGACACCACAATGATGATTAAGGAAATTTATTAACATGAAGAATAATTTGAGATTATTTTAGGCCCAGTATTGCTGCTGCATGCATGTCTACTATATATACATGTATGTATATTTCCTTTTCCTTATTTTGTTATTTTAAGGTATTCAACAAAGTGTTGTATTTCCGCTCTAGTCGGAAATTACCAAAGGAATGGATGACGACAACAAAGCACGACAACGTCACGATCATCTTGGCGACCTCGGTCGCTTCCGGGAGGGTGCCAGCTCAGAATATTCTCCAAATGATTATAAGAAATGGGCCGAGGTGTTCGCAAATACCATTAACCCACTCATCTTTAACACTGATTCGAAGGATTTCAAACTGCTCGTGGAAAAATATCGGGAAAAATTCCGGACAAAAACTAAAATAATACTTATAACGGATCGAAAGGAATTTTGGCCATTCCAAATATTAAAGGAAATCCAGGCAGTGTTTCAGCAGCCGAACTTTCCTAAGTATTACCCAAATACTGTGATGCCGGTGTAATGAAGAATAATAACCCCCATAGAATAATGACCGGGGGCCATTTTTCTACGTAGAATAAGGACCCCCCTAGCTGAAGAATAATTGGATTTTTCTGAAGAAAAAAGACCCAGGGGTTATTTTTCTTCATGTTAAACATGAAAAATATTTTTTTTTTTTTTTTTTTATTTCACATATTCTGCAGACATACAATGCATGATTATGATGCTTTAAATATAATAATTCAGAAGTGCAAAAAAATTTTTTTTTTTTTTTTTTTTTGAGAGAGAGAGAGAGAGAGAGAGAGAGAGAGAGAGAGAGAGAGAGAGAGAGAAAATTCAAGTAAAAATTGGATTCCAGATGTTCCAATGAGTATCAAAAATCTCATTTTCACCATTTTTATAAGAAATAAATTTCTGTGTTTCATAAAAGAGCTTTAAAGACGACATTGCATAAGAAACACTCAACTGTTTCTCGGTACACCTTGCTGTGTAAATATAGTACTTTAACGAAAGAAAAATGATATTAAGGATATCTTTGTTTTTACCAAGGATGCCTAGAATGAAAGTTTTCTTGGTAAATGTAACCTGAAAATTGATTTGTTCTTCTAAATAATGTTTAAAATGTTCTAAAAAAGATTGAACACATTCACAATCCCACAGTATATGTTCTATAGTTTCCTCTTCTCTGTGACAAAAGGTACACATTTTAGAGTTTATTTTTTTAATTTTGAATAAAAAAGAGTTTGTTGCTAAAATTTTGTTAATTATTCTGTATTGGAACCATTGAAGTTTACAGTTTTTTGTTATTATGAAAGGTAGTTTATGGATTAATTTCCATTCCATGTCCTCTATATCTAATAATTCATTCCACCTTCTTTTACCTGTTGTCACAGAGGTATTATTGTTTAAAATATCATAAAAAAACTTTGACTTTTTACATTTCATAACTTTATGTATGTTTTCTCTAATAAGCGGGTTTGCTAATTTTCTTAAAGTTTGGTTTTCACCCAATTTTCTGATGTATGTCTTTACAGCATGGATTATACTTGCATATTCTAAAAAGTTGACCTTTACATTCGTATACATATCACAAAACTTATCAAAACTAAGAAAAGTACTACCTTCCTCAATGATATCATTGATGTATCTAATATTATTATCAAATAGTTGTTTATTAAAAAAAGATTTCCCTCCAATATGGATCAAAGGGTTATAAAATAAAGGTGAGTCTGCAGTTGCACCAGACTCTAATATATTATGCAGGTCAACCCATGCCTTAAACACATCTATCCAGAACTTGTTTTTTAATGATTTCAAAAGTATATTAATGTATTCAATACCACATGATGTAAATTTATTTTGATTAAAATTAAGTATGAATTGACTCAACCCCCTGTTTGTAACAATAAGCTGTCTCACCCAGAATAATTTCATGGAGGATATAAATGCTTTAACATGAAAAATATTGACCCCGATAGAAAAATGACACCCCCCCCCCCCGTAAACATGAATAGAAATCGGTTACCCCGTATCCAAGATATGACTTTGAAATTACTTAATTTTTCATTCTGTTCAACTGATTTTGAAGTTATAAACACCGAACTTGTAAATAAATCGCTGTATACAGTTTTTCATATCCGTATCAAGTACGCGCAAAACACTCTGACATGGCCACAAATTGATTGTTAACAGTTACGTTACTTTTCTCGTCGACATACGGCGGGAAATGACGCAAATAAAGAAAAATTCATACACAATGAAGATACTGTGTGATAATTAACGAAAAATAATCATGAAAGAATAATTGTTGTAATGATATAAGCAATATTCATTGGTGAATGAATTGGCAATCGAAGAATGACACATGTATATATATTTATGGAAAAAGACAAAGGGGGCAGGTAACGTAGGAATATGAATATATACTTCTTATTTACATTTCTTGGGGAAAGTGATTTTTAAAAAAGTCATTCTGCGTTAGTTTTGTTTTCTTCTACGTAATACATGAACATCAATATTCTAAACATTTGTTGTAATGTTGTTTTGTGATCATGAATAGACTTTATTCTTTTAGACCAAATTTGTGAAGAGTACCTGACTATAGTAATTCTTAATAAATAATAAACACTGATCGATTATAATAAGAAAAGATTGTTTCTAAAAGTGTTGATAAGAGGTTAGGGTCCATGTTAGGGGTTTATATCCCGCTTGATTTTGATCACACGATCTTTATTGTATCCAAAGTTACCAATGTTCATACAAACTATTGAAGCATTAATCATCTTGATATTAACTAAACTTACTAAAGTATGCCAAGGATAAAGTAAAATATATTTTCTGTACGAGTACTCTCAGTACTTTGTCGATTTTCCTTATTGGCCATTAACCTCTACTAACGTAATGGCTGCTGTTAGTGCCTACTAACTTTAGCTCGGTTATAATGCCTAATGGTGGAGTAAACTTTTCATAATTTTGGTTTCATCATTAATTCTGGGTGATGAACTATTATACCCAGCAGTTTGTATTGTGGAAATCCTCAATGCAAGTATAATTCATGAACAATATGAAGAATATAGAAGATGCGACGGCGAAGCGCGAAGATGCAAAAACGAAAGTGCTAAGTTGCGAAGGCGAAGAAGTGATACTACTATCGCTTCTTCGCCTTTGCAACTTCGCACTCTCGCCTTCGAATCTTCGTGCTTTCGCTTTTTTAGCTCACCGAGACGAAGTCAATGGGAGCACATGCTATACCCCCGGTGTCAGCGTCCGGAGCTTGTTAAAGTTTTAGTTGCAGCTCCTGTATCTAAGCTATTACTTGTCCTCTCTTCACCAAAATTACATGGATGATGCATCTGGACCTACTGAAACTGGTTCCTAACTTTCAGATGCTGGAGGAGGTTAAGGTTTTTGGAGCAGGTTAAAGTTTTTGTTGCAGGTGCCCTTTAATAGCAATATCTAAGTTACTGCTGGTCCGTACTTCACCAAACTTGCATGGGTGGTCTGTCTTATGATACTGATGCACCAGACAGGCTTGAGTGCTGAATCTGAGCTATAGGTTTCGGATCCTGGAGGAGGTTAAGGTTTTTGGAGCTGGTTAAAGTTTTTGTTGCAGTTGCCCTCTAATGATTATATTTTAGTTACTACTGGTCCTAAATTCAATAAACTTGTATGGATAGTGCGTCTGATGATACTAATGCACCTGACAGACCTAAATGCTGAATCTGAGCCACAGGTTTCGGATGTTGGAGGAGGTTAAGATTTTAAGAGCTGGTTAAAGTTTTTGAAACAGGTGCCCTCTGATGATGATATCTTAGTTATTACTTGTCATAACTTCACCAGACTTCCATGGATGGTGCGTCTTATGATACTGATGCACCTGACAGGCTTGAATGCTGAGTCTGAGCCATAGGTTTCGGATGCTGGATAATGTTGTTTTTTTTTTGGAACAGGTAACATGTTTAATAGATAATAGTACTATTTCAAACTTGCATAGCTGATTAAGCTGTAATATGAATGAATCGCAGATGTAACTTCAGATGCAGAGCTTGATCTCCATTATTAAGGATGCTCAAAATATATATCTTAGTTATTTCAGGTCCTAACTTCACCTAACCTGAATAGATGGTGTGTCTTATGATACAGATGCACCTGACAGGTATGGATGCTGAATCAGAGCCATAGGTTGGAGATGCTGGAGGAGGTAAAAGTTTTAATTGCTGGTGCCCTCTGATGATGATATCTTAGTTATTACTGGTCCTAACTTCACCAATCTTGCATTCTTATGATACTGATGCACCTGACAGGCTTGAATGCTGAATCAGAGTCATAGGTTTATGATTCTTGATGAGGTTTAGTTTTTTGGAACAGATCACATGTTTTATAGATGATAGCTTGCATAGTTGATTTAACTATATTATAAATGAAACGCAGAGGTTGCTTTAGATGCAGAGCCTGCCTCCTACCTCACTCAAACCTGCTTGATAGACAGATGTGGTTGTTGTTAAATGACGTAACATGATTCCTTTGATATAGTATTGTATGATTTGAAACACTATTGTTTAATAAGATACAATATAATACCATATGTTATATTGTAAAACGTTATATGATACGATAAAATATTGTATCAATTTTTTTGATATTTTATGATATGATGTTGTATCATGATATTGTTATGTAAAGTATTGATTAATAAGATATAATATTGTATAATATTATATTGTATTATTTATTTACTATTTAATCACATTATACTATTACATATGATATTGCAATATATAATATTGCATCCTATGATATTATATTGTATATTCTATGAAATTGTATCATACAGTATTGTATAATATGATATTGGTTTCTGTAATATAAAATTATATAACTTGAAATTGTATATATGATATTGAAATATTATAAAATATCGTATCATACGATATTGTAAAATATGATATTGGTTTATATGATATATTCTCATATCACATGAAATTGTATTTTATGATATTCAAATATATATTATTGTATCATATGATACAATATGTATAATGTGATTGTATTATATAATATTTTACTTTATCCCATGATATTGTATCATTTATATGATACAATGTTGTATCAAATTATATTGTATTTTAAAATACAATATCATATTATGTATCAAATATGAAACAGTATCAAACAATACTATATCATACTATAATATTTACATTCACTTTCTTTCCCTCTATTAAATTGCATTGGTTGATTTGAGTGATATTTACGCACAACATAGAAGACCCAATCACCAAATCTGGTGCGTATGAATACATTTAGTATTCCTTCAGTATTTCCTGAAGAACAAGAACTGACTCTTCTCGCGACTTCAAATCGGATAACGACCTGATATTATACTTACGCTGATAAATATTTCATTGATGTAAATATTTTTGACAGTTAAATGAATTCAATTGATTAATTTCTTAGTTTACCAAGAGTAAATTCATTAAATTACAGAAATAAAAATAAAATTGTGTTATTAGAATTTAAAACGCTGTGCACTATTTTTGTCAGCATATTTCGGCTGTTCCAGTGTCCATTCCGTTAATTTCGCATTACTCGTTGAATAAGACAGAGCTTAAAAAAACAAATCATATTTGCAGGAAGGAAATACATGTTTAAAAAACGTAAATATAAACATTGATTCATTATTTTTTGAAAGATGAGGTCTTATAACGGCAACGATGAGTGCAAACAAATTTTCATAACGCGCTGGCGCGCGTTATACAATTTGTATGCACACACCGTTGCAGTTATGAGACTACATCTTTCAAAAAATAATGATTCAATGCTTAATTAAACAATATAATATTATATGTTTCAATGTTATGATGTATTATTGCAATATTATATTGTTTCATATAATACTATATTGTATTATGTTTTATGATATTCTATTATTTAATCAAATACAATTATAATGTATAACACATTACAATGCTATATCATACGTTACAATATCATATCACAATTTTTTACGGTATTTTATGGTAAGATATGATATTTATTGCAAGTTTGATAGGATGCAATTTTAATTTTATATCATTGTATTGATTACATGTAACATATGAATATATGATTATCATACAATTTTTTAACAGATAATATACGATATTGTTTTAAAACAGAATCCATGACTATCCAAGATCATAAAGGATGGTTTTCATATAATATGATAAAGGTGGTCTCATAAAGGTGATGCCTCATAAAGGTGATACCTCGTTTCGGTGAGCTTTGTTATCTGTGATTACCTATGTTTTATAATTGCGGAGCTCTCCATCGTTTAAAGGGTTCCGAGGCATATTTTGGATTTTTTTTTTTAATTCACAAAAATAAATTATCCCTCTCCCGTTTTACTGCGTAAAATTAATATTTGAATTTTCCGGGGGGGGGGGGGGGGGGCGGAACCCCTCTACCCCTCTAGATCCATGCATGAGCAAGGGGTGTCGCATAATGAAATTAGAATGTTACTGTGTCGGTCCACGATAAACAGCCGGCTGGTAAGTGACAGGAGTCTAGAAATGCATATGTACACATTGTGGCGGACATTAAATTTTGTGTGGAGTAGATAATGATTAGGCATAGCCAGCACTGGTAAACATATATATGTTACATGTACACATTAAAATATTTAAAAACATTCATAGTAAGCGCGATGGCCTAGCGCATGCGTACCATTTATAGCATGGATTAATCGGAAAACCTTGGCGAGTACAGTGCCTGTATTAAAATCTATGTAACCGACCGAGACTTGCTGAATGCAATAAAAAAAGGCGAAGGCGAAAGTGCGAAGGCCAGAGTGCAAGTTGGGAAGGAGCGATAGTAGTATCGCTCCTACGCCTTCGCACATTCGCACTTTAGGCATCACATCTTCGCGCTTCATCGTCGCACTTTTGCTCCTTCGCCTTCGCACTATCGCCTTTGCAACTTAGGTCGAAGTGGCCCTATCGGAACACCATAGATATATGTAAATGTAATTGTTAAGATGACAACCATACCCAGATGCAATACGTCAACATCTTGTTATAACGGAAGGATTTTTATTTTCTAAGATATACCCCTTCTTTCACTTTAAGTTTATTTGAATATGCGTTATTATTTCTGTTACTTTCTGTAAACTGCAGCAGTAAAACTTACAATAGTGTAAAGACTATTTCACAAATACTAAAAAAATATACTGAAAAACTTTAATCTACAAGGGGGTCATTATTCTACAGGGGTCACTTTTCTTCATGTGGAGTGTGCTCATTTCTATGAAAATTACACTTATTCTTCAGGCAAAGGGGTCATTTTCTACGTAGAATAATGACCGGGGGGTCATTTTTTGGCGTAGAATAATGACCGGGGGGGGGGGGGGGGTCATTATTTTACAAAGAAAAATGACCCCCCAGTCATTATTCTACGGGGGTCATTATTCTTCATTACACCGGAATATTCCGCCAGCCAATATGCCAAATACGCTGTCCTTGCAGATGCTTTAAAGCTGAACATTTTCCATACCGAATTTTACACTTGGCTAAACGTCGGCTACTTTGGCGATGCCACGTGTGAAGGTGAAAACCATTACTTCCGGATTAATCCACTACCGGAAGTGGACAAAACATAGCTCTCTATTAACCAATCTTTAACCAAAAATGTATCTTTCGATTCCATATTTAAAGAAAATTACGTGTGGGTAGGAGGGGGTATGCTTCTAGCAACCAAAGACGTGTTTCTAAAATTTGAAGGACTGTATTATCGCGCTGTGGTTTATTACTTGAGGCGAAGGTTGATGAACTCGGATCAGCAGCTGATTTACGGGATTTATTGCGATGAAGGAAAGCGGGTTTTCTCTCCGGAAGTGAACCTTCAGTTGTTTTGGTCAAGTGGCATTCGTAAAGTCTGGACGAGTAACACGTGGCTCTACCTGGGTTATTTGTGTTTAGAAGATATCTGAGTTATTCTCCAATAGCACCAGAGAATATAATGTACATGTCATTTATTTCACTTTTATTACCAACATGAGTGCAATACACACACACAATATACTGCTGTAATGATCTGAAAATGTTGGTCTTTGTCCGTCATACTATACATTTGGGGCAGAATATACTTCAAACAGTATATTCATGATGTCTTTCCTTCATTTTAAGTGTAACAGGTTTTATACTTCAATAGTCAAGAGTTGTTTAATAATAATATTACAAGTAAAGAAGCGGAGGATGTTCCTGAAACCACATAGATAATACAGCCATGACTAGAGTTTTTGTTCAGGTTTTTCCTCACTGAAAATATATTATTTAAAATTTACCATAAAAATTAGAACAACCAACTCGTTATTGTTTGTGGTGTGTTTTGATGTTATCAAACAATGATGATGCATACAACAACTATATTTTTGAGGCCCATTTGATGCTTGCGTCAATATGATTTGAATTCCTGTTTTTAATTTTAGATAACTTCTGATGTTTTCAGTATGGTAATTTGATTGATTCGAATGTTGGTGACAGAAAATGTTAATACCCATACTGAGTACTTATCTTTGATTAACCGGAAGTGATCCATTCTTTCTACATTGGGAAGATAACTCTTTAAGTAACGATAATTTTATTTAATGGGATGATGGAGCCTTAAGCCATTTTTAATGTAATTTACATTCCATGAATAATATTATATGTTTAATTTTTTTTTTTAAATTATTATTATTAAAGCTATCATAAAGTCTAAATTCAATTGAAGTGTTGAACAATAATGAGTCTAGTGTTTCCTTATTCATTTAATTTTTTTTTAAAAATTGCATTTTGTATACATGTATCTGTTTCCCTACAATTATTCAGTAATTTACTATTTTCCTTGTATCCATTTGTTTGTTTCCTAGCTCTAATTTGATTTCTCATATCAAATAAGCTGTTTTGACAGTGAAGTCACGAGTAACAAATATTTGGATCAACAGACTTTTCATCAATGGAGTTATTACATGTGCACAATCTGTGAAAAGTTCACTTATACAGGTATAATAATTTTTATTTATCAAAATCTTAACAGTTATAGAATGGTTATGAATGGAAACTGTATCATCTCTCTAATGACAGCCTTTATTTGTTGTTTGTTGACTATTATTAAATTAAATTTGTCAGGATTAAATATTTTGCAAAGGTTGTGTCAATTATTACAGTTATGAATATGGTATTTCGCTCCTCGTCGAAAAAGTGGTAAATACGTTTTTATAAGGCATATGCATGACTTGTACTAAAAATGTCAATATTATATCTGCAAAAAAGACACACACGACTTGGAAATGGAATTGATCATTAAAGAAGTATCACTTGAAGAAACATGGACGATATAACATTTGGATTCTCGGATTTCTGGTTTAAAGAAAAGGGATATACATGTATATTATTCGTCTAATCAATAATGTTTTTTAAACTTGACAGATAATTTTACTCTCAACTGATCTCAACTTTTATCACTTTAAAAAAATTGCACATGTACAGACTACTTAAAACTGTTCAATCGTTCTGAGCTTTTTCCACATTGATTTTGACTAAGATATAAGTGCTATATCCTTCACTATGGGCAAGTAATTGTATATGCCAATTTGAGGGTTATTGCAATGTGTGTGCTTATCATACGTATTTATCTCCGTAATGCGTATCGTATATCCTTTCAAATTGTCGTTTAACTATATATTTCAAACGACCATGTAGTAAACAACCAGCGCGCTAGATTCCGTTCGTCATCAAAACTACGATTTTTTATCTTGCCTAGCAGGCACGTAACATCGTTTTTGAAAGGTGGGGGGGGGGGGGGCAAACTAATCCAAAAAATCTTGACAAGCAAAAAAAAAAAGTGGAAATTTAAATTTTCCCAAAATCCTAATCCGTCGGGGGGGGGGGGGGGGGGGGGGGGGGTCTTGACAAGCAAAAAAAAAAGGGGGGGGGAAATTTATTGTTTCCCAAAATCGTCAAAATCCTAATCGGGGGGGGGGGCGTAGTATATAACTTCAATTTCACTCCTCATTTCCTTATTTTCATATCAATTTTTTACATACTCCCAAAAAAGTGGGGGGGGGGGGGGGGCCAACTCCATGATAATTCAATTTTTTATATGTAGATTTTCAAAAATTTGTTGCTGCGAGAAAAAGTGCCCCCCCCCCCTGGTGCTACGTGCCTGCCTAGATGGCCCGAGTGGGTAACGCGGTGGCTACTTATTATTGCTAGGAGAATGGGTTCCATTGGCGCAGGTGGAGTCAAATATAGTGAATTTCCCTGGGATATATACCAAGCCTTTTTTTACAGATTTTTTACAATGATAAAATATTAATCCCATTTTTATTAATTCTAGTTTGTAGAGGGTTGTCAAAAACAATGAAGACAAACACTTTTCTAAGTATGGCCCTTGTTGGATTTGCAGTACTAAAAACTGCCACTATGGTGTATACTTCATGTGGCCATAATACCTGCGTTTGTGATGACAAAGGTCGATTTGCCAGATGTAAGCCAGAGAGAGGCCACACACAGTTACCCTATTTTCCTAGTCTACCAAGCTATATTTCTAATGTGACGTTCCTAAACTTTAAACGTCCAAACATTTTACGAGACGAGTTATTGAACTTAACTCGCCTACATCTGAAAGTTTTACAACTTCAGAATATGAATATAACATTTATGGAAATGGGTCTATTTCAATCTTTCCGACGTCTCACATCATTGGAGATATCAAATAACATTGAACTTCCTAGTTATGTTTTACGAGACGCATTTGAAAACATATCGCCGACCTTACAGACCCTGGATGTGACTTCTAACAATTTACACTTCTCTCTACCAGATCTGTTCAAATATTTAAAACCCACAAATCTTTCTAAGTTGGTACTAGCAAGCAATCCGATGAAACATTTTCAAGGCGATGTTATTAAAGGACTTCTTTTGACAACGTTAGATTTATCATCGTCTGGATTTAGAAATTTGACAAAGTTGTGTCTAGAAAATTATATCCCTTTGTTTTCAAAACTACAAAATCTTCTCCTGCGTTCAACCAAGATAAAAAATCTTCCAAAAAATTTCTTCACTTGTTTTCCGAACTTGAAAGTTGTTGACCTTACAGGCACATATATAGGATTATTCCAAGCTTTTTGTCACAACTCTCAACATATTTCAAATCACTTGAATGAATTGCATATCGGAAATACAGGTATTCGTGGAAATATTTCACATAAACATTTCCTATGTTTGACCAATCTCAGGTATCTTGAACTTGACAGAAATAAAATAACAAATGTTCCTTACTTCTGCAATTCAAACGGCTATAGCACTATGCCCTATCTTAAAGAGTTTCATTTACAATTTACGTCAATTACAACCCTTCAGGACAATTCTTTTGATTGTTTGCCAGCTCTTAAAATATTAGATTTAAAAAACAACCCTTTCACAAACCTTCCGACCTTCTGTGGACAAAACAAAACCAGCTTTACTCCGAAATTAAAATCATTGTTTCTTCAAAACACAAGTATCACTTCTTTTCGCGATCATAAATTTTATTGTCTCCCAGACCTGGAAAATCTTGATTTGCGAAATAACTATTTTAGACATGTACCTTCATTTTGTAATGAGGCAAACAAAGGCGTAAATCCGTATTTAAAGTATCTTACTTTAGCACACACAAAAATTACATACATTTCCTTAAACAGTTTTCTTTGTCTCCCTTCTTTAGAAATATTAGATTTAAGCTACACTGATATTAAAAGTCTCGAGGACAACATTTTTAGCTCATTACGATCCTTAAAAGAGCTAAAAATTGGACATGTACCAAGCTTGAAATCAATTGCTAAATATGCATTTAACAGTTCTAGCCTAGTTACCTTGAAGTTTTATTACAATGATTTTGACTTTGGGAATGCCTCAAAATATTCACCAAAATATATATTCAAGTCTTGTCCCAATTTAAGAACTTTGGATCTTCGTAAAAATCATTTTCCAACAGGACCCTATAGCCAAGAAATTCTTAAACCTTTGACTAAATTAGTTGAACTATCTCTGGCGGATAACAGAATGGATACAATTTACGAGGATGCATTCAGATCGACAAGGACTTTAAAGCGAATCTCACTGAGTCAAAACAAACTAATAGGATGGAAAGAAAATGTTTTTCAAAACCTTTCAGAATTAACTCATTTGGATATTGGTCTTAATAAAATTGCGATATTTAATAGAACATCTGTGCCAACAAATATTTTGAATGACTTAAAAACCCTAAATCTCGCTTATAACCCATTCGATTGTGGATGTGATATGATATGGTTTAAAAATTGGTGTCTTAAAACCAACGTTACTTTTTTGTTGTTTCCGGGGATGTATACATGCCAGACACCTGCTAGTATGCTTCGACAGCTAATGATATCCCTTCATCTGACGGAGGAGGATTGCACTCCAAAAAATCCATGGATAGTAGTAATTGCTGCAGCCTATTCTATATCATTGCTGATTGTTTTTATGACCATCTTCATCTCTGTGCAGTTGCCGACAATTAAAAATTATATATACTATTTTCGTTTGAAAAGAAAGGGATATGTCAAACTAATAAATGAACAAGATTTCAGATATGATGCGTATGTTGTATACTGTGAAGAGGATGAAAAATGGGTCATTCGAACACTTGTGCATAAATTGGAATTCGAAGGTTTACTGTTATGTATACCAGATAGAGAGTTTGATGTGGGAGCGGACCGATGTGGTGAAATTGAATCCGCATTTAAGAAAAGCAAAAAAATACTTGTGATATTGTCCAACAATTTTGCGAAAAACGAATGGTGTCTTTGGCAAGAACAGTTGGTGGAAGAAAGATTGAGACAATGGGGAAATTCGGCAGTAGTATTTGTTTTGTATAAAAACATTAGTAGTAAAAACATGATTTCTTCTTTGCATCGTACAATGAAAAACCAGCCCATTGTAACTTGGCATGAAGGAGGTACTCGTGAAAAAATGTTTTGGAAAGTTGTTATTCTTGCTGTACAATCACCACTTGGCGAACCACCGGTGTCAGTTATACATTGATAAACGATAATATCTCGAGTTATATCTACTTTCACTGATATACAAGTTTATTATAAAAATTAATGGTTTTTCTTCATTATTAACCCGGCTTTCCGAAAGAAAAATTCGGTTATTGAAATGGAGAAAATGGAGGTCGGGCAGGCTGCCAAAAGGGTATTCCTTTTGTATTGGTTACTCTTACTACAGGTTTCAGAATGACCAATGGGAAATATTTGCTTATAAGAGATCATTTGTATATATATCAGAGATGTACATATTACTAAAATTTTTAAATTTTGATAATCTATGCCAAAAATAACAGCAGTTGAAGAAATGTCTGAAGAAATATCCCGTTTCTTAGATGGAAGTTTTAATTAATTTAAGGGTATCACTAGGATTATGGCCATTTCAAAACTGTATTGATCTCCTGTAGAAGAAGATGTCTATAGAAATATATAAAAATACCCCAATTCAAAAAGTAAAATATATGGATTTTTTCTACATTAACTTATAGTAAATAGCTGAACAAATCATATCTCAAAATTTTAGGTCGTTCTTATGGTAAATTGGTTCACCATCCAGTCTCCTTAAAAACATTGTTCGAATGGTCAGAAAAGAAAAAAAAAAGCCATGAAAATCCTGTAAAAATTGGTTCATGGCAAGGCCTACTTGAAAGAAATATAGGTTTGATTACATTGAGCCATATACGGAAAAAACTATAATATTTAAATTAAGTAATAGTTATAAACAGTCACTTGACAAAATACTTGTACATGTATAGCATACATCAGTTATGTGATATATACATCTTATGCATGTATTATAAATAAATAATAACACCATGTAAACAATGTTTTATTGTTTTAATGTAAGTCTAGATACTTAATATGTTATTTTCAATTTGAGTATTTATTGTATGAATATGGACAATAGCAAGTTTTATGCCCCCCCCGACAGCAACTTTATTCCCTAGGTCCGCCTTGAGAAAATAGTTATTATTATAATAATTGTCACGGGGAGACAATAAACTTGCTATCGTTTTTTTAGCCGATAATAAGGTATATGATAATTCAATTTCCCCTGAGTTATACTACATGTTATCCAAATACATGCAAGTTCTGGCATATACTTTAGAGTCCAGTGAAAGCTGTCAATGAAGTTCTCAATAGGGAAACTTGGAACCTGTGTATTAATTACATGTATAAACGTCAATATCAATAGCAAATCTTAAATTGTCGCCAGTGATTGTTTAATAAATATTAAAATTCTAAATCAAATCGTGTCCAGGTCCTTGAAAACATTTATTAATAAAATGTTTCATTATTACTTCATAATAAATTTGTTAACATTTATCTCTGTACATATATTTTAACATTTCACAACAGATTACAATATACAAACTGTTTTCATCTATATTTTATGTACACTTACAGGTTATGTTTTTATGAATGAACATTTATGATTAAACTATCCCTAAACTAATTAATCTTTACCATGATCACATTATGATAATTATATATAAATGGGCATGATATTCATTATAATTTTAAGTGTAACATTTTTAAAAATTTAACATTTTAATTTACTACAAAAAGTACTTCATTTCTTTTAACCCAATCATCAACTACCATCTTCTAAAATCACAGTACTAAAAGTACCGGATAGCGGTTAGTCATCTCCATCTCATTTCATTGGGAAAATTTGCATCAATATATTCATCATAACTGATCATCCAGTTATTCATTGTATTAAATATGTCGTTGCATAGTCAAGCTCCAGATCGAATCCAAATTGTGCTTTCTTTATTAATGAGTACAATCAGTATGAATGTTTAAAATTGTACAATTTTTGTAAAAAAAATATTATAATTGGTTCAGTGTATAGTACTCTCAATCCTTGGTTCCACATAGGCAGCGCTTTGACTAAGCATCCGGTAGCGTGATCGATTTGGTTACATGAAAAAAAGCAAACAAAGAGAACATTAAAAATTAAAACATAACGGGAATTTCGTATTGAATGTTCTTACAGACAAAATGTACATAAAAAATAATTTTACGAATTGTTTGCTAGGGCTAGGAATTCCGTAAAGAATATAAAGTTAGAGTTCTTACTTGTAAACCTTTATAGTTTTTGTTTCAATCTTCACATTGATCCTAGTATCAATTATGGTTGTATTCCAGAAAATAATTTATCACAAAAAGTGTATTATAACGACCCTTTTTTCTTTGGACTAATAACGTGAAAGAAATGAAATCCGGGACAAAGAAGAAACGTGTTTCACGTATTAAAACGTAACAATGACAGTTATTCGAATTAAAAAAAAATTAACTAGTTTTAAATTACAAAGTTATATGAAAACATTTAAATGTGGGAAATGACAAGTAATGAAGTAAATGTTACTCACAAACGTACATACAATATGCCTTTTAATTTACCTGCTGTATCATTATTGAAATGAACTTGCTAAATTGATTCATTTGAAATCTCTAAATCGTAATTGAAATATAACAGGTCACGATGGTGAACGGAAACAATAACGAGAAAAGTTTAACTGAACATTGAGCATGGTTCTGATAATTTAGCTTCGTCTTACACGAAAACCCATTAGATCCGTTGACGAGAAACACTTTTCACTTTAACTCACTTTTGATTTTCTTTTCTTTTTATTGAAAATAGGCAGATTTTGTAGTCGTATGCATTCGGAATACGAGACTATATTGAACTCTGGCGTAAGAATAATTCCTACGCCAGATTTCGACTGTCTCCGTAAATCTCTGACAAGCAGAGAATCCTTCTGCTTTTCTGAGACTTGTGGAGACAGCCGAGCGTTTGTTTGAATGAGACAAAATTCACTAATGCTCAGATCCTTATATATTCAGAAATATTTCGATTACTGAAAAATGGTTTAATGAAATTACATGTAGTTCATCTATAAATATTACACAACATGATTCCTAAGGGGTTTTATCGGAATTTTTGTCGGAAAACCCCATCAATTCATACCTGTATAAGAAAACAATGTGCGTAATTCTAATACAACCAGGAAACTACTTGCCGATCAAAATTACAGACTGTTGATTTAAAACCAATTAATTATCAATAAATTCAACTCCCATCAGTACTTCCGTACTTTGATTTTATTAGTTCTTACAGCCGAATCTAACATTATTCGCAACGGAAGCCTCCATACAACTGCAAATACGCACGCGCATATGGTATCGTTAAGTCGGTGACACTTACCAAAGCTTTTTCCCGAATTTAAAAAATGTCAAATATTCATTAGAAAGTTTCGCGGAAATTTTAATTTTACTTGAGTAAAGCAATAAGCTCACTACAGGATGTTTTTGTTTACATTTATCACCTTGGCTTTGAAATTTTTTTTTAAATTCAACTACAAAACGCGTCCAGCACATGAAATAATAATTCATTCGAGCTGACATTTTTTCTTATATAATAACATCTGACATTATATATTCAATGAATAAACCTGAAAATTAAAAAAAAATAAAAAATAATATTTCTCTTTAAACAGAAATATTTTATTAAATTGCTTATGGGTATTTTATTATAATCAATATAAAGTTGAGGAGTTCTTTTTTTTTTAAATTGTAGTTTTTTACATATGTTATATGTATAGCATCATAAGTTGCAATTTATACAACTGTTTAAATGAAGTTATCTGTTTGCCAAAATGTCCATATTAGGCATAAGAATTACATACATTCTTTAAGTAAGACGATGTGTGATGTAACGTGTGTTTTATTCGCCTTTTTTATATTAATGGTTTTACAGCCGATACACGTATCAAGTTGCTAAGATACATATAAGTTGTAAAAGTTGCTGCATGTGTAACGTTTATAAAAATATGTAGATATCCTGCAGACAATTAAAGTCAAGTATTGTAAATAATTTAACGACTGAAACTTTTAATTGACTTTTTAAACTTCCATTTAAGAAAAGGAAATTTTGGTCAAACAAATTTTTATAAACAATACCTACAATCAGTTTTTCGTTTTTTCACCATTATTATAAAGCTTTCCCCTGGTGTATACGTGGTGGAAGGACTGTACGGTTTTATAGTACTTTCTTCCTCATCGGGTTGGTCCTCAAACAACAGATCCTTCCTATTTAAATCTAGCAAAAAAAAAACAGATGCAACTATGATTGTTCTACTTTTAATTGCTGGTATTAATAAATAAGCAAACTTGCAATGGACTTCACAAAGGGGCCATGTAAGTTTCACTGGGAATACTATTACCAGTATATGATGAGGACTAAAAATACACAATAAAGCAATAAAGGTATTCAACGATTTCAATCATTGTGTAAATAGATAAATTTAACAAATATTGATTAACTGAATTTGGGAGATCATATTGTAAATTCTCCAAAGATAACACACTATTAACGTTGAACATCGTCGATATAACACCAATAGCATAATCAGATTATGCATTTATAAATGTACATGTTTAACATATACAAGTACTGCAATCTACTGAAATGAAAGTTGCATTTGTTTACTTTTTATATTTCCTGTATTTGACACCATCATGGATTGAGCAACAAATGTTTATTTCATGCGAGTTAAATTCACATAGTTACTTACTTTTTGGAGATAATTTTTTGCGAATACATCCTTTTTCAAAATGACAGTAGGACTTAGGACAAAGGCAATTTTGTTGACAACCATATCCGTACTTTGGAAAACGACACATTTCTTTACAATATTTCCCCATAAAACCAACGGAACAATTTTCAGCTACAAGTCAAAATGAATGCACATCTTTTTATATGTACATTATTTTATGAGCATTAAAAAACCATTTCAGTGCTAGAAAATCTTATTACGTAAATGTACCATGTACACCGAAAACGGTTCCTATAATTCAAACAGCTTAAAAATATCTTACATAGCTAATAACCTCAAAAATCAATGCATTTATAAACCGCGGAATTTTTTGGCTGACTTCTTTTAAAAAATGGAAAGAAAATTTTTTTATTCAATATATTCACAGGCAAGTACAAGTAGCACATGCATATGGTTGGGTTTTTTGTAACGGAATTTGTCTAAAATCTATCTAAACAATACCTGTCCATAATACGGAACATCAAATAGACCATTAAAACAAAACAAAAATTAACATTTCTCAATATTTCGTTGAAAATAACAAGTTATGACCGTGAAACGCATCCATACCTCTGTAATAACTAACGTCACATGCATTTACGAGTAACTGGTCTAAAGATCATATAGATATCAGGTAAAAATGTAACACCCCCCCCCCCCCCCCCCCCCCCCACTGATACGAATTTTTGTAAACGATGTCTTGTGCCTATGAAAATGATGTCCTTGTTCATTTCTATTTCCACATTTTTTTTTTACCTGGAGCACGACATCCACTTGTATGATCACAAAACTCGATGCTGCAGTGGCATCTTTCACTGCATTGACTTCCAAATGTTGGATAGGGACATCTGTTTTCACAAAACACTCCCTTATATCCATCATTACAATAATCCCTGAAATTAAAAAAAAAATAGTGCAATTAAATATTTGCACACAATCTGAAATAAAAAAAATTGTGTAACTTCAAACCATGCTCGTGAAACATAAACTGACTTAAGACTACTTAAGACTACCTCTGATGATTTCCAAAATTTTGTTGTCTAACAAGTTGTAGTCAGTTTTTAGATCAAATTAAAAAAAATAGCAATTTTTTAACACTTCTAAATACGTTCAAAATATGCAATAAAAGTTTTTGATTATAGCCGTGTAAGAATGATTTAAAGCTATACACGCTATAATTTACGTCAATTTTGAATGACAGTGAAAACGCATGTGTTTGTCTACTTATAAAAGTTATCCTCAATCTGTAAATTACAATGGTGAATTCCATCTCGTTACAAAGATATATATTTTTAATTGTTTATTTTCCTGCCAGGAAAATATACCTTTTCATGAATATTGATGAAGGAAGAGCGAAACCGACCTCATTGCGCATGTCCGCGGAGAACTAGGTGGTCGTTATTGTTTGTCTAATTAAATATTCAACTTGATTTTTAATATGCTTAACAGTTGTTTATTTGAAATACATACATGTATAATAAGTAAAATACGTCTGTCATTCACGATACCCTTACTTCTGCATTAACACTTACAGGATCTAAAAATAGCACATACGGGAAACACACAGGTCTACGTCATTTTTTTAAAGGAAGTATTCATATCTACTCACAGGCTTGTATTTTTTTCTTTTGTTTGTACTCGTATATCGGACAAATTTATGCTTTACTGAAAATATCCTTTCCTTTGTGAAACTATCACAATTATGAAGATGTTGACCCTTCGCCAGTTTTGGTATGATAGACTAAATTTAGCTGTCGATATCACGTGATAGATTGATATTCACGAGGAGGCATTACTTTCCTGGCAGGAAAATAAATATTTTTTGTTGTTTAATATTTGATATATTTGTTACGTGATCGAATTGAGCATTATAATTAACAGCATAAAAGTAACTTTTATTAGTAATCAAACACATACATTTTCCCCTTTAATCAAAATTGACGCAAATTATAGCGTGTATAGCTTTAATAATAATTGGATATTCAATATTTTAAAACAAAGTAAAGTGTTAACCTATCACCCATTTTAATGTTTTAGTTGATATAACATTAAAGGCTGCAATTTAACTTTGTGCATTAAACAAAAACAAAATATGAAATAATTTAAAGCCTATGCATGTTATGGTGTTCAAATTTTGAAAACTTAAGATATTAATAAAATACTACAAACATGATAATTCTTTGTGTTGATGTGCCGATTCACCTTAAATATCAATACACCACTTACGGTCTTGTTCCAAGGTCGTCTTCTGCATGAACCAAAACGAATAAAACGGCAATGTCGAGTACAATGTTCATATTTGTGGTTTAAATATTAGTTTGCCTATATTTCCAGCCGTTCTAAGTGAAGAGTAAGCTATTCGCTTAAATATATGGAATTATTTATTTCCTTATTCTAAATTATTTTGCATATTTCGGATTTAAACATGAATATTTATATGTTTATTTTGTAACCAAATATAAAATAGAACAAGGCACAGATAAAAGTTCACGGAAAAACACCCGGATAACTGGAAGTTTTGTGTCTGAATCAATTACTTCAATGAGAAAAAATTAAAATAAAGGTTTGTTTTTAAAATAAATGGTATAATTTAAATTCCTGCTTTTTCATAATAATTATTATTCAGCTTTCAATTTATTATTCTTACAAAAATCTCTAAATGTTTTAGGTTACACAATTTTAAATGCGTATTGGCAATGGAAGTTTAAACAAAGATTCCTTAGAACCCTCCCCCCCCCCCCCCCCCCCCCCACACACACACATACAAAATAACGTAATTTCAATAAAAAAAAAAAAAAAGAATTTTCCCTGACGTTTAAGGTTCGTGGGTATTTATTTACATTGATGGTTTCATAGATGTTTTCTGGTTGCATGCATTTCTTGTTGAATGATTGATCAGAAGATTATCAAAAATGTTATAAGTATCTACAATTAAACGGTTACATATTTATCATTTGTTCATTACATGTCCACTACGAAAATAGGTCATGTTTATACAGATTAATACATAATCTGTTTGAACACCTGTCACATGATTGAAAACAGTTCTTTATTTTCCCATGACTGGAGATTTTTATCAATACGTCAATACGGACATGTGTGGGCACTTGAACCTTCCTCCTCTTGATATTTCAGGTATTGATTATCATCAAGAGCATTTCACTGGTACAAAGTAACACCAAATCCTTTGAGTATGCATTCCATATTCTCTCCCTTAAATTTAAATTTTTTTACCGAAGCATATGATTGGGGTTTCCGCAATTTCGCACAAGCACCAAAGGTCCAGATTTTTGGCGGCGAATCAACATTATCAAGGCTTGCCAACTGATTCCGGAACGAAACGATAAAACATAAACATCGTGACGAATCACGTTATTAATATCGATATAAAGGTTTTTTTAAAGAATGTCCACCATTTTTTTCTCTTTTTATTGAAGATGAATACGCCTTTATTCAGACAAAAGAATACGAGGTTCTTCAAGAAAAATTGCACAAAATTCATAGTTGTTATGAGAGGTATTTTCCCTAAGAGTTATTTCCTTTTGCCGCCATATTGTTGGTTAAGGCCGTAAACTTTAATCTCTGAACAACCTATTTCAAACAAGCGGCAGACAAATCCTATTTCAATTGAAGGGGGCTCTAACAAACGGTAATAAAAACAGTGCTGTTTGCGACAAATTACCCAGTATGACAAACTGAAATCGGTTGAATAATGAGAGAATCAAGCCATTTAGACCCTCAACATGGCTCGCAACGAAAATTATATCCTGCTTACTAAAAACTATCTATCAGATTTTACGCAAAACATTTTAGAAACGCCGTTTTCACAAAGATAAATATTTTGACCTGCTTCATAATTCTCATGTAAAATACATAAATTTATGTAAATATATATTGCGAACAAAACTTCCAGATCGGTGTATAATTTTAACCAAGTAACTCCCTTAATGCAGTAAAATAAGAGTGTTCGCAAGAGGAAGTTTTTGTTTCACGGAAGTTAGTTTAAAAAAACCCCACATTTTCATTTAAACTAAGAGTGGTTTATATTTTTACATTTGGTCATGCTGTTTTGTAAATAAAGTACATGATTTAGCTTAAATACATGTTTGAATTAATTTAGAGAAAATTCATTTACTAGAGGCTGACCTGATCTTAAACTCGTTTGTACTGAAAACCAAAAATATTCAATATTTTGACGTCACACCATCCGTATGCTGTATATTCCTATTTAAACGCGAGCAATATAAGTATCCGCGTTAAAACGTGAGAAGCACAACTCACAAGTTCTAAAGTATATCGCTTTTAATTTTAGACGCAAGTAAACTACATGTAACTATGATAACAAATTCGCGATTTTATGATCTCGCGATTTGATGGAAAACGGTTGAATCGCAAAATGAAGTACTCGCGTAAAATAAGTGATAATACGCTTGTTTATGACTTTCAGTGAACTCAAGTAATAAACAAAACAAAATTGATAATGTTTATGTTCACAAACATAACAATCTGGAAATGAAAACATTTATGCATGTTAAACATATGTATTCTTAATGAATAAATGACAGATGATACCCTGCTACTATAGTCACGGATGACGGTAATATGGTATCAATATTTGTTGTAAATAAATGAAAGAATAGACAGATCGTTTCCATTGAGCTTCGCTCTTTTTATTAAGAGAACAAGTTTACGATACCTCAAGTTTTAAAACCAACTTTTGCACTTTTAATGTTACAAAAATGACAAATAAATAAAAATTAATCCAAGTTAAGCTCTTCGTTAACTGAATTAGAATGTTATTTGTATTTGGGATGTTTTAAAAAAACATTCCCTAAATTCGGAATTACCATGTCGAAAACAAACGACAGCACGCATTTTCAACGACACTTGGCATCTTTACAATTTCTAAAACTACGCGGAAATTTCTCCGACGCTTACCCTCTGCTTATAGATTTAAAAAAAATCTACTTCGTGTGTCACTGCATGGTTTGTAATTTACATGTAGCGGAAAGTCGATCTTAAATCAACATTGTTTTATATTTTACAAAACTTGTAATCCAGAGGCTAGAGGGAATATCATGATTTGCTACTACTAATTTAATGTTGATAAAACAAACCCGAATGGATGATAAGTCGTCATAGATTACAGTTTAAAGGCAGCTCTTATTGCGGCAGGAAATTCAAATATATATTTGACAATAATTTCTTGATTTATTCACCGACCTGGGTTTTTAATAAGAATAAGTACTATCTACAATCAAAGCAGAAATTGTTTAATTTATATTTTTACATTTTTTTTTATACTTTTCAATAAACATCATTTAAACCCTGTGGTATTTAAAAACAGTGAGTAATTAAGCAAAATGTAAATCAATCGATGATCTATTGTGATTTTGTATTATACATTACAATCAACTCAGTGCATTATTAGGTGATAGTAATCAATATCTTACGTATATTCTCTAATATAAAATGACAGTAAACAACGCTAGCGCTTTCAGTAAACAATACTCATATCAAGTAAAAGCACATCATCTTAGTTTATATTAAAAATGCTGCTGGAATCCTATAGTCTCTTTGATTAAATATTTTTTCGTCGGGTTCTCAAAAAACATTCCCAACTTTAACACAGTTTGCACGTAAAACGGCATGTTGCATCAAAGTAACACTTAATACAGAGGCGTGTTCAACAGAGCGAGCGCTCGCGAGCGCTCGCCAAAATTTGTGTTGCGGGTATAGGGAATTTTGGCGAGCGCTCGCGAGCGCTTGCTCTGTTGAACTCGCCTCAGGATTCCAACAGCACTTTTCGAGTTAAGCATAGCTAGGGCCTTCAAAATAACCGCGGAGCTGCTCTCCGCGCATGCGTACAAACTTTATAGTTAAGACGCTTTCTTTCGCTTTAATCGGCTCTAAATTGATAACTATGGTGCGAAGCTGTAGTGTGTACCATGTGCACTAATGGGGACAATGCTAAGGGAAAAGAAGGGGATGCATTTTTTTTTCAAATAAATGAATGAGATTTTATCTTATCACTCCTCTGCGTGTTTAGAGCACTTTAATTTTGTGGCATAGTGATGACCCAGCAGATTGAGAATTATATTCCCGCCATATTTTCACAAAAGAAGAAACCAGTGATTGCAGAAAGGGAGAACAGAGCAACCAGAGGAAAATTTCAAAAGGTACATGTTACTAGAGTTCTACCAATATTTTATCTAATGTTTTAAATTGAGGTTAGGCAATAAGCAAAACCAAATAATGAAAATATATTAAAATAATATGATAGCATTAGTAATAAAAATATAGCTGTTTTAAATGAAGTTGTAACATTCATTTTATGAATGCATGTAGGACTTTAAATTTGGAGAGGCAGAGTATAATTAAGCCGAAGGAGCAAGAGAAGAGACAGTTGAGGTTTCCTATTACTATTCCTTCATCCTACACCATGAGCAGAGATGTGAAACCCAGTGATACAGAGGGATTGGAGATCGAACCAGGTGATGTTGACACTGAGGTTAGACATACAAGAGATGCGGGTTTTTTTTAAGCTTTTATGTCATAAGGCAGAATTGAATAGATCAATGCAGAATAAAACTTAAGATAAAGTGCATTTTTAAAACATGCCTGTAAACATGATGCATTTCATAGTAGGTGTACAGTGTAATCTAAAATCACTCATGCTAGAAAACATGGCTTTAAAATTCAAGATCAGAAAATGCAATGCCTGCACCGATATGTTGACAAGATAAAGGACGGTGACACCAAGACAAAATTCTACACTGGACTGCATAGCTTTGCAGTTTATATGTGGTTTTTCAAGTCCCCGGTTGGTACATGTATACTCTTATAGGGTCTTTAACACCATGTATAGACTGATATCAAAACCTATTATTGTCTTATTAAATAAATCAAAAACTTATTACCTTCAAGAGTATATTATTAAAAATGTTTTTAAAAAATGTAGATACATTTCAAATGTAAGGGATTCGCAGTCATTATCATACAAACTCTAACCATTAAATGACTAAATGCATAACGTTTTGGCTCTATCATATTTCTTCTTTGAATAAGAGGTGCCACAATACAGTACTGTTCCAGAAAAAAAAATTAAAAAACGAAAGAATAAAACTACTGGAAGAAGAAATTAAACAACTAGAAATATTGAGGAATAGTAATGATTCAGAGGACATTCTTCAAAAATTAACCAATGCACAGAACAGTTTGGAAGAATTCAGAAAAGATTTTATTAAAGGTTTATTTATCAGAACAAAACTTAACTGGATTGAACAGGGTGAAAAACCAACAAAATATTTTCTTAGTTTAGAAAAAAGAAATTATGTCAATAAAACTGTTGGCAAACTTATGTGCAGCAATGGTACTGTTATTACCTCACAGGAAGATATTTTAGCAGAAATTGAGACGTTTTATAAAAATTTATATTCCTGCTATGATAAAGAATTACAAGATGTTGATATTGAAATTGCTATTGATAAGAACTATATTAGAGTACTTGATGAAAATATGTCTAATAATTTAGAGGGTTATATAACTAACGAGGAAGCCTTATTGGCATTAAAAAATATGAAAAATAACAAAAGCCCAGGAAGTGATGGTTTTAGTACAGAATTTTTTAAATTTTTTTGGAAGGATCTTGGATGCTTTTTATTAAGATCAGTAAATGTGGGATTTGATGTTGGTGAACTTTCAGTCACTCAAAAACAAGGTATTATATCTATACTGCCAAAAGGGGATAAACCAAGGGAGTATTTAACTAATTGGCGTCCAATATCTCTCCTTAACGTTACATACAAAATAGTTTCAGCATGCATCGCAAATAGAATTAAAAATGTCCTTGATTTCTTAATACACGACAGTCAAAAGGGCTTCCTCAAAGGTAGATTTATAGGAGAAAATACAAGAATGATTTATGATGTAATTGATGTAGCTCAGGATAAACATATTCCAGGTATGATTCTACTCATAGATTTCGAAAAAGCTTTTGATTCTATATCATGGAAATTTATGTACAATACATTACATTTTTTTAACTTTGGTCCTGATCTTATCAAGTGGGTATCAGTACTATACAATGGGGCCAAATTATGTGTTATTCAAAATGGTATTTTTTCAAAATTTTTTGAAATAGGCAGGGGCTGTCGACAAGGTGACCCAGTATCCCCATATTTATTCAACTTATGTGTAGAGATATTAGGACTTTTGATAAGACAAAATAAAAACATGAGAGGTATTAAAATAGGAAAAGAAAAAGTATGTCTATTACAATATGCAGATGATACAGTTCTTTTTTTGGATGGATCTGAAAAAAGTTTAAAAAGCGCACTTGATCTTCTTTTTCAGTTTTCAAAATTCTCTGGACTAAAACCCAACATTTCCAAAACAAAAGCAGTCTGGATTGGCTCAAAAATTAATTCAAATACAATTTGCAGTGATACTGGTTTACAATGGACGACAGAACCTTTTACAATTCTCGGAGTAACATATACTGCTAACCTAAAAAACATGGAACAACTGAATTTTGATAATAAACTAAAACTAGTTCAGAAAGAAATTAACCACTGGTTAAAATGAAATATTTCAACATTGGTAAAAATTACAGTTGTTAAAAGTTTACTTTTATCAAAATTCACACATTTGTTTACCTCTCTTCCAAAACCAAGTACTCAATGGATACGGCAATTTGAAAAAACACTGTATAATTTTATTTGTGGAAATAAAATAGACAAAATATCTCGAAAAACATTGCAATTAAATTATGAAAAAGGGGGATGCAGAATGACAAATGTTGAAATATTTATTAAGTCTCTTAAACTAACATGGATTAGGAGACTTTTAACAACTAACTCAAGCTGGATAAGTATTTTTTCTGAAATAACTGGGTGTCATACTTATAAACTATGTCAGTTTGGACCTGAATATTGTAGACAGAGGGCAAAAGCCACTCGTAATAATTTTTGGAAAGAAACCTTATTTTATTTATGTGATTTTTTGGAAACTATAGAGACTGATAATATCAATATCATGCTTGAGCCACTATGGTACAATAATAAAGTAAAGATTCAAAATAAATATGTATTTTGTAAGGCTCTTTATGAGAAAGGATTTCATATTGTTCATGATTTATTTGATACTCAAGGTGAATTCATTAGTTATGAGAGAATCACTAATGAATATCCAGTTAAGATTCCATTTACTACTTATGAAGGTTTGAAACGTGCAATTATTTGTGCTTGGCCAAATGTTAAGCAGTTTTCACATCAAGTAATAATCAAACCATACCAACCTGAATCTATCAAAATACTTTGCTTGTGTAAAAAAGGAACACGGAATATCTATGATCACTTGATGGTAAAATCTAATCATAAACCTATTTGTGAAAACAAATGGGCCTTCAATTTAAATTTACCTCTAGATTTTAACTGGAAACAGGCTTATTCAAACCCTACATCTGCCACAAAAGATTCAGGACTGATATGGTTTAACTATAGAATTATCCACAGAATATTAAGTACTAACAAAATACTACACATGTGTAAAATTAAAAATTCCCCACTATGTTCAATATGTTTTTTAGAACCAGAAACAATTACACATCTCTTCTTTTACTGTCCATCTATTTTTCGGATATGGTTATTAATGTCTGATTGGATTTTTTAAAAGTCTGGTGAAAGAATTGTATTTGATGCCAAAACTGTTATTTTTGGTGTTCCAGAAAAGAAATACTTAGCTATAAACCTAATTATCATGTTAGTTAAGAGACATATCTTTAGTCAATCCAGAAAATCTGCTAATATTGCATTTGAGAATATTGTGAAATATTTACAAAATTACTATTCTTTAGAGAAACTAATGTTGGAAAATAGATTTTACCAAAAGAAATGGTCAAGATGGGTATGCCTCTTTGACGTGGCATAATGTGTAGTAAGACCCTATCATTATTGTATTATTATTTTTATATTTACTTTCCCAATCTGTGTGGGAGTGGTGTGGTGTGAATGATGGTATAGATGTGTTTGTATTGAAAATGAATAAAAAAAAAAAAAAAAAAAAAAAAAAATATTTCTTCTTTGAATTGTCTTTCACTTTAAGATATTATATTCATAAGTGACATATTTAACATTTTATAAATAGTGTCTGTTTGGGAGGGTAACAGTTGAAATTGACACTCCGAGAAAACCATTGTAAACCGACGCGAAGCATATATTTCTCACAGTAGCCTTTGTACTTTAGAGTGTTGTAACTTCGTCATTTGATATTAGAAATCTGTTTCCGCTGTGAATTTTGATTGCCCCAAATTGGGGCAACCCACACATCGAAGGAATAAATTAAATTCCTAGAGAATTTTTCACAGGAAGCCCAAATATTTGGTTGAATAGAGAAGGGAAAAGTTGTTTTTTCCCTTTTGAATTTTTGGTTTAAACAACTTTTGCAAAGTGTGGATTAGACTATTCAGTTAGAAGAGCCTCTAGTAAAATTTTACGCCAGTAGTTTTTATAATTAAAACCAGAGATAAAGTAAAAATTGACATGTTTCTGATTAAAATAATACATCATGCTGCTTATTGTGACGTCGTATTGATCAGAGGAATTTTAAGTCTGAGAGTTGCCTTAGGTGGTACAGGACAGGTTTTTTCTTAATACAATTCATTGTAGCCAGGGGATGCGTGTCCTCGGAACTCTGTAACTAGAATTTCCTCAGTTCCCATTCAGAACAAATACCTTTTATTCACTCTTAATAAGGCCAATCACCAATTTCTGAAGAAAATTACTTGTCAAAACCTGTAAAAATCTCTACATACTGTTTTTTATCAGATTTTGACCCTTTCATATTTTGGTAATTTTTCATGATTTTTCAGCTTTTTGGACCTCCCCTAGCTAATTCCCTTCAGAGGGTTGACCTTCCGTACTGCGTGCATGTTGCACTATCACATGTCATAAACTTACCGGTGTATAGTTTACAATGTCCCATCCACCTACTTTTCGTGTTACTTTACTTCCCGTCTGTGACTTGCAATTTCACTGTGTCAAGTCAACACAACAGTCATAGCCGCAGGTTTCGCATTTTACTTCTGATTCTCATGTACCTAACACATGGGGCCTACATATTGCATATCAATTTTAACAAGAGACACCCCTGTAACTAATGATAGTCATTAAAAATCATTTCATGAATTTTAGCAACTCATTAGCCTTCAAGTACAGCAACTCTCAATTTTACAAAAATATTGACCGGGTACTTTATCCGAAACTGTCCCTTGCTACCTTATCATACCCGTGTCAACGTACACATTTTGATATTTAATAAGATGGGTAGTAATTTAAGTTGTTGATGGATTACCTTAAAAAAATATACAACAAACTTCATTTTTTGGTGAAAATTGGTTTACTATGGTTATGGCTCTGTGACTTGACAACCGACATCATACAATCTTGAAATAAAATTTTTACTGTCAATTTCAATCATGTGTTGATCCATTAATATTGTTCGTTTTTTAATGTTTCTTTATTTTGATAGTGGCGTAGACTCTCATTTTCTTCGTATTATGATTAATGGATACCTTGATGCTGTTTTGAGCACGTTTGTCTCATACAGGTGCATTATGACATCACAATATATTACAAACCTCAAAAGTACTTATTAATTTATTTATTAGCAGAATTAATTTATGCTATTCTTTTAATTGAAAACAACAAATGCTATTACTTACAATTTTGATGTCCGTTATATCGTACACACTGAAAATAAAGCGAGATGTCGTTCTCGCTGTACTACAAAATATTACGTCATATGCTTCAAAATGACGCATCGAGTTAAATCATTTTGTTTAACATTATTATTAAAGGAATTCTACCTATATAGTCTTATTTTCCTTATTTTCATTTTGTTATAAGTTTGCATCGTATAAAGAGGCAACCTCGGTTTTGTGTAAAACATCGTATATCTTAAAGCTGAGTACCTAAATAAATCACTTAATTTCAAGGACATACACTTAACTGATCCTGACAAACTTTTACATATGAATTTGAAATATGCTATGTACATGTAACTTAAAAACTTCTACGATCCTTGTAAAAATCTTACAATTGAAATTAATTTTTTTTAATGAAATTAACCTTGTGACCTTCAAAATATTCAACATATGCATTATAGATTACGGTTTCTACTCACAAATAATCTTAACTTACAAAGTTCTCAACGTTTTTCAAAATCTACGTTATAAGATCAAGTTATTTTATAATTCAGTTGTGAATTTTGACATAATTATGCCCTTGCAGTAATGAATTTTTTAAATGACCTCAAAACCACAAATACATCTGCTTCTACCCGAGACCCAGAACCCCTGACCCAGGTGCCATAAATTTTACTATTTTGGTAGATATCATAACCATGAAACCAGTTTTTTCCTCACGTGTTGGAGAAGAAAAGAAGATTTTTGAAAATTTGGCCTTTTATGGCATGACAAACTTACAGTCACAAAAATTACGAATTCAGTTAAGAACTTGGAGGAAACAATTTGATATATTTAATACAATCTTCACATTATACATTTAAAAGATCAGAGGAACGCTCATCCTTAACTTGAGAAAGTCAGCAACAGATCTGGAGACTCAGTGGAAACGAATAACAGCAAATGGAGACGGACAAGAGAAGCTCTATGTCGGGACCCAAGCGGTCATGTGAGTAATAATATTTGGTAATTTTACGTCAAAAACACATCAAAAGTACTGCTAGTGTACAAAACAGCCATCTGAAGCCAATAAGATATTAAATCAAAGCTTATAACTTTTTTTTATTGTTTCAGGGTGGTACATTAAGTGGTTTAATTAGAGAGCAGATTTACCTTGCAACATTGCTCGAGTCTGCTACGAAAAGCCTTTGAGTTTCTTGATTTTTTATGCATTCAAGAATGGGCATATTCCAACAACAAATTTGGATATTTGATAAATTAATTTGATAATACCTTTGTAAAGAATTTTGGTACACATTTATTATCTAAAATTGTCTCGATTATTTCCTGGGCAACATCATCGATCAAGCCAGGCCTGTTTGCCCAATTAGTAGGGGATAACGGAGAGGTTGAGATTCACAATCAATTGTCCAACCTGGCGAGTGGGATTGTACATGTGTCCTTGGCATGATATGCCTGTGATGCCCCAGGATGGTGGAGCCATGAATTTCACAGAGATGCCTCACATCGACAGATGCCAATTGGCCTTAACGGTCACCTGAGTAGCATATAACCCGTACACAAACTTGTCGAGTCTCAAATATGCATTTAATTAATTAGGTTTCATTCTGGAGTAGAAAAATTATAGATTCGTAATGACGACCACCTCCCTGCCTGATATCTTTTAAAAAGAACTGTGAAACGTATAATTTTGGCAAAAATTTTATAGATCTGGTCTTAAAAATCATGAATTCAGTTTTCCTTTTAGGTGTGTGGGAGTAAAAAAAATATTTTTTTTAACATTATATGCATTAACACCTATACATCCATTTTGGCCCTGCCCTAGAGTCCAAACCTTTATCCAGGGGGCATAAAAATTAAAATTTCAGTAGAGGACTTCCTGGTAAACATAATTATAAGTCAGTTTTTTAGACAGATTTGTGAGAATAAAGAAATTTTTTAAACATTATATGCATTTACACTATATTGCCCCTCCCCCTCATGTCCAAAACCCCTGACCCAGGGGCCATTTTCACAATTTAGGTAGAGGAGTAAGTGGACATCATAACCATGTATTCAGTTTTTTGCCCACAAGTGTGGGAGTAGGTAAGAAGATTTTTTAAATTTAATTTTTTTTACTATATTGCCATATTGGCCCCACCCGTAGGACCGGAACCCCTAACAAAGGGGTCATGGTTTTCACAATTTTGGAAGAGGGCTTCATGGACATTATAACCAGGCTAGTTTTTAACAAATATACATGGGAGTAGAGAAGAAGATTTTCCAAGATTTAAAACAATTTTACTTTAAGGCCATATTGGCTCCACCCTAGAGCCTGAACCCCTGATACAGGGGTCATGAATTTTACAATTTTGGAAGAGGGCCTCCTGGACATCATAATCATACATTTAGTTTTTAACAAATATATATGGGAATAGAGATGGAAGATTTTCTAATGTTTAATACATTTTAACATTATGGCTATATTGGCCTGAAACCCTAATTCAGGGGTTATGAACTTCACTGTTTAGGTAAAGGGCATTATGGACATCATAATCATGCATTTAGTTTTTAACAAATATATATGGTAGTAGAGAAGAAGATTTTTAAAGATTCAATACATTTTTACTATATGGCCATATTGGCCCCACTTAAGAGCTAGAATCCATGACCCAGAGGACATGAATTTCAGAATTTTGGTAGAGGGCTTCATGGACATCATAACTTTGCAATCAGTATTTTCCTCACGTGTTGGAGTAGAGAAGAAGATTTTTGAAAATTTGGCTTTTTGCATATTTGGCCCCACATGTGGCGCCCCGGCGGTGGTAGAGCCATGAATTTCACAATTTAGATTCCTCTTACCATCAAGATGCCTCACACCAAAAATGGTAACAATCAGTCTTGTAGTTTTTAAGAAGTTAAACATGTAAAATTGTTAACGGACGACGTACAATAGACCAATCCACACTTTACAAAAGTTATGTCCCTTGGCCGCCACCTTTGGGGAAAAACCCATATATTTCTCACAGAAGCCTTTGTAGTTTAGAGGGTTGTAACTTTGTCATTTGACATTAAAAATCCGTTTCCCTGTGAATTTTAATTGCCCCAAGTTGGGGCAACCCACACATCGAAGGAGTAAATCAAATTCCAAGAGATTACTTCAGAGGACGCCCAAATATTTGGTTGCTTAAAGAAGGGAAAAGTTGCTTTTTCCCTTTTGACCTATGGGTTGACCACGCAAAGGGGAACAACTTTTGCAAAGTGTGGATTGGACTAATGCACGACGACGGACGAAAACGGATAGCACTCAGTAGACCTAAAACGTATTCATACCTGAGTGGTTTTCATAACTGGCTATATATTTCTTGATTGCTGACCAGTATCCGAGTCTAATTTGAAGCATAATACTATGTTTGTTGTTTTTTTTAAATTTGTTATCAAGCGGTTGGATTAAAATAAAATAAATAAAAACTAAACGTAGATACATGTAAAAGTCACTTTGGGAGGGTATTTAAACCCTCGAAGCCTTTCGGCTAAATTAAAAAAAAATTACCCTCATCAATAGCATCTGTAAAAGATGCTTGGATAAGGGTTTCATTTTCCCTCATTGCGCCCCCAAGCTTTACTTAGGTTTAAATGGAATATTTAAAGACTAAATTAGGACAAATTAATAAAAATAATTTTCTGAACTGGTTAAAATTCACTGAACTTTCACTCCTCCAAACCCCCCCCCCTACATTTAAAGGGTCGATGTATATAAATAGGGTAAAGTAATCATTTCCTAAACAAGTTACGTTCCAAGTAAAAGTACTGATCAGAGTAAATGTTTTCGTTATAATTATCTTAGTAAAAACCTGCAATATGTGCAAACTCCAGCATCACTTGGTGCGCCTGATCTCCCTTTGGAAAGCTGATGTAGTTTGGTGCCAAATTTGCAATAAGGGCCGAGACCTGCCTTATACATCGCCCTGCTGTTGATCTTGAGATCTTCACATCATCACCAACAAAGATGTGGGTGGCACCTGTACCAAGAAATCTCAATGTCACAAGCAGCTTAAGGAGGGGTGGAATTGGGAGGTTCCTCTTTGTAGGAGAAGATAAGTCAGGAGCTGCCTCAGGAGATCCATAATGGTATCTGGGTGAAACCTGTATCTTGCAAATATGTCAGCAGCTGACAAGTCCTCCAGTGGGTTTGACCTATCCCTAAAATTACGCGGAACGCGTTCTCTGTTGGCTATGCGTTGATGTGCAGCTGTCACAATAGACATTATGCCAATGATATTTTTTTATTATAATTGGTTTTATATTTGTCTACTATATTTAATGTAAAAGTTATCGTTTGTAGATCTAAGTTATCGTTCATTTATTTACGCTTTATTGGTCACTGGGTTGTTCCGTTCTCGATGTTACTATATTTAGATTGGGATTCTCTTCGAACCTGTTTGGCAGGTTTACGTAGAAGCTTATGAGGGGTGTTGCCGGATGTCGCTATATTTAGTATCGAAAGTAGTAAAACTTGTTTGGTTAGTTTTGATGACTATATATATGGGGTGTGGGCTGACTTTTGGGGAGAAGAGGTCTGGACGCCGAGCAGTATTTTCGTGTATGTTAAGCCCTTGCTGTGTGAACTTGGGTGTGTCTCTTGTGTTTCCCCTGCTGTGTGATCTAGGGAACATGTAGCCTGTGTGGATTTTGTTGGCGCTGGCGTTGCGAGACCTGATTGCCTACATTTTTTGTATTTTTATTGCCACAACTCAGTGATCAATTTTATAATTCTTAAGTTATTGTTAACCTGAGGGGACGGGTGGATTTTGGTGGATCGTGGTGGGAAGTGGTGGAGCGTGGTAGAAAGACGCACGAGATTATGGAGGCCCGTTGAAAACTATGATTAATAATTTCTTTGTACATATGTTGATAAATTTATTGTTTATTTTTTCATACTGTTGTTGTTTATTGGAAAACAATAGTCATCCATATGATTTCATAAGGGGTAAATATTAAAAGAACCCATCACAACAGGTCAGTTGTGACAGCAGCCATTTCTATGAAAGCAGACGACACTCTGAGTACAAACTTGAAAGTTCGAGTAAGCTCTTTAGCTTACTCGAGATTTAAGCTTTACATACTCCATTTGGAGTATATTTTCCGTACTCGAAAGTTTTATAACCACAATTAGAGTATGTACTCTAGCTCGAAATTTTCGAGACAGCTTTGGAGCCAATTTTGGAGAGAGAGCTCGAGCCAGATTTTATAACCTAAAATTATTTGGAGCTATACTCCAAACTTGCTTTTCGAGCTAGAGTTGGAGCTGGAGCCCGAGCTAGCGTTTATAACCTCCTAGCCTGATAGAGCCAGGAGTGAGTACTCCATCTATAGAGTCTAGAGAAGAATGTATCGATATATTTTATCATAAAGTTTTTAATTCAATTGCAAATATGCACCAGGTACTTTTTGGTTTATAAACAAAATTACATTAGCTGTTTTATGACCATTGTAATAAAATATAATTTGCAACGAAAAATCTATGAAAATGTACATCCATATATATTGAAACGCAACTGGTACCTATTTGAAATTTAAAATACTAGTACGCTATTTTTAACTTTAATAATAAGGTCTCGGTAGTTTTTCAAATGGTGGGAGCGGGGGTTTTATACATTATTACTTTCAATATAATCTTTATACCTAAATGTAGAAGGTACAGGCCGTATGGAAAGGTGCTGACTTATGAATAGAAGGTGTAGACTACTATAACTTACACTACACTTACACCTTATTAAGGTGCACCAGATAAAAAAACACTTAGGTTTTTGATGAACTTTATCAATATCATAAACCAAGTTCTAATTCTAGTAGTAGGGGTTAAAAGATGTTGAACTTGATTTAGTTGCACCTTCTGAGGAAGGTGAACAGAGATGCTGAATATGACACAGAAGGTGATGATGAAGATCTACTAAAACCTTAACATGAATGGAACCTATGTTCAGATATGTCTTTCTAATAGAGAAGCAAAATATTCACCTTCGTTGCCTGGAAGTCGGGCTGGAAGAGCTGAAACTGGCTCATCTCAAAACAAGAAGTGACCGAAATGTTAAGATCTGATCGGACCGGCCTTAAAGAGCCTTTACCACGTGACCCACTTATCAATATTCATGAAGTAAAAAACATTACAGGGAATTCGCTCAAAAAGACGATGATGCAGCTAACAAGTATTTGTCTTAACATTCAAAAGTAATAAAACAACGCATATTGTGTTAATTCTGTCTAAACATCCTGGTATGTGGTATGTAAAGCTGGAAATAGTTCTCTGAAGCGGCGAGGTGCTGAGCACGTGTCGACATACCTTGTAAGCGATCATTTTGGCCAAGAGTACTCAAGACGCATTAATTCATAGCAAATAGAGTTGTTGTTAGATATAGACGACCGAAACATGTAGTTGTTCTGATGTTTATTATTGCTAGTTGAATAATTTCCCCTTAGTATTTCTGCTGGATAGAATTCCTTGTATATAAAACACTGTAATACAGTACTTTAGAATAAACATCAAGATTTGCATGCGCTAACAAATCCTTTATATAATAACATACTTTTTCTACCAACAATTACATAAGAACATACTATAACAACATATATCAACAATAAATAAACAACTTTGTATTTTAATAATAATGGAATAAATTAATCAATAAATTAATAAGGAATGTTCATGGGTCATAACACTACCCTCCTCCTCGAATGATATATATTCTGCTGAGTGCAGCCAACTCCGCACTTAAGTCAAGGTTCTTGATTTCTATGATTTTCTTTTCACAAATTAACTCCAGGTGTCTTAATTGCCATCATGAAGTTGACATAAAATAGTTTCTTTTGCGCTGAAGGAGGAGCAACAACTAACCAAGGGATAAAGCCTCTTATGTTTATAAAATTCCATCTTTTAAATCCAACGAATCCCACCTTTGATAAAAGTATTTGATACTGTCTTTCATTGCAGATATATCAGAGCATTCAGGTCCAAGGTCCCTCTCTTTTGCTTCAACAAGAAAGTTAAGTACTGGGTCTTTACTTTGTTGCTTTTTTAAGACTAGTATATTATCCCTTGTTATTTCTGGCACTTCATTTTGTTGTCTTGATCTGGTTATTGCACAAACAATTTTGTTTGAATTCCCTATTTGTTGTTTCTTCCTAAACCCTTCATCCTCTTTAATTTCTTTGTGTTCTGTGGTTTGATGAACCACTTCGCTCCGAGTTTCTTCATGCACGTAAGCGTAAGGTCAAATTTGAAGCTAGTATTTTACCCTCAGGCCCCGTTTGCTTGACAACCTCTGCCGCATACAATTGTTGAAATTCCGATTTTAGAAAAACTTTTGCACATTTCTTAATAGATAAATCCATAGGTTGTAGCTGATCTGTGCAGTTTGGAGGAACTTAAGCGTATAATAATCTTTTAGATTTTACTGAAAGATTGCGAAAATCTTCGGTGATTTGTCCTCTGAAACAGTCAAACTCCAACAGAATTGTTTGGCCCAAAGGGTAAATCGTATTCCCCACTTACATGTACGTTAGCGACATAGGGGCATGTAATTTTATTAACATAATTAATCATGGTACTGTCATTATCCTAATGGTTTATCGAATGGGTTATGTGAAATGTGTCGGGGAATTTGACAGTTATCAGTTTTTCCACCGTATATAAATTGGAATTTGCTAAATTGTTATATAATTATTTACTTGAATGCTAAACAAGCTAAACACTATATATTTTATGGATCTTTTTTACAATATTGTTAAAACACTTATCCATATTCAAGTTTATTCATTTAGAAAATGTATGATTTTCTCAAAATCAACATTGCATGCTTTTACCACTAGTCTCAGTTTACCAAACTAAACAACACATCCAATTCTCTATTCGGATTTGATCACTAGTCCCAGTTTATCAAACTAAACAACATATCCAATTCGGATTAAGTTGCAGGAATGTACAATCACGTACGTAAACGTAAGGAAACTGTCGTACCTAAAATATTTGGAATAAGTAATCTAGAACGGTTAATAGCTCAATTTTCTATTGATAATGGGGCTGAATTCAGAAACGGCTTTGGAATGTTCGTGCTCAGCTGCAAACTTTCCGATATCAAATCGTTGTTTAGGAGTGTAAGTTCCGTATTGTCCCCGCTTTTTTGGTATAGATTTAAGAGAGCTGGTATCCGTATTTTTTTGTACTTCTTCCATTAAAGATTTGGCGATATCAAATTCAGGATTTGAAATCGATCCTTCACTGCCCTTTTTACTAAAATATCTTAAGATCGACATGTTGAGAGTTGTAAGAGGATTACGCTCAATAACATTTAGTATAAAGGTAAGTCGTATAACAGCGTAATTACAGTGCACACGTGACAGAGTGAGTTTCTATTCAGAGTAAACTACGAGGTTTATTCAATGGTACATGATAAATGACATAATTTTTGCCTGTTTTAATCTTTGCGAATTAAAAAAAATGATCGCGAAATATACGCAGCTAGGTTAAGGATGCCCATGGATTACCGTATGAAATAAATACACAAAAAACACACTTTATTCCAGACAAAGTATACAAACTCATCCAAATATGGCAATGATAAAGTTTATATATCATTATGATACTACCGATCTCCCCTACATTTTTCATCGGAACACAGTCACCGCATCAGCTGTTTATCACGTGATACGCTAAAAATAGAGCAGCTACATATGACTTCATTTATTGCAAAAGTTCAACGATATACGAATAAAATATTAAATTGCTGTTTATATCACTTAAAAGAAAATTAATTGCTTAATCTAAAAAGTGCTGGGACCAACTATAGCAGTACCAGCAACATGCTTAACTTTAGCATTGACCGTTCAAGTTTAATAAAAATTTTCGATAACCAAGTTAATTCACGTGTCAAAAAAATGTTTCCTTTCAAGCAACAACTTGCTCCCAGCACTTTTTACAATCACTGGTATTTGATGAAAATAAAAAAGTTAAACACAGTCCTTAAAATTGACGGGTTATCGTTGAACCTTTGCAATTTTAGACAGATGTATATGATTTTATGCAAATTAGCCAATTTTCAAACGCACTGATGATCAGGATCAAGGGCAGATAATGTGGTGTTGTGAAGCGCGGAAAATTTAGAGATTTACATTGATAATCGTTGGTTATTCCTTTCCTGCACATTTCATTAACCTTTTAAACCTTTCAATTCGTAAAATACACAGGAATATTATTTTTTGTTCAGTTTAAACAGAATAGAGTGATAGGTTCGACAATGCACCAGAACAGAATCAGATAACCCCATGCGCGGATCTAAGGTCTGGGGTGGGTGCTGGTTTTCTATAAATGTCTTCCTTATAATTTTAGACTAATTAAAGTGTATATATAACAGGCTAAAGAAAAGAAAATAAGAAGCCAGATCCTCGCGTACGTAGGATCGTTTTTGAAAAGAGGGGGGGGGGGGGGGCAGACTCATCCAAAAAACTTTGACAAGCAAAGCAAAGGGTGGGGGTGGTTCGTATGCTATGTGCCTGCTTCAGTCTATCCCTGTTTATCAAATATGTAATTTGATATTGTTATCAAGTGTGTCCATGCGCGGAGGGGTAAGAGGGGTCCCAACCCCCCTGGAATATGAAAATTTATCAAATTTACATTGAAAATCATCGCAAATATGCCTCGAACACGACCCCCCCCCCCCCCCCCCCCCCCCCCCCCCTCGGCGGCAATCACAATCATCCTTCAGACACACCCCCCCCCCCTTGGAAATCTTTTTGGATCCGCGCATGGTGTCTCTGCCACGATATTAGTTTATCTTGCTTATAACTATAAGAGTATCTCTACCATAAAGTCAGAATATTTTTTTCATCATATTAAGATACAGAATTCTTTTAAAGACACACTGAACCTCATATTTGTCAGATTTTCATAAATAATTGTATAAAATTGTCATAAAAAATAGTGCATATGATATCAAATGAATACAAAATAAAGGCATCAATATATACTTTTATTGAAAAGCAAAATTTCAAAACTCACAACTGTAATTTTTTTAAACAGCTTTAATTTTGTTTTTAATAATGTCTTCACACATTCAAAATACACCAAAGCATGATGATGAGCACCTTTTTATCCATCATGTTTATGCATTATCAGATTTTTTTTTATTAAATAGTCTGTAGAACACAGGGAATATGTGGGTAGGGAAGACAGGGTAACCTCAAGAGTTGAAACCACAAGAATCGACCCGCAAAACCCATGTCGCCAGGTGGTAGCAGAAGTCCATGTTGGGCTGAAATAAAAATTTTAAAAAATCAATTAGCTGGAGGAACATATGCATAGCAAATACATGAATATTTGTTACCAAAAAAATACACTGATCATGCAGTGTCATGTGTATGAAAACATGCGCGGATCTAGAAGGGAGGAAGATTTTACATTGTATGCCTCAGACCACATGAAAAAAACAATTACCCTTCGGACCTCCCCCCCCCCCACCTCCTGGAAAAAAATTTCTGAATCTGTGCATATGACAAGATGGCAGTACAAAAACCAAACCAAATAGCTTAGGTCTAAACTATTAACACATATCAAATTGAGAGAGAGAGAGAGAGAGAGTCTGCTTTACTTATAGTGTGATACATGTAGTAAATATTTAATTTCTTTTGATATACTATATATCTCTTCTCGAAATAATCTTTGACATTATAATTCCATTAGTTTCATTTTTTTTTCTATCAATGAATTGTCCATAATGTCACACATAAGCTGATGTATCTGAGCACAGTAACAATTTATCCAACATACACATGTATTTGTTATCTCAAAATTGTTTGTATACAATGTACATGTACATGTGCTATGCATGAACACTTTACCGAGAATTGAATCAATATGTATTTACACAGGTCGGGTACACTACCTTATATGGATAGCATCATTTAACACGTGACAGTATTTTCGTCAAACAGATTCTCCAATCCAGTGAATGAGTTGCAATGCATGACGGTCTACAACGTGTTTACGATTCAACAGACGCACGTGGTTTTTGTCTGTTTTATTCACAATATTTAATTGCTTGCCGGAATGTTTGTACATCTTGATTTTTACTTTAGAAGGTAAAAAAGGAAAGATTACGTACCATTAACTTTGTTCCATGCTCACATTGAAAAATACTGTTGTTTTAGTTGATCAATTGTTGCTTCAAAAATAATCAGTATCAAACGACTGACAAACATACGCATACAAGTACAAACAGGTTTTGATACGAAAAAAACTGCACAGTTGTGTATTGGTGACTTTATCATTGTGCACTAGAAATAAATACAGGTAACTGTACATTTTTAACATACGTGAATAGCCACGGTAGTAGAAATGCACACGTGTAAATATACAAACGCAGAAGCGCAAGCTGTGCAGCATTTAGTATTTTGTCCGTTAATTAAGCATTCTGATGAATGTCCCTGAAGAAAATATCAACGCGCATCCTAATAATGTTGTCTTAAATATGGGATATCACGTGAAAAACGGTACTCGCTGCTTCTAATTCTATAGGACGTACCTCTCTTTTGAACATTGAAAATGGGGTATTTAAATAGGTTGATATAAGTCCTCATATGCAATATTTTTTAAATGTGAGCATAGAAATTAAAGTTCAGACATAATTGTCCATATTAATTTCATAAATTCTGAAAAATCATTCAAAATGAGTTTCAGAAGGACAATTCAAAATGGTATATATTTTCAATACGCTTTGTATACACTGAAACGTGTAGTAGCCCACAATGCCTTGCAACTCATTCACCTGATTGGTTTGTCGATAAAAGTAAACAGATGGCTAATTTAGTATGCAAATTTATGCCGACGTCACAAAATATAGTGGTCTCGACCTGTTACATAAAGATAAACCATAACTCAGAACAAATAACAATGATTCTGTAAAAAAAAATCCAGAAAAGACTGTATTATGAATATCAGGGAATATAAATACCCAAAAATTCTGACCTTAGGGTAATATATATATTAAATTCTTTTCAATTTTAATATTAAAATCTTCTTTTAAGAAAATACATAAATGAATTGTAGAATAGCATATAAGTTTAATTTACATTGGTTAATTTTTTTAAAAAAGTCTGCTATTGAGGAAATGTATATGTTATTGTATGCATGTACATGTGGATAAGGTAGTGAATAATAATAACAAACCAGGTCAGTTTAAAGCTTGTGCCCCTCGAATATTATCTAGCCACTATGCAACCTGGTCTCAAGCGGCCGAGTCTGACCACCACATGTTAGATTTTACTGGTTGGGGTTTATTATCAGATTATTATGAAGCATAACTGCACATATTTAACACATCAAATATATTAATCATATATTTTTAATGCAGCACATACAAATTGAATATGTAGTACAAATCTTTCTGAACTTTTGAATTCATAAATGAAGCTGTGGATGGCAATATGATACAATATTGTTTTATTAAAATAAGTAAAGAAATCATGATGCATACATGCACTTGATGATTACATCATTCTACACTTGTGTACCATGGGACCCCACATGTTTATACAGTGTATGCTACATGTATTATGGTGTGTATATACAATAGTTCAATACAAACCGGAACTAAGACACACATGTACATACAGTATGTATATATAGCATAATAACAAATAAGAATTCAAAACAGTTTTACAGATATCTACTGTAAACTATACCAGCAAAATGAATTATATCATCTAAGATCCAAAAATTTACTGAAGTGCAAAACATATGTATAATCACCATGCAAACATGCATATGCACTTTGTAGGCCCTAATGAATTCTATAATTGTGTACCCTGGGAACCCCACCTATTTCAAGTGCAATGTTTACAGTGTCTGGTGTGTAGTTCAATACACAAAATAATAGCCTAATAAGAAATAATAATTCAAAACAGCGATGATGTGCAAAACAACACGTGTGTAACGTACATGTACACTGCATGGACTGAAAAGAGCAAATGATTTGAAAGGAAAAGGTCAACACTACCTATTCTGTATTAAAACATAACTTTATTATCTCTCAAACGATGGTTTAGCTGCATTTTCCACTCTCGGCGTCTTGCAGGCCATGCATTTTATGAAAATGTTGACACACCGCTGTCAGCTGTTCGCAACCAAAACAAGGCGAGTGAAAGCGCTGTGTTGACGCGGATGGTAAGCAAACGACAATGTAATTTTAAGAAATAAACACCTTTAGTCACATATTTTCGATACAATATTCTTTAAAATAAAATTCAAAATGATTATTTAAAGCAGTCAATCGATAAATTTTTACAGCGATCGCTTTACTATATCGAAAGTAGGAAAAACATGAATAATGGGCGGAGCTAACGTCATGAAATGTCACGTGATATTCAAGAGGTGAAATCTATGGGAGGCCTTAACCTAGCTGCGGATGCATACATGCACTTGATGATTACATCATTCTACACTTGTTTACCATGGGACCCAACATGTTTATACAGTGTATACTACATGTTTTATGGTGTGTATATACAATAGTTCAATACAAACCCGAACTAAGATACACATGTACATACAGTATGTATATATAGCATAATAACAAATAAGAATTCAAAACAGTGTTATAGATTACTGTAAACTATACCAGCAAAATGAATTATATCATCTAAGATCCAAAAATTTACTGAAGTGCAAAACATGTGTATAATCACCATGCAAACATGCATATGCACTTTGTAGGCCCTAATGAATTCTACAATTGTGTACCCTGGGAACCCCACCTATTTCAAGTGCAATGTTTACAGTGTCTGGTGTGTAGTTCAATACACAAAAGAATAGCCTAATAAGAAATAATAATTCAAAACAGCGATGATGTGCAAAACAACACGTGTGTAACGTACATGTACACTGCATGGACTGAAAAGAGCAAATGATTTGAAAAGAAAAGGTCAACACTACATATCCTGTATTAAAACATACCTTTATTATCTCTCAAACGATGGTTGAGCTGCATTTTCCACTCTCGGCGTCTTGCAGGCCATGCATTTTATGAAAATGTTGACACACCGCTGTCAGCTGTTCGCAACCAAAACAAGGCGAGTAAAAGCGCTGTGTTGACGCGGATGGTAAGCAAACGACAATGTAATTTTAAGAAATAAACACCTTTAGTCACATATTTTCGATACAATATTCTTTAAAATAAAATTTAAAATGATTATTTAAAGCAGTCGATCGATAAATTCTAACAGCGATCGCTTTACTATATCGAAAGTAGGCAAAAAGATGAAAACATGAATAATGGGCGGAGCTAACGTCATGAAATGTCACGTGATATTCATGAGGTGGAATCTATGGGAGGCCTTAACCTAGCTGCGTAGGTTACCGTGAAAAAAACCCCGGATATACGGTATCGCGCGGTATTCAATTTGTCTCCACCGCATTGGTGTGTCATAGCACCGACGACATCCAAAAATAAGCATTCAATGCTTAAATATGGGCTATTAGTTTTTCTCACTATGACAATGTTGAAAGTAGAATGTTGTTTATGATCAAATTGTACGCGGCTTTAACCTTAGAGTGATTTGCAAAACGTGCATTTTTTGTGAAGAGAATCGTCTTCAATTTCCGTGCCCTAGCGATCTATCAACCTAAAACCGCCTAAAAAATGAAAGTCACAATTTGAAATTCACACTGAGAATTGAAGCAAGAAATCGATGTTATAAACAGTTGTGTAATAGCGAAGAGAGATTGTAAAAATCGTGATTTATTTATAAAGTTTACACCGGCATGTAAGAACAGGAAGGCTTTGTAGATACAAGTTAAATTATTTCTCACAAGTACAGTGAACTTTGCATATATTGAAACGGGATTGGAATCCACTGTTAATATGGAACCAATTTTAATCTGGTACATTTATTTAACAGTTTAATTTGAAAAGGAGTCAAAATCAATTTATGAATTTGTGAATATACTTTATTCTATAAGTATACGATAATATTCATTTACTTTTTGCAATAACAATAAAATGTTTGATATTGTAATTTATAAATAATGCATTATTACCAATACATGTGGGTAACGATTCTTTTCATATAGTATAGTACAGATAACGTTGTATATGTGTGCGATTTGACAATTCCATTTCTTGCATTATAGAATGCTTTAAATAATAGCAATAATAAAATATTTCTTTTCATTAGGGAGGAAAGTTACCACCTGTGTTGTTTTTTCAAGCAGCCTAGACAGCTAACCGTTAGATATTATTCACTTTTGATTGTGGATAAGACAAGACAATTTATACATGATACTAAAACAGATTTCTTGACGAATTTTAACTTAAAAATTACAATTCTTGGGTAAAGGCTTTTCATAATTAAGTTTTAAAGTAAACATATTATATTCTAAACCTGTTCAAGGTCTATTTGTCTTTTCTTATGCTTGCCCATACGCACGAAGATATTGATGCCTGCTTCAGAAAAGTGTCGGATATTCTGAGAAGGAACGACGCAGAGGCCTTGGATGACGTCAATCTGTTACCGAATGTCACGGATATCAAGTATGTTTTTGACGTACGATCTTGGCTTGATGGCAATATTCGTGACGTTCGGAAGCAAACACAGCACTTGCATTGTAGATTTTAAAACAGCGGTCATGTCGTGGAAGATTACTACAAAGGAAAGCATGTTTCAGCCTGGAGAAATCTTGATGGGAGACTTTTTAGAAGAAATCAACACAAAAATTAATGAAGATCCGTGGTAGTCCAAAACTTTATTCATTAATTTTGATGGATTGGATATTGAGAAAATTGAAAGCCACCTAAAATTCTGGAAATGTTTATTCATTGACAAGATAGATCAAACACAGTTCCAATGGTGGAAAATGAACCATTCAAATGATGGTGAAACGAGAAGAAATGTAGCTGAATATTGATCGTAGGCATCTTTTAGTAAATGCAAAATGAGTACTGCCAAAACTACCCAAAAACGATGAAAATGCGAGTTAGGAAGGCTGTGAATTGCCTGATGTAATTCGAAACATACTGGATGCTGAAGTGATGGACTCAATTGTCATCGTAGGTGAAGGAGAATAGATTTTGTCAAATCACTTTAACAACACGCAAATTGACTTAAACAAATTTCAGAAAATTGGGATGTTTTTGTTTTTGAAGAAGTCTTAAATTGAATTTTTCAAAGATAAATGCATTAACTGCATAATAACAAGTAATATCATTAGGTTATTTTTTAAAAACAACCTGATACAAATACTGTATATTTTGTATAAATACATAAAAATTCATATTGTGTGCATATAAGAAATAGTCGGTCACAAAATGTATTAAAGGCGCATATTCACGATTTTGCTCAAATTTTATTTTTCAGCTTTTATTATTTAAAAAGCTTTATGAATGAATTTCTAATGATCCAAGAGAAAATTGGGTGCACATCGATGAGTTTTAAGCAAGATATAGGTCTCACAATTCTTCGTCATGTAAACAAGACTCGTGTTTCAATATACCAGTAAAAATCTTTTTCAAGATGATTTATCTACATTCTTGTTCATTTTAAGCATAAATAAACAGTTCCTAACGATTAACACATTCATTTTAGGTCTAAAACTGGAATTTTCACTTCAACATTCAAAATGTAAACAAAAGCTTTGTTTACATAGCGAGAAATTGTAAGCTCTGTAACTTGCTTATAACTCAACAAATGACAATTTTTGGTTGCCTATTAAAAATGCCTTGCTGAAGCATTATAAACATTAAAATAAAAAAATAATTTTTGACCAAAATCGTGACCATGCCCCTTTAAATGTTCTACAATAATGGGTGGCGTTTTAGAAATTGGTGGATCCATCAAATATTTAAAACCTTGTAAATTATTGGCTTGGATGAAATATGGTGGCAATACCAATATTATAACGATGAATTGGTGGGTCCACCATGTTTCATTGGTTTTGTTCAAAGATGATCATGAATATCAATTGTTTGAATTTAAAAGAATTGGAACAAAGATACGACTCGGAACACGTTTTGTTTTTTTTAAATCAAATTTCATTTTATTGTACATTTAGAAATGGTGGGATCATCAACTATAGTTAATGATGAAAAAATTATGAACTGATCTCGAGGACGATTTGGGTTTTTTTAAATCAAATTTCATTTTATTGTATACTTAGAAATGGTGGGATCACTAATTATAGTTAATGATGAAAACAATTATGAACTGATAGTACTGATTGTAAAGATAGTGGTGGCCCAACCAAACAATTGTGTTCTAAACATAATATTTTGTCATATCAAGTAGTAATATTTTATTGACAAAAGATGGTTGGGGGGCACCAAAAATGAAAACCCAAACTGTTACCAAGCATCAACATTGAACTTTAATTGAATTGGTGGGTCCACCAATTATTTGGCTAAGAAATGTAAAATTCGGTGAAACAGAAAAATATATGGGCAGGTCTATTCGCCGGAATGGCGATGTAATATACGTAATGGCATGTATAAAAAGGTCGATAACTTGTGTTGTGTATAAGTTATCGCCATTCGATTTTTCATCATTGGATATAGGGCTATCGAAATATATAAATATATTTGTGACAATTAAATGTTTAATATGCAAAACCTTTGCCGGAATGAGCTAGGGTCGTAAAAATCGGGTGCCGGGATGAGGTAGTCGTCTTCATAAAACAGTTAATATCTAAAAAAGTTTTTAATATTTTTTAATTCGGACACGATGCTTTTAATCATTACGACCGTATCTTTAAAATATGTAAAAATTGAACCCATATGTTTTGATTTGATATATAAAACCTTTGCCGGAATGAAATTATTTCGTTGAAAAAGAATGCCGTAATTGTGCAGTCATTCGGACATAATCACCTGTATCGTTAATGCCATCGAATATTTTTTTATTCGGTAGAGATTTTTTTCATCCTGAAATATACACCTTTCAGAAAATATATAGTTTTGTATGACAGAGTAACTTTAAATGCTCAAAACCTTTTCCGGAATGAAAATTTTACACACAAAATTTACAAATTTTAATCGATTCACTCAGTTATCGCTCAGGTGAAGAAGCCATAATACAAAGAGGTGTGAACAACGCCTGTAATAAAAACACATGTACAAGATGAACTCTTCAACATAGACCATCTATAGCATGAAGTGTTTAAAATACAATATTTCATACATTAAAAAATATATATAAATATGCAAATTTAACATACCCACAAAAATGGTGGTTATTAAAATTAATAAAGTCATCATATCGTTCATTATAAATAATTATCTATAATTGCTTTGCTAACGTTAGTAGGACAGTACCAAAGCTAAAAATAAATTAGCTGTTTGTCCATGTAAGCCGTGATGATGGTTTATTTGTTTAAATATCAAGTGAATAAGAATGTACAAACATTAAATACTAGTATATAGAAGCCGCTTGTCCATGTAAGACGTGATAATTAGGATCGAATGATGATTTAATTGTTTACATCAAAGTGAATAAGACTGTACAAAAGCTACATAGTTAGAAGCGTCTAGTCCATGGAAGCTGTGATATGTAAAATTAATTGATAATAAATTGCTACAATTAAGCATTGATGATGAAATATCTCGATGTTCATTGGTTGAAAAGAAATTTAGAATCATATATAAACCCCCGTTAAAGTTAAACTCTTCACTTGCTATTATAAACCTGTCTCTTACAAGTTATAATAGTGCTCTCAAAAGTGCGTGATCTCTTCTGAAATTGTGTGTTTCTGTTAAAGTGAAAAAGTGCGTGATATATTGTGATATTGTGTTCAAAGGAGTGTGTAAAATGTCTGTTTTATTTGTGAGAGATTCACAGCTGAAGTATCTTCATGTTCAGCTGGAGGACAACACCGCCGTCCGTTGTACCTCAGGATTTCGCGTGAAACAGATGTGGGCCCTCTTCTCCGGAATCGTCAAAGACCACGACATCATCGTCCTTCATGCCGGAACCAACAACGTCCCGAGTGAGGAACCATCGACAACTCTTCATCGATACCAGCAGCTTCTGAAGATCATCTGGACATCAAACCCAACAGCGAGGATCATAGCGTCGGCCGTCTTGCCCATGGATTACAACGTCTTCGAGAGAGCAAGGAACAACGTTGGATTCATCGATGGATGCAACAGGAGAGCGCAAGAAATCAACGATGGACTAGAGAAGATAGCTTCTAAATCAACGCTGCTGGAATTCTGCCGACATCTTACATTCGGAGTTGACAGGCGGACGGCCAACAGACGACTTCTATCAAGGGACGGACTTCATCTGACGAGAAGAGGAATCCAACAGCTGTACGACATCCAGGTTCTTGTGTCGCGCATCGGATCGTCTCCGTGTGTGAGGGCCCCTACCTGCCAGCCGAAGAGTGTGTGTGAAGACCATGAAGAAGATCCAAATCCCAACCGACTACCGAGATGCGCTTCTCCGAACAACTCAACCGACTGTCACTCCGGAATTCACCGCCGATCTCGACGACGAAATCGTATGGCCATCGTTGCCTCTTGTAAGTGTACCCAGTGTGTCCCGTACTAGTGTTCCCAGTGTGCGTACATATGTGTCCCGTGCTAGTGCTCCTGTTCCAAACGTTTGTGCAAGTGTGTCCCCTCGCAGTGCTCCCGTTCCAAGTGTGCGTGAAAGTGTGTCCCGTGCTAGTGCTCCAGTTCCCCGCTTGCCAAGTGTGTCCCCTCGCAGTGCTCCCGTTCCAAGTGTGCGTACAAGTGTGTCCATGTGCTAGTGCAAGTGTGCCCCGTGCTAAAGCTCCTGTTCGCAGCTTGCACATTGTGTCCTGTAGCAGTGCTGCCGTTACCAACGTGCCAAGTGTGTCCCGTTGCAGTGCTCCAATTCCCAGTGTGCGTACAAGTGTTCATTCTTAGACAAAAGGTACAGTTTCAACGAAGAAAAGGTGCCTAAGGAAATCCCGAGTTGAAGACGTGCTGTCAAGTGTGCTTTTAACTACAAGTGTGTCCTGTCGCAGTGCTCCTGTTCCCAGTGTGCGTTCAAGTGTGTGCCGTGATACTGCTCCTATCCCCAGTGTACGTGCAATTGTGTCTCGTCGCAGTGCTCCTGTTCCATGTGTGCGTACAAGTGTGTCCAGTGTTAGTGCTCCTGCTATTAAAGTATCCCAATCTTCAATGTTCTTGTATCAAGAAAAGGTGCCTAAGGAAATCCCGAGTTGAAGATGTGCTGTCAAGTGTGCATTTTCAAATGATGTCATATTATTTGTTTAAATAGTTCATTGAACAATTTTTGTTTTGCATTATTAGCATTTTACATGTGAAGTTTTGTTTTTACTGCGCGTTATTGGTATATATTGATATGTTGCTAGTTTTCATTTTGTTACGCGCTATCTTTATAATTGAACGGAGTCAAATCTTAAGGCAGGGGGAGTTGTAACGGTTTAATATGTTATCTCTATTATAGCATTCTACATTAATTAATTGTTCACACATTATCTACACTTAGGCTATAAATCTTATCAGTATCTTATTCGCCCCTCTAATATCACTCCTTGCTGACTCCACACTGACCATTAATTATATAATTATACACTGTATTGACTCCTGTTAGTCAGGATCCTAATATGTGCTCCTGATCGTCAGGAGCGGATCTTGGGTATACTTAGCGCGACAATAGCTATAGTCTGTCCCAAGTTATTGTTTCCATCGCTTTTTGATGATTTTTAATGAAATAACACATACCTGTGAATGAAATACAGTTGAAATCGTTAAAAGGGAATGTTTCCAAGATATTTTCATTGAACAATTATCCCTTTCCTCTCAGAAAAAATTCACAGGAACGAAAACAGATTCCTTACGGATATTTATAATGGGGAATGTTTACAACTTTTCTCCATTCGGAATACACTCGGAATACATCGCGCAATTTTTTAACGTTATCATCCGGGCTTATAAATGGCTGTTGCAATGCAAAATCTCCGTAGACTTTCAATTTCGGGATGTGTATTGAAACCTGAAGCGGTAGAGGGGGCGTTTCAAAACAGATAATCTGGACATTTTAGTGGATGAACGTTGTTTGAGCACAAAGGTATTTACTATTATTGAAATATCAAGCAAAAAGTGGTGGAAGCAAAAACTCGGGACAGAGTATAGTATAAAAAACTTACAGGAGTATCAGAACTTACTGAGAAGATAGTAGAACTTGTACTTAGACGCAGAATTTACTTAGCACTTGGTTCATTAATGTCGGCTATGTTTTGGATTTACGTGTATATGTTGATTGTGTTTACTTGGATTTTATACTGTGAATTATTTGTTCGGAAAGTTTATATTTGTGAAGTGTAATAAACTGTAGACTAGAAATTTGGCGTCTATTTTCAAAATGTGAGGAACTAAGTTCATGGAAACTGGAATCGTGAAAGATGTTGTAAGACCGCTCGGTGCGGCGCTACAATAGTTACAATTTCATTTGAAATGAAAACATTTTTAATACCAAGAATTTCATAATATTAATCCAGTTTGACATGATATGTAATCAGTACATTTTGACATTCATATGAGAGGAGAAAAACATCTACAAAACTAACACTAAACTAAAATCTAAGTAATATATTAAACATCTGATTTGAACGTGGCAACAACATCTTTGGATTAAAGATCATAAGCCTGAGAAAGAAAATTCACGTCCGACAC